>OY743155.1:6000000-6600000 GCA_963555695.1 Dasypolia templi | reverse complement strand
ATTACAGATTTCTTTTATTCATCAGTGTTTGATTTAATATAGTAGCAGAAGAAAGTGAGTACGACTTTAAGTTAGGACAAATTTTTCGTTCGTTACGGAATTAAAATACGAGAATGGGTGTGTAATAATATCCTTTTAATAACTGGGTTGTAGAGGTCAGATAGGCAGACGTTCCAAATAAAAAAACTGGTATTAAGCTGCATCATCTTAAGCTGGAAGCCGAACCCAAGCTTAGTTGGGAATTTTGGGGTTGTTATAATCCTAACTACAACAAAGTGTTTGTTTGGTAATAGTGTTTGTTTGTTTGTTACGCTTTCACGCCATAACGGCTGTACGGATTTGGATGAAATTTAGCACACAGATAAACCATGACCTGCGTATGGACATAAGCTACATAACACCCTGAACCGCAGACGTGATCGCGGGCACTAGCGCTTTCCCGTGAAATAAAAAAAAACGTTATTCTGTAATTATAAACATTTTTATTTTTTAATAAGGAAGCAACTTCTATAAAGACTGAAATCTATTTATGTTGCTGATAAACAAAGTTCAGACAATAGTTATCGCGGTAACCTTGACTGCAAAAATAAACTTGACTGAAATAAATCAACATAATTTTAATTAGATACGAACGATAACAAAGATTTAATTAGATTTAACGTATTCCCACACGGTGGGTACTTAGTGACGTGACGTACTATTATTTAATTTCCATTATTACTATTTTTTTTTTTTAATTTAATCATTACGCAAATGTTCAGTTTATTTGTAATCCATTTTGCAATTATTACACATTTAAGGCGCTTTCCGTATCTGTCTGTGTGATCGCGTTATTCTTCTAAACCACGCAACTAATTGTGATACGGTTTTCACAATCATTTTCAGAATTTGTTCTGGAAGGTTTATGTGTGCACTTTGATATTAAACTTTCTTTAAGTTTTAATACTAATCTTGGTCTGGCAGTATGAGTAATTTATGCGGCCTACCCAAATGTCCTTTCTTTGGTATTTTTCGTCGAATCGTTGAGCTCCTAAAGTTTTGAGTTGAGCTGCACGATTACTGACAAACGCGTGCACCGCATGACACCGATTATGTCTGGACTTTAAAAGAGACTGTGACCTCTGAGTTTGTTTCGGCCTTTCTTTTCAAAGCAGTCAGATAGGAAACGCCGATCGTGCATAACAGGAACGAGCCGATATCACTAAATCAAATAAACTTCTGGTTCGAAATTTAAATTTTATTTGAGATAAGTAATATTTTTCTTTAATTTGTACCTATTTTATTGATTCCTAATCAATTTTACCAGCCAGACACGTCATTTATAACTCAATTGCGAACCCATACAAAGACAAAAAAATAGCCAAGTGGCATTGCATTTTACATTAACAGTTCAGAAATACCCATATACGAATCACCGACAAATTGCTATTCACATAAAAAGCATAAAACAATTTTTTTAACACAGTTATAATCACTTACTCTAGATATTTATTATTATAGTCGAACATCGTTTACACCAGCAAAACATGTCGCCAAACCCTAGTCATTATTCTGAATTTTATCATAATGTTGTTAAAGAAAATGGCGCTAAATCATTAACATACAAGGTGTAGTGTAGAACCAAGTTCCAACACGTTAATCGTATTAAATAATATTTTAAATGTTGTTATTAAAGTTTGTGACCCAACTAAAATTCCTGAGCTATTTATTTATATTTTGTGAATTATAATTATAACAATGTCGGTTGGCACATTGAGTTAGAAGGACAGGAAAAGATTTTTCAAAAACAAATTAGATACATTTATGTATGTCAAAATTCTTTTTGATTATAACTCGATTGAAACTAATTTAGGCTTTAGGCAAAATATGTTGTAAGTTTAAATTTTGAACTTAGAACCTCTTAATTATTTTCACTCACCAAAAATAAAAGCTAAAACACTTCGTTTTCTGTCACTTCTAGCTTCACCTTACAGCGTCATGTGGGGCACATCCTACGTCTAACGTACTACCTCGATCGACTATAAAGATAAGCCGAATTCCGCTACCGAACACCATCTGACTAATTAATAAAAAAAATCATTAAGGAATTTATAAGCCGAACATACGTTAGTTACACTGCTCGGTAACTGATTATGAAAATATTAATGTTTCGTGTTATCACGTAGTTTGTTACTGGTATAGGTATAACACCTCTGGTTTCAAAAGTATGCAGCCAAACAATTTTGTTGTTAGATAAAAGTTTAAATGCACGGCACAAAAATGTAGTACTGATAGAAAAAACTAGTAGTGATAACTATAGTAATGTAAAGTGGGTCCCTTATCAGAATACCTAGGTGACCAACAAGCTTAAACTGACGCATTTCACAAATTAAACTAAACGCAAAAAGCACATTAAAACCGCGTTCAGGAGCTGCCAGTGTCTATGTTCGACAGCAATGATGACACTGACAACTCTTGAACGCGGTTTAGATGTGCTGATCGCGTTCAGTTTCATTGGTGATAGTCGCCCTTAAGCTATGAGGGTAAAGGATTAGAATCGTTCTTTAAAAAATACATAGTAAAGGTATTCATATTTTTTATTATTCTAGAAAATCCTTTTGTTCATTACTAATCTACAATATAGGTACTCGTCCAAACAGCAACCTTTAAGTTATTTGTCATCAAGTTTACGAAACGCCATAAAATCAACGCCTTAATTTTTTTAAGGGAAGGCAAGCGCCACATACACCCATCTGCATTGTATTGTAGTTATTAAAGGACATTTGATGGCCATGTGATTTAAGACAAAATGTCGGCGTAAGTCGTGGATAAAAAACGCTATAAATAATGGTTAACAAAAGCGTTGTCATCTCGTTTCCCTTATCCGAGGGCCCGACGGTAGCTTTGATGACCAAACGAGAGGTGTGGAGTTTGTTTGTTTTTTTTTTCTATACTTTTATTTTATTTTCATGTGACCATTCGGTTTTTGAAGCAACTGTGCGATTAGTTCAACTTCGTTTAAATTATTAAATAATTCATTAAATTAAACACCGATCAAAATTAACTTGGTCGAACTCTACCGTGCATAATATAAGTCAACATAAATTCTGTATTACCATTACAGAAAAAAAAAAACAATTTTAGAATTCTATTTGCACAAGCCATTCAACTTCGAAGTCGAACAAAACATTCACCTTTCTTTTCTCTTAAAAAAAAAAACTACAATGATTCGACTCCATGCCTCCAAGATGGTAGATAAAGGCTTGTTACTTTCGTACGGCGCCATGCCGGGGTGGGCCGGCACGTTTCTTAAACATGTATCTAATAATGAGCCTTTACTTGATTCCCTATCTCATTTTGGGAGTTTAAATTCCAGTAGTAACTTTTACTTTGGTCGGAAAAGTTAAGTTTGGTTAGTTGGTACTATTGGAGATCGAGTAACAGTGATGTTTTGATTTCTGTCGCGGGTTGAGTATGTGGAAGGTCGAATATGAAACACGTAACAGAGCCTGAGATAAATTAAAATCCAAAATATTTTATTTCACATAAAGGATCCCGCAAAACGGCGCGACACAAAGGCACCGCTCGCCGCGTGACACGCGGTGCCTTTGTGTCGCGCTGTGGCTTCGCGCCAGTGTGCACGAGACTTAAACTGGGCACAAAAAAACCTCCGAAGCTAAGTGTACGGTGTATCCTTAAGTTACTTTCAAACAATATTTACATTATAACTACGCCACGCCAGCGTTGGAAAAAAATTTTTACTTAATCCTCTTAAATTCTACTCTCACAAAAGTTAGGCTTTTAATTACGAGAGGTTAATTAATATGAGCGGCGGACAACGCACCGGACGGAGTGCAGCATGCCGTACAAAAACATTTGCACCTGCACTCAATGTTGGATGTTGGCTGACCTTCGTCCAACGTTGGTGGGAGGATTTTTATTACCTACCTTTTATTCATGCAAAAGTGGGAATGAAAATAATTGACCAATAAATATGATTTGAATTATTTTTGTTTGATTATTCCATCCCTTTAACTTCTTGTGCTCTATCTCCTTTAAGTTAACAATAAGTAAGTTAATGTCTGTGATAAAGAAAGTTTTTTATGCTTCCCATTGCGAAAAGTTGACGAAGTTTTTGAGCGAAAGTTACCTTTAGAACAAATGAGCTTTTTCTGAACCAGGCGGGTGTTCTAGTGGAGTATAATACGCCTATAATGTTCCGCCTTCAGACACAAGCCTCCTCACGCAGTAAGAGAAGGTGGGCCGTAATCCACCACGCGGACCCACTGCAGGTTGGTTGGTGGATGTAACATTTCTTCGAATTTTTAGTTCTAGGACATAGTTTCCTCGCGTTGTTTTCCTTCACAGTTTTTTATGAAATAATTTAGACAAAGTAAAGCGCCTGTCTGGGACAACTCGAAAGTAGCGGCCGTCCTAATGTCATTTCGTTGAAATTAATTTTACTTTATTGTAACTAAATCGTTATACAGTTCACTCCACAACGGCATAATCAACTTCTCAAGCCTTATAAAATATCTGCTTACACTCAAACCGACAACCGTGATAATACTGAACAAGAACCAAAAAACATGCAAGCAATCAAACAAGATCCCGATTCAAAACATCAATAATAACGCGTCACTGATTTTTGTGTCGACAAAAAGTCGAGAGTAACAAAATGCGGGACTTTTGATCCGCGCCTCGACAAGTGACGATTAGTTGCAGCGACAAAAAGATGTCGATGTCCCTGTCATGTCGCACTGTCGCGAAGGCGTTTTGGTTAGATGGGCTGATAACAGATGAGTAATGATATTCTTGAAACGCCATAATCGTCCCTTCAGAAATGGTATGGTATATGATATCTATTAGTTGGTTGTGATAACATTTTTGGATAATATTATAGTTATTTGTTTTGAAAGTAATGATGCTGATAAGTTTTATGATAAGTCTTGAATATTAGTAGTATATAGTATAGTTTTAAAGATGATCATTACCTACAGAACGTAACTAAGCTCGATTATAAGTTAAAGAAGTCTCAAACCAAGACATAAGAAAAATAAAACGCACTAATCGTCCAACCACTAAACAAAAAACGTGATAGTATTACCAAAAAACATATTAGCGTAACGAACTCATTCAAATAATCGACTAACTTTCGAATTGAATCGTCTAAACAGGATCACGCACAACACTAACACAAGAACGTTACGATTATCTGTTAATTAATTAGAAGTAGCCAATTAGCCAAAGTCACACATTCTACGATCTATTTACGTGATTGGGTTACTTATAGAACGTATGGTGAGAAACAAGGAAATACGTGACAGGATTATATATCTGACACATGTACCACTTCTGATGGGCATCTTGACATTATTAGAGTACTCTGTGATTTGTGATAATGTTAAAAAGGCAAATTAGATGTCTATGGCTTTACGTTATGACCGTGGGGACGATGACACGGTTGAAACGGATTTAGTTTTCCTTTAACAGGTGGATACTTTGTCCAAATTGTTATGGAATGTATGTAGCACATTCATGTAACTGTTGTCTAAAATTTGAATGCAAATTCCCACAGAGTGTGTGTTCAGACATTCTAGTCTTGATTTTGTATACTTTTACAAACATTTAATGAGTGAACACTAAAATTATCAACTTATAATAACGTCAAAATGAAATAACTACAAAATTACATCACTATAAAAATCATTACTGCCAACATTATGGAATTAAATTCCAACCGCCAAAAAAAACTCAGACATCCTAGTTCAACGGAATTAGCGCAAAATTAAAAAAAAAAAAGGATCGCACGTTGTCGCGCGAGCCACAACCGAAAAAATAAATAAAAACTAAGATGGCGGCTTGCTTACGACGAAATGTCGAGAATGTGTCCACGTGGAGTCGAATTCAGGGCCGAATGTAAACGCTCCCGTTCTATATGCTTTATTTTGGATGTCTCCCATTTGTTATACATAATACATGTAGGGACCGTATCGCGGGATCGGGACTGTCAGAGAATTTTCGACGGCGCCATCCAGCCCGGCGCGACTACAGGCTGATGTAGTTTGGGGTTCCACAATAATACATGTGAGAGCGAAATAAAGGAAGAGAGATGCACGAAAGAAACGAGACAAGTAGACATTTAAAAAAAATCTGCAATTGTGGGCGACTTTTTTTTTAAGTGACTTCTTTTTTTAGTCGCAAAAAGGAGCTTCCAAGTGAATATAACGTCAACAAGTTAAAATTGTGTAAGGAATATTAGTAGCGCCCCAGATTTTTAGTTTTGCTCATAAATTAAAAGGTAATCATCAAGCAAGTAATATTTTCCCAATCCCACAAAGTTTTCAAAAGCAAAACATTCCTCATTTAATTTCAACTCCATCCCACATTCGGAACCATCCTCTATGGCCCAGATAGTGGAGGATCGAACCGAGAAAGAACGCGGCGCGACATGAACTTATGAGTTACAGTCGCTACGACTTTTTGTAGCGCGCCGAACGCGGAAAATTAGCTTTGAGAACAAATACGCGCCTTTTGGAGCCTGGCGTTTAAAGGAGACAAGATTTGGAGAGTACGCTGCATGAAGTTGCATCGTACGAAGTTTTCGCATACACACTATGATTTACGCATTTGACAGGACTTTCTATGCGTTTTATAATAACTACTGGGTAGTCGAAAGAGCTTTACAATTGGGATGATGACAATTTTTTTTTTTTTTGTCTCAAAAGGCTGTTTGTTTCCAAATAGCTAAAACAATATTACAAAAAGTGTAAAAACTTAAAAAATTGCCAAGTTATAAACGTTTTAAGATACTTGTTAGACAAGGACAGCACTATCGTAGAAGTGACGTCACGACTATGTAACTTCATACTAGAGCCGTACATTGTCAGTACCGCGCGACAAGGACGGCAATAATCCCCTCCAAAAACTGTAAAGCGTGTAACTTCTTCAAATTTACACCGATTTAACAGATTTGTTCGATTTACTAATTTTTACTAAGACTTCTTCGAAATTACATTATTTTAATGAACTTTTCTAATATTAGTCATCATCCCAATTGGCGACTATGAGATTTTTATCTTGCGGCGTTGATGTTTGATTAGGTCAACAGATGCCTTGTTTAGCCTTTCATCCAAAAATAGTAAAACACGATACGTTACCCAAATACGACCTAAACTCAAAGTAACTATTCAAATCATCACTTAATCTGTATTCCGAATCGTCTTTACCACAAACAATAAATATAACGCCGAAAAAAAAAAACTATTAATTTATTCTGCTTTTGTTTTTTTTTCTAGAAATCCTTGAGTTTCTGCAAATTTTTAAACGCGGTTCCGATTCTTAAAATCTCCGTTCATTCTGCGTAATCCTTGAAGATGGGAAACTGGGGTAATACACTGAATACCAATGGACCAGGTAGTGTATGAGAAAAATACGCAAAAATGTACTAATGTAGTCTTGTCACGGATGACATGAGGTGAAGATGGAAAATTAGTAAGATCTGGGTGATGACTGTGCCTAATTTATTTATTTATGGTAATCTTAAGGATCCCACAAACACTCGCGACACGACTCTAGTAAAACAATTCCTATGAAAACTTCATGGAAATGTTCTACAAAAGCCTTTTAGTGGTACTTCTTTACTTTACTGGTTCGACTATACATACTAATTTATATAGGTAGGTAGTGTAATATACAGTGTCTCGTAAGTCGACGTCAAGCCGGACTCGGTTGATAGCTTGATAGGTCTTGTCTTAATAGTTAGAATAAAACTATAAATTTAAAAAAAAGTTAAAATTTGTAGGAACAGGAGTTAGAAACCGCCACATGCAAGTTTTTTTTTAATGTCCGTTTTTTTAAAATACATAGCAAAGATTTATTTTTCTGTTAACTACTCGTATCATGAATTGACCAATCACCCGATTACGGCTTGACGTTGACTTACGGGACAACCTGTAAACTACAAAGGATACAAAAGTTCTCAACTAAAATTGTTGATCAGCTTCATCATTTAAGTTAAGACTCGTTAACAGTGGCGCGACACAAAGGCACCGCGTTTCGCGCGACGAACTTTGCCTTTGTGTCGCGCTGTCGCTTTGCGCCTGTTTGTGGGGGCCTTTATAGATAGCGTCTTACTTTAATTCTATGCTTCACTTCAGTCATTTATAATATATTAAACCTGCACATTGTCTTCACATATTGCACGATTTATTTATCTTCTTTAATCAACTATTAAACCTCTTTAGGCATATTATTTGACCACTCTATAGAATCCATATTTTCACTAACCACAATACCATGAAACATTTCCAAATGTCATGTCAATCTGTCAAAGAAACTATCCCTTAGAAATACATGCCAATATGGGTATAACCAACAATAATTCTTTGCACGACTTAAAAGGCAGTAAAAAGAGTCTTCAACTTTAAAAGTGGCGTCTTACAACGAATTGGCACTTACAATTTGGGGCCGATCGTATATTATTTGCAGGTTATATGCACGCGATGTCAATGGTTTGTTGCAGTGATGTCGTTAAAACTTTATGTACTTTTTTTTATTCAACTTTTAAACCTACATTGGAGGTTATGACATGTTCATGTTTTTTAGATGTCTTGTCCAAACAAGTGTTTTGTTTTATGGATAATAGAGAGCGTTGTTAGCAAAATCTTCTATTCGATAAAAGAGAAGGTTTCAGTTGAGCTTTTGCTTGGAGATATTGAGAACTTGAAATAGTCGTCGTCGTGAAGGTTCAGTGTACATTTTTGGTTGGTCTAGTTTGACATATGTCTAATGCCTGTTTTCATGACACTAGGCGACATCTAATTGTAATGCCTAAATATTATTGCACGTTGGACTCTCAAGTCTCGGCGCTTTTGTTTAGGCATTGCATTTGGGTGTCGCTGAGTCTTGGTAAAAACGGGCATCAGTGTCTGAACTACCAAGAGTTTCAGCAGTGTCTCTTCTATTCTTTATTATTTCCTCATTCAATTTGCTTATTACATATATTGACTCGAAGCTGCATTCTATAATATGATTCAATTAACTTCTACCATGTTCATTTTGCAGTTCCTGGATCAGCACAAAAACTCAATAAAAATTTCTAATTCAAATCCCTGGTAACACACCTGCCGCATCGAAATCAGACCGTTTCCTAGATACGGACAAGCATTATATACATACATAAATTAACTTCTAAATAGGCTGAAAAGACAAATTTTTCTCACAATAAAAACTCATATGCATTTAAAATGTGATACATTTGCATCGAGTTGTTTTTTTATATGCTGCTTAATATGCACCGTTTATAAGGGCGCATGGTTAAGTTTTTAATTTATTAAACTGTGTTAAAAATATAAAAAAGTATGCGCGTAAGCTTTCGAGTGCTTTAGTTGATTCTTTTTCCGGATAGGCAAGGGGGTGTTTCAGCCAATGGCAACATTGGTTAGTTCTAATGTGAAAGGGGACGTACTGGTAACTATTTATTTGTCACGAACGAACTTTTTTGACGAGCTTCTTTTCTATAATTGAAGCTTACAAGGATGCCTGTCCCAAGGTTTGTCAACAACCCGTGACAGAAGGTATTAGCATCAACAAAACACCAATACATCTTCACGACAAGCCACATCCGGGTCGGCACAATTTTTCTAAACAAATTCTTATCACGAATACCTAATGACCCTCAATCGACGCCTTGTCCATCTCACCGGTTATTTTAGACATCACCCGATTCGCGGATTTACGTGATCAGACTGTATAATTTGTCAGTTTATTTGGGCTTCCTGGTTATTAGCAATTGTTATTAGTTCTCGGAGACTAGGTGTCTGGTGTTTCTGTGACTGTTCGAAGTAAATTCGGTGATGTAGAGGGTGATAAATTATGGATGGCGTTTCAAAGTGTCGTGTTTTGATTTGATGTGATGGACATTCTAGATGCGTTTGGCATAGTACAGACTGAGTGTCAGGATGATAATTTAGATTTACATTTGCGCTTATTTATGTGTAATGATTTTGGTTGCTGAAGCATATAGGACGTGTATGTTCTTCTAAGTAGGTAGGTACAAAATTGACTCAGTGGAGTCACTGGTTACAAAAATAGATACTAAGGGAACTGGAGTGGAAGTAGTGGAAGCAAAAATGATAATCTCCGTATCCAAAAATAGATCTACTAGTCTCAATCGGGCTTTGCAATGTCTTAAAGATTTTACAAGTTGGTATTGGTGAGACAAATATCGGAGTTCTGTATAATAGTTCGAATTTCGGCCATGGCGGCCAATACCAACGGAGACTAGCCTTCAGAGTGGGACATATTACAGTGCACAAGAGTATGCGCAGACACAGGTTCTCTCTCTCTTCTCTCGCTCTCATAGTTCGATGGGTCGGCAATCCGACACGACCGGCAAGAGATTTGGCGCAGGTCCAACCACTTAACGTTCTTTCCGAGACCGGCGGGCTGCTATCAAGAAGTCCCAAATGGAAAAACCCCAACAACACTTTGGCCGACCTAGGAATCGATCCACGCTCAGCCAGTAGCGCTTGTGACCACGAGATCAAGGGGGCAAATCTGCAGAGCCGACTGGCAGAGACGTTAACTAATTATCTTCTAAAAATTCATAACATAACATAACATCACGCCTTGTTTCCCCGAAGGGTTGGGCAGAGGTGTACCTATAGTACACCCACATTTCGCCAGTTATGTTTAAGTCCCATGTAATAGGGGGCGAGCCTATTGCCATCTACCGGGCACAAATCCAGACTTCGGGCTGCTACTGAGGAATTCCAGATAGAAAAACCCAATAACACGTTGCCCGACCTGGGAATCGAACCCAGGACCTCATGCTCAGCAGTAGCGATTGCGACCACTAGACCAACGAAGCCTAAAATTTCAAAGTATAAAAGCACTCTATAAAATTATATGGATTGCTATAGCTTTTTCTAGCTTTATTATAGCTTCCAATTTTGAGTCAGTTGTCTTTCGTATACTATTTGTTTAAAATAGCAGATAACTTCAGAAGGCCAAATTCTCCTAGGTCACTTGGCTCGCAAACCCATGTCAGCGACAATATATGTCAAAAACTTATCAAAAATGTATGAAAATTGATTGTATTTTTGACAGATTAATAGTGCCGATTTCACCATCAGCACATAAACTAAGTTTAACTGCTGTCAGTGTCATTATTTTCTATGGAATACTGACACTGACAGCTCTTGATTGTGCGCGTTTTAGATGTGATGAACGCGTTCAGTAGTATTGGTGAAATCGGCACTAAGAATGCGAACGTTTCTAAACATACGGGAATTGTCCTTCTGGAGAGTAACGATCAACTGAAATACCTTTTAATCACAGAGAGTCGACCCTAAGAGTCTCTTTTTTCTTCTTCATATTGAAGCTCCTAAAGCCCGACTCACACGATGCAAGTCTCTTCAGCATACAGTAAAACTGAAGCAACAAATGACCTGCTTCGTCCAAACTCTGCTTGAAACTTTTATGGTTGCTTCAACTTTTGGTAACCCACGGGCCATTTAATGGCGCCGTGAGAATTAGTCTTGAGATTTGCCATCTTCCGTTCTCTGTAGCTACATATTGCGTCATCCACCCAACCCTGAGCTACTTGCCCCAATCATCAGTCAGCTCACGTCTGTCACACTCAGTTGAAGGTGAGGTTAGGTACCGTACTAGTGTTTATTTGAGCTAGACCTGGGTGCAGCTATGTTCATGGTCTTTACCGATGTGGAATAAGCCTGAGGTCTGAGCAAAGAGGTCTGTCAATTACTTCAACGGTCGTTGGTTGATAATCTTGTACAAATAAATAAATTGAATTTTCAGTTTGTATTGTCAAAATAACAGTTTTTAACTAAATTACTGTGAAAGTTCATACGGTACAAGTAATATTTAAAAAAATATTGTCGTCTATGTTTGTTCCGGCTAATCTCCGAAACGGCTGAACCGATTTTGACGGGACTTTCACTGGCAGATAGCTGATCTTACAAGGAATAGCATAGCATAAGATTTGTGGCGGTAGTGTTCCTGTGGGATAATTTTACGCGAGCGAAGCTGAAGCTAGCGTGTTGTAAAGATGATCGAGTGTGTTTTATAATATATTTCACAAAATTTCTCAATTTTGTATTTAATTACTTAGTTCACTAAATACTATTGTCACCGCTCGTTTCATAAGAGTGGTTTTGGCACAAAAAAAATAGGAAAAAGTTCGAAGAAAAAATAATCTGTATCTACCCAGTTATTCACATACCTAGGGCGCACATACCAAGTCCCCTCCGTGCCTTGGAAAGCACATTAAGCCGTCTAACCCATTGGTCCCGGCTGTCATTCGTGGATCTTTGACAGCCGTTACGGGATGCAGAAGCCCGGAAGTCTAACAACAGGAGTTTCGTATTGCAAAGTAACTGAGTTGTGGTCTTATAGGCAGTCGCTCTATCTAAAATGCTGGTATTCAGCTGCATCCAGATAATTATGAGTTAGATAACTACCTAATTAAATGCGTTAAGAGTCTGACAAGAGCCAAAGCGCGGTCACTGCCAGACTGCATAGAAAAGAAAGAGAAGCGCGACGACACCACGCTGTTTTGTCAATTTATTGCAAAAAATTAAGCAATTATCTATGACTACAAAACTAAAACACTATTTCGTTAAAATGTTGCTTGTAGAATAATCTGACAAAAAATCAGAACGATTGCATTGATTAATTAGTATGGTTTATAATCGTTAAAAGAAATTGTTAGAGGTATTTTCGTGATGTTTTTTTTATTGTTTCAAATTAGTTGTATTATGTTTTCAACACACTATCTAACTAGCATATATCCTGAAGAATAGCATATACTTTTCTGATTCTGTTTACTGCAGTGCATCATATACTTTTAGGCTTTATAAAATCTGCGCTTAGGTCCTGTAGTCTCCTTAAGATATAAGAGTGGATCAGCAAGGCCAAGGGAAGAAAAAACTGACAAGATCATAACTTGAAACCAATAGATCCAGTTTATTACACCGACACTAGGTATTCAAATAACATACAGATCAGTTTATTGATTTGGCAACAAGAAAATATGTAATAAATAAACATTCAAACCCATTGATTTACTATCGTTTAAGTGTTATTGCCGCTATAATATTTAGCTTGTAAATCCTTTGAGGCGATTCTATTGAGGTCAATATTCATTTATTGTAGGTAAACCAATGCAAGATATTTGCTTAAAGATTTGATTAAATATTTGCCAGTGCCGTATGTATCTTTGTTTTGACTTGACCGAAAAATTGTTGCCTTTTCAGTCAAGTTAGCTCTGCTAAGTAAAATAAAGGTTAGTTTAATCGAAGTGAATAGGATATTTAAAAAATACGTTCAATTCAAACATGCCTTTGTGTGACTCTTCTAGTGGTAGTTTAGGTTTCAATAGAGTTTCTAACTAAAAGTTATGACACATCTCAACACGTGTAGCATGGCCAACTTCTTTCGACGAAAGAATATTCAAAATTACAGATTTATTTTATTCATCTGTCATTTTGTCTATGCTTCCGTCGACAAATCTCGTTTCTATGGTGGTCATGCCACACTTGCAGATATAAGTTTTATCCAGAGACAAAAAGTTCTAGACCAAAAAATAACTTTTACCACTTAAAAACCAAATTAAATTATCTGAAAATAAAACAAACATTATAATGACTCTGATAATACAATTTAACGGTACTAAACAAATAAATTCTAAATTACAATGTCGGTCCTTGTCATAAAACTCTAAAACAACACTTAATTAAAATATAAGACATTTGCCTTGTGTCTGAGAAACGTTAATAAGACAAACATACTATGTTTAAAACGACCACACACTGCGTCTGTGTGAGTGACATGGGAAGTTCATTCTGGGTAACTTTTAGATAGTTTTTTTTTACGGATAAAGAAAGCCATGTAATGGTCACTAAGAGAAAGAAAAAGAAGACAGACTTAAGACAAGGTGGTGGAACATATTTTATGAAAGAGTAGATGCAAGCAGCACGAAAGAAGACTTTGGAGAGACTTGGAGGTTCCTACGCCAAAGAGCCGACTTCTATCAGTGACATAAAAGAATAAAGGTGAAAAATTGCATGTAATTTTGGTCGTAGAAATAAAGGCTTTTCTTATTTCTAATCTGAACTTAATAGAAAAAAAAAAATTGGGCAAATTATAAATATATAAGAGTGTAGTGAACAGTTAACAGTTTACTAGCTGCTCTCCGCGGTTTCACCCGCATAAATCTTGATCCCGTGGGAGTATCGGGATAAAAAGTACTATATGTGTTAATCCAGGTTATAAACTATCTGTGTGTCAAATTTCATCTTAGTCCGTTCAGAAGTTTTTGCGTGAAAGAGTAACAAACATCTATCGCGTTTATAATATTAGTACCTACAGTAGGATTATGTGGACATACAAATTTTCACTTTTTTTTTTCGAAACGACTGACATAAATCTTTTGCAATTGTAAGGTAATGGGGAAGGCAACTGTCAAAATGGCGCTGTCGTAGCTAGTTCCCAACACAAGCTAATAATACAAGGCGTTATGTGGTTTTATATTATTTTAGCGAAAATTGACGCGTTATTTTGTTCCTAGATACTCCGAAATTGGACTGCACCATTTTCCAAAAGACCCTAAAATTAGAAGATTGTGGTATAAAGCTATTCGTAGATATTTTTTTGAGTTCGAGTTTGTGTCAGAAACATTTTGAAGAAAGTGATTACGAGGAAATATTCAAGGTGTAAAACTCTGTCACTTTCCATGTCAAGTACTTGATATAGAATACTGAAATAACCGAAAATAACGAAATAGTGAAATAAAATCAAACTCATGAATGAACACAAAATTAAATGAATGAACGAAATGTCAAATTTACTAAAGGCCGTAGGGACCTAGCTATGGTCGTGCCATCTACAATTAGCTTTGCCCGACTTTCCCCATTGGATTTTCAGAAAAATATACAGATAAGTACAAGCCACTGCCTGTTGGAATTTACCATCGGCAATGACGAACTTCCACACCAACTTTCATCCCCTATTTAACCAATTCAGGGGGTAAATTTTCAAAAATCCGTCCTTAGTGTTCATTTTCGCTAAACAAGGAACACTTGAGCAAAATTTCATGTTTCAAGACCTAGCAGTAAGCTGTGCGTTTTCTGTCAGTGAATGTATTTTAGATTTTTATAAAGCGTAGGAGTAGTTAATAAATCCATTAGTATCTGACAGCAAAATATTGTTACAAACCTCTAAGCAAATTAACTGACCTCATTAACGTAGAATCCAATTTTATTGATGATTGTGAGATAATACCACCATTTCCTCCTGACAAAATATAATTAAGTTGTTGTTAACTCAAGTAAACACCCAACTTCCTAAATTCCAAAGACAACCATCTCTTCATACCTTAACGACGATAGAGCAAAGTTCATCACAGACTATAAACATCAAAACTGCGGCCACAGATAAAATATTATATTCGTTCTGTGACTCAGTTGTTATCTATAAAATAAATCATGCTACATAATGGCACTTTAAGTGGTATTATGTTTTCTGATTAGGGATACAAAGATTCTTCTTCGCGGATCATGAAAGGATCCATTCTTGTGACCCTAGGTCGAGCGATAGGGTAGAAAGAGCCCCATTGATAAATTTATACGAGTTTCCAAGGGTCATAGCAGCAAATCGTTGAGATACGAGGATTTTAGTTTGGCTGAAAGAGTTATTGTAATGTAAAGCTGGCCCAAGTTTGAATTGGCTGCATTCTTAGGGGTTCCATGGGCAGTTTCATACGTAAAGTTTGGCAGAAATGAGCAACACTAACAGTCTTGAATGTTTTAAAGTCGAGTTGTAAAAACTAGCAAATCGACTTACATCGTTTTTCTTTTTTAAATTAAACTTCATTCAACATGTTTACATCACACAATTCCCAGAAAGATAATGTTCACTTAAGCTGTCAATTGTTGGGAACAGTTAAGAAGAGGTCTCAAAGCAGTCAATCGGCACCCTTCGGCGTAAGTGGCCAAACTTCGGCCACCCTCGGTTCCGAACTCCGTCGGAAACGAACAACATAACTTCTCTCATCCCTTCTTCTTTACACTTTTTCGGTAATTGTCGGGTAATTTGGCAGTGTAACTTTTGAGAGGAGGGTATTTAGAAACGTATCTAAATACCTTTTTCAGAGTTCGGGTTTTCATGTACTTAAGTTTTTACTTTATTTTAAATATTGTTTGGCCTAGAGTACGGAAAAAAAGAAAAAGCTCATAGAAATTGTAATCAAATTTGATTGCGCGAAATAATAACTGTTTGATCATTTCGAATCTAGAATCAAACCACGGATGCAAAATATCAGGCCTGCTCTTGATCTATATGAGTACGAGGGCGGGTCAATAAGGCCGTGACTTTTGGAATAAAACACAGATTTTTTGATAAATAAATGTTTTATTTTTCAACGTAGTCTCCCTTGAGCTCTATACACTTTGTCCAACGCTTCTCCAATTTTTTTATCCCTTCCAAAAAATATGATTTGTCGAGGTCCTCAAAATAGGCCTTTGTTTGCGAGATGACTTCATCATTGGAGTCAAATCTTTTTCCACCAAGCCATTTCTTCAGGTTTGGGAACAACAAGTAGTCACTCGGAGCCAAATCTGGAGAATAGGGCGGATGAGGGAGCAATTCATAGCCCAATTCATGGATTTTTGCCATGGCAACTGCACATGTGTGCACCCTTGCATTGTCTTGGTGGAAAAGAACTTTTTTCTTGGCCAAATGAGGTCGGTTTTTTTTCAAATCGTCATTGAATCGGTCCAATAAGTTGGCATAATATTCCCCATTGATTGTTCTTCCCTTTTGAAGGTAGTCAATGTGTATTATCCCGCGTGCATCCCAAAAACAGTCGCCATACTTTATTGGCTGACAAACCCACCTTGGCCTTCTTTGGCGCCGATTCACCCTTAGAAACCCACTGTTTTGACTGTTGTTTGGTCTCTGGTGTGTTGTGATGGATCCATGTTTCGTCCACGGTTACAAAACGGCGCAAAAACTCCTCCATATTGCGATTAAACAACGCCAAACCTTCCTGTGAAGTTGTTACACGATTGCGTTTGTGGTCGACTGTGAGCAAACGCGGCACCCATCTTGCGGAAAGCTTTCTCATGTCCAAGAGATCATTCAAAATTGAAACAACTGCGCCATGCGAGATCCGTAGACGGCTTCCACAATCTCTTGCACTTTCAATCTTCGGTCGGCCAACACCATATCGTGAATTTTTTCGATTGTTTCGGGTGAAGAGACCTCAACTGGGCGTCCAGGACGTTCGGCATCTTCAGTGCTTGTACGGCCACAACGAAATTCAGTAAACCACTTTTTTACCATTGAAATCGATGGTGCAGAGTCCCCATAGTATTTATCAAGCTTAGCCTTGGTCTCGGTAATGGTTTTTTTTTCGCAAAAAATAATGCTTAATAAGCACGCGAAATCAATTTTTTTCCATTTTTTCCTCAAATTACTGGGTAGTCTGATAAAGATAGCTGTCAAACACAAACTAACTGACGCAGCAAGTTCAAATTTTGACAGGAGTCAACTGACAGATGCCTGTTGACAGGAGTAGTGTTGCTTTTTCAGTAAAGAGGTCAGAAATTCATTAAGTCACGGACTTATTGACCCGCCCTTGTATATCGAAAACATAACTATTTCATTAAATTACTAGTATAATGTAGAGCACAAAATAAAACACTATTCACTCATCCGACCTTATCCAAGTCAAAGAAAAACACCATCTTTTTTTAAAGTGCCGATTCCATTAGCACAAAACCTTTATAGATCCTTGTGGCTAATTAGTTCTCTCGTAAAACTAAAGGGGCTCGTCAATCAATGGCTTCTTGAGTAATGGTGACAGAATCGCAACGACATGCGACGCAATTTAAAAGAATAAGAGAAATTCCACTATTATAGGGACCTGCAATTAAAAGATTGTGGAAAAAAATTTTAAATAATTTTGATGTCAATTATCGGTGCGTTCACAAAAAGGTCTTAGATTTTTCAGGATTCTCTATTGTCCGTTTGATACGGCAAAGAAAGTTTAATAAGTCAAAGATAAGTGCAATGATAGATGGATAGAATACTCTTTAAACTACTAATAGAATACTCAAAACTCCTAAAAGAATACTCAAACCAACTAATAGAATACTTAAAACTACCTAATAATTTAAAATCTTTTATCTATATATACCAAATTCCATACAAATCTGTTTAGCCGATACTGGGTCACAGAGTAAACAAACCAACAACCAAACTTTGGGGACGAAAAAACAATGTATCAAATTTTGACGCGCGGCCAAAATCGAAACGAATGCCGCCATCTTGTTTTTTGAATTAATTTCACAAAATAATTGCACAAATATTTACCAACATCGCCCCCCTGTTAACGTCGTTCGAGAGCAGAAACATCCTTGCAGCAGTATATGAAGTGCTGTAAATGTTTATGGGCCATGGTAGTGCTGTTCAATGATTTATGATTTAAATTAAATGATTCAAGATCCTAATTATAAGCAATAATCATTTGTCTAAATAGCAAAGGCAGGCGGCGCAGCGGGTTGAAGAGGTATTCAAGTTTTATAAACTAAGTGCCACTAAACAGAGGAACAGCCGTAGTTCCACTGAAGAAAACACTAGATAACTTCACTTAACCAAAATATTCACTATGTTTTTTAGTTTAAGGCACTTTTTAGCTTAGATTGTTTCTTTTTTTCTTCTTAAGTAGACCGTTCTTTGGGAGTCTTAGATGTCCTGCCCTTTCCTACATAGGCAGACAAACAGACAAAAATACGCCCTTTCTATGCGTAAATTTAAATTTTCTATTTAGCCATTGAACCCTTATTTTATCGCATCAGTTAGAGTCGAATTTTTTAATTTAATTTAAGGTAAGTATTTTCCTTTGATCTGGATCGTACCTGTACTATGCAGGATTGTTGTCACAAATGAGCCTTCTGAACATTTTATACTGTGGCAAAACTAAGAGATCAAATAAACCATTCAAGCCTTAACGATAGCAGTAAAACTTAATGTTTTTAACTATAGCACCAAAACAGGAGAATCTGGGCAAAAACTAAGGAGGACCATGAATTTTTATTTTCGTATTTTATAGGGAACAACTTTTTACATTTATTTACGTGGTTCTGGATAAGAATAAAGAATACCTACTCTGTATATATCCTGAGAGAAATGAAATGATTCATACAGTTTCGAATGATTAAAACCCCGAAAAAATAGGCGCTGGCTATTATTTATAAACTTTAAGTGAAACAAAATCTTCCTT
Organism: Dasypolia templi; assembly: GCA_963555695.1. Lineage (NCBI taxonomy): Eukaryota > Metazoa > Arthropoda > Insecta > Lepidoptera > Noctuidae > Dasypolia > Dasypolia templi. The sequence continues at coordinate 6,580,712 of OY743155.1, read as the reverse complement.
TAAACTTAACACTCATCTCATCTCATCGTCCACACTAAAGGGTTCCACAGCATTTTTTATGGTTTTACCAAAACAGAAGAAAATTTACCATAAAGACGGCGGCGATAAGAAATTCGGGAATAGACAATAGATTTGATTCGAAAAATAAAGTACAATCTAGGTACTTATCTACCTTTACTTTTTCTTCTTTTTTCTCTATATGTACAACGCATTATATTCGATTTTATTTTCAGAAACCTTGAAATTATCGATAAATATTCAGATCCTCCGTCAATCCAAAGAAGCTATTCTGTTTACAAGATCACTGTGTAACAAACAAATAATTCTACATCAAGTCAATAACCTCTCAAGGTTATATGCATTGTAACATTTCACAAGGAGAGTGATGATAAATCCATTTACACAATAAATTAAAGTGATTGGCGAACAATTTGACTCACGGTATGTAATAAAAATAACCTTTTTAACTTCAGCAGTTTTTTGTCGCGCGAGTTTGACCCTTTTAACAGACGAGGAAAGGATACCATACTGCAGTTCGAGACTTAAGTTGGTAGGTTTTGTACTAACTTAAAGGGAAGGTCCTGTTGCCAGCGAAATTCAAATTACCTTAGTATTTTTTTTTTGCTGTAATTGGCAGGTCAGTGTCCGATTGTATGTTGAACAAAATAATATTATGATTCGCGACCGTAGCAAGTGTGTTGTTACAGCATTATAATCATAAAAAAAACCATCAGTACAACCCTCTCATTTCATATAATCTCATTGATTAATATTTTATAAAACTCATTCAACATACCTACAACCTGACCCAGACGTGCAAATTGCAAAAACGTAAGAACATTTGAATTTCGCTCCCTAACCTGGCGCTGCCCCCTTAAAGTTCGTTTTTTTAAACCCAGATACTAATCTGAAACTTCAAGTCTTTGCGTTACAGTAGGAGTTTAAAATGACACCTGTCAAATTTTTGACGTCTCAGGTCCTACAAGGATCTTTTGGGGCCAGAATGACATTGACATGCGAAATATTTGTGAAATTTCAATGGCCGCGTTGGTTCTGATTTTGGCTGCGCGCGTTTAGAACCAACAATTACATCTACCAACCCGCACTGGGCCCGCGTGGTGGATTACGGCCCACCCCTCTCACAGAGCGGAGGCCTATGTCCCAGCAGTGGGAACATTTTTAATTATTAAATAATTATTTATTGTCCTTAATTACGTCTGCCACCATAGCCGCCCTGTGTGGCAGGTTGCGTCAATTGCAGACCATTGATGTTATTGAAGTCGAGCATCTTCAACATGTCCTTGGTGTCAGGGTCAACCTCAATGATGTCATGCTCAAGGGCAGAAACCTCTGGCACATAGTTGTCACGCCTCTCACGCTCCTCTTCTTGCAGCTTGATGGAGATTCCTCTGACCTGAGAGTGCCTGAGACGCCTCATCAAATGGGTAGCAAACCTAGCGATTTTGTTACGGAGGGGCTTGGTGGGAATGATGGCGATTTCCTCACATATTCTCTTGTTTGTGTCGAAGTCAAGAGTCAGTCTAGTGTAGTATTTCTCAATGATAATCTTCGCCGCCTTCTTGACGGTCTTAGTCCTGACACGACCCATGGCTGAAACACTACAGCAATCTTCACTGACAGATACGAAAAAAAGGTACATTGTAGGCTGATTATGCCTAAATACCCTTGTAAGTCGTATGAGAGATGTACCACTGCAATTTGTTACACTGTGGTAAGAAAATAATAATAAATTCAATAAAAAAATATTACCGACTTCTATGCCGGCGTTTTCATGGCTACTGATTTACTGAATTGCTACCGTATATTAAATACGTGTGGTCATTCATTTTGCTTTAAGTTCCGAAAAGTCGTCAAAACAAATGGATATAGATAGAAATACCTAACAAACTTGCATTTCTTTGAAAGTTGCCATAAAGTTGGTACAGTCAGCAGTGTAAGACACTAAGCTGTTGTTTTTTTTTTTTCATAAAATATTTTGGTAGTATATTTTTAAAAGCTCATTCGCTTCTATGGGGTTGTACGCTCGGCTACATATCAAGCTATACATTTCCAGTATAAGCTGACATCTCATTGTACGAAAACCTACATATAATGAAGAAATCTCGATGTTTTGTCTAACTTGTATTTATACAGATACCTACGTATGAGAAAATGGCTCGGATTTAATTCTAGAATTTCAGAAGTTCCAAATAAAATTATGGTCTAATTTACATGAAATATCTGAAAATGAATAGACTAGTGAAAGATGATATGGCTAGAAAGGGGTGACGACTAAGAGAGAAAGTATGGAAGAAAAACATAAATAACTTGGAATACAGACAAGACAAAAATGATGATGATCTGACAGTAAGTACCTGCGCACACGGCTACATATCAAGCTATACATTTCCAGTATAACCTGACTACTCATTGTACGAAAAGCCTATACAATGCGAGGTCACTTAAAACTGGAAATGTATAGCTTGGTGTGTAGCCATGTGTACAAGAAACCAAGTTTTTTGCCGACAGTACTTACTTAATTCCTTTGCGTTTTAACTAGAAACCCTCAATTAGAGGTTAATGGATTTCGCAGTAAAGTAGCAAAAACTATGAAAAAACTGTGTTTAGGAGTAGCTAAAGTTATTTTACTGCCAGCTTTAAAATTAATTTTTCTACCAATATTTTGCTCGGCTGTCTACGCTGTAAACGTTTGTATTGTTCAAGTTATAAGAGTTGGATCACACGTGCTGCGATGCGAAATATGGCGCTAGTTTTATAAATTATGAAAACTTTTGTAGAAATAATCGTTTCCATTGTACTTAATATATATTATGTCAATTTGTTTTTGTTCCAAACTAAAAAACTGTTTTGCAATATGATGATGTCTAAGAAAACGCGTGGATCTTGCCCTGGAGCATAGCAGTGATTTCAAGACAAGACCACATTTTCGTTCAGCACGTATACCATGACCGGGTTGTTGTCTTCGGAAGAATAGACAAAATGACAGAAAGCTTAGACAACATGACAGATAGCATAGACAAAATGACAGATAGCTTAGACAAAATGTCAGTTTAGTTTTGTTTATCTGTCATTTTGTCTATTTATCCGTAGACAAAACTCTTTTCCATGTTGGTCATGGAAACGAGATTTGTCGACGGAAGACAGCTTTGGGTGCAGCTGATCCATTCTGAACAAATCTCACTGTGAAAACTTTGGTAATGTACCTATACATCTATTACGAATAAGTATTTGGCTATATTTAGTACATAAAATACAACTGACACACTCTTGACAACTACCCATCCTGCATGTCGATTCTGTAAAAATCTCACCGTGAAGACTAGAGTGGAGTGAGCTGTCAGTACAATCCCGTCTTGGTCAATCCCTAGCATCAGTGGCACTGACAGCTCACTCCACGCTCACTTCACCTAATTTTTCACGGTGGTATGGTTACTCTGCAACCATACCACCGTTCACAGCATTACAGTTTGCTGACTGGTAATACTTTTACTTGCCATAGCATAATCAATTCCCATTAAACATACTTCGTGCCAATAGAGCAGAAGAAAACCCGTCAAGTTATCTCTCTTATTCGTCACCCAACTTACATCGCCCGCGCCCCGCTTCTGCAATTGGTGTGACTTCACTTTAAACTTTAAAGTCCAAACACAACCAAGTAACAAATAAGTTCGGAACTTGCCTCAACTTAAAAGTAAGTGATACGTAAGTAAGAAGTGTAATTAACGAACGAAATCTTCAAGATCTCGAGTCGTGTCTTAAATGCTTCGGTATTCGATGCTTGGCGGCGACTGTGTGAGTTTTTGTCAGTTTTTTTTTCTTGTCTTTTGTTAAAGCTCGTTAATCTAGTTCCAGCAAGGAGTTTCGAGGTTCGATTGCCAATTTCGGTTAAAGTGACTTTAATTTTGTTTGGGAGAAAAACGAAAATGTTTTGGTAACTAAGAAATCGAACCTAAAAATCTCAATACTTACTTCGAATTTCAATCATTGTGAAACTTTACGTTTAACTTTGGAGAAAAACAAAGAGAAGTACGTGGGTAGGTAGCTAAGAATATTTCAAAATATTAATTAAGTATAAAATTTAAAAAAAGGATTTTTCTAGAAAAAACTTAATAATATCGATGAAACTACTATTGATTATACGTTTAAATCACCGAGTGATTACCACCAAATACTGAAATAATGTGACTTGTGAGTTAAATATCTATTAAAGTAGGTACTTCCGAGGCTGTAATTAAGAGAAGAGGCTTGGTATCAGCGCGTCCCCTAATCGCGGTTTGGGTTCCCTCTCTCGCGAGTAGAGGCACCCTAAGCTACGGAGAATTATAGACAAAAAAAGCTAAATTCAATAAATAAATATATTTTTCAATTTTATAAACATTCATGTTTCTTTGATTCTGCAATAGTAGCTTTCGATCGTTTGTAAAGGTAGAGAGTGGATTAGAATTTTCTTAATTGCTTATATTTTTTTTCCAAATTAGATCAATGGTTTTATTTCACTACTGTTAACTGTCTCTTAATATTTCTTTAAAGTATTTAACTGCGTTACAGAGCAAGTCTTTTTATACTTTTGAAAGACACATTTTATGCACAAGATAATTAACATCAAGTTCGTTAATGTCATCATATCATACAGAAGAAATACTAGTGTGGGGACATCACTAAGCCCAGCTCCGCATGGGCAATTTTTTAATCGCGCACTACATTTTCAACTCTCCGTGTTGAGCCGAGCATTGAGAATCAGCACTAAGCACAGCCATAAAAAATCGCCAGTGCGAAACGGTTCCTGGAATGTCCCTAAAAATCCTTGCAGCCTGGTCCTTGCTAAGAGTCCGGGGCGCGGGGCAGAAGCTTTGCCGTTTCACTTCTTTGTGCCAACGGGGAATTTAAATGCGAATAATCGTATTAAATGTAATTGATTCTCAGATATCTCCTACTGAACCCACTGAAAGTAAGATCCTGTATTAATTGGAAAGGGACAAGTGGATTCTATGAATTAGTAGTTAGATATCTAGGCAACAAGTCTTCACTGCATATAAGGTTTTAGAGAAAATATTAGACCCAGAATTGTGTAGACTTATATACAATTCTCGGCTTTATGGGCACTGATTGTGGACCGGCCGAAAGTTCAGTGTGCCATGACCAGGTATGCGCTCGCGCTGCATGCTGGTAGTCAAGATACCCGTTGAGGCCGTGGGTGCTGGCTAGCTATGTGTATCGCCGCTCTAAAGCTTGCAAAAGTGATGATGATGACGTCACGCTGAGACGCATGAAGGCTGCGCTGGCGTTCTTACTTATGGTCACCGTATAGATGTATGAGGAACGGGGTCTAAAGTTCACTCATACTCTATGGAAAAAGGAGGATCCTCATCCTAGCAAAGAGTGAACAGACATCTTCTAAGAACACTTGTTCCATGTTGTTTCCATCAGTCGAGATGGAGAGCTAACTCATTATTGGCCTAATAATTAATTAAAAACAAAAGAAATACTGGCACTTTCTTTAACAAAAAAGAGTACCAAATTCAAGTCACGTCTAGAACAGAACAAAAAGGTCATCTAGACAAGACCGTTATACCGCAGACTAGAATGATAGATGGTTTATTATGCCTATGCCTGGGTTTAAACAAGATTTTTTTGGACTGTCAGTGTCAAATCGGCGACAGGTCATTTAGCGAACGAAAAATCGCATGCGTTAAATTTCATAAATTTATCCGCAATATTATTTTTGAAAGTACCAGCTTACTTATTAAATCCATATCAATGCTTTAATATTATAAATTCGAAGAGTAATTTTGTCGGTATGTTACTTTTTCACGCCTAAACCACTGAACGGATTTCGATAATACTTTGTCAAATAGATAGATGGCATCAGGCTACGTTTTGTACCGGTAGCACAAAGCAACGGTTCAAAATTCCCGACATCCACTGGGGCCAAGCCGCAGGCAGAAGCTGTCATAAATTACATTAAGGGACTTTTTTTTATTACATCTGTCGTTAGTTTCGTTTTACAAGTATTTATGTATGTTTATATTTAAATTAGAGAAATGTTTTTGTTTTTATGTAATTTGTATTCTCTTCTGCTCTTACTCACGTTGTCTCCCATCTCTTTTAAATGCTCTCCTATCGCAGCTTTGCTTGAAGAGGTTTCCTTAGAAATAAGCATCACGTTTGCACGTATTTTTCTGTTCCTTTTTTCTTGCAAACAGTTTGCATGTGTGTACTTACAAAAATGGTTAAATAAGTAAATAAACAAGTCATATTAGCTAACATGAATAAGTTTAAACTATCTAATATTTAGACACGTTAAGTCATTATCTAAGAATTAGCAAGCTGAAGTGGCAGTGGGCCGGCCATATCTCGCGAAGAACCGACAACCGCTGGGGTAAACGAGTTCTTCGAGTGGAGACGGCGACTCGGCAAACGTAGTGTAGGACGCCCTCCGGCCAGGTGGGATGACGAGCTGCGAAAGACTGCAGGCAGATGCTGGATGCGTCAAGCTGAAGACAGGGCGCTATGGCGCTCATTAGGGGAGGCCTATGTCCAGCAGTGGACTACTATAGGCTGATGATGATGATGATGATGATGAAGTCATTATCTATGGAGTGTATCCTTGTATGGAAAACAAGCTAAACCAACCAAAGACGAGTGATTTCAACGCTTTAGGGATTTTGCCGTTTTGATTTGATTTCAATTTTACACGTAACATAACATAACATCACGTCTTGTTTCCCCGAAGGTTTGGGCAGAGGTGTACCTGTACACCCACATTTCGCCAGTTATGTTTAAGTCCCATGTAATAGGGGGCGAGCCTATTGCCATCTACCGGGCACAAATCCAGACTCCGGGCTGCTATTGAGAAATTCCAGATAGAAAAACCCAATAACATTTTGCCCGACCTGGGAATCGAACCCAGGACCTCATGCTCAGCAGTAGCGATTGCGACCACTAGACCAACGATAAAATTGTAAAAGATGTTACTTAAGGAGTTCATTTTCATCATTAACATGGTCGCACCTGCCTTATGTTAAAATTACATCTAGTTACAAGAAACTGCTAAAATAAATAAATTACAATGTCACCAGAAGGTGATAGACTAACAAATTGCTTTTATATATGCATTAGAACGAGCCTATGATAGGTTAACAATAGCCTATTATGTTAATTATCATGCGTATACCTACTTTGAAACAGGGCGCCATTAATTTACCCTTACTTATAATGATAACACAAGCGCGCGGATTAACCGCGCATTCTAATTTTAAATATACGATAAGCAAACGAAACGTTATTCACACCTATTTGTTTTTTATTTATTTTTATTACAGTGGCAAGTATTTTACACACTACCTTAAATTTAACAGCACTGTTTTTTCCAGAACTAATTCTCGTGTAAAATCGCGAAAAGGCGATAAGATAGAAATAAAAACAACACCAAACAATGTTGCCACACGGAACGTTAAGTGTAAAAAAAAAGTTCCCACTTTAGCACTACATAAACGACGTTCTTGCCAGCACTAATGAATATTGGCAGCAATTATTAGTAAGACGGGTTCTCACTACAAACGGTTTTCAATATGAATATTACGCAGAAACGCGTATTCATTGCATAACTAAGTTTTCTACTGTTTTTTTATTGGAGTATCGTTGGAAATCATACGTGAGTTGGTGCTGCTACAATTTTACACGCCGTTGCAGTTTTGCAAATATAGCCGTTTATTATGAATTGATTAGATTAAAATTAGCTAGTGTGTATTATACATATGCTAGATACTATACACTTTACTGATGTGGTTCATGTACTAAAATCTTCGAACTTATGTAGTACTTATCTGATTATGTTTTATGGTTGCAAAGCTTTTCCGACGAACTTTGTTCCAATTTTAAATTCATCAATTGAAATGAAAGTTGAATCGCGCGAAAATAAACATTTTAAACGCAGAAATAAAAACAAGCAAAGGAACACTTCATTCAACCTTTTTCTTTTATAAACATTTGACAACGGCGCCTAGGCGTCGCTTTTTCCGCAAACGCGTCGCGGCTACTTACCTATTCCCCTTGTACAGAACTTGCGTTTACGAAGCTAGGTAATATTTACGAATTTAAGCTTTGAAGATTTTTTTCTGCATTGCACCGAGAATGTATCGGAAATTTATTGATACTGCGATTTCATGCCGAAATACTACCAGCTAACAAAAAAAAAAGTTCTCTGTTGTTAACAAAAAAAAATTTTCGGCATAAAGCACTGAGTTTCGTTAACCCTAAACCGCAAATCTGCCATTGCGGTTTAGGGTTATTTAGTATATTCTCAATAAAACTTAACCCGTACAATGTCAAACGGTTTTCGTAATTGATTTATTCTGCTCGCGTGTTGTCAGCAAATGGAATTACAGTTGAAAGTACCACACACTATCACTTTAAATGGTTATTATATTGTAACTCATGGTTGGTCGGAGTGACATTTTTTTTTTGCAAGGAATTATTTTTATAGTGTTGTCGAGTGAAGGGTTAATACAATGCTCTGCTTGTAATGTGGTTATTGGTATAAATTTTTATAAGTTATGGGTTTTTAACGGTTATAAAATAGCTGTTATCGCTCTTGGATGGCTTATTGAGGTATTTACTTACCTAATTTCTTGAATGTATTAGGTAAGCAAGGTTATTTTTTTACGTGTTTTAGTAATTCCTGAAGCAAACTTTTTACTATATTTTTTCGTAATTAAAAATTAAAAAAAAAACGTTTTCATCTCAACACTACGACAACACTTTAAACTAAATACCGTCTCAACATCACGGCCACAATTTAAAACGTACTTAATTAAACCAGTCTGCCCTACACTTTTACCAATGAAATCAGCCCATCTCAAGCTCCAAATACTGGATTCGAAGTAAAAACGGTGGCTTACTATATTTGGCCGACAGTGTTAGGGAATGCTGTAAGCTACGCAGGTGGTCGCGCCTCGCCGTAGAAGCCTTATGACGCTTACACACGGGCGCGATAAGGCGGCAAACGCGAATACAGTATTAGCTACGTACTGTGGAGGAAATTTTCGACGTATTTTAGTTTGTTAATATTTTAGTTAGCATAAGTTATTTTAGTTTATTTTTGTGTTAATTTTTAATGATTATGTCTGCATTTCAAGTATGGTTAAGTGCAAGAAAATTTGGCTTACTATAACTATTTGAGACCACAATGCGTCGCGTCTATGCTGCACATTGAACAAGATTTAGACATCCGAGTCGCGTTCTACAGTACCTAGGTATTATGAACCTACTCAAGCCCGCGCGTTCACGCGTCTTGCCGCTTCCCGCGCCAGAGTGCAAACAGCCTAAGCAATAAAAACAGGTGTGGCATGTTGTGGAACAATTAATTAGGCATCACTTGTACATCATGTTTAGATATCGCTACCAAGCAACAAGCAAGCGTTCGTTGCGTGAAACCTACATATAAATGTACAGTCACGTTCGAAAATACATGTACACACTTAGCAAAAATTCATGTAAGTACACCCGAGCGACGCTCGGTTCGTCGAGTGTCGGTTCGAAATGTTGAGATGTGGTGCAACACATAATATAAAGCCTGTGCACAAAGATATATAATCAGAATCTAGCATCAATTCATTGTTAAATTTTAAATCTACCTAGCTTTTTCTCACAGCTTTATTTTACTGCTGTCTACAATATGCCAGGAGCGTGACCTCAGCTTTTTCGGGCATATTATGCGTTCACCTAAGCATGGACTGGAAAGGCTTATGATACTGGGCAGAGCACCGGCAAGATGGTCAGACGCGATTAAGAAAGCTGTTGGAGGCAGCATCTACCGTGCGGTCCACACTGCAGAAGACCGCATAACTTGGAGACAACGTAAGTAGGTATGTGTGTCACTTTATAGTTTGTATTGCTCTGTATAACGTCTTGGAATTATATTCTACAGAATATAATTCCAAGACGTTATACAGAGCATGTAAACTTAAAAAAAAAATGATGGATCGATAGAGAAGAAAGAAGAAGCCTTTTCTAAATTATATATATATCCCTATCTAACCTCCACAACCCAGTAACTGGGTAACACGATACCCCTTGGTAAGACTGGTTGTCAGACCTACCCGTAACGTGTTGAATTTTATATAGTTAAAATATTTTTGCACGTAATTGTACTTCGTCGACGATGTTCCGTGTGCTGCAAATGTGAGAAAAACACAAAATGACAGCTGCTTATCCACCCGTTGTATTGTAGAAAACTGTTATAATTGTAATTGTTGTGGAGTATGTGTAATGGCGGCGATACAATTCACACCACGCTTTCATCGCCTCATTGGCGGTTTTTAATTTGTTTTAGTTCCGTGGTACCTACCTAGGTATACACATGTAGTGTCGGTTTCGCTGTTGAACTTGCTGTAATTATGTGAGCTGACTGAGTATTATCTATCTAGCTTGTACACACGGCTACATATCAAGCTATACGTTTCCAGTATAAGCTGACCTCTCATTATACGGGCAGATCAGCTTATACAGGAAATGTATAGCTTGATATGTAGCCGTGTGTACATAGAAGAACGTACATTTTGACAATGCAGAAGTTACCATTACGCCACTTTCTTTTAAATCCATGTTTTTGTTTTAGGAGCTGGGGTCTCGCACAATGATCGCTCAGTCACATCAATGACCAAAGAATATACTTTCTACATTTTAAACATTACACTGCATCAATGAAAAAGATGAAAGTTACTTTGGCAGTGTCTGCCTTTTACATATTAGACCACGTTCGGAGCTTGAACGCACTGCTAAGCGACGAGTTTAAAATCCAACCGTGTGTTTTTTCGATGCACTCTCAATGCTCGGTTTAACACCGAGAGTTGAAAATCCAGTGCGCGAAAAAAACACGCCGCGATATTTTTACATCCGTACGAACGTGGTCTTACGGGTAGTCTTTCAAGCCGTCCCTTCTACTCAACTAATTAAGACATCGACATCAGCCGCAGTCGTGATAAGCCATAAACAATATCGTTTTGTTTACATATCGAGTTACGCGGCGCGCCCACAAGATGGCGCCCGTGTCCGAATTACTTCTGTCTCACTGGGTGGCGGACGATACAGCTGATTAGTGATTTTATACGAATAACTAGTGACCCGCCGCTTCTCCGCACGAGTTTTAATTTACGGCTTGAGAAAACATCGAGAATTCTTCATTATATGCAAGTTTATTATCAATGTATTAAACACATAATCATAATAATTTATTTGTCAGAATATGGTACAATATGGTCGTGGTAAACCTTCCGGAATAAATTCTCTAAATGTGACTGAAAACTGCATCAAAATCCGCTGCGTAGTTCAGGAGAACAACGCGGTCACATAGACAGACACTAAAAGTTACTTTAATTTTGTATACTCTAAAGATAAGTATAGATAATCTGGAATGGGACCGGTGAATGAATGAATGAATTTGAATAATTTGTTTTTTATTTTCTTATAATTTTCACTCTTGATTTCTTGTAGCTGCAAAATTCAAGGATTTAACTATTACTATACAAATAATAGTTTCTGTTGCAAGTGCGAATGAATTTTAGACTGATCTATTCTGTACCACTGTGTATTAGAGATTATACCACAATAGTCCAATAAAGTATTTAAAAGTTAAGCCAGACTCACACTTATGTTGAAAAAAATCGACCAAAATATCACGCCAGCAGTGGCTTTGTTGGTAATTTATTTTTTTTTGTCTAGATTTTTCTTGAACATTTAAAACCAAAAATAGCAAAAACATTTTTAAAGAATTTAGAACTCACCTCAAAATACAGACAGACTTATCTACCAAGAGTGATCAATGCCGAATCCACTTCCAAAGTACATAATCGCGTGACACGGCCCACGTTATGTGATAATGTGCCATAATTAACACAGTGTATTTTGTGTCACTATATCAGGCGGTGGGTAAGTAAGTACACTTAGTTTAATAAATTGGCACTTCTGTGACAGTTGTTTGTTATTTGTTGATCTATGATGACTATGGAATATTGTGTTCAGTCTTGTATGCGGCCTTTCATGTAATACAACTTTTTTTTTTGAATGATGAAGTTGTTAAGCTGTGACTAGGCTGACCTTTTTCCTTGCCTACGAAGAAAATATAATACAACATCATCACTATCTGCTTTGACGGTGTTGGGGTCGAAAATCAAAATAAACTATTTCACATAAACCTACATGGTCACTTATGAAACGTCAGAAGCTAGGTGCATGGTTCCAAATGGCCGTTTCCTATGGAGAAGAGCCGGCAAGAAATTCCACGGTTGTTTTTTTAAAAATAATTGGCTTTTACAATGTTTTCAAATTACAGTGTTAGTAGTAATGGGAGACAGTGTAGGCCTGTCAACTACATACCATTATTTTAATTGGAGCGACTGCGTTTCAGGTCAGAAAGGCCGCACAACCTAGTTACTTGCTAAAACGATACCTCTTAGTAAGACTGATTGTCAGACTATTGGGGCTTCTCATGACGAACAAGAGAAAGATCTAAAGTAAGCTGAGTGGAATTCGTAATCGGTTTAACACACCACCCTACGGTCGAATATCCATTGCACGTCATAATACGACAAGGTCCTTTTTTGCTTCAAGACTAACCTTGGAGAAGTTTCAATTCTGACCACACGGATTTGTGAGCTATGAAGCTACATTCAGAAGACTGCTCCTACACTGGCAGCACGCGTTACATGACCACCGTACCATCATCATAGAAAAGAGTTTTGTCTACGGAAGATCAGACAAAAGGAGGATGAACAAAAGAAATCTGTCATTTTGTCTATTCTTCTGGTGACAAAATTCGGTCTTGCTACGCGTGCTGGACAGGTCCACTCAAATCTGCGAGGTTTTTCTCATAAGACCTTCTTAGACACTAATCTGCATGGTCCGACCAAGATTATGTCTAGACTTTAAAAGAGACTGTGACGTCTGGAGTTTGTTTCGGTCTTTCTTCTCAGATTAGTCAGATAGGAAATGCCATCTCATGTAGTTACTTCATAACATAACATCACGCCGCCAATCGTCGTTTCGCCGACGGTTGGGCAGATGTGTACCTATAGTAAGTACATCCAAATTTCGCCAGTTATGTTGAAGTCCCATGTTTTAGGAGGCGAGCCTATTGCCATCAACCAGGCACAAATCCAAACTACGGGCTGCTACTGAGAAATTCTAGATAGAAAAGCTTAGTAACAGTTTGCCCAACCCGGGAATCGAACCCAGGACTTCATGTTCAGAAGTAGCTCTTGCGACCACTGGACCAACGATGCACTCATTTAGTGTTAAAATATAATTTATTATTGAAAAATAGTGTTTTTGAAGTTAAAAATAAATAAATTTTAACTACCCATAAAGGCATTCGCACGCCACACAAAGGCACCGCATGTCGCGCGACGAGCGGTGCCTTTATGTAGCGCGCGATTCGTGTCGCGTGTCGCGCCTGTTTGTGGGAGCCGTAACAGTATAGCTAGCTTTCACAGACTACCTAAATTAGATAGTAACTTATACAGCTAGAATTTTAATAGGTATTGCCAGCTGTCTAACGTTGACTATGTTGTCTTGTCTGACCATTTGTAGTCCAGGCGGTCTGGGGAAGGGAGACCAGACTTTTTGTGATATTCTGGGATTATTATTCAAATCAGCGGGGTAATTGCGTAATATATTTACCAACAATGGCATTAATTTTGACAGTTCAACAAAATTCAAAACTTGTACTTGAGTAGACGAATTTTACGAACGATCAATGGATTAAATGATATTATTTCTGTAAGTAGGTTTGTACAAACACTTTTACACAACAATCATATTTTAAAAACTAGATGAGGTCGTCGTTGCATAGCAGACTACTCTGAGAAGAAAGGCCAAAACAAACTTAGAGGTCTTGTTTAAAGTCCAGATATTGGTCAAATCATGTGAAGACCATGTAGATTTATGTCTGAAATGGTCTTTTGAGAAAAGAACCAAACAGATGGAGTGGACTAGTCAGTGCACGCATTTGTCAGTAAAATGATTTAAAAAAAAAAACATTAAAATACATAGGATTGCAATTGGGGTGTGGCGAATTTTTTTAATATGTTTTGCAAGGTTGCATTCATTTTGGCGAATTTTTTTTTATGTTTGGTTGCATATATCTTGGAAGTTAATTGCGAAAAGATTTACTCAAACCAAATGGCTGCTGGCGAAATGTGGGTGTTCTTAATACCTTTGCATCCCCTCGGAGAAAGCAGGTGTGATGTTACGTTAGTTACTGGTTATTAAAGGTGGGCAAGTTAGTAATATTTTTATAAATAACTTGCTGTTGCCCGCGACTTCGTCTGCGATCACGGATGAAAAGTACCCTATGTCCTTACCCAGGTCATGGTCTACCTGCATGCCAAATTTCATCCAAATCCGTTCAGCCGTTTTGGCGTGAAAGCGTTACAAACATTCAGACTTGCTTTCGTATTTATGAAGTACCGACGCGGATTGTTATTTGTGACACAACAGGAGAAAGTACTTAGTTAGGTTACAATGGTTTCCGTAGGTAGGTTATTGGTAACACAGAAACCAGCCTAAATTAACCTCTCTGATAATATTAGTTAGGATTAGTATAAAGCTCAAGGGTTTACACATGACGTTAGAAATTAAAGTGTATTATCATGACATTTCCGTGTGACCGCGTTGTTTTGCTAAACGACGCAATGATGACGATGCGGTTTCCACCACCATTTAGAGCATTTAGTCCTGAAGGTTTATGTGTATTTTTAATAACAGTAATATTAAACTTCATATTTTAATATAGAAATCTCGACGATCTATTTTCGAGACGTAAAAACCGTGAAAACGAGGGCGGGTAGCTTAGTAAAAAATTTTTTTTTTGGATAGTCCCGGTAAAGTCTAACACATGGCCACTCCAGTCTCTACAAGGGAATTAGTTGCACTAGACTTTAACATCAAAGACTATCGCAAGTTTATTAAAACACTTGTTATTCAACTATCTTACTCATTCTCATACTAATGACGTGCTACAAAAAGGGACAACATTCCTAGGAATCGGTACTATTGTATATGTTGAGGGTACAAAATGCGTTTTAAAATTGGAATAAATCGTGTAAAAATATTTTCTTTTGTTTTTAAAAGACCTTATACCGATTTCCTAGACAAATGGCAATCGATATCGCTTCACTATGATACTACGCTGTGACGTATGAACACGTGACATTTGGATAGCTTATGTCAACCCCACACATTTTTTGGCTTTTTTACTAGCGTCATCGCTAATCGAATGTTATGAATGTTACTTTGTTTAAGCCTTTAGGGCGGCTCGCTAGTAAACATGTAATTAATTTATTAGGATTGTCCCAGTAAAATCTAACACATGGCCACTCCAGTCTCTACTAGAGAGATAATTAGTTGCACTAGACTTTAACATCGAAGACTATCGTAACTTGATTAAAACCACTTGTTATAACTATCTCACTTACTCTCAAACTAGAACGCGCAATAGAAAGGGACAATTTTCTTCGAAATCGGTTGTATTTGGTATGTTGAGGGCGCAAAATGCATTTTAAAATTGGAATAAATTGTGGGAAAAATTATTTTCTTTTGTTTATTGAAGAATTTCTTGGTAGAAGCCCGGAGTCTGGATTTGTGCCGGATTGAGGTCAATACGCTCGAACTCCTTTTACATTGGACTTAAACATAACTGGCGAAATGTGGGTGTACTATAGGTACACCTTTGCCAAACCCTTCAGGGCTTACAGCCGTGATGTTATGATATTTTCGACAGCCAGATTCAATTGGGGACAATGAAAGGTTGCAAGAGTCGTTGTCTAGCGGTCGTAAGCTCGACTGTTCAACGTGGTGTCCTAGGTTAGATTATCCGAGTCGGTTAGTGTTATAGGGTTTATCATAAGGAAATTATCAGAAGCAGCCAGAAGCCTGGGTGTATGCTTGATGATGGTAAAGCTATAATTATAAAAAAACTTTAGTTTTTTCCCCACGCACCGCTCGTCGCGCGACACGCAATGCCTTTGTGTCGGTCTGCCGCATCGCGCGAGTCTGCACGAGCCTTTATTTTAATATTTGTATTTAATGATGTGTAGGTATTGAGCAAAAATATCAAAACCCACCCAGAGATATCAAAGGCTAACGGCCGAGCTTGAGATAAAGAACTTAATTCATAAATAAAATCATTAGTCAATATTATCTGTGGACTCATGAATCGGAATGGAAGTCAAAACATAATCTACTATCATTCACCGCCCACACACAAGCAGATATGCGAAAAAGAAAATAGTATATTATGTAGTACATTCCGGCTGTACTCATCCACACGAAATAATTACATAAAATTCTAGATTTTCCTAATCGGGGGAGACACACGGCAGATGTACTTACCCTGTAAAACTTAAAACTAAAAAATAAATAAGCTACATTTAGATAAATCCGCCGGAACGCAGCCGGCGCCACTTTAGAAGGTTATATCCCAAGTGACCTTATTGGTGATGTTCTTCAGAAAGGTCAGGTGCGTAGCACTCGCTAACGGCGCGCGTGTATGACCAGCTGTATGAAGGCGTAAGTTTATCTGTGTATTATGTATCTTAATAAATATCTTAGCTTGGCAAACGAGACGATTGACAATATAAATGCAGCTAAGGTGAAGAGATTACAAGAAACGTTATTATCGATACTTTATTAGACAAGATAATTGGTTGCCAGTTTTTTTTTTATATACTGAAACAATAGTGTAAAATTATGTGAGAAATTAGAAACAGTGTTAAGGTCTTCAATAACTAATATTTGCCGTTTTAATTAACACGATTATTTTCAGAAAATTGGGAGCTATATAAGTAACTGACATGGTTATAACCACAGGAATTGCCAGAACAGAATTATAATCATTAAAATTTTATGATTTTTACAATATTTGTAAATATTAGCACCATGTATCTATCTATTTCCTAGTAATTGCAGTAAAGTAATTTTATTCTAGGTGCATCGTTTTCACAAATAAAAAAAATGTGTAGGTATATGTGCAAAATATTGTTATACATTTTAAAAGTGTAACGGTGGAGGTTCAAAAGTGCCTTAAAATTGCCTATTTGAAGTAATTGATTTGATTTTCGTTATTTTCACATAAACGTATAATTGTCATAGGACATAATCAATAAACGCCGCTATTTCACGATAAATGCAAAACAATGTAATCTATTTACCATTTACATTTTAAAATAATCCGTCAATGCAGCGCATTTCCACAATTATTGTAAGCAAAAACTGTCCTTTTGTTCATAATTTTTTTAATGTTATAATAAACGGAGAACCCTGAAATGCGTTATTTTACACAATAACTATCGTTATTTGGCCGTTATTTTTCTATTGGAGTAGATTAAAACAAAGAATACCTACTTTTTACCTTTTTACGTGTAGTATTATCTATACGATCTATTTATCTTCTCCTTTTTCCACACACATCTGTCCACTGCTATTGCGGGCCAGGTTTTTCCAGTAGGAGTCAAGCTCTTGACAAAACGATACCTGCCGGTCTACTCTGTCAAAATCTCACCGTGTAAACTTAGGTGAAGTTAGCTGGAAGTGAGCTTCAGATGCTAGGAATGACACAATTGACAGCACACTTCATGTAAGTTATCGCGGTGAGATTTTTACAAAATAATCGGCTGTCCTCGACTATTGCAGGCCGGTCTTTTTCTCGAGTCAAGTTCATGGTAGACCAAGACAGAAGAATAATTATTAGCTAATAATAAATAAACAGTACAAATACATGATAACTTGTTACTGCTGGCGCCTATGTGCCCTGAAGAGGACCTGTATAATTACTAAAATAAACAACATGAGATGGCCTCAAATTAATAAATCTTGCGTCGGCGATAAATTGCCGATCAATATTATTTGTATAATAATTGACGTGTCGCCAATGTATTTGATCGTTTGTATTGGTTATGCAGTGTTAATAATAGATGTCTAGATGTCTCTGGACGGTAGTGAGTGTCTTTATGTGGTATCGTCGTTTTATGTCTAGTAAAAACGCTCTACACATAAAATAAATGTTTCGACGATTGTTTTTAATAGTATTAATATTGCACTTTCTTATTGTTTTTTACCTTATTATTCCTTACCTACCTAGATACTCTTAAAAGTACATAACTGTAAAAAAACGAAGGATTTTCCTATTAAGTAAGTACTTACCTACTTCTGTGAAATTATTTTTGTACGTCAAACCCTTATTTAATTCTTCAAATAAATTGACGTAAGATCATAACAGGTACCTACATAATTAAAAAAAAAACAATGTTTTAAAACTAAAACATTTTAAAAACAATTTTCAACGCCAATAATACCCTTAGTTTACCTTAAATAAATAAAACTTGGGTAATTCTTTTTCCTAACCCCCAAATGCTGCTGGTTCGTAAACGCGTTATTTTATTTTTTATTCTTTCTATTTTTAAACTTAATAAATGGCAATGCAGTCCTGTTTAAAAATTCAATACGATTATTTTGCATAATCGATGAAGTTGTTACCTACTCAAACTGCATAATTTTATAAGCTCTGTAAAATAATAGATAGTAGGTATGATTAGACTGTCACTTGAACCCAGAACACACTTTTCAAAGTGGTCTTTAATTTGCCTAGAACATAATAATATAAATAGTGCCGGTTTTACTCGTTTAACTATTCCCTATGCGCCCTATTCTAATATTTATGGTTAGTACTTGATCACAGACCGCACTAAATCTTCCTTTGACGTATTCTTATCTAATAGGAATGTTCGCATGTTCAGAATGAATCGTCTAATTAAAACTAGCATAAAATATTGGTATTGATGGACAAATTACATCAGCTGTTTATTTTCCAGCTTCATAAACGCCGCTATATAGGTATTTCTAGTACCTACATTTAATGCAATAAAAGCAAAATTTACAAAGCGAGAACTCTTTGCACACAGGGCAGGAGAAAGTCTTCAAATGATGGTGTCTTAATATTTCCTTATGAATGTAAATAAATAGTTTAAAGTCTTGTTTAAAAAGCACAGTTTCAGTTCTTTGGACTTAATAAGATGCGATGCTAATGAAAATGACATTCTTATCAAATATTTATTAGAACAAAAGGTCACACACAGAACCAGCCGTTTTGTATTACCAAACAAACAGACATAACTATCGCTTTTAATATTAAGTCCAGTTCATAGTAAGGATAAGACAGCGTAGTTAGTATAATGATAGGCTTAGTAATATTTTTCGAATCCTGCGCAGTGATTAAGTTATTATGAACGGGCTGTGTTTGGAATGTTTAGATCAATTTATGGATAAATTGTTGGTTTTACATTAATTTATAACTTGCCTTTAAAACTGTTTTGCGGGCAAATTGTGTCTTAAGCCTAAGATAATTATAGTGACCGATTTATCAATGTTTGAAAAAAAACTACTTTTGTTTATTTTAGCTTTTAAATGTGGTTTTTAAAACAAAAGTAAAAGCTTCTTATTTAATTAGAATAAGCTCAACTTACCGGAACGAGCCAGCGACAGTAAAATAAAAAAGTTTCTATCCTCGCAAACCCATAGCACAAAAAATTAACATGTCATCTAATCAAATATTTGTCTATTAACCTGTCATTTAATAACATGACAGTCAGCTCATAATGAAATTGCACACCATGTTACGCTACTTCATGTGTCGGTAGTAATTATAAGCGCATGAGCACGTCTGAACTGGGTAGTGCAGCTACTGGTGTTACGAGCGATTTTGGAGATTTATTTAAGCTTACTAGCTTGTCGTCCTATAGGCGCTGTTCACCTCTGCCGGGGTAGGCAGATTCGGGGAAAACGGGTTATGTGTGTGTTCTTACTGGTAAAGTAATTTTGGGAAACAGGCCTTTTAGTTTTATATTGTAGCTGCATTCCGTATTTCTTTTTCATAGGTCTTGATGAAGCCCGAAGATGGCGACAACAACAGGGGAAAACCAAGGAAACGATGGACGAATTTTGTTATAATGATTTTCCAAGAAGGATTTACCCCCCGGTAAACATTGAAATGACGGCTGATACTGAATTATGTCGTACAACAAGTTGCTCGCAGGCCACATAAATTGGGAGGATGATAATTTAATATAACGAAGTGCTTATCTTCCTAGTTATAAAGCTTAAGAATAATATCCTTAGCCATCCTTAGTAGATAGGCGGTAGAGTTTTTAAGGGTTTAGTGATTTCAATTGCGATCACTGATCTGCCTACAAGCAATTTTAACTAAGTACTTAAGTACAAAAAGAGTGAACAGAAATATTCTGGGCAGGATCCTTCCATCATAGACCTCATCTATCGTTTTCCATTAGGCGTAATCGAGGTCAAGAGCAAAATAAATTGCAAAAGATAGTTTTTTTTTTTTTTCAAACAAAAAATTCATTATTTGGTAATTAAAGCCAGAAACGTCTGAAACTTTATTTTCAATTAATTTCATTTCAAAACCAGAGTTTACGGAATGGAAGTTGAAGGGATTCAGTTTAAACACATCTTGGTCTACCGGCAAAGGCGGCACTGTTCAAACGCTTCTAGAGGAGAAACCTACAACAGAAAATTCAAAAAGTTGGCCCCTAAACAAGAATAGGAAAGCGAGAAAAAATTCGTCCTAGTGCAGAGTTTTGCGGGCAAAAGTTTTTGGGCACTTCTTTCAAAGGTTACGGAGGGAGGCGCCTCCAACGAAAATGTCCATCACTTTACACCAGAATTCTGAGACTTTTCGCAAACCTTTGATGTTTCGAGTGTTACCCTTTCTTACTCTTCCTGTTTTCCTTTTCGTGATTCGTTGAGTTTCGTTCAAGTGAACTAATTTTTTTTCGTGTTTTTGATCTTTTTTGGTCTATTTGTCTTTTTTGCTCTACATTTTATAGAAATAGTATTTGGAAAACAAACATTAAGCACATTTTTTTAGATGTTTTCGCTTGCTGTTTTCTGTAACAGTAAGTTTAGACTATTTTATTGACAGTTCATCCTGTTCACACATCGATATCTTAAGATGATTGATAAAGTTCTGTGCAAGTTCAGAAAACGAGGTGCAACGCAGCTGCTGCTATTCGTAGTAAGAAGTAAATTCAAACAACTTAAACACTTGAAATCTTTTTCAAGCTGTTCTTTATTTATTATTTGTATTATTAAACTGTCTACAAGACTATAACGCACGATTCTATAATACGTTAGTTCATTGATAAAAATCGGTTGATTTAGTAAAAATAAATATTCAATAAAAACTTGTTGCGTTTAGTTTAAAAATATGAATGAAATGAGTCATCAAAAATAATTAATATTCAATCAACCTAATTTTAAACGAACTTGGTTGACCCACACAATTTTATTCTATTAACTAACATCAAAAAGCAGATAGGTAGATATTTTAATGATTATCTGGCTTGATACGTGTGTATAACGTTAACAGAAATAAAACACAACTTGGAGATTAATATATTAAAAAAAAACAGTAAGATCTTCTCATGCTGCTAACTATTTTTCGTCTTATTTTTTAAACGTATTTTTCAGAATTTTTCCCAGCGCTTTAGGGTTAACCATGAACGTAGATTCCTACATTTCGATATTTGTAAAAGGTAAGTAAAGCTTTCTTTAGTGCGAAAATTCATTTTTAATCAGTTCCCTCACAATTTAACTTTAGACAAACATAATAACCTAGCTTACAGGTGAATCTATAGACGCATTAAGATTTTTTTTCCCACATATCACTAGTAGTGTTGGGTAACACACATTTTCGCGTGTTGCGTTTTTGTTCATGTCAAATAAATTTGTCAGTAGTGATGTGCGTGCGTCACATTATTTTATTACATGTTAGGTATGAAATGGAGAGGTACCTAGTGGCCCATAAAGTTTTCACGCACCACATATTGTAAATAGTTGGGCTGTAATTCTTACTAAACACGACACTACATGTGAGGTTAGATTTTGTTCCCTATTTTTGATGCCTTCTGGCTGTTTTTATTAAAAAACGGTTTCAAACAAGTTCACGGATTTATCTGGTAGGTACAGCATGAAGCAATGAAACTACATTTTTGTTTTGATTTCCTTTAAGTTATTAACGCTCTAGAAAGGTTTCGAAACCTAAAAACTTCTTCTTACACTAAGCAAATAGCTACTAGTAATAGTATTTTAACGACAATTTATTGGCAAAGCAAAGTCAAAATTCCTAGATTCGAACTAAAAGTTCGGGATACGTGGAATCCATAGACCTAGCTATGTATTCACTATGTAATACTATAAATACAAATCTGTCTGCTACATTATCATGCCTAAACCACTGAACCAATCGTTATGCAATTTGATAGATAGGGTCATTTCGCCTGTTCGCGTCCATCGCCCAATTCGCGTCCATTTTACGAATCTCCTTTTAAAAATCCTCGAAAATAAATAAATTAACAAAACAATCAAAAGAAAAGTCATTACCGCTAATACCTCAATGTATAAGAGGCACGGACACATGGACAAGAGGTCCGTACGCCAAACCAATCCCGTTAAAAAAAATAGTTAATCTCGGCTGTTCAACAAGGGAGCGCGTACGCGCGTGTTTTTTAGATAAAAAATAGTCTGCAGCGGCGCGTTCGAGGGTAAGTTTTTATTGTTTTATGTGAATTTTAGGATACATAGCTGTTTCTAGACTTTTATAATGAAAAAAGGAATAATATAAATCATGAATTTGCTTATGTTTTTTATATTTAACGTTTAAAATAAGGTGGACGCGAATTACTACATGGAATTAACAAAACTTCCACTTTGCGTCCGCAATGGACGCAAACTATACCTACAGGGGAAAATAATAAACCAAATTGCGTCCACTATTTTCGTTAAATACAATTGACTTGCTTGTAAAAATCAACTGTATCGCTACCACCCTTTTGACCTACAGAGTCTCTAGTAGTTCAGCAGCAGCATAAAAGAAAAGCTCCGATCCATTTAAACACCACCTGATGCTACCTGAAATTTGTAACAAAGCACGAAAAGTTCATCAAAGAGCTCCAGCAGCCATATCTTCTGCTGCATGGCGAAAGTATTATGAAGATAAAGAGCAGATCAAGAACGAAAAGAAGGAAACAATACGAAAAAGACTTAAAACACTCTCAAACGGTTCGTTTAACTGCTCCAAAACGACAAAAGAAGATCATCTTCAAGAAGTCACACAGGAAACTGTAAATGAGGAATTCGAGAAAGAAAATTTAACCAATTTCAGATGGAGAAGACGACGATGAGAAAAACATAGGCTGTGACAAGTGTATTAGTGGTATCATCTGAAATTTCAGGATTAAATCATTAGTTATTTAAGGATTAAGTTATTTAGAGGCCAAAGATAAGTCTTTTGAATATGACCTGTGTCATTAATTGATTCAACAATTCTTTTAGTTGTATGATTAAAACAAAATTTTTGTATTGTTTTGTTGCTTAAATATAGCCAAAAACTTATTATTAATCAAGGCTGATCTTTAGCAATAATAATATACCTTACGATTTCTTGGTAAAATTAACAGAACTGATTCCTGATTTATTCTTAAAGGTGCAATCATTACTTACCTGCTACTTAGGTACCTAATTTTAAGTTAAATCAATGTTGAGATGAATATTTTTAATATTTTTGTTATTGTTAATTTTTAATATTTATATTTTTAAATAAAGAAATTGTTGAAACACAATCTTGTGTAACAAATTCTTAGAAATATCACCCCTATTTTCCTTTTCTAAGCTGTTGGACGCAAAATGGTACATGGGTGGACGCAATTTGGATTTTGTGGACGCAAAGTGGGTAAAACGCCTAATTCTGATGTTTACCTATTTAAAAAAAAAACTTAAGATGTTTCGAACAAAACTGAAAGTTAATCTTAAAATAGACTATATAATGAACACATTACATACATTTTTCATAGAAATTAGCGCTAAGACATTTTTATAATCGCCGTCAAACTTGGCAACTGCACTAAATGGACGCGAACAGGCGAAATGACCCTACTTAGGTAACCTCAAGAAGAACATTTTAATTTATTTTCATCCTGGTTTGATTAAATTAAAAATCATGAAATAAGGAAGCAGAAGTCGCGGGCAACGGATAGTGAGAAATAATGCTTTAGAAGTGACAGAAACTTAGTTATGGCAATATCAATATTATTACACATGACAGAATTATGCATATTTTAAAAGCTTGTTTATTTGCATATTCATCTCAGAATTACCTGTCTTATGCAATTTATGCCAACATTAAGACCAACATTTGAGAACAAAATGTAAATAAATAATTTCACTCTTCCGTTTTTTCCGAACAATTAAAGTAAAGTAATCATACCTATATTTTTTATCTGTTGGCTGGTATGTTTTTTTTTTAAGATTTCATTATAAAATATCGGTCTTAATTCGTTTTTAAGGAAATGCCAATAAGAATCCTGCTATTTGTCTGTTCATTCAACAATAACTTCAACGTGACAATCATTTATACAATTTCTTGTTGCTAAAATAACAGTTAGACGTTTTTCCGTCATTATTCGCGCTTAAAACTGAGAATTAACTAGGAAACAGAGTAAAACAACAGTTTCGAGCCCCACAGAGTAATTAATGCGACAACACGTTCCGACGGATGCTAGTTTTTAGCGAAAAAATACGCCTATGCCGAGATCCCCAGCTTAGGTGATCGCGAAATGTAATTAGCGAAACTTGTACAAAACAACTCAAGAAATATGTAAATTATTGTAAATGTAAGAATTATCTTTCGTACTAATGTAGACTCAACACTCCTCGGTATTTTAAAATAAATAAACATTTGAATGAAGCGTCCACGTACAGCTCATTACATGGCTATAAAATGGAGCAGTTTCAACAAGACTGGTAAAAAATCTAAACGTATAAAATGTATCGTAGCCTCTCGTGGAAAATATTTGAGCAATGTGACGTAATAGCGTGACTGGTAAGCCACAATTACTAAAAGAACTTAAGCTAAACTTGACTGGATTTCGCGCTCATTATTTTGATATAAGATTTCACTCAAGAATACGGACCTCATTAATTATAGCTTGCATATTCGTGAAACGTTTCAGTTTTCACTGCAAGGGAAGTTCAAAAAGGCCTAACTTGTAATTATTGTTTTTGTAAACAAGTCCATGTGACTGCCGGAGTGGCGCGCTGCACGGAGCGAGTCAGTAAGTTACAACACGGTTATCTAAGCTCTACGGCCCTGCTCATCTGCTCACTTACCGGTCAGTGCAGGTGCTATCGGTACGCTTGGCGGTTCATATCACACACAACACTGGCACGTCCGCGGTTCGAAAGACACGATCACAGGCGTCGGTAGCGAGCGACGCGATGCGGCGCGGGGCCGTACTGACCTGCCACTCTTGGTGATCACCATCTCGGTGCCGAGCTTGTGGAACTTCTCCCACAGGTCCTTGCCTTCGAGCGTGACCTTGGGGTCGTCCACGACACCGTCGTCATCTGGCGGCAACGGTGCGTACGGCGGTGGCGGCGGCTTGAGCAGCGGACAAGGCCCTGACAGCGCGGCGGCAGCAGCGAGTGCGGCTGGCAGGTACGGAGGCGGCGGCAGTGCGCCTGCCGTCAGCAGCGCCGACACCGAGAAATCGCTCGGCCGCGGCGCCAGCAGCGGGTGGAAGGCGACGGCGTCGCGCCGTTCCGCGCCCTCGAAGCGCATGCCCGCGCCGCCCGGGACCCACGGCGCGCGCTCCACGACCGGCGTGCCCGTCGGCTCCAGCGGTCGCGCTCGCGCCCGCTCATGCAACGTCCATAACGCGCCGACCGGCGGCTCGTGCGACACTCGTTCTTCCCGTGGCGACACCCGCTCGCGCGGCAGGCGTCAAACGACTGGCCGCCGGCGGCGCCGCGCGCGACACCCCTCCCGCGCGCGCCGCCCAATCGCGCGTGTTTCCCCGCGCGCCCCCGCGCCGGGCGGGGCTCCGCGGCGCCGCGTTGTTTTTTGGTCGCGGGCGAGGTGTCCGCCGCCGCCACACCTCGCGCGCGCTCCGCTCCGCTAATCTGGTTAATGCGGCGCGCGGGGGACACCGGTTCGCCGCCAGACATCGCGCCCGCGCCCGCGCCCGCCGCCTCCTTCTAATTGGACACGTTTCCGTTGGTTCATCAATTGAGCTCGTTACGGCGTATCTTTTGTGCGGCGCGCTAGAGTTGCGACTCGCGGCCACCGCGGCCGCGACCTGGTAGCGACAGTACTCCACTCGGAGATAAACTTTTGTTAGCCGGCGTCTGTTGCTGCTGTGTCTAGAACACTGAACAACAAATTTAAGTTTGTTTGGTTCCACTGAGAGTTGGACTTACTACTTTCTTGAAGTTTCATTTTATGCGATTCAAATCATCGCGTTCTTACACAGTTCTCTACTGTAGTACGAGTAGGTACAAGTCGTTTTCGTCAGTCTACCTACTTGAAAATGAGGCATCTCCTAAGTACTATTTTCTTTATTCACTTGCCATACCCTACATTTCCCAGCCGTCTAAGCCGCTGCAAGCCGACGAGTTGTGAACAGAATTCAATTACTTTCCAACATTATTAGCAACAACTTTCGTGCTAAGATTACTTTTCATTTTAACACCGATTCGTTTGTTCGTTAACAGCGTGTGAGGCGTTTATTTCATATTATAATATAATGTAGAAATGTTGCAGTATTCTCACTCATATTCTACATTATAAACGGGCATTATTTCGTGTTGAATTAACACTGGGTACCTACTAATATTATTTGAAACCACTTTTTTCCTTCACGGTTCCGTGAATCGTAAGTAAATTTTCAAATTTACGAAAATAAGCTTGACGCTTTTCGTAAGTTTGAAATTTTTATTTTCGCGTTACTTTACAAATTAGTTAGGAATCAATTCTCGAGCTTCATATGATAAAAGAAGTCGGTTTGATTGGATTCAAACATTTAATTGAATCGCTACCATGGAACTCTACCACCAAAAATTATCGAAAAAGAGGACGTTTCTTTTTAACTTTTTAAACTTAGAAGTGGTTGTTGTTTCGAGGAATTTGTTACCGTTTTAGTTCACATATTAGGACCAAACTAACTCTTGTATAAAATTACCTAATATTTCCCCTATGATTCATAAATATACATATATTTAAGTACCTGAAATCGAAAATATCACAATTTATTTACCTAATAAAACTCTCGGTATGGGAATGATGTGTTTTTTTTTTATAATGTGAGTAGTTAGCTAGGTCGTTTAGTTTCTCGTTACTATGTTAGGAGGAAAAAATGTTTTGCTGCCTAACCATTAAAACAATAAGTACCTAAATAAATGAATGAAGAATTTAAAAAGCAAACTTTTAACAAAATATACTAAGGATCGCATTAAAAAATTATAAAATTGAGGCGAGAAACTATCTCAAGGAAATTACACGTAAAAGATATTGACAAAGCTGATTACCTAGCTATCAAACACATTACCTACAAACTTTCTGTTCAGCGGTGTAGGGCAAGCGACAGTGAAACCTGCACGCGAGATTCTGACACTGTCATTTGTAATTCATCTCCGCGTCTTATCTATTTATCTTCATTCAATATTTTTTATTAGAAACTTTACATTTTAACACAATATCACGCTTGTATTTCACGAGGGGTTAGGCAGAAGTGTGATGGTGTGTGGAATTATGTGTTTGTTGTAAAGTTTTAAGTACCATACATAATGTCGAAAAAAAAAAACGAAAAAAAAATGGCCATTACGTAGATGTTTCCTTAATTAAGGTCAGCATTCTAGGTCTCATTTCAAACGTGATTTGTGTAGTGTTTAGTAGGTAGTCGTTTTATGAGGTGTATGAAATGTGTAGGCTTTAAATATGTTGGTAATAGATTGAATCAGAGCACTGTATTCAGTGCTCCGATCAGCACAGACGCAGGACGATCTAAGGTCTCAAAATCTACGCTAACTGCGGTCGGTTCGTGGATGGGTGAGCATCTACTACATATCGGCACGGTCTCCCTCCGTGCCTCGGAAAGCACGACAAGCCGTTGGTGCCGGCTGTCATTCGTGGATCTTTGACAGTTGTCACGGGTCGTCAGAAGCCCGAAGGTCTGACAACCAGTCTTACCAAGGAGTATCGTGTTACCCAGTAACTGTGTTGTGAAGATCAGCTACACAGTCATCATATATCATCATCATAATCAGCCTATTATGTTCCCACTGCTTGGACACAGGCCTCCTCTCTGTGAGAAGGAGTGGACCGTTCCTAATCCACCACGCGGGCCCATTGCGTGTTGGTAGATGTCACATGTCTTCGAATTTTTGGTTCTAAGACATGCCGGTTTCCTGACGATGGTTTCCTTCACCGTTTTGAGAGCAGGCGTGATGAAATAATTTACAAAAAGTAAAGCGCCTGTCTGGGTTTGAACCTATGACCTAAAACTCGTAAGTCGGCAAGTCGTAAGGCAGTCGCTCTATGTAAAATACTGGTGTTCAGCTGCATCCTGTTGGACTTAAAGCCGACTCCAATATAATTAGAAATGGCTAGGCAGATTTATTAGAATCGGAGCACCGATCTAGCTAGATTGTTCTAGCTAGATTAACCGGCCTAGTTTAACTTACCCCTTAATTCTATTCTAAGAAATAATATCATGAGAAATGACGTAATTTAAATAGAAAATCTTAAGAGCATTTTATTACTTATTTATAACACGAGGGACAGTCCACGAGGCCTAAGCTGAGCTTTTCATTTGTGTGAGTGATTACCAATCGCACCAATGTGATCGTGAGGGATGCACAGCGCTTCAGGCCGAATGTAATAACCGGTTTAAACTAAGCAAGGGACACGTCGCTATGCGCACTCACACAAATGCAACGCTCAGCTTGCTCATCGTGAAATAAGAAGTGTTTTAAATAAAACTAAAAACTAGTTTTGGCACAATGTCAATGTTAATATTCTAATAAATTATCATTTATTAACTTATAGTAGATACCTACTGTTTTACGTACATTTTATCACAAGTTCAAGAGAAAAAGTGTGGTATATTTTGCGAAAAAAGTTAAGAACGGAGACGAGAAAGTTGTATGAGTAGGCGCTTAAAAAAGGGCGGAATTAAACATGCAGAGGGGTAATTGCGTAATTATCTTGAAACTAATTGAAAATGAAAGGTAAGGTAAGCTGTAAGTGTGTTACAGTGGCAACATCTACCCTTCATTTTGACAATTCAACAACCTTCATTGCGTGTTTAACATTGTTGATCAGACAAATTCTTCAAACGTAAGAGGCAATGGATTAGCCGTTTCCTTCAAAATCCTTCGGATAGTGACTGATCTTGTGTAACTCAGTTGGGGTGCTATTTTTTGTACACTTTTTATTTGTTTCTTTTATTTATTTATTTTTTAGTTGGTAAAGGTAATAACGATGTGTTGTGTGCCTTTTAGTGTGTGTTAAATAAATGTATTTTCTTAATTTTTTTCTAATAAATGTGATCAGATTCTTGGGGTTAGGATAGAACTGTCTCTTACTTCTGTTATCCTAGCCTGGCATGCGCAGCGTAGCCAATGTACAAACGGAATGTAGGTAGAAATATCTCAAAGGGAAGATGTCTAAAAAGGAGAATTACTAAATAATATATGTACCCTACTTACTTATGAACGCTTCATAGCGTAGAGATAGAAGAAGTAATAGGTACACATAACCAGGACCCCTCTCTGTGAAAGGGAGTGGGCCATAATCCACCACGCGGGCGCAGTGTGGGTTGGCGAATGGCAAATGTCATCGAATATTTGGTTCTAGGATATGCGGTCACGTTGCTTCTCTTCACCGTTACTTCCTCACGTTGTTTCTCTTCACCGTTTTGAAAGTAGTGGTGATGAAATAAATTACGAAAAGCAGGTAACGTGGAAGGAATTGAGGGAGGCCTTTGCCTAGAAGTGGACAGTGTAGGGTAGTAAAAAAAAACGCCTGCTTGGGTTCGAACTTACGACCTTCAACTCCTTTTTTTTTTTTGTTCCCGGTGTGGAAAATCCTCATGGATGTCCTCCGCCCTGGGGCCGGGCGGAGGGGCCTGTCAGACTCTTACTGACTAAAAACCACCCCGGTGTTCCATCTCACACCTACGTCGGGGTCGCGGGAACATATGATTCTTCCGCAACCCCGACTGGTGCCGGCCCGCCTCTGCGGGCCTCCTCGGGTTGGGGGGGGGAGTGAGCTGTTAGACTCAACTCCTAAGTCAGGGTACCAATCTGCCGCCACTGCTCCACACTGTAAAAAGAACTTTATCATAACTTTGTCTATCTAAACAATTATTTAAGCAAACACCTCTGGATATTTAGTTTAGAGAGTAATGTAATTTAAATGAAGATAAGTAACTCAGCAATGTTGTCACAGCGACAATTGTTTTATTTTTATTTCTTGTCTTCAGCTTTCAGTTTTCATTCAAATCAGCCCCGAAACTGCTTTGAGTATTTTCGGTACTACTACAAAGTTTTGGATTGTGGCGAAGCGACGGCGACTTACACATGAAAAAAAAACTCTAACTGTATTACGCTATCATTTGGGAAGACTAGGAAAAAGTATGGACACAAATGTGTGTTAGGTACAGTACCTACAAATCCTGCAGTCAATGTTACGCCAATTTCTTTCAACAAGTCGTCCTTACAGAGAACCTACATAGTCATAATTTTTTAATAGAAATACCAGTTTTTCTAGTTGGACCACATAGACGCCCTATTTAAGTTTTATATCAGCGTGGGACACTCCGCAGCTGGGCAGAAATGTAGACCTACACGTTTTTGTTGAAGTTAGTATTAATAGTTGATAAGTACCTAGGGCTAGGAGCAATCTATATAAGTAATACGTTATAAGTATCGTAGTGTTGTTTGCTTGCGTCGATCTCGGCTCCGACAGACAGGCTATTGTAGAACAATTTCGCATCGCGTTGTTGCGTCGCGCCCGCGTTTTCGGGAGCCTTAATAAGTAAGTCAAATTCAAGCCCTCTACTCTCTCTCTCCTAGGTACTTTGCCATACCCGACAGGGTTCACAATGATCATGTTTTTGTAAAATCTACCAACTAAGTCACACTGAAAATCAGTAAGTAAATAAGCATATTGAGTATTGAGATTTTTTCCAGATATTTCCTTTTTCTGAATGCCTTTAGCGTAATTTCCTTTAAAATCAGCCTATTGCTTTCTAGTAGTTATTGAAGTAGGAATAAACGTGGTATTATTTATCTGTTTTGATAGAAACTTAAAGTCACTAAGTACTTTGGTAATAAAACTATACCTGAATGTAGACGTAAGTACCTATTAATATTAAATTGAGTTCGTTGCGTTAGGTTTACCTACATTTTCTAGAGTGCCTCTATAGTTACCTAATTACTTATATTTTCCCCTTAATACTTAAGCATTTATTTATAATACAAAATAATCAGATCATAGATCTTTATTTAAAAAAAACTTTATCACTGTGTTGAAAATAGTTGAAGATAAAATAAAACTGTTTACAACGCCATCTCTGGGCGAGTAGCACTGAACTAAAATCTATATTTTCATTTTAAAGCTTTAAATGATTTTCTTGTTTTATAATTTCGAAATAAGGGTTGGTTTAAAAAGTAACTGTGCTACATGCACATCTACAATTAAGTTTGGTAAGCAGAGCTATTCCTTATGATGAATAAACAAGGACTACTTTGAAGAACGCAAATTCAGTTACAAAGAGCATTGAGCAATGGGCACAATAGGTGCCAATGTAAAAACCTCCTTTTACGAAACCAAAGAAACTTCCCTCAGTAACCGGCCTGTAACCTCACGCTATAACAGTAATTACTATTGCCCTACTAATTATAAATTTTCGATCTTACTTAAAAATACTTTGCATGCATACAAATTGGTATTTAATCATTGCAAAGCGATTATTTGTTCTGCATTGACGTAAATTACATATTTACTCTTGAGAAAAATATCTCATTGCTTCTTCTTGGTAATCATCGTTTTTAAGTTTTAGCTAAGTATTTAGGAAATTATTTGTAACTAGCACTTCGCCCGCGACTTAGTCCGCATGGATTTCGAAAAAAAAAAAAAAAGTTGCCTATGTTCATCAGACATAATTTCGGCTTTTATTGGTTAAACAATTCAAATGGGTCCAGTTGTGTCAGCACAAGTAAATGAAAAAGATCCAAAATCATTAATTTGTAGTTTTATAAAATAATAAAAATAGAAAATTGCGGTTAAAAACTTTTCAGTAGGAGGATTGACCGTGACGTATATCGATGTATAGGAAAACATTTATTAAATTACAAAGTTAAGTTTGTTATTGGGATAAAATCATCCCCCTTCATTGTGCGTGGTTCGACTCGCACTTGGCCGGTTTTTTGGGTTTGTATGATTTAGATTAAGATTCTCTACCCATAACTAGCTTACCTGCCTAGGTTATGTCCCTACATAGAACAGATCAACTTTTATCTCTAGTTTTATGTCTTAAAAAATGCATTGAACTTCAAACATCCAATAATCAGCACGTCTGTACCTGTTATCCGTGTAACAACTGACAATATCCATATCCTACAGACCTTTTAAAAAAAACTTGTTATTAAAGAATGTTTAGTGCGCCAATCAACTCTAGTGACGTAAACATTCTATTTTCAAATCGAGAACCGAGGTAGCAAAATAATAATGGCCGAGGCAATCGATTATAAGCATGAAGATCGCGTGCCCAAAATGTTGATTATTTCCATCAAAATGGAAGATAATTGAGTCATTTAGCAGTAGGTAAAAGTAACGAACAATAAAATTAATTGCAGTCCAATCCAAATAGATTGGTGGTTCACGCTTTTTGTTGAAATGTAGACAGCATATTTTTAGGTAAGGATGCAGAATGAAAATGTTTTACTAGATCTGAAAAGTATATAGATATGAATATACCTAACTATCTCTGTACTAAAGGTAAGTAACATACATTTATATAGTCCATCGGTAAAGGAAACAACTAAAATAAATAATCGTTAGGAAACCTGGACTTTTGGGTTAATCTAAGTAAATGATAAATTATTTTATTTTACTCTGACACGTCAATCATTTAAAACTAGATGCGGTCGGCGTTTCCTATCTGACGACTATGAGAAGAACCGCCGAAACAAACTCAGAGGTTAGTCTCTTTTAAAGTTTAAACATAATCTTGGTGGGTAATCTTGGGATTGGTGTCTGAAATGGTATTTTGAGGAAAGAACCATACAGATTGAGTAGACCTGTCCTGTCAGTCAACACAGAACATAGGTAGGTAGGTAAGTCTGAAATCGCCAACACGTCTTGAGCAAGCGTGGTGATCGATGTTCGTGTCTTCTCTGTATGAGAAAAAGCCTTCGCCCAGCAGTGGGACAATATGTTCTTAAGTTTGAGCACAGGTAGAGTTTGTTACTCAAGTCTGGTGGAGTTTCATTCCAACATGATTTAAGTAAGTACTTACCGGCTAAAATGTGAGACCCAATATTACTATGATTGACATCTTTTACTTGAGAATGAACCTACTTTATACATTTATGAGGAACAGGGTGTAAACTTCACTCTTACTCTACGGAAAAGGAAGAATTCCCCGACTAGACTGGTGTTTTTGTGGATAACTGCCCGACGGTTGAAGTCAGGACGTTGTATAATGCTATTTGCGCGGTTAACTCTGCTTGCGCGATACAGGATTTTGCGTGACGTCAGTGTGATGCGTAGCTCGCATGTGGTGATGTAGATTTACCGAACTTATTCGTTTTCATAGTTTTATTTACTAATGAGAAACTCCTTAACCAAAATTTTCGCCAACACTTCAGACCATCTTCGAAATAAGTCTCATTTCAAATCCCCACAATTTATCATCTTGAATGTAAGTACACCTTCCCCTCACCTCAAATCTTATAACGAAATTATCGAATACCCTCAACGAACACTTATTGAACCCCTCCTAGGGTCCATACAACCTTGTCTCAGTGAAAATGTGGGAAAATCTTCAGGACAACGATTAGAAAATTCGGCGGGTATGTTTGACAAGGTTCTAGGTGATCAGGGTTCAGTGGGTGTGAGTTTTGTTTTTGGAATTGAATTAAATCTGAGAAGGGATTTATTCTGATTGGTTTTTTATGATGAGCTGTTTTTTTTCAACTAGGTCAATGGCCTGATCTAGATTTTGGAAGGTGGTGAAGTCATAGCTTTGGGCTTACTAGATATACTTAGGCTATTTTACTCATAAGTAATAGTTACGTTTGACATCTCCGCATCGCTTCAGTTAAACTTAAAACATTAAATAGAAAAATAGAATGAACCTACCTGTAAGTATACCAGCTTTAAGAAGCTAGTGCTTTAAGGCTTTCAGGCTGTACCAGTCTGCTACAACACCTTTAAAAAAAAAGGCTGGCAAGCTGAAAAGGGATTGGGCGGCTCACGTCAGCCGCATGCACAGTAACCGCTGGGCAGTACTCTCCACACGGTGGCTGCCTGAAGATGGACGGCTGAGACTGGCCCAGGAAGAGGTGGTGACACGACCTAGACGCGTACCGCAATGGTTGGGTTCAAGTGGCTCTGGAAAAGAATGTCTGGAAGGATCTGAGGGAGGCCGTTGCTCAGCAGTGAGACAGTGTATAGGCTACAATAAAATAAAATCATTGGATCTTGCAAGAACAACATAACATTTTAGAAGACTGTCAAAGAATGACGGTTGTGATTTAAATTTACGCCGTAAATAACTATCAAAGTAAATATTGTTCGTTAATATTTTCATACTGTTTTAGTTAACCTATAGTTAGTTTGCTCAACAATATTTAAATTTTACTTCTTTTCGTCTCTTTTCTTCTTTTTGCTTTTTTTTTCTCTTTTAACTATCCTATTCTTATATGTATTAAAATCCTAACTGCCATATTTCGGGCAAATAAATTAGTTTGACTACGTTTTCTTTTATAAGTTTTCAGTCCGTGAGTTGTTTTTTTTCTATAGTTTGTTTACATTTATTTCTATTGCTGTTCATAATTAATTCATTGATTCATGAAACGGTTTAAAAAAAAAAACTTTATTCCAGTCCAGGCTTATTGGTTTTGTTTATTGGCACGCTTTTTCTGCGTCATTGAGACTTGGCTGACTTGATCGCTCCATTACACACATTTGTACGCTCTCTGGCATAACATAGCTCACTCTTTATTATCTATAAATATTTATTTTATTTGACCTATGTTAAACGAATAAATAAAAGACGTATGACAACCCTACGTACGGGACCACCACAACAAAGACACAGATCAATCTCCTTACTTTTAAATAAGTACATTTATTTATTACGTTCTACGGCGGTGTGATCGCGGTTCTCATCGCTTGTTATTGAATATCTGTCTCGACACTCCACAGACTGATTTGAATATTTCTTATTATCCTCCTCTCCTGTGTTCAGAAGTTTATGATTTTGGTAGGTTTACGTTATTATTGTAATTCGGTTGGCAGTGGATTTTATTGTTTCGTTTTTACAAAAGAGCCAAAAAGCAGAAGCTTATAGTGTTTGTTTTATGTTAATTTTGGCATTGATTAAGTTCTGTTTTGATCTTCAGGCCAGGTTTGGTGACACCAAGAATCTCAGGTTTCGGGTTACTTATGGAAATATGATCAAATGCTACAATCTTACGACATTATTATTTAAAACACAACTGTGGGAAATATATAATAAACTACTGCATAATAAGTCTATAATGTTCTCACCAATCATGTTGGGATCGGCTTCAGTCTAACTTATGTATACCAGGATTTTACAAGGAGCGACTTCCAATCTTACTTCACAACCTTGTTAAGTGCTGGGTAACACGATACTCCTTGGTGAGACTGGTTGTCAGGTACGGGTTTCTGACGACCCGTAACGACTGCCAAAAATCACCGAATGGAAGCCGGTACCAACGGCTTAAATCGTGCTCTCCGACCCAGTCTGTCCGTGGTTACCGTCCATTATATGTATAC
Organism: Dasypolia templi; assembly: GCA_963555695.1. Taxonomy (NCBI): domain Eukaryota; kingdom Metazoa; phylum Arthropoda; class Insecta; order Lepidoptera; family Noctuidae; genus Dasypolia; species Dasypolia templi. The sequence continues at coordinate 6,544,756 of OY743155.1, read as the reverse complement.
CGAACCTCCTTGCCCTTCATGCCGTTGGTCCTGGCTGCCATTCGTAGATCTTTGACTGTCGCTACGGGTCGTCAGAAGCCCGGAAGTATGTCAACCACTCTTACAAAGAAGTATCATTTTACTCAGTAACTGGGTTTAGGCTCGCTCCTTGTTAAATCCTGGTATTCAGCTGTATCTGGTAAGGCTTGAAGCCTACCCCAATACCGTTGAGATAAGACTAGGCAGAATGCAGTTAATGATGGAAATAGGCTCATGCAGTCTTTTATTTCGTTACTACGGACATTGCTCTCATTCAGGAGATTTCAAATTATCTTCCTTGTTTTCCTAACGGTATTTTTTTCGTCAATTTCAACTGAGATACTGATTTCACTTGGTTTAAGAAAAAAATGTATATCGACAAAGTTAACATAAATAACAAAGTTGTTACAATCTGTGCCAGAAGAGCTTGCCAACTGTCGAACGATTCTTACTTATTTTTTTAGGTATGGCCAAACCCAATAACCTAAGACAGTTAGACAGATCGCTGCTGATGTAGATTACAATTGGGATAATGACTAATAAATAAAATGTTCGAAAAAATTATGTTATTTTAAAGCAGGCACAGTAAAAATTAGACAATCGAAAAAATCTGTTAATATCGATGTAAATATGAAGAAGCTACACGCTTTTAAAGTTTTTGGAGGGGATTGTTCCCGTCCTAGTCGCGCGGTACGGACTATGTATGGCGCTAGTATGAAGTTACATAGTCGTGACGTCACTTCTACGATAGTGTTGTCCTTGTCTAACACTTACTTTAAAACGTTTATAATCTGGCATTTTTTTAGGGTTTTACAATTTTTATAATATTGTTTGCACTATTTGGAAACAAATATTTTTTTGAGTAAAAAAAAGTTTTCATCCCTATTCCATCTGTCCCTGTCAAACAAATAGCTGTCAACGCGTTTTGGGCCGCATACTTTTGCTTTATTGGGACGTGAAAACCAGAGATGGATAGGTTTTTCTATCTCCAGTACGCCAAAATTGGAGATAGATACGTTATTGGGTTTGGCCTTTAGTCTAGGTTAGGCAGGCACCGAAGATGCCTGACTTACACTGGTGCTGTATAGGTATTTTTTTAAGGGTTTTGTGTTACAATCATGAACCCAGCCACTAAGGCATGACAGACATCAAGCTTTAATACTTTCTTAAATGCTTGAGGCTAATCTCAAAGTGTAAGAAGGACGTACACGCCTCAAGCTTTAAACAGAAAATATTAAAGTTGTATGTTAACGTAGTTTTTTTAGTATACTTTTTTGTTCCGTGTGGTGCAAAACGTAAAGAATAGCACCACTCCGCCCCCCCACTTCTTCCCTTGTGTGTCATTCTCCACTAAGTGACTTACTAGAGAATGGCAGCAGCGTTCATTAAGCATTTTAAATCCAAACTGCGTTTGCCAACCCGCCTGCCAAGTGTGGCGATAATGGCGAACCCCACCCTCAAAAGGACAAGCACCAAAAAGAAATAGCCTCTAGCGCCTACTATGGCTACGGTAGCGGTCAAGCCCACGGTGAGGCAAGGATTGCGAATTTAAGAATCCCCTTTATATATAGGGAGGCCTAAGTCCAGCAGTGGACGTGTTTCGGCTGAAATTATGATGAGTTCATTAAAAGCTTGTTTCTTAAAAACTTCACTTGAAAGGTATTTGTAAAGACAAATCCAACGACCCGAAACACGCTTTTACACAAGTCAAGTCCTGGTGTGAAGCCAATAGAGTCCAAGTCATGCCTCTTTAGAACAGGCTATCATAACTGAATGAGTGACTTAAAGGTACAAAATTTCGTGCCTGTGCTGTTGACCGCTGAGGAGATCTCTCGTAGAGAGCCAATCCTTGGTCAGCAGACAGGTCATGGTAAGAGCCATCCCTGGGTGTATCAGCCAGATCATGGTGAACTTAAGAAAGGGCTATCATAATTTCATGCGTATAAAATGTTGTGTCTCTGCTGTTGACCGTTGAGGAGTTCCTTCGTCTGGAGCCAATCCTTGGTGCAGCAGCCCGGTCCATGGCGGACTTTTTCCCGGGTAGGGCAAAGTGTTATTGGGTTTTGTCATCCGGAGTTACTCAGTTAGTAGCAGCCCGGAGTATGGTCTGGTCTGGCAATAGATTTTTTTTTGGCAGGAGGAGGAAATCCTCTCTCTCTTCATTTATGAGCCAGTCTGGGCAGTGACGGACTTTGTAAGTGTCCCTCTGACATAGTCAGAGATCTTTTTAATTTATTTTATTTGCCTTTTCGTTTGATTTTACTGAGCTTTTGAAAACGTTTTACTTGTTTCCCCCTATCACATGGGACTTAATAATCAAACATGCTAATACAAAAAAAAAAAAAAAAAATGTTTATGTTGAAGCTTACGATATTATTATTTATGTAACCTTTCATAATGTTGACATTGACATATAGTAAATATGGATTCCCTCACCATAGTCGGCTGTACCTAAGATATTGATAAGTAGACACAAAGGATTATGTCTTGTTAAGAGGCTGACAAGAACTAAATCGCGGTCACACTGTCAGACTGCATTGAAAAGAAAGAGAAGCGCGATGACACAACGCTGGTTGTATAATGCAAAAAATTAAAAAAATCTCTATTTACATAACATAACATGACATAACATCACGCCTTGTTTCCCCGAAGGGTTGGGCAGAGGTGTATCTATAGTACACCCACATTTCGCCAGTTATGTTTTTAAGTCCCATGTAATAGGGGGCGAGCCTATTGCCATCAACCGGGCACAAATCCAGACTCCGGGCTGCTACTGAGAAATTCCAGATAGAAAAACCCAACAACACGTTGCCCGACCTGGGAATCGAACCCAGGACCTCATGCTCAGCAGTTGCGATTGCGACCACTAGATCAACGAGGCTCTATTTACAAAAAATGTAACATTGTTACGTTAATATGTTGCTTGTACAATAATCTGACATAAAATCATGTATTGATTGCATGTATATTAATATGGTTTTTTAATAGATAAAAGAATTTTTAGAGGTATCTTCGTGATTTTTTTCGATGGTTTCAAATTAGTTGTATTTGTTTTCAACACACTAATATCTAACGAGCATATATACTGAAGTATATCAAATATGTTTCTGATAATGTGTACTGCATTGAATCATATACTTTTAAAACTTTCGGTTAGGTCCTGCAGTCCCCAAGGCCATAGTGTAATCCAGCGCTCGAGCCGAAGCCTACTGAAGAAGACTCGTGAGTAGTTGCGCTCCCGCATTTTGGTAGGTCTCTAAGCATAGTAATTATTTTAAATCTTTTAGTACCGTTTCATAAATTTAAAAATAAGAAAAAATTACGTTTGTTTTGTACACACGAGATTTATTAAACATTATGAAAAGGAGTAACTTTAAGTTTTTTTTTCCATCCAGCAACCTTATCTAATCGTATTATTAGAAGCGGTTGCATGTGCGTCAGATCCTTAAATAAGATATCCCTTTTTTCTGAATTTTGTAGCACTGTTTTTGTAACCCTGGAGTTTAAAAACTAGTTAGCGCGGTCTATGTCGGGTCATAGCGCCTTAATTGATCAATCAAAAGGTAAGTAGTTTTAAATAGATTGAACGTAAATAAATGTTAAGTTATGGACATTTAATAAATAAATAATTGTATTAAGAGGGACTACATAGGTACTGTAATAAGTAATACAAATGATATTATAGATGTTTGGTATTTAACCGCAAAAAGGCTGGTAAAAAAGGTTGACGTTTACAAACAGTCTAAGCTAAGTTTAAACACGACATAGATTAATGTAGTGATAGATTAATTAGATCGCGTTCAGTTTCATTGGTGAAATCCACCCTAAGTGTGGATTTAACCAATGAAACGTAACGCGATCAGCACCTAAACTACGTTTATGAGCTGTTAGTGTCATTATTTTCTATGGAATATTGACACTGACCGCTCTTGAACACGTTTTAGATGTGCTGAACGCGTTCAGTAACATTGGTGAAATCGGCACTAAGTCCTTTGAGTTTTGAGTGAGTGTGAAGTCAATCAAGAATCATACAAATATGACGTGTACGAGGAAATGGTACCTCTGCTTTTACATTTCCTATAAAATATTCATACAGGTTATATTGAATTTCATCAAAACTCAAAAGACTTGGCGGTTTTTGCTTAAAAAAAATTGAGTGACAGCCTTTAATTAAGACGACGAAAACATTAAAAATCTAATCGATTGGCATTTCGTTTTTTTTTTACCTCAAATGCCCAGTGGGCTTATTTCATTACAAACGTTTACTGCAAGAAAATTGTTGTAAATATTTATTAAACCGACACTTGAAATTGTAATAGCATAACATAACATAACATCACACCTGTAATTCCAGAAAGGTTAGGCAGAGGTGTACCCTATAGTATACCCACATTTCGCCAGTTATGCTTAAGTCCCATGTAATAGGAGGCGAACAGCCCGGAGTCTGCATTTGTGCCCAACCGGGCACAAATGCAGACTCCGGGCTGTTACTGAGAAGTTCTAGATAGAAAAACGCAATAAAAAATTATTTAGGTATATTTCCGTAGTTACCTAAACATCCATCTTTGCCTACCTTATTTTATATATAGGTAAGTGTAAACAAACAATTTGAAGTGGATACGGGCTGAAACTTATAAAGCACAATTCTTCATGAAGAAAGTAACAAGTTCCAGTCTTTTCATCTGCAAATAATATTGTGTACCTGGCTGTTTATAAAATACGACCTATAGCAGAAAATAAAATAGAATATCCACCTACTTAAAGACCCCGTGTAGTAGACCTTTCATCCTGTGAAATCAAAATTCACAAACGAAACGAACTAACTTGTTTCACCAAGTTAAAACAAACCGACAGTTAAAAACTCTTTTTACAACAAAACTGTCAAGGTATAAACCACAAATTAATGAGTAACCAGTCTTGAAAGTAATGAAGAAATAAATTGAATGCACACGTCTACTCTTAGCGCATGATATGTCTATTTTAGTTGTGTGATTACAATCTGGATTAAATAGACAATCTTGTGTCTCGTTTCGCAGGTTTTAGATATTGAAAAACATTTTATTTATGTTGCTAGACGATTTGACGTTAGTCTGGCCCTGGGTTCGATTCCCTGGGCGGGCAAAGTGTTATTGGGTTTATTAATTTAAAAAAATCAGAAGCAGTCCGGAGTCTGGATTTGTGCCCGGCTGATGGCAATATCTCGCCCCCTATTACGTGGGACTTGAACATAAATGGCGAAATGTGGGAATTTCCTACCAGTTCTTCTCCATAGGAACCCACTACGCTTTGGAACGAGCAACTAGCTTCATCTTTCTGACTGGCCGACGCGACTCGATTGATAATTAAAAAGTGTCTGTAATACTAATATTATAAATTCGAAAGTAACTCTGTCTGTATATTATCTTTTCACGCCTAAACCACTACATTGATTTCTATAAAATTTGGCAAAGGGATAGATGGCATCCTGAGGACATCGGCTAGGCTTTTTGGCCCGGTAGACCTTTCCTGAGGTATAATTCCCGACATTTATGTGGGCAAAGCCTCGGGCGGAAGGTAGTTTAAAAAAAATGCTTCGAGTTTGAGTTTGAGTGGGTGTACTAGGTATAAGAACCTCTGCATAACCCTTTGCGGATTACAGGTGTGATGTTATGTTATGATAGATTTTTTTGGCAACACATAGCATAACATCACGCCTGTTTTGTTGTGTAGCTATAGTACACCCACATTTCGCCAGTTATGCTTAAGTGTAATTTTTTGGTGGTTGACGCTAAATGCTTATGTAAGTATTGAAGAGTCTTCTCAGTTTTTCAGCCTATGGTTATTGTAAGGTTTTCAGTAGTGCTATTCTGTAACCATCTCAGAGTGAAAACTTAGGTGAAGTGAGCGTGGAGTGAGCTGTCAGTGGCACTGATGCTAGGGATTGACCAAGACGGGATGACACTGACAGCTCACACCACGCAAGTCTTCACGGTGAGATTTTTACAGATTCGACATGGTGTTTATCGAAGTGTTAACACAGGCAGGCGATGTGACGGGGTGGATCGGGGGAACAATAAATTTCGAGGGTATAAGCTAGTCTTCTTTCAAATCAATTGCCACAAACGTTTGTTCGCGCATCACCTATTGGCAAACTTATTTTTGTGTGGTATTTCTATGGTCAAGACAAGGATCTGTTCGAAAGAAAATATTTAAAAATCGAACGTAAAAGTGAAAAATTTGAGTTAAAACTTCTTTATAGAATAAAAAACATATGAAGAAAGTAGGTTCTTGGTATATTAGAACATATTGACATTTTTGCAAAAGATAGAAGATCGAGATCATGATTTGGGTTAGGACGTCTATGTCCTTAACCAAATCATGGTCCCGATATATTATTGTTAATCCTGGATCGCTGACGAAGTGTCTTGTGGGACAGATAGAAAAATTAATACAATCAGCCTGTAATTATGGTCCTACTGTAAATGAAATTCGCAATGATTTACTTTTAAAATAAATGAGTTCAGTTTCGAATTGTGTGCGGCCATTCGAGTGAGGTTCTAAGTGAACTTTACAGAATAGAACAAGGAACAAGAATGCGTTCTATATTAATAAAACGGTGCATTCACGACCTCAACAGCTCAACGCCTTATCCACCGAGCTATTCCTCTTGACCACCCATGATTTAAACAACATAGAGACAGCCTATATTAAAACCGACATACCCAATGACTTCGAGGCAACACCATGGAATGCCCGAGCCATTATAAGGGGTGCAGCCATATCGATTATTCGCAGCTCGTAATTCTCGAGCAGCCACCATGAAGCAACTTAATTACTGCAACAATAATAATTATTGGCATAAAGATCTTATCTACTAGCGTGGTGGTATGTTAGTTTGTAGGATTTTTATTGAATTTTCCAGTCATGAAAACTGTAGAGTATTTGCGTAACACACGAACAATGGGAATGGTTTTTATTTTGACAGTTGAACAACATTCATTGCGTTATTTACGTTATTGAGCAGACAAATTTTTCGAACATGCGAAGCAATGGATTAGAAATATCCTTCAAAATTATTCAGATGTTTATTTAAAACGTGTTGCGCAATAAGTGTGTTGGAGTGCTAAAGTGTGCCACGTATATATTTATATTGGTTGTTAATTCTGTGAACATCCTGAGAGGCTCGTGGCTAACTAACCCGCACGGGTCCATTGAAGGTTAAGCTCCTTTCCGAGACCTTTCCGTGTATGTGTGACCATCCATGACCTACTAGACCCCTCCGTGCCTCGGAACGCACGTTAAGGCGTTGGTGCCGGCTGTAATTCGTGGATCTTTATAGTCATACCAAGTGGTATCGTGTTAGCTAGTAACTGGTCTGTGTCGGTGAGACTGGAAGAAACCCCAGCAGGCAGTAGGTTTATTTCGAATCTTCGACCAACTTATCTTGTGCAACGGCAATTTTTCGAACTAACATTTTGAATGGGACATACGATCGGTTTTTGTTTAACATTTTGATTTTCGTTTACAACCAGCACCACCAATAGTTGCACAGTTAAGTTGGTCGTACTTTAAGTACTGTACTTACTTACATTCTGTACACATCACTTCGAAATTCGAACGGTGCCTCGTTGTGAATCTGCGATGATTTACTTTTAAAACAAATCAATTTCGAATTGTGTGCCATTACTTGAAAGAGGTTTGATGTGAACTTTGCAGCATAGTGCAGTATCAACATAGTGTAAAAATAATGATCTATACATTATTACTGTAACGGCACGTTTTTTATAATTTCATGGGAAGGAGAAAGCTTGCTCGATGTGAGCATCTATAATTTTAATTGAGACGATTTTAATGGCGTCATAATGTAATCCATGTGTTAGAGTTTATAAATGTAAGTATAGCAATAATACCATAAATAAATCCCCCAAAAAAGAAGCTTGACTGGACTTAACATCTCCGGTAGGTGATAAAGGTAGGTAGCTCTCTCTGTCCGCATCGTAAGTCAGTGGACCTAATTAATTTGGGACGAATAAATTAATCTTTTGACCTATAAATAAATAGTAATCATCTTGATACACACCAACGGTTTCTTTCATCCCATTTGCATAGACATTTAAATTAAAGCGAATGATTTTAATTATAGTACATTTTCGCACTGCGTGGGTGGCCGTTGAATTACAAACTTATCTCTACGTTCATTATAACTTCTATCTCTTGGAGATAAAGGTTAAATTTGCTTGTGAAAGGTGGTGTAAACTTGCTATTCTGGTATATATTTGGTGTCAGTCCGTTTTGGTACTGAATTCTGTTTTATTGATGTAATAACTTTTGTTTTTTATGAAGCGGCACTTGTGTTGTTAACTGTTAAATACTTGGTTCACCTCTCTTTGAGAAAGCTTTAAAGATTTTATGATATTTATTCTGTATTTTTATTTCTTTTGGACCTGCAGCGAGATTACCTACCTATGCACTTAGGACCAATTATTTAAATGAAAATGGACAGTAGTATTACTTTTGGTAAGATTGGCATTTGATGCGGAGGAAATATGAAAATGTCGTGGAGAAAGTCTTGAGTATGAATGCTAAAAGAGTAAGGGAAAACAAAGAAATCGAGATGACGGCTATAACAGAAGAATTGAAGGATAATTAAATACTTCTGGAGAAGCCTTGCACCGACTCCAAATAAATAAGGATACATAAGTTCAAGAGATCGATGATTTTGGTAAAATTCTACATAGTATTTTTTTAAATATAAAAATTGTCAAACGTTTCTATGGTCCTTCTGATGGAAAGAAGCTACAGTTGCTTATGGACTTTAAAGATGTTGACGCTTATGTTGCCTTAGGAAGTTACTGATGCGTTGCCACATTATAGAGACAACATATTGGAACTGCTCTTGTGCAGAACAGGTTGAACTGTGACCCCCAAACTAAGCAATAGAATGTATCTTGGAGGGTCGGAATTGCGTCATTTTCAGAGTTAGGTACAAAGTGATTATTGCATACCAGGTAAACATAAACTAGAATTAAACAAAGCTTAAGTCAAATAAAATGAGACCCTAAATTTTTTTTTAAACATTAATTATATATTTAAACATAACATACATACATGACATCACGCCTTGTGTCCCCGAAGGGTTAGGCAGAGGTGTAGGTACCTGTACACCCACATTTCGCCGGTTATGTTTAAGTCCCATGTAATAGGGGGGCGAGCCTATTGCCATCAACCGGGCACAAATCCAGACTCCGGGCTGCTACTGAGAAATTCCAGATAGAAAAACCCAATATCACTTTGCCCGACCTGGGAATCGAACCCAGGACCTCATGCTCAGCAGTAGCGATCAGTGTGAGATCAAACACAGCAAAATAGAATCCTGAGTATGAGATCAATTAAATAACAAAGGAATACCTAATATAGAAACAAAATATGAATCAACAAAAATCCAATCAATCATAACATCATGAAATTAAATATTCAAAATTAAAGTGTACCTAGAGTGTAAGTACCTACTACCTATGAGTTGGAGAGTGTGAATGTGTTTGGGTTTGTGTGTGTGTTGTGAACTTGAGTGTAGGAGTACACTTAAACAGTATTACTTATGTTGTTTTTTTATTATTTACGTAACTATAAATCATATTTTCTGTTTCATCGTAGGAGAGTGTAAAAAGCTATTTCTGTATTACCTACTTGGCACTGGGATAATTTCCTTCAACAGATAAAAGCCATCGATCTGCAGATAAAATTCTACTTAACAGAACAAAAATGTGGGCACCCGCGGAGACCTAGACAAAGTGGCATTCTATCAGAAATGACGATGATAGAAAAGATAAATAAGCCTTCAACAGGCTGACATAGAGCAGTGTTGGCCCCGTGACCACCGACTTGCGTGTTTTAGTTTCGAACCCAGGCAGGCGTTTTCTTTTATGTATTTTTTTCATCATCATTGCTCTCAAAACGTTGAAGAACCTGCATGTCCAATTCATTCAATTCATCAACAATACGAAGACGTGACGTGTACGTGACATCTACCAACCCGCAATGCACTGATTGCGGCCCTCAGAGAGGAGGCCTGTGTTCCACCAGTTAAAACGTTTTAAGCTGATTATGATTATGAGACCCAGTAATTTAGGCTGTGTGCACCAGTGAATAAGGTTTTTTTAAGTAGATAAGGTTATTTAGGTAAGTAGTTTTTATTCTAAGCATTGCTGGTTGAGTCTGGGTCTGTGTGCGGTTATAACAGTAAAGTAGGTAGGTATCTACTTTGGTACCAAATAACATTTGAATGAGTTAATTATGCTTATATAACACTAGGTACAGGCTAAATAGGGTGGTTTCACCCCATCCCAAATCCTTTGAGAAATACAGGCGTGGAATTACGTATGATGTGTATACATAAATACAATCACCATTCATACTTAGTTAGAGGTAAGTACTTACTACCAAGCACACATTACCTACATACAGTACACACTTACATTACTTATTTACATAAAACTGCCCTCATATGAATGTCTTTAAAAGTAGAATCACACGTCATAATATAGGTGCCTACCTACCTATGTTCTACGCACGTGTGGAGCCCTACGCAGGACTCTTTTAGACTTCCCTTAGGGCTCAAGAGGCTCTTAGCCTCACAGGATCACCGGTGCGTGCCACAGATCTTTCTAAGGCACACAGGAGCACTTTTGCGAAGTCTATGGCTTCTATGCCTTTATTAGACAGTCTCTTTTGAGTCGTTAAAAATTTTATACTCTATGGTGTGGCGGTTGTGGAATGATTGATTCGTAAAGAACGAACGTTTCTTGTGTATGGAATGTTATTTTTGCTGAATGAGGGTTCAGTTTAAGTAAAAAATCCTGTTGTGGTGTACCTACTAAAAATACAATAAAGTCAAATAACTGCTACCAACTAAGATAAGAACAACAGGACCAATTTGATATTTTATTTAGTTTATTAAATCATAATCATCATCATTTCAGCCGAAAGACGTCCACCGCTGGACATAGGCCTCCCCAAGCACCGCCACTTCGACCGATTCTGTGCTTCCCGCATTCAGCAGATTCCTGCGGCCTTCACAAGGTCATGGGTCCATCTTGTGGGAGGCCTTCCAACGCTACGTCTTCCGGTATGCGGTCGCCACTCCAGAACCTTTCTGCCCAATGGGTCATCTGTTCTGCGAGCAATGTGCCCTGCCCACTGCCACTTAAGTTTAGCAATTCTTCGGGCTGTGTCGGTTACTTTGGTTCTCCTGTGGATCTCTTCATTTCTGATTCGATCACGTAAGAATACTCCAAGCATAGCCTTCTCCATTGCCCTTTGGGTGACTTTAAGCTTTCTGATAAGGCTCATTGTGAGCGACCACATTTCAGTGCCATAGGTCATCGCTGGCAACACGCACTGGTCTATGACTTTCGTCTTGAGACACTGCGGTATGTGGGATGAGAAGATATTGCTTCCCGAACGCTGCCCAGCCTAATCGGATTCGACGGTTTAATAAATGGTGGATTATAAATAATTCTACAGTAAGTAACTCTGTCTGTTACCTTTTCCTGCTTTAACGGGTGAACAGATAGAATTTGGCACACATATAAACTAGGTAGGTATAGCCTACATTAGGACATACTTACGATACTTTTCATTCTAGTAGGTATGTAATACATTCCCTTGGGATAATTTCCGACCTGGCGAGCTGACGAAGAGGTGGGCAAAAAAAACCTTTCTTTCTGACTAAGTAAATCTTCTATTGCGGAGCTGTTTCTTGTGTTAGTACATCTGTATAGTAACCCGTATTATCATGAGAGAAGAGCTCGGTTTTAGGAATTATAGAATAATCGTGTGAATGTCGATAATTATCCCAAGGTACTTCGGGATAAAAAGTAGCATAATGTCTTTCTCCAAGATGTCCTTGCTCACTTGATCGAAATCCGTTCTGTGATTTAGGCGTAAAAAAGTAACATAGGTACAGACAGAGTTATTTTCGAATTTAAAAATTTTGAATGGATTCTTAGGAAATGGAGGAACAAAATCATCATGGAAGGAATGAAGTATTATGGGAAACTAAAGAGTAGGCTTACTTATAAATAAATAGGTAATGTTCATAGAATTTATCGTTATTTACCTATGCACCTACCCAGGCATATCAGCACGTATGACTTCAAGGAGTAAAATAACAATTGATACCTAGTTAACCATTAACCATATTTAAATTAATTAGCTGTATTTTCGAACACAAGAAACTGCTTTTTTTTCTTTATTGAGTTTTATCTAAGTTGGCATTAGTTAATTTATGAGGTCTAGTTGTAGATAATCGATCTTGGAATTAAAAACTTACAAAATTATAATAACCTATCAGCGTGCGTAGCATGGCCACCATTATTATAGAAACGGGAAACATAATGACAGATTGTAGAAAGATTTCAAAGGCGCGATGTCTAAATTCAAGAAAAGAATGACTTTCTCTCCTTTTTTTTAGATAAGTTGTGAGTCATGTTACGCCTTGTGATCTGCCAAGCCTTTTTCAAACTATACTGGGGTCGAGAGTAACCTAATGCAGGTTATCTATCGAGAAGATCAATATTGACAGCCAATTCACTTACTCTGTAAAATCTCACCGCGGAAACCTAGGTGCAGTGAGCTTGAAGTCAGCTGTCACAAGTGTCAATATTGACAAGTAAGTAGATGAAACTAAAATATGTTTGTGAAGGATTGCTAAAAAACAGAGTAGGTATAATGGAGAGACACTGCCCAAATAGGTAAGAACTTACTTAACTTAAGTAGGTACCTAGTACTAATTAAGAGCCTGTTCATGTCTTTAGGCAGTGCCTTATTGATAAGGCTTTATTTTAAACTAAAGCCTTCTTGAATATCAGTCTATAAACACGACCATAATGTCATAAGCGAAAAAATAAGGTATCATGAAATACAAGCAGGTTTTACGTCTTTAATTTATTAATTATGTCCCCTAATTAGTACCTACTATCAATTTCTCTGAACACCCTTTTAAAACGGACTTGGTTTTACGAAACCCATTTGTATACAATGTGAGGAATAAATTATACATGTATTGAGTATTGAGGGCGTAACAGTAACGCGTTCTACCAACAATTTTTTCTTGCAAGTTGCAAGCAGCGCCATCTAGTGATGATGAGAGTGGCACGAAGTTTTGAAATTGGATGTAGATAAATGAACAAAAATTGTTCACATTTATTTCCTATCTTTTGAATTTTAGCTATGGTGGTTATTATTGTTAGATATTAGTTAATTATTGGTGATAAAAGACAAAAGTTACTATTTGTATAGGTAGGTATAGGTTAGGTAGGCTTGTTCATAATTTTAATACCTACTGTGATATATTTTTGCCTTAAATGTAGCTCTCAAAACCGTATAGGTAAGTCTAAGATATGCACATAAAATTAATACATTAACCTATACATTTCGCTTTGGCTTCTTACAGACTACTTAACTATAACAAACGTCGCCGCCTCCTCTGTCAACAACCGACCAATACAGAACTGTATGTAACTCAAGCAATTTTTTGCACATTTCCGAATCTTTCCGATCAAAATTCCACAACACTGTCAACTTCATCAGGACATAAAACAAAAAACTTAAGTTTCATTCCTAAAAAGATCTTTCGGCGCGTCCCAAGATGCCAACTTACTTTCAAATTAGAAGTTATAAAATGAAAAAAAAGTTCTATTCTACACAAATATTGCACGCGGCGACGGGCGGCGTCGTATGTAAAAATAAAATAATACAAACATACTATTTTTCTGTAGAAGCCGGCATTGTGACGTCTGAGCTGCGCTTGCGACGAAAACGAACAAGCCGAGCGCTTGACGACACCCGCCAGACCGAGATGAACATACGTTCTTTCCAACGAGAAAGGGAGACGGCCGTATTATGGGCGTTCCTACATCGATTTTTGTACCCAATTAATGGTCAGTGGGCTTCCACGTAGGCGGGGCGTTTTCGATCCAAGCTAATAGGGATCCAGCTAAAATGATCTATAGATCACTGAGCGGTGCGGCTGCACAGTGTATTGTTATCGTTAATATCGTGGATTATTTATTTTATATCTACGTTTGATGGCTGAATAAATTTTCATGTGCCATTTTTTTGTAATTTTTTATTCGGTTTTTATTGATTTTTGGAGTAGGGGGAGGTCTTGTCATTTGAGTCGTTTTCAGTTAAAATATAGTGTTTTAATTATAATTGAGACACATCGAGACGGTTTTGTAAAAAAATTGGTATTTTATCGCATTGCAGGCAGGTAGGTAGGTATTATTACAAATCCAAGAAGGAAGTAGGTAGTACCTACGCCCAAGATGAGGGCGTTGATCCGTGATTAGCTGTTTAGAAATTATGATTTTACCCAGAAAATTAGTATTTTCTGCTAGGTCTGTGAATTTTCTTCAATAATTAAAAAAGGCCCTGTTAAAATACTGTCTAAGATTTTTTTTTAAATCTTAGAAACAGATCCAACTTATGTACCTGTCTGTAGGTAGTTAATAATAATAAGCTAAAATTATTATTTATTAAAACTTTGAAGAAGAATGGACATTTCATTTAATTACGCACAATGTGACATGTGTATTGGATTCGTTATGCTGCATAAGATGGAGAAATTGATACTCCTGAATCAAATAACTGATTACATCACTTATTGTGCTGATGATAGACAGTAGGTAAGTAAGTATAATATCTGTCTCTGTCAAACAAATAGCTGTCAAAACGTTTTAAGGCCGCATACTTTGGCTTTTGGGAGTTAAAACCAGAGATTAAAAGGTTTTTCTCTCTCCAGTACCTATGCCAAAATTGGACATAGAGACGTTATTGGGTTCGGCCATTATTCGTCTAATGTAATGTTGAGAGGTAATTATCTCATCTTCTTAACTTGGTGTAATAAAGAGTTAGTTCTAATGTATCACCGTCACATTATTTGAGCATAGTTAATGATAAAAATAAATGACTCTGTCTGTAAGTAGGTTTGTACAAACACTTTTACACGACAATCTTATTTTAAAAACTAGATGATATCGGAACGCGACATTAATCCTGAAGAATGCATGTTGAATACCTCTGTCTTTATAGACGTGTTACACTAAAAGAGGAAAACATTTAAGAGAATCAGCATAAAATAATAATAAACACAAAAAATATGCAAATAGGTTCACCGTGAAACTTAATAGACATAAAAAAAACAAGGCATTCATCAGATTCCATTACACACTGTATTTAAGCGTAATTCAAAAAAAAACAATTGTCGATGGCAGCCGGCGTTCCGGTCCCTCGATGGCGGATAATTAGGGGTAATTTGACACTTCACTGTGGCAACCCAGCGGAAACGCGCCAACCGCCATTGAAACAGATAGGCGTTTGAAAATCATTTGTGTGAAGCAAGAGATCTGGGTTTTATTTGAAGAGTTTGATTATGTTTGGTGATTTCCATGGAAGGATCAGGTACAAACTACTCTAAATTCAGATACTTATCTACTGGCCTACAGTCATCTTCATTTTGTAAGTATATTTCGATTTAAAGGAATGTCCATGGATTTTCTTGCCTGATCTTCTCCATAGGATTCTCTTAGGGCAACTTGCTTCATCTTTCTGACTGACAGACTCATTGACTATTTATAAGTGCCCGTAATTTATTTAATTTAATTAAATGCTTTGAGTTTGAGTATCTGATTTCTAGGTGATAGTATCCATAACATTCTTAAAGAGGAGGTAGGTACTACCTTAGTACCTAATTAGATAACACATTTTTACAAAACTGAAGAAAAAGGGAAGTAGGATCTATGTAGACAATCAATGACAGATTTAGAAGGTAGGAATAGGTATCTAGAGTCTATATACCTAAATAGTTTGATCTAGATAGATCACGTTATTATGAGGTAAGTTATCTATTAGACAAACCTTATTTAAAAAAAAGGTATCATCTTTTTGCTAGTCATTCGCTGCCACCTATTGTAACGAAACGTTTAGCCAACTGGCCAAACGTAGTTACAAGTTAATATAATTTTAGAATATAAAATACACAGATAATTATGTGGAAAAAGATATTAAGAATAAGAAATTAAGTCGATTAGTAGCAGCTCGCGTAGACCGCTCCTCTGGCCCGCAGTCTGACACGGAGCTCACGGTTGTGCAGCAGCTTGAGGTTGAAGCAGCAGGCGTCGGCCACTCCTCCGGCCCGCAGTCTGTCGAGTGGAAGCTCGCAGCAGCCTCTCCATGCTCTCGGTCGCGAAGCAGCTCGAGGTTGAAACAGCTCTCGTCGGCCGCTACTCCGGCCCGAAGTCGGTAGAGTCGAGGTTGCGGCAGCTGTTCCATCAGCCCGCAGTCCGTTACGAAGTAGCTCGCGCAGGCCGTTCCACCGGCCTGCAGTCCGTCGCAAGGGAGCTCGCGTCGGTTCTGGTTTGTCACGGAGGAACCCGCAAGATGCTCGGATCTCGCGTCCCAGTGTACGAGCAGCGGCGTCACAAGCCACGTTATTTGATTTCTCCAAGACGTCTCGAACTCGCAGACTCAAGCGGGAGGGTCGGAGGTGATCGAGTGAGTCGAACACCTTTATGCACACAAGATGTTAAAATAAATTCACTGAGATTTTGAAATGTTTATATTTAAGGAGCTTTTAGAAAAACATAGACTGGTGAATAAGAAAAAGTACGAAACGAAAGAAGCAATCAGATCCAAAAGCCAAAAGAAAAACTGACAGATGACAATGTTACAAAATGTCTCAACATTCAATAAAAGGAAAATAATAAGAGGTCATATGAAATGATATAAATGGATGTGGAAAATAGACAGAGGTAGCTAAAGGTTTGCTTTTCAGCAGTACAACAATTATCAGATAAACAAATGTAAGTAAAATGAGTGTCATACAATTTTCATAAAGACTTTAGTACCTACTGAATCATAGAAAGAATTGCTGTGCACAACAGCTCCTCAGGTGTTAAATAGATAAATAGATTATAAGATGTGATTTTGGTGTAACAAAATACCACACTATGTAGGTACTTAGTAGGTTAGTAGCTAAGTAGATACTTAGCTACTAACCTACTAAGTACCTACATACCCAGATTGTTTTTTTAAACTTACGTATTAATTCAGTACTTAATTGTATAAGTCTGAGAATAAGAAGGTACCATATGTTGAAAATAAACCATATACCTACTTAATTGTAAGTAGGTTACGAAGTTTTCTAAAAGAAACCTAATAACAGAACTCTACTTTTCGACGAACCAATAATAAGTGACATTACTAACCCACAAATCATCCTTATTTACATAAACTAACGTACAATTGTGGCTTGTCAACGACATACGTAAACATCAAATTAATAACGATTTAAACATGCTCCTTTTCCACCCTATTATTACATTTTTTTCTGTTGGCAACACAGATTTCGAAAATCGAATTTAACATCTGTCGGTCGTCACTCAATACGAGTGTATTGTCTGTTTTTTTGTCGAAATGACAAAAGCGTTCGAATAGTCATTGTGCTTGTTATGTACTTACCTATTGCTTGTACCTAAGTTTTCTTGTATTCTTATTTAGTTCACTGCTATAGGCTGAATTGCAGTTATAGTTACAACTAAACATATTATATTTTATATATCAATATTTAAATGTTGCAAACTTGTTCTTTTAAGGCAGGCGATCGAAGAATTCAGCAAAAATCTCGCTTGAAAACTTGGGTAAAGTGAGATCTCTATAAGTTCAATCCACAGCATCTGGTGGAAGGACTTCTCACCTCTCAAGAATAGACAGACAGGACCGTAAGTACCTAAACCCCTAAAAGACTAGGCCTACAATTATATATAGGTATGCAGACCTAAACCTAAACTCTTAGTGATCGGTACCAATGAAACTGAACGCGGTCAGAACTTACAAATGTAGTCTTATATTCCATAACAATTTTGACACTGACAGCTCTTGAATGCGCGATACGTGCTGAACTTGAAAAACATGGTGTCATTTTGCATCACACCAAAATCGATACGTATTCAAAAATTACATCCTTCTCACCACTCCGATATGTTAAAAAGCGCATTAAAATAAGTAACGTATGCAGCGGATTACATGTATATATTCGGCTTCGGTTCGTCAGCAGTGTTGCGTTACACATTCGGTCGGGGCGGCATCGATATATCGAATGTCTTACAAAAACGACGTTTGAAAAAAAAAAGTGGTTTTCTAACAAAAAAGAAGAATGAGATTGTTAGCTAAGAAGAAAGCTGGGTTTCTAACTAAAAGGTTGGTAGGTACAGGCAGGGAAATTGTTAAACAAAATGACATTCCAAGTCATAGTAATTTCGGCTATTATTCGATTCACACGAATTTACTCGTCCGAAACGGGCTAATCGACACTTTTAAATAATAAAGTACACAATAATAATAGGTACCTAAATGTAGTTTTTAGTGTAGGTACTTATTTCTAAAC
The DNA here is from genome assembly GCA_963555695.1 of Dasypolia templi. Taxonomy (NCBI): domain Eukaryota; kingdom Metazoa; phylum Arthropoda; class Insecta; order Lepidoptera; family Noctuidae; genus Dasypolia; species Dasypolia templi. Next base: position 6,526,314 of record OY743155.1, on the reverse strand, counting down.
TAGCTGCTCCCCGGGGTTTCACCCGCATAAATCTTGATCCCGTGGGAGTATCGCGATAAAAATTACTCTGTGTTAATCCAGGTTATAAACTATCTGTGTGCCAAATTTCATCCAAATCCGTTCAGTAGTTTTTGCGTGAACGAGTAACAAACATCCATCCCTAATCACAAACTTTCGCGTTTATGATACCTATTAGTAGGATTTATTGCATAAAATTCAAAATGTGCCAATTGCCTAATACATATTTCTGGAGTTGTGGATTTGCCCACAAATAAATTAACTTTTTACGAGTCGCCTACAGAAAAAAATGATATTATTTTAAGGTGTCGTTTCGCCCGTTTCGGGCTAGTAAATTCGTGAGAATTGAATTTAGAAACCGTCATTTCACACAACTGTCAAAGGATGACAGTTGTGATTAGAAGATAAGGATCATTTAAGTTGGTACCTACTCAACCTAAGAATCTACCATTATTAGAAGTTTTCTCCCTGAAGTATGCCTGAATACTCAACTTTAGACTGAGTTGATCATTTACTTGATTAGACACTAAGCGCTTCCAAACATCCTTCATAATGCGCACGGCAAAAGTGTGGAACTCACTACCTGCGTCTGTGTTCCCGAACGCATTCAACCCGAATCTCTTCAAAGTTAGAGTGAACAGGCTTCTTCTGGGTAAGCTCACTCCACCGTAGACTTTGTCTCTGTCACTTCTGACCTAGACTAGAGTCAAGAGCAAACCCATCTCAAATAAAAATATAAAAAAAGACTATCAAGTACAATGATAGACATTCTTCTTGGACCACATGCTACACTTTAGATCTTACAGCTATGGGAATCAACACTCTCAATTCGTTAAAGTTTTCAACTTACGAGATGCAGGTCGTAAACTCTGATAGGCGCTTTATGGTATTTCAATTATTTCATCACCAATGCTCTCAAAAACGGCGAAGGAAAACATGGGGGGAACATGTGACACCTAACAACCCGAACTGGGCCCGCGAGGTGGATTACGGCCCCTTCTCACAGAGAGGCCTGTGTCCCAGCAGTGGGAACATTATAGGCTGATTGCTTATTTAAATGCTAATACTTATCAATACATTGTTATATATGGTTTTACGTGGTTTAATGATAACAGCCGAACGGGTCGACATCGAAGGTCAAGCCACTCTTGGCTCGGTCAGTTCGTGTATGGGTGACCATCCATTACATATCAAGACCTCTCCGTTCCTCGGAAAGCACGTTAAACCCTTGGTACCGGCTGTCATCGTAGATCTTTGACAGTTAAAACAGGTAGTCAGAAGCCCAAGAAATGACAACCAGTCTTACCAAAGGGTATCGTGTTACCCAGTAACTGGGATGTGAAGGGCAGACTGGAAGTCAAAAAAATAAAACACAAACCTACATGGGTACCTACTTATGAAACGTCAGGAGCTAGGTGCACGGTTCTAATTGGTCGTTTCCTATGGAGAAGAGCCGGCAAGACACTCCACGGTTACTCTTTTATAAATAATTGACTTTTACAATGTTTTCGAATTGCAGTGTTAAGAAGTATGGGAGGACAGTGTAGGCCGGTCAAAAAGTACCATATGCTTAACAGATAGACGATGCTCTTAAATCTACAATCTACAAGGCCTACATAGTTGTCATATTCTCATAGTACTCAAAATATAAAACAAATGACATGATTGCCATTTCAACTGTAACAAATCAGAATTACCTAATACAAAATCATTAAAATGTCGACCTCAAAGTAGTTATGATTAGGCAGATAGATTGTGTTATTACTATATTTATTTATTTGTTGTGTAGCTACACATTGGTCCTATTATTAAGTAATAAAATTGTAGAGTCTACAAGGTTAAATTAATTCTTGGCGACATGACACACAAACTACTAGAAAAAAAAAACACCATCCCGCCCTTTCTTTCAAATTCGACTTAGTGCTGCCAACATGAAAGTAAATTCTGCCAGATATGGCGTCTAATTGTTTGACATTAAACATAGCCGGTAATAAGAAGTCGGTAACATATTACATTAGTTATGGTCTATGGGCAATTGATGGTACGCACCAACTTTTTATTATCCTTAACTAGCCGAGCAATTTCTTTTTTACTAAAGGATGTTGTCAATTTTAGTTCTAGTACGTCAATTAAATTATGGCCAGTGTGACTGGAAACTTTTTTTGATGAATACGCAGTGGAACGCGTGTTTAATGCAGGATGGTTTTGTAAACCTATCGTTTTAAATGAGACTTTGGAGGTAAAAACTTGTGAGTTTGAGTCATTAGTCCTTTTTCTGTAAGTTTGTTATAATTTAACTTATGAAGGTCAATAGCTATCTACTGAGAAAATTAAACAATAATCGAAACCCCCTACTGATACTATGAAATTACATTAAGTTCTTACAACATTATGGTTCCCTGCATTATAATTTATAATAGACAGTAGGTAATTGCACCCTTTTTTAACTTTCGGAAATAACAATTGACAAAAAACCAAAAGAATATCGATTACCACCCACGAGAATTAGACAAAAAACCGTTTCTCATCGAAAAAATCGCTTAAAAACCGCAACTGTCAAAATATATGAAATCGATTAAAATGCGAGTACTCGATGCATCCTGTCTGCATCGAATGTTTTCAAACGAACAATAGGGAAGGAAGCGGTGACCGCAAGTGGGAATTACGGCCGCATCCCTAATTATACGATTTTACTATAATTTTGCGGCCACAAGGGACTAAGGAGCTGGTACTTAGGGCTGTTACTGCGTCTTTTTTTTTTCTTTAATGTGACGTGCTTTTACGTAATCGTTTGCTTTCCGATTGTATTGTCAGCAGCTGCCAAGAGAATTAACAGTTTCGGGTCCTGAGACTTTGATTATATAACCTACCTAGTACCTACAACCCACCTGTATGAAAACTGCAAATCATCTACCTATACCCCCGTGAAAAACTTTTAATGAAATGTTTCAGTTGTAATTTAAATCGCCAAAAGTAAAAATCAAACACTTTTTCAATCGTTAAAAATCCATCGCGTTTTTCCAAGATGCCACCTCTGGAAAGCTTAGATATGAATGTTTGACAACCCTGTTCCCTTCAAAATCACCAATTCCATCGTAACGGTAGGCAACTTCAAATCAAATAACATTAACGTCCTTATATGCCCTTTGTGTTGCCATTGAAAATTTAAAACTGTTCCGTTCTGTATTTAAAACATCGTAAATTATCGGTAAGATTTCTTGCGGTGACCACTTGTGGTGTAAGGCTAAGTAAGAGTAACGGTTCTTTAAGCGTATGTGAAAATTACGATGAATGGTAGGTATCATAAAATAAATGACTGGTTTTCCTGTATTATTACCTTCTACTTACTTAAAATTATTTAGGGGTAATTTTGGTTTATTCAAATTGGAGACTTAAAAGTGAAAGAAATATCGTGTCAGCTGTTGTTTATTTGGATTCACAGTTGTATAATTTTAGGAGACTGTCAGTGCCGTACCTCCATTTTGACTTGGTTGTCGACATGTGGAATGTGGATTCAGCGATTATTGTGCCGATTTTCGAACGAGAGAAAGCCTCGAACACCTGAGGCGCTCTCGTTGGGTAGCTGGATTAAGGGTTTCAGGAAGCGGTATTTCTGGACACTGCTCACATTGTTAGAAGTTTCCTCTCTCGTGAGCCCGGACCCTGTTCCCGATACCGGTGCGCTCATATAAATACCTTAATTTATTATTAATTTAAGAAAAATAAACTGATTAGACCTTGCACAATTTAAAAATACGAACCTATTGATATTTGAGAAATTATTTAGATTAGTTAACAACCAGATAATATAATTATTAATATTTTCGAAGAATCTACATCGGCAGATAAAAAAATGCATGATTCAAATCTTTAAAGCCAACCTAAAAAAATATCTGTCATATCTTTAAAATAAGAATCCAAAATTCGTTAACGTTTTTCCCAAGTCTGGCGTTCAGTGAGGGAGGGGGCGAGGTTACAGTAAATGTTGCAGAAGATTCACTTGATACCAACAATTCACTCATTCATTCATTTTTATTAAATACTTCTTTTTAAACTCTTAAAAACTCCTTTGTTATGCCACACCTTCATTCGAAAACTTAATAGATTTACACAAAAGGGATGACGCCATCATGATATTTTCTATCACATTTAAATTTTATTATATTATTTTTTCTTTAAATACGCTGTACCGGTACAGCGTCCTAATAATAATAATTGTTTGCTGCACTGGTCGACGTCATTACGTCAGTGCCGGCTGTCGCTGAAAACCAGCGCTGGGGTTCTATCTTAATTAAGGTCGCATCATAATGCTGAGTGCTGACCGATAGACGTTTTGCGTCATGTTTACCGCAAATAACCGTTTTTTCCCCATTTCGTTCTTGTATTATACCATCGCCGTACCAACCTGCAAACAACATAATTTACTATCCATCCCAAATAGTATTTTTTTGCTAATTACTAGGTATGCTTCTTATACTAAAGCATTTCTAAGATGTTGGTTTTCTGTGCATCATTATCTAGTGGCGCTAGGGAGGGGGGAGTGTTGAGGTTAGTCGATCGACAATTAATATTAAGTTGGAATCTGTGGGATTCCGCGCCGCTGTCCGAATTTTATAGCGGCCGGCGCCACCCAAGCTGTGGGACAGGATCCATGGAGCTGTATTTTTCTTAATAAATTGAGTGAATTCACATATTTAGGTAATACAAAGCAAAGCAATCTTATGAAAAGCCTGAACATTTTAGAAGCAATGTATGTACCTGTATGATGCAAACGAAGACGTCCAGGATGACCCATTTTGACAAGTTTAGTTTGATGCGACAATGCACGAAAGCGATCAACGTTTTCGTAAGATAGGATAAAAGGATATATTCCTAATTATCTTCTAATTTTATTTTGAGCTCAATTTTAAGTATTTATAGTAAAAGAGCAGTGGTGGCCCAGTGGTAACGGTCCCGACTTACGAGTTGTAGGTCGTGAGTTCAAACCCAAGCAGGCGCTTACTTTGTGTAAATAATTTAATCACCACTGATCTCAAAACGGTGAAGGAAAACATCGTGAGGAAGCCGGCATGTCCTAGAACCAAAAATTCGAAGACATGGGACATCTACCAACCCGCACTGAGCCCGCGTGGTGGATTACGGCTCACTACCTCTCATAGAGAGGACGCCTGTGTCCCAGCAGTGGGAACGTTATAGGCTGATTATGATAGTAAAACAAGTCCATAAGCATAAATAAGCCTATTATGTTCCCACTGCTGGGACACAGGATTCCTTTCGGTGAGAGGGGGTGGGCAGTAATCCATCACGCGGGTCCAGTGCGTGGGTTGGTAGATGTCACATATCTTCGAATTTTTGGTTCTAAGACATGCCGGTTCCATCAAGATGTTTTCCTTCACCGTTTTGAGAGCAGTGGTGTCCTGCCTATACTCCAGATAGGACTCGTAAGTGGTGGGCGTTACCATTGTGCCACCATGGTTCTACGGCCACCAAACAAGCCATGTGATGATGGAACTTCTCACGGAAAAAATTACGAACTACTGTCCCCAAACTATCACATCCCATTTAACACCTTTAGGGATAGAATTTAAAAAAAACCTCCACATAGGTAGTGCTCAGCTTCGTATGTAAAGTATTCAAAATTTCAAGCTTGTAGGCCCAGCGGTTTAGTGTGCGTCGTCTGTCATTGAATGTATGATTTTCATTAAGTAGATGTGGTCACCTGAACGGAACTAAATGTGGTGTGGTGACCACATATATAGGAACGTCCCTTGTGTTTGGACAGTGAAATAGAAAAGAAGCGGTTCTGGCCCTGTTTTATGATTGACAGGCATGCAATGTCTAAAATTTATTTCATCACTACTGCTCTCAAAATCGAAAAAAAACGAAGAAATGTCCTATAAATCTATTAATTGTTAAGATTACAGGAACTGAAAGACTTTAAAGAACTTAAGGGGAAACGAAATAAAGTATGTTGGAAATTCATTGATTGGAGTCAACGGCACGTCAGTACTAATTCTTGAACATCAAAATCCACTCTTACTGCTGCCAAAAACAGGCGTCGTCCTCGATTCCAACTGAATCTGTAACATGCACTACTACAGTACAGTTAACTATCTCCAGACTTGATGGGTACAATAATAAAAAATAATAAAAATTGGTGTCAACGACCGCAGGATTTTGTTTTTGGATACCTAAGATACAAATTTCATCAAAAGTATCCATTAAGTTACCTACTAGTTACCAGCATTTTTCTTGTCATAACAGCGACTCCACAACTCTGTTCCTCCCGCGGCGCCTAGACCGCAGCGAGTGGCGCGTTCCGACCGCGCTACATTATTTATGCGACAGACGCACAACACTACGGATAATCACATTCTTTATTTAAATAATAAGCATGTACACATCTAGGTGGATACTTGGATACCGCCTGTTCTAGACGAATGTATGGTAGCAGAAAAAAAAAACTAGCACAAAATCACTTGAAAAAATAAGTCTTTTCTGTAAACCAAACTAGATTTCACATTATGTCACGAGGTATACGTAGATTGACAATCAAACACGCTAACAGCAGCACTCTTGCTCACAAAAGTTTTCACAAATTGTGACTTTGTAGAATACAAATACCTAATAGGTAGGTATTGGGCCGAAATTGATATTAATTTTCATAAATTTTGAATTGAAATTGGAACACGAAGAAAGGGCGGACGACATTGTAATCACTAGTGGAATATTGAGCACTTGGCAATTTTGTTTAATTTTCTCCTTCATGTAAAAGCATAGAAAACCAATGAGAACATTCTGAAGCACCCTCCAATTTTTTTTTGTTACATTTTGTTAGTTAATGTTTTTGTTATTAGATACCTACTTAGTTACTTCCATGAGTACTTTTGTTGCAAACCTAAAATGTCGAAGTTCACAAGACTCAAGAGAAATATTTTAAACAAATGACAGCTGTCATCAATTGAAATTCTTTTAGTTCATTATTTTATCAGGAAACTCCCACGTTGAACAGCGGTAGGTAAAAATACAGGTGTAAAGTGAATACATCGAATAGGTACCGAGCATATAAATCGAATGATGCACAATGGTATTCGATTATTGACTCGTTAATCGGACTGCACGCGATGTTGTTTCGTTTAATTACTTTTCGAGTAACTTATTAGTCTTAAAATAACTTGGAAGTCATAAAAATTGTTAAGGTTATTTGTTATGTATTGAGGAATTTATCAGCTTTTGATGCAACATGCAAAAAGAGGATTAAAATTCAATCACTACCTTTTATTAGTTCCAATTTAAAAAAGCAAACATCATCTTTTTAACCTAAACGATAGGAACTTACAGACATCATCCTACGTCAAGCAACGTTACTGTAAAATGATAGCTGGAAATAGATATCTGATGCCGCAGTCGCTAGTCGCCGCCATGATGTGGGAAAATTAAAAATATACTGCAGTGCGTTGGCGCGTGAATGTGACAGTTGGCGGGAAAATTTATGGAGGTTTGTTATGTTGGCAATATTGGCAAGCTGGCACTGACACTGCTTGAATTAGAGTTACCTTTATGTTTCGTCAAATTTTTTACTCCCATGAAGGGTTTTTTTTTCTCTAAAAAGGTAGGGACTTATTACCTAATAAAAGGCAGTTGAATGTGTTACTTGCTTGTATTTCCATTCTTGTATCTTTTTCCTTCTTTGCCATTTTATTCACAGACAAATTACTATTTTGAATTTATAATACTTATTTCATATTCTTGAAAAATATAAAATTCAAAATAGTGAATTATTTGTCTGTGAGTACTAATAGTGAGTGACAGTTTTTAAAAAAAGTTCAATCATCAATGACAAAATGTACATAGTGTAATGACTAATGAATGAAACACAGGAATCGTAGTAATCTTTCATATAAGTACACAACTACTCATTAAACCTGTTGGTAAATATCTAAAATACCTACGTAGGCATAGATATGACATGCATTTATTTGTAGGTAGGCCTACACAAAAACTCCGTCTTGGATGCTATCGCGCTCCAAATATCCAGAGCCGACCAATAGGAAACTGTCGTTGCATCAACAAATAGCACTCTAGGTGTTAAATTTAACACCTACGGCTACAAACCAAAATACGTCTTCTGCAAACCACACATGGTTCAATATCATACACATTGGACCTATCCCTTAAACAATACGTTATAAACGCACATTCGAAAATAGCCCCTGTTTCCATGACATAAAGTAGAAACACAACGTTGATTATAGTGTGGCTATAGGCGTCAATTTTCACACCTTCTCACGCAAGCCAATGTCAATCTTATTTTCATAACAGCAAAGTTTAATTTCAAATAAAGAAACGTGTGTTCTTGTGATATTATTGGAATGAGTTCTAAAAAGGTGTCGAGTTTCGCGCCTCGGGCGTTAAGGGTCGCCATGCAGGTCTCTGATTGGCGGACAGTCCCTTCACACCATTCGCTTGGTGTTGATTACCAAAGATAACTGTCGAACAGATAAAGACTGTACAAACATAAAGCTTGTGTTTATATTTTTAGTTCTATACGTTGCAGAACTAAGGGACAACTTGGAGTGAGGACTAATGCACAGAAATAATCATTTTATTGTTGAAAAAGAAAACAAAGTTTCTTTGCTACTATTTAGTGCCGATTTCACAAATTTTACTGAACGCGTTCAGCAACATTGGTGTCAATATTTCATAGAAAAGAATGACACTGACAGCTCTTAAACGTAGTTTATGTGCTGATCGCGTTGAGTTTCATTGGTGAAATCCACCCTAAGTATGTCTCAGTCTAAACCAGAGGTTTTCAAACTTTTTTGTCTTGTAGACCACTTGCCATTTTTTCGGTTTAGGTTAGGTATATTTCATTTTGAAAAATTCGTCAACTTCAAATGTGTTTTTGACTGATTTCTAAATGTAGTGAGGTGAAGAGCGAACAAAGAAAAAAATACTTACGACAGTAGCTACAGTAGAACTATCGTCGTCGGTCTGTTACGTTTTCAGGTAAAAACTAGGCAACTAAACAAATCGAATCTGTGTATGTGGGTAACCTATCCATTAATATTTTATGTTTAAACTTTTAAAGCCTATGTAAGTCCCATGTAATAGGGTGCGAGCCTATTGCCATCAACCGGGCAAACTCCGGGCTGCTACTGAGCAATTCTAGAAAGAAAAACCCAATAACACTATGCCCGACTTGAGAATCGAACCCGGGACCTCATGTTCAGCAGTGGCTTTTGAGACCTCTAGACCAACGAGGCAGTTAAAGATAAGAAGCGAAATGTGGGTGTACTATAGGTACACCTCTGCCTAACCCTTCTGGGATTACAGGCGTGATGTTATGTTTTATTATGTTTTAAAGCCTGTGATGTCCCACTGCACGGCAAAGGTTTCCCTACTCTCTTGGCACTTCTAAACATAACATCACGCCTTGTTTCCCCGAAGGGTTGGGCAGAGGTGTACCTATAGTACACCCACATTTCGCCAGTTATGTTTAAGTCCCATGTAATAGGGGGCGAGCCTATTGGCACTTCTCTTTGTTTAAAGCGGCTGAGGACCAGTTCTTGTTGAAGGAGTCCAGCTTATTCCAACATATCTCAGTCTGGGCCAGCCGCGATGTCGCTTGCCATATTTTTGTACATCGTTCTCACGTATAGGATCAACATTGATGATGTAACTAATATATTTGTAAAAATATTTGTTAATTTCGCTTTGGAATGGGCAAATAGCTTCATATTTCTGACTGACTGTCCTTGACAATTCAAAAGTGCCTGTAAATGGTTTAATTGAAATAAATGCTTTGATTATGATGTTGAGTTTGAAGATTTAAGTCGACTATTCAACTGTAAATTCGAAACATAAATTATGTAGATACAAACGACGACATGGTTACCAAGTTATACATTTCCAGTGTAAGCTGACCTCACATTCTATACGCTTTTCGTACAGTGAGAGGTCAGTAGCTTATGCTAGAAATACCAACAAGGTGTAAAAATACCCATCACCAAAGTATAAGCCCATATCGACGCATTGAACTAAGTCACATTGAGCAAACATTATTGCTCGGAATAAACTTTTATTTTTGGTCGGATGTTTTCGCGCACTAGATTTTCAACTCTCGGTGTTGAACCGAGCATTGAGAATCCGAAAGAGTGCATCCCGTCAACAGTGCGTCGAAAAAACTAACTGTTGGATTTTCAACTCTCGGCGCTAAGCAGTGTGTTGAAAATCCAGTGCGCGAAAAAATCACGCCGCGATAGTTTTACGTTCCTGTGAACGTGGTTTTAAGGCTAGCAATTAGCTTAGCTGGCCAGTAGCTAACGAAAACACTATGAGAATTTACAAGACATCTCATTTTTACTCACTGACTCACTGCATATATACTTTCCCATGTCATGAACACTCTTCTAATCATTGACAGTTTCCTAGTTATAACTTTTTATAAATGGATTTCCTTTGAAGATCTAATGACTCACATCTGCCGCATCGAATCAGTCTGCCAAACAGATAAGCCCTGCTTAGTATCGCACGGCATCGCACCGTATCGCAACACGCTTCATGTGTTAACCTACCTTCATAGCTCCTATAATATTATCGTAACGCTCTATTTGCAAAACGGTGTTTAAGGTTGTCAAATTAACAATTACCTAGCTTTTTTCGTACTTTTGAACAGAGGATTGGTGCCGGTCTTAAATTACCAAGGAGTTTTGCGTTTTCCTGTAACTGGGTTGTGTTGGTCAGACAGATAGGCTCCGTGTAAAATACTAGTATTCAGATTGATCCGGAGAGACTGGAAACCAAAACAAACCAAAAGCTGAAAGGTCAAGCAGATGATAATGAAACACTGGCTTGGTGCCCTGAAACCACGAGACGGGGCCGCGGTAGACCATGAAGGAGATGGCGGGCGGATTGGGTGTCTTCCTTGAGAATTGGCATGAAGTTGCGCACAATGAAGACCGATGGATAGAATGGAGCGAGGCTTTTGCTCAGTCGTGGGACAGTACTGGCTATCTGTAGCAATTCAGTGAAATTTACCTACTCATTACCAATGAGTAAATTTTGGGAGGTACAGTACGAGGCCTAAGCTGAGCTTTGCGACACGCAGTGCCTTTGTGTCGCGCTGTCGCGACGCGCCAGTGTGCACGAGTCTTTTGTGTGTGTTTCTAGAAGCCTTAAGGCTCTGCGCCACTGCAGCCCACGGCTGAGCTACGCACGTGTATAGCTCCATAACTTCGCTTTGTGTAAAATGTAGGCAGGATCGTCCACTGCGACCCACGGCCACGCTACGCACGGATGCGCGGCTGCAAAACAAGTGAACCGTGTGGGAAACTTCTCCTTGCCAGGGACTTAAAAAACACCTTCATATGTGTTACAGAATGATAAGTGTTACTTTTTGAATTAATAACAGAATCAAATATTTAAGCACCTAACACTTATAAATGTGTAACAGTAATATAACTGTTACCGATATAAAAGTGTTAACAATGTTAATAAGTGTAACAGGTAAACACGGCGTTGCCAAAATAGCCACAAACCCGACCGTCCACCGGGCGTTGTTGTACCCTGCAATTATAATATATTATAAACTGCTTATTTCCGTTACACACATTAACACATATGAAACGTTACACTTTGGTACAGTAACATTATTGCATCTGTTACATTTATTAAGTGTTTCTTTTAGAACAGTTTTAAAAAAACAGTGTTAAAAACACTTAAATATTACGGTAACAGTTCCCTTCTACTTGCTGATCCGACGTGGCAGTGAACGATCGACTTTATTCCTTACTATTATACATACAGCTGTAACATACAGCTGTAAAAAGATCTTATAGCGCGTCGTGGCCCAGATTAGAACAAATGTCGCCATTTTGGTTTTCCGGTAGATTTCAAAAAACAAACTTGCACAAATGCTTATACCAACAGCCTGTCAACGTCATTTGAGCGCCCACAGATCCTTGTAGCAATGTGTTTGTTTCTCTCATAATTCTATAATCTCTGCCAGCCCTACTTATCAAGATGGCGTGATGTATTTGGAGTGTTCCGCGTAACGCGAGCGACACGACACGACGAAGCGACGGATGCGGCCCACGATACGTGCGACCGAGATTTATCGAAGTAGAAAGTTGCGGCTTCTGTGAATGTAGCAACTATTTATAATTTTATGACTCGTGATACCTCGATGTTTTGTTTGTAGGGCTGAAACTCTTTTTGTTACTCTATCAGTAATTGTACATTAAGTATATATACCTAAGGATTATTCAGGCTTAAAGGGGCTTTTCATTTACCCAGTTTCAAGAATAGTCAGGTTTAAAAGGACAGTTGCTTTATTTACTGTGGTCCCCACTAAGACTGGTCGAAGAAATCGTGTCGAGGACTCACGTATGTGTGTGCCTCGGTTTCGCCTCGTCCCACATTTTCAGGTTCGTCCACCAATGTCTATTCTTTAAGTCAACGCAAGGAACAAAAAACTCTTATCTCAGGTTAATATTGGACATAAAGGGAAGTGTCAAGCAATTTTCTAACTGAAATTCCCGTAATTTTAAGAACGGTCTGATTCTGGTCGCAATCGGTCAAAAATACCTCTCATTTCACATTGATGAATTTTGAACGATTTTAATTACGAGAATTGGTCTTCTGTATCACTACTCACTACTGACTGTCACTTCATTACGGCAGGGTCCTACCACAGTTTATTAAACAAAAACTAAACGCAACCAAACAAAGACTCATAATTCGCGTGAAAACGTACACTCACAAGCACTCACACACCCACACTGCTCACACACAAAGCTAAGCCTACGGCTACGGTCAGGCCACATTACGACACTAAAGTCTACTAAGGCGATTACACTACAGGCACCCGCTGAAATTGATCTCCCGGGGGCTCCCACCCTTGGGGGGATGGCTCCTTTGTGATGGCCCTTTATCCCCCGACTGGCCAGTGAGTTACACGTACGTCTTGGAATTTAGGATAGTGCTATTATTTTTGTGGAATTTTTCGCGGTACCATTCTTTAGGAGTTGTGTGGTGTGGGTTTTAGAAATAATGATGTAAAATGTAGTATTAGTTTCTGGTGATATTTGATTTTGAAGGTCATGGCTTTGATGGCATGGAGTTTAGATGTAAGTTTTTTTTAAGGATTGATGCAGACATCTACAAAGGAAGTCTCTTTCATTAATGGAATGAGCAGTTTTCTTTATATCTAGACCTACACCATGAATAATTTTCAACGATTATGATCCCGAACAGGCCATTAAATCAACACTTTTGTGTTGGTTTAATGGCCGAGCTCCTTTTCCAAGAACTCCAACTTTCTAAGTACCAGACATCTATTTCTAAATTCAAACATGAATAAATGAACAATCACTAGTCCCCGTACCATACATTAGTCGGTTGACACTTGCAGATATACCTACACCGATCCTATCTACACATAAAACTGTACTAGAAAATTTTCTAACTTACCTCTACACACGACACAAGGAAGAACCATCCTTAACCCTGTGCGACAAAGTCCAGAACATCTGCAAATCTGATTTCCTTTCTCGCAAGATTATCTATTTACGATTTGAACTCAAACAAGCGAAAAACGAACTTAGGTTGACGCAACAAAGTCCAAGACAGAAGCAAATTGATTTGGTTTTCTTGCAACGTTAATCCTGAAGTTTGATATTGGAAAATCTTACGTAAGGTATTCTAATAGAGTGGTAATAGTACGCAGAATTGCAAGTAATGCGGAAGGCGCGCGAACGTCAATATTAGGTGGACAGAGTAGGCGAAGTAACGACGTAGTTTGAATAAACCGAAGGGAAGTGGGTACTTTCTTGGGTAAGTAATTTCGTACAATACAACATGTAGTAACACTAGCGTGTAGGTTAAACGGTGTTCTGTATTCGGGTTGTTTTATTGTAAGGGGCAAGTGTCCCAATGGTTTTGGTCTGATTGATCTACAAGTTTCAGGCATTCTTGTGACCCAAGGCCTCTATGCCTTTCAAGATATCTATGTATATTCTTTTGTTTCATAGAACCATGCTTTAAAATAAAACAACATAATATTTCGTCATGCCTAAAAGGGGTGTGGCAGAGGTGTGTCTATAGTAGGTACACCCTTTCACCTGTAAAATAATGCCCCTATGGGCCTATGGCCAGTAATAAGGTACCGGTTCCACCACACTGAAAGGCTATTTTGAGCACGAAATGAGCTACTATTTAATTACCAGAACTTTGTCTGCGACTTCTTTCGCTCTATATCGTCTCTAACCCGTGGGGATTTCGAAAAATCCTTATTTCTTTTGGTTCCATTATACAAGGAACCTTTGTGAAAAAACTCAGGTTTCTAGATCCAAGAGTTTGGGCTGGGTGTTAATGAGTCAGTCAGTGAGTGAATCAGGGCTTATCTTTTTAAATGTATTGATTTTTGTCGATGGAAAAAGTTGGAGCGTTTTAGGAACCAGCATTATTGACTACCAATTTCACCAATAAAACTGAACGCAATCAGCACATATACAGGGTGGAAGGGACATCGACGCACAACCGGGTAACCGGTTGTGCGTCGGTGTACCTTCCACCCTGTATAGTGCGTTCAAGAACTGTCAGTGTCAATATCCCGCAGAGAAAAATGACACTGACAGCTCTTAATCATAGTTTATGTGATCACCGTGTTCAGTTTTATTGGGAAATTCGCTAACACTGACAGCTCATAAACATAGGTAGTTTATATGCTAATCGCGTGCCAGTTGTAATTGGTGAAACTCGCTGACACTGGCAGCTCTTAAACGAAGTTTATGTGTTAATCGTGTTCAGTTTCATTAGTGAATTTCGATGACACTGACAGTACAAGCACATTTAACGGTACAAAAATGAAATACTTTTCAAACGTAAGTTTCAGTTTACCTTGCAAACATCATAAGCTGCATACCTACCTACTTAACCGTTACAGAGATATGTACTTAATATAAGTAGGTCACAAGTTTAAATGGATTTAGTTAATAGCCTGTGTAAGTACCTGCTTTTAAAACTTTTAGTAACTGGATACTGTGAAATATTAGATTGTATTGATTTTTAGTGAAAAGGATTTCTGTGGTAGAATACTTCCTTTGTAAACTATGTGGCTGGCTAAAAGTATAGGACCAAGAAGTTGAAAAGAAGAATAACCTTCCTTTTTCCTTCGCCGAAGTCGTGTAAAAAGTGTCAGTATCTACTGACCTGGAATAACTAATTGAAAAAAAAAAAGAAGCTGGCGGTTATGATTATTGCGAAAAGAACACTATTGCGCTTAAAAGCATGGTACAAGGTTATAGAGATAAACCCATAGTTAAACTAATTACCGTTGTTAAAGTTACAAGCTTTAACGTCAAAAAATTGTGATTACACCTAGTGACAAATGCATCCACTGACTGGACTGCTCCACTCAAATCTGTGGTTTTCTCAAAGGTCCACTTCAGAAACTAATCTTCATGGTCCTCATAGCATGATCAGAACAAGATTTTACTGTAAGGGCGAATTTCACTGAACAGTTATCCTGAGGATAAACTTTTAATTTTTGTCAATTTTTCCCTTAAGATTTTTCCATACTAGAACTGTCAGGCGTCAATTGTATATTCCTCGAATAAAAGATTTCTGAGTTTGGTGAAATTAGCACTATGCAAAGGTTACGAGTATAAGGGGAAAAATCTAAAACCCACACATCTCATTTTGTACACACTAATCGATGGATTGGAGACGTTTGCTTGTGGGTATACCAATCCAGCTATTGACTGAACCGCGTGGTCTTTGTCCAAATAGATGAAAACGACGAGTTAGTGATTGAATCCAGATAAATCAGTTTACTCTATCTGGACCATCCAACATGTGCTTTAAAAGTGACCATTGCATAGTGATATCATGCAGCGTCTACCTTTGAATATGTACTTCCAATTCAAAACCGAAGAGTTTAACTCGGTACTTCTATGAACCAAACACAAAAAACTTATCGCCTGAAGCGTTTGTCAGAGGTGTTTAGAAGACCCTCTCTCTACATTGCGCCACTACGAAGAAAAATCCAAACAAAACACCTATTTCAAGCTTTCTAAAACCCAATTATTTCACTTAAAAATGTAACAGTTTCAAGTTCCAACGGCCAAACGGCCACCCCATTTATAATAGACCCAACATTCAGTTTAATTTAAAGCCATTTGCTGTAATTTAAGTCTAACACGTTCGCGTACAGTCGCGTGCAGAAGCCGCAAACGGAGGAATCTGGGGAAGGGGGAGGTGGAGGAGTCCTCCTGCTTCTCCCCTCCCCCCCTTGCCTCCGTGCGACGTCCTGTCACTGACAAATGGCCCGGAGGAGAGCTCGACCCCGACACCCTCTCCAGGCTCGTAGTGACGTTGAGGAGCACTTGGATAATTGTACCGAATATTATTTTTTCTTTATTTTGATAGGTAAAATACGTCATTTCTGAATCCTTCATTAAAGACAAATCTTGAGATGTATCTTCCTTATTTAAACGGTAGCGAACAGTCGTCACAGAATCAAATCTTCCTTGCTGTGACCTATTTCTGTTTTCCTTTTTTTATCGTGTGGAAATTCTCATGAATGTCCACCACCATGGTGGACATTCATCTTTTATACCTCATTCACCAGAACCACACGGTGTTCTGCTGCTACCTTTAGCCGGGGTGCTGGAGTAATTGCGCATTTCGTCACGCTCGGTCTAGGTGTTGGCCTGCATTTACTGTCAAAATTTCTTATTAATGCAAATAACTACGGTATACTCTTGTAAACGCGTCGGCTTCTCGTTTGTAACCGGTCGGTTTTATTAAATAGGCCTGATGGTGAGCCTAACAATTTATAATATACACATATCCATACATTCCTTTAGTCTTATTGCAATGTCCAAAACATTGCTTTTGCATTCACCTGCATTCATTTTAATTATAACCACCTCTGCACCAAAATTCACACCAGAATCATTATCTACGGACTGCGTATTCCTGTGCGAGTCACAATTAATATTATTTCTTTCTTTCTTTCTTTATCATATGCCTTATCATCAGCCTAGCCGTTTGGAGATGTTGGAGCCGACTTCCAGTCTACTAAAAATATTTCCGAGTTGCTGTACTCCACCGCAAGCCGCCCTGAGGGGTGCTATAATTTCATAGGACGGGCGTCGCCGCGCTTATCTCGGGCGCGGCTGCAGGCGCCGCTGCCAGCGCCTCTGCCTACCCCCCTACTCTATTGTATCGGGAATTTTCGATAAACCACATTCTTAGTACAGTTATAAATCATGGGACGCGTTTGTGGTCTTTGTTTTCTCAATTGGTGTTAGGTGTTTCAGGTTTTATTTTCTTAAAGCTGGTGTGCGTTGTGTTGTTCTGCCTTGTACTGTTTTAGTGTTTAGCTTTCCAATGAGTCTTTAATACTTTGGGGGCATTTTTAAGAAGTTGAGACATGTGCTTTTCGTTGATAAAAAATACACATATATACGTAATAATAACATTTTGTAATATTTTCTTTTTTCTATGGGGTAGTACATCTGCCAACAAACTGCTTTGCTGTTTGGCAGAAGTTTTTTTTTTTGTAAGACAGAATGTCAGAATAAACGCTTTTTCATTTTCATTTTTTTTCATAGTAGCGACTGAGGCCTGTATGCGTAGCGTGACCATCTTAAAAAACGTCTTTTGTCGACAAAAACACTGTTTTTGTCTATTCCATCTGTTATTTTGTCTATACTTCCGTCTTCAAAACCCGTGCAAATTACGCGCGCTGGAAGATTTTCTACGAGAAACTAATACTTGTCACTGAATTTGTGCGCACTGCAGAAAGCTGGAAGCCTGCCCAACTTGTGACACTATCCTAAGCCACATTTCATGACACGTCACAGAAAAGAAGATCGATTATTTTTTGCATGAAATCGCAAGTAAAAAACCACATAGCAATAACACCGAACTCAAAAGGCGTAAATGCGCCGCTTCCAAGCCGTCCACGACAAAGCTACGCACGAAAATGTAGCCAGGATTGTTAACTGCAACACTCTATGCACGGATGCGTCGCGCGTCGCTTCCAAACAAATGAATCGCGCAAGGAACGTGTCAAACCTTTCCGTTCGCATTCTACCCAGCAGTGGAACTGTGGAAGACAAACTTAACGCTAATCTCCGTAAGCCTATAACCTGAAATAAATACATCAATTCGTGTGTCGGCTGTACGCGACAGTACGCGTGCGCGCGACACTGAGTAATGTCGCCAAACGTAACTAGTCTCACAGAAACACCGCTGTACCTACCTACGTAACTTGGCTAAGCGTTTGAACGTTAGGGGGCAATCAAGAGTAAAAATGTAGGGTACAACAGAATCCTTAGTTCTTATGTGTCAGAAGCCAATCAACAGTAAACATATATGGTTACACATTATATGGTGCCATCACATTAAGAGCGAATTTTACCAATGAAACTGAACGCGATTAGCACATGAAATACATTAAAAGGCCATTTTCTGTGGAATATTGACCCTGACAGCTTGAAGCAGTTTAGCTGTGCTTATAGCGTTCAGTTTCAAGTGGAATTGGCACTTGTATTTAGATATTGTTGTATACTTATATCGTACTTAACGTAATACCACTTGGTATTCTACTCTTAAGATGGTTAAAGTTTGATGGATGGTTTTAAATTGTGTAATCGTTTATCAATAGTATCAATAAGGTCCAAAATTTGGACCAACATTTTAATTTCAGTTTTCAAGTGTGGTTGCCTTAGTTTTGTCTTACCTAGACTATAATGTCCTCTTTTTAAGAATGAGAAAAAAAATATCATCGTTTTTATACTGCAAGGTGTCCATCCAATTTTCTTGGCACAACTTTCGTAATTGCATACGACTGCGGATCTCAAATTCTACTATACAATAAATGGAATTGCACACGAAATAAACTGACTTTTTATCTACCACAATAACCGTAAGAGCAAATCATAAAGCAACGATACAAATAGCTGATGTTGGTCATCAGAGAAACCAAATCTCATGTCATTTAGAATCGCTGATGTGACCGGAGAAGGCGAATATGATTCTTTATAATACGAGCAGTCTAGTCGAGGTTGTAAAAATACAGGCTGGATAAATAAAAATATAAAATAAGATATGCTATGAAAGTGGCGCGGGGCACAAGAAACTCGTGATCCTTTTGAATGTGTACTGTGGGGTTACAGGCGGGGAGGAGTCGGCTTGTGACTGTTTTTTTTTCATATCTCAGGTGTGGAATTGAACTGAATAAAGATGACGTCTTCTGTAATAATTCTAGGAATGATATTGGAATAATTTAATTATTATTATTACGTACTGAATATATAATTTATCTGTTTTGCTTAATGTAACTGTAAGAAGAACATTCTATGAATTTAACATCTTATTTTTTTTATGTAACTCAATCTTGGTTTTGATAAACCATGATTGTATTCATTTTGCACTTCAAACATGTACATTTAATAACACCATTGTATGGTAACTGCAAAAATAAATTTGATTTGGAAATGAAAAATAACTTCGATGTATAAATTAGAAGATGATCTAAAACGAAAATCTGTTTCTCCTTAATTCTATGTATTTAATTTAAACCTAGTCTAATAATAATTGAGCATTCAGACTTTCCTTTCACTCAGTGTGTGGTGTGCCTGTGTTCACTCTTGATGGATTTTGTCAACTTATCAGAAATTATGATAAATATAATTGACAACCAAAAATAATCTGCTACTCCACTCCTTTAGTCACAGGGAGTGTTTCTTTGGCCGTAACAATCTGAGGCGGCGCCACGGGTCAGCGACGACCCCCCAGCTCCCCCCCTTGTGTGTGTGTGTGTGTGCATTTCATAGATAGGTACGTGAGAGGCAGAAAATTCGCCGTTTTGTACGTAGGTACAGACGTAGAGTATGCGAAGGAGAGTGCTGTATGTGACGCCATAGTGACGTCAGGTGTGATTTGTGCGTACTAAGCTGACTTGTAGTTAGTCGTAAGTAGTTGAAGGTAATTACACTTTGAAGTATGGTGTTTTGATCACGTAAGAAAACTTTTTGGTGACTCATATATATTATACAGAATTATTTTTTTACCGTCTTGAACAAAATAGGGTATTTTAGGTGAACGGTAGCACGACCATCCATGTAGATCGACTTTTTATCAAAACTCCTGTCGCATCTGCGTGAACGTTACTCTGTGCACTAGAGACATGGTTCCTTTGTCCGACTCGAGGGTGGTCAAGTTATTGGGACCGTGTTGCCGCGCCTGCGACCTCTGGAGCCGATATCATTCATCTGAGGAGGTAAGCAGAGATGTAGCTATTTATTGGAGAATTTCGTAGCGTGTTTTACCTAAGTGATCGTTTGGAGGTTTGAAGATATTAAACTCTTCTAACCTATTTTGGTACCTATAGTAATTGTATTCTAGGTGCATCGTATTTTCTCCATACTACCTTTTAGAAGGAGCGACTGGAAACAAATCTTTTTTTTTTTTTGGAAATGATGACGTTCAAAAGTGCCTTAAATATTATATCATTTATTTCAAATTCCGTTTTTCTGTCTAGAATTTCTCAGTAGCAGCCCGGAATCTGGATTGGTGCCCGGTTGATGGCAATAGGCTCGCCCACTATTACATGGGACTTAAGCATAACTGGCGAAATGTGGGTGAACTATAGATACACCTCTGCCCAACCCTTCTGGGGTTACAGGTGTGATGTTATGTAAAGTTATGTGTTATTTCAAATGATTCGACTTTGATTTGACTTTGAAGTTGATTGCAGAATTCGTTGTAGTGAGGTTATCATAATTTTACTTTTGTAACGTGCAAATCATTAATCAGTTCACCAAGTAAGGCGTTGATGAAACTTTTAACGCCTACTTTTTGGACTCAATTTTGCAATGCAAGCATGCTTGTCTTGATGTGTCCATTAAAACTTTCGTAGGCTAGAAAATATCTATTAGGAAGAGGTACTTCAATACATATGTATTTAAAAAAAAACGACTCACTCACTGTTTTGACTCATCATCGCCACTGGACTTAGAAAGCTGATATTTTGCACAAAGCTTTCCTTTGTGATGCAGACAAGGAATCAGGGTTTTCATAATTTCATAGGTTATGGCATTCACGGACGGACGGAGTCACTGGTTCTAATGTAATTTTTAATTTTCTTAAATTAGATTTTTATTGGTTTTAGCTGTAAGCACTCCCTGCTATTTTTATTTATGTCCCCAGCATAGCTCTCAATACTGTATCCGAAATAAGGAGGCGAGGAGACCCGTAGCACAGGATTTACTTAGTATATGCTCCATCTTCAAATGTTGAAATATAAAATGTGTAAAATTTAATACTTGTGGGAGAAAATTAATAAATAAATAAACTGGCAAAGTGCTAGGGAATTATAAAAAGTATTCACAAAGGTAACCATTCGAACATCATTATTTGCTAAAAAATTCGATCTTTATACAGCAAAACGTTTTAAGAGAATTCTTCTAGGTATCAACGGTGTCTGTGCTATTAGGTTTATATTTCACTGAGGCACCATCATAGTGGCGCAACCATGGTTGCGCTGTAATAAATGTATGGCGGGTTGGGCAACTTAGCGGACACCAGCTGAGGTACTTACCCTCCTTGGATTTGGATACATTTTCTAGTTAGCGCGACTGGAAGAGAGAAAGAAAAATTGGTTTATTTGTCAAAGAAACGTGCATACAAAAAGATAATTAACTCGAGTTATAAAGAAAAATAATTACAAAACTGATCTACAAATTTGACTTTGACAAGATGGCTTCCACTCAGCATGATGATGTGCTATGGGGGACAGAAAGCACAGCGCTGATTGTCAGTGGTTGCCCGCAAAGGGTGTTCGGAAACCAAGTCAGGTTTAATGATTGGTACTTTATTTAACAAAAAATTAAGTAAACTGTACTAAGATAATAAAGCAACTACTTACACGAACAATTATATGAATAAAATTAAATAACATAAAATAGTTATTTTCGCTCCAAGTGCGGAAAGTTGGTGATTTCAGTCGACACGAGTCGGAAATTTCTACGCATGGCGCCAAGAAATTAATTATTATCAATAATAAAAATCATTGATCAATATCTAAATGATCTGTAATTAAGATCGCGTTGAATGAAGTATTAGTTTTATTTTGCCTTTTATATAATTATCTGTAGTACACTAATTTCTTTCAATTTTCATAAATAATAAAACTCTTTTCGTCGGACTGACGAAAGAGTAAATAATTTAAAATAATAATAAAAACTGTAGAGTAAAAAGCACTAGTGTGAAAAAGTGGCACTTACCGCACAATTTGGCTGCTTGGAAAACGTTCTTTTTGAGCAAATGCATTGTAAAATAAGTAATTCGCAGAGGTAGGGATCCCTTTTAAAAATACTACGGTACAAAGCCTGCCACCTTTCTTCATAATATTCCTACCAAAAAACTCAACTTGCCAAGCTGTCAGTGACTGCAGCCATAATTGCTTTCTTCCAGAAACAATTCATAATTCTCGCGCCCTAGTTTGCATCACCCCTAGAACGAAAAGTTCTGTTCTTGAAGATTTGGAACGTTGAACGTTGAATTGTTTGTCTTGCCTACCTAAACTGTTGAAAATGTCTTCTAGATAAAGGTCTGTTGTTGACGTGTTTACGTATATTATCTGCCTATCAACTGATAAATAATTCTAAACAAGTTGTGATTAGGTAAATTTTAGGCAATTTGTGAGCAATTGAGCATCTTAGGAGACCATGGAGGTAGGTAGACCTACCTAGTTTTATGATCGCGAGAATGAGCATTTTTAAGTAGGACACCTACAGCAGCGTACTAATCGAAGGCAATGGTCGTGCTCTTTAATGAATATCACGTAATCACACATACAATCAGTTAAACGATCGCGTAATCTCGTATGATCGCGCGACAGTCGCTTTCAGTTAGAACGCAGGATACTTTTCTGACACCCAACATTCGCGCGAACTTGGTCGCGTAATCGCAAAAAAATACTATTCAGTAAAAAGACGTTTAATTTATTATGAACGCGGTGTAACTATATATACCTATATATCTACTTACATGATTAAACCTGAAATTTCATGTTTTTTTCAACAATATACTTAAGTATTACAGTGTTTTCTTAGAATTTTATCTTATTTAGAATTTTGAAAATACAATAGTATAAATATCAATACATCCAAGGTTTGACTTCCAAGTCTGCTTCGTAGTTTATTGCCAACATAAGCAGGAGCTGAAAACGCTCGTTCAGGTTCTATACTGGTTGGAGGAATAGACAATAGATACTTGTATGCTGTTTCTAAGTGATATCCACGAACTCGTCCATTTTCAAACGGGCTCATTTCACGTCTAATACTATTTGCGAACCCCGATTCATTTTGTATTTGAACTTCAGGATCTGGGGATTTCATACTCTTATCAACTTCCAGCTGTAACTTTACCTTTAGTGTCCACTGGGGTTAGGATTGGGAGGTTTGTGGCCTTAACTACAGCCTATTATGTTCCCACTTCTGGGACACAGGCCTCCTCTCTGTGAGAGGGAGTGGGCCGTAATCCACCACGCGGTTTCCCTCACGATGTTTTCCTTGACCGTTTTGAGAGCATTGGGGATGGAATAGTTTACACAAATTAAGCGCCTGTCCGGGTTCGAACCTACGTCTCACAACTCGTAAGTCGCGGTCGTTACCAAGAATATGATATGGTATGTATGCTATGGTCTAGGCAAGGTCATTTTCAAGGAAATTCTAGAGAGAGACAACTACTGGCCGCACATTTGCTTTGTCTTTCTCGTACTTTTCGTTCTGTATTCACTGCACAGCTGAATATGGAACGCTCAGTCCATTCTCTATGTCTATGGCAAATCATAAAGACGCCTTTCAGTTAAGAGATTACCAAATCTGGCAAAATCAAAGGTGTCAATGATCGGCCATTCCGACTCAATTACGTTAGCTGACTTTGGCTTCAGCTCTTACCTTTCCTGATTACCTTTGGCTTACAGTGTTACCATCCTCCCAACTATTAAAGGACTTTTCTTTAACTTCTATGGCAACCCTTAGCCTTTTCGGTTGTTTGAAGATATCGTCTGCAGGTCTGTAAAAAAGTATTTCAGAAAAAACTGTGAGAAATTCAGGCAGTTTTTATTTTACTAATGTGTTACTGATATACATAGGTAGGTACAGGAAATATTATAAATGCGAAAGCAAGTTTGTTTGTTTGTTACGCTTTTACGCGAAAACGGCTGAACGGATTTGGATGTAATTTGGCACACAGATAGACCATGACTTGGGTAACGCAGACGAAGTCGCGGGCAAAAGTTTGTACTTAATACGTAGTTATGTCACTTGTTCATTGGCTGGTTGTGTGTGACTTTTTTAATGCTTCTCGAGACTGACATTTGAGTTTAGATTCCGAGATATGAAGGCTCTAAAACTGAAACATAACAATACTTTACCAAATCTCCACAAAAAAAAAATACTAGGTGAAGCGGGTTGTCATTTCACTCAATAGCGTATCTATCTCCAATTTTGGCGTAGGTACTGGTGATAGAAAAACCTATCTATCTCTGGTTTTAAAGTTCCAATAAAGTCAAAGTGTGCGGACCCTTTAACGTTTGACAGGTTCGTTGTACAGGTTTGTTGTTGTCTATTGTCAGTAACGATCTGTCCTATGTTACTGGGTTTGGCCGTTAGACACCTAAGTTTTCACGGTGATCTAGATATTTACAGAACAAACCGGCTGTTTTCGTACTAAAGTTATAATTCTCCCTGAAACAATTAATACATACGATACTATACATTTATAGACCAATTATTTTTCAGGCGGTTTAAATTATGTGCCAAACAAACAAAGTAAAAATAATAAAAAAGTAACAACTGTCATAAATCCTAGCACACACTAGTAGCAAGCCAAGATTTTCATACAACACGGCCTACACGGGCGGGCGTAAAAGGCAGAAGTAGAAGGGGGTATTATTACACCTACGCGGGGTGCGTATCTCGGCTATTTTCCGGATAATTTCCCACAGACTCCTGTGGGCTAGAGACCGTGTTAAAGACAGGGGGATGCGGGAAACGGCGGCCTCGGGTGACGTCAGATACCTATACAGTATACACTTAGCTTTATAGTTTAGATTATTTTTATGTAGGTTATATTTTGTTTAGTTAAGAAGATGGAAGATGAGTTCGTGTGCCGTGTTCGTTAAGCGATAGCGTTTTCTGTACATTACCAGGCCAAAGGTTGCAAATTTAATCAAATAAACAAGAAAGATTGATTTATTTGTCACAGAAGCACGTGCTTAAAAAAAAAGTTGACTCAAACAAAAACAAAATACCAACATCAACGAAAAAAAAATTATTTCTTTATGTCCTTTGGTTATTGAAAGAAGATTATTAGCACAAAAGGTTAAAATATCTTCTCAATTACTAACAGCAACTGTCTATACTTATTCCACAAAAATTTGTCAATAATAAAACGTCTCCGGTAAATTAACATCGTATCACATTCTCCTTTGTTCACAGAAACTTATTTTCACACAAATTTGTTGCAAAAATGACACCCGAACAAGAACCCTAGTTCTACACTACAAGTCTCGAAACATCAACTAAAGGTCGGTCTACACAATTGGCCGTTTTTTTTTCCAACATCGAAATCCCAATTCGAGAAACTAGTTTCCTTCCAAATGACGAATTAATCTCTTGAAAGTTGCTGGCCGCATATTTTTTTGAATGTTTTCTGAAGTAGCGACTCGGAACAGATTGTTGTGACATTTCGGTAGTTAGTAAAGATACGTCCATTTTGTGTACGATTCTTGTCGGGATAGTGAAGGTACACTAATACTTTCGGTCGTTTGATTTGATGGACACGTGTGCTGTTGTTTATAGGTACGAGTGGCGGCAATTATAAAGATATTGCCTCTTGGATAGACAGATCAATATGTATCCTGTGTTTGCAGTTTAGTTTCCGAATATAGTATAAACGAATATGTGCTTTTGGAATACTAAGTTTAATACACACATAAAGTGAGGAGGCCAGTGCCCCAGCATTGGGAATGTTATAAGCGAATGATGATCATGGCACATAATGTTTAGTTTGCGTAGCTCAAACGAAATTCCAATTTTGTAATGACTTTTAGATTTATCCACACCTTATTGCACACTGTAGGAAGGAAGATTCGATCGAAACATATAGAGTTAATCAAATAACAAAATTTGTAAAAATAAAAACTCAGGAGTTGCATAACAGTGTACATCCACCTTTACAGTAAAAATTTAAGGCACAGAATCGCAGCAATTATATTAAATATTTGACGAATTTGAACGCATGGAGTGCTCCTTAAACTTTCTCAAACAACTTCGACGCCAAATCGACGGCTCGGTTACTCTACGTTAGCTGCGGATCGCTAAGCTGGCGAAACTGAGGGGCTCGTGGCAAAATAACAAGCACGGGTCTTCAAGGAAAAGCAACGCTTGCCGAGGTCGGCCTGTAAATGGGTGACCACCCGTTAGATACATACCAAAGTCTGAGAACCCACCGTGCCTCCAGCTGCATCTTGTTAGACAACAACAAATTAACGTTGACTAAGTTTACCTAACTCAACAATGCACGTCTGATACAAAAATACACACTATTTAAATCCCTTAAACGTTCAAATGGATGCGTTCGCCATTTGTGGAGCTACCTGAACAACCGAATTGCAATGACGCAAATCGCATGACATATTGGCTAGCGGCGCAGAAACTTGTGCACAAAATTAAAAGCTGCCGCCTCATTATATTCTTATTGGATTGACATAATCTGCAAAAAAAGTACAATGCAAACTTTTGGCAGTGAAGCAATTACGTATTTAAACGTTTCTTAATACTCTGCTTGCTGAAGTGTAAAATGTCAAAGATTTTTTTGGGGTTTACTGGCAATTGAATCCAGGTAGGCAGATGATACAATTATCGAGGTAAATAGGTGCTCCAAAGGATCAGTAATGGTCACAGACGGGAATCGCCAGGTTTTTAAAATCCTGAGTTTGCAACAGTGTTGCTGAAAAAAATCCAAAAAATCTGCTTATAAAGGGCTTTTGCCAATGTAGGACTTATAGATATCCTTATCAAGGTGGAAAAAAACCGTTGGTTGGCCGAATCTTGTAGTGTAGATATTTTAAGGTTCTCTCAAAGAAATAGAATTTCTTTTTGTCCGCCCGTCTCTGAGAGTTTTCTCGAGATCTGTGCAACGTAGGAATTTGAATTTTGCCATAATGTTTGGTCTCTGTGACGCGCACACAGATCGCCAGTCGAAAAACAAAAAAAATATAGATTTATTTGGCGGTTCAGTTCATTCAGAAAGAAAAGTTTATAGTGACATCGTTTTTGTATCGTATAAAAGATCTTTTTTTAATGGTTGCAAAAATATTTTTAAAATGTTTATTGCATCATATTTTAAGAAAAAGTTGGAACTGGTGGCAACATTTTATCTACAGGAGGTAAGTATATATTAAAAACATTAAATCAGCGAACCTTTAGAAAATATCAAAAACATAAATAAAACAATCGTCCATGAGTTGACAAAATGTCGAAACAGCAAGAAAAAACATGAACACACGAGAACATTCTTTCGAAAAAAAAAAGATAACTTAAAAAGAACGGCAGACATTTAAATAAAGAGCATCGCAGCGCGTTGGCGCCAACGTTCCGCGGTTTATTTTTTTTAGAGAGGCCACGATTCAATTTGCTGAGGATCAAGCATGGAGGTCACAATGTCAGATTGTATGCCGCTAATTAACTAGGGTGGCGCCGTTTATGGAAACAAAATAAAATCTAATCTTAATATAATATAGCAAAAAGATTAGATTTTTTGTATGTTGTTTCTTCCGCTTTCACGCTAAAACGGCTGAACGGATCCAGTTGAAATTTGGCACCTGAGAAGACCATTAGAAAATATGATATGGTCCAAAATTGGTTCACGGCTAATAATTTAGTACTAATTGGAAATAAAACTAAGTGTATAAGATTTTCTTTACCAAACGTCAAGAGTAGTGATTGTGAGATAGTATTGAATCAAGAGAAGCTAGAATTCGTCGATAAAACGGTTTTCTTGGGGATCACGCTCGACTCAAGGCTACAATGGGGTCCTCATTTAACATCTCTAGCAGGACGGCTAAGTTCAGTAGCTTACGCTGTCAGAAAAATCCGTCAATTTACTGATGTAGATACCGCGAGGCTGGTCTATTTTAGTTACTTTCATAGTATCATGTCTTACGGTATTTTACTTTGGGGACGGGCTGCAGACATCGAGTCTATTTTTATTCTGCAGAAAAGAGCCATCAGAGCCGTATATAATCTCCGCAGGCGCGATTCTCTAAGGGAATTGTTTAAGGATATTAACATCATGACTGTACCTTGTCAATACATCTATGAAAACATCATGTACGTAAGAAAAAAATTACATCTTTACAGTAAAAGAGGTGAAAGACATAATTATAGTACTAGAAATCGGGACCTATTAGTTCAACCAGGTTTCAGACTGGCTAAAGTAGACTCATCTTTCATGGGGTACTGTCTAAAATGTTATAATAAAATACCTCCCCACATACTTCAACTGAATGAGACAAAATTCAAATCCTTTGTCAAACGCACACTATTCAGGCAGGCATATTATAGGTTGGAGGATTACATAACTGATAAAAATGCCTGGCTTAATGCCGGTCCTGCTCCACACCACAACTAATTAATTGACATTCGAATCACTGTTGAAGCTGCTGAAGATAGTAAGAATTTATTTGCATTATATAAACTCAATCTCCTTTTTATTATACAGATGCATTGCACAGATGTGAGTACTTTGTACTATAGAGCTACCATTTACCGGGTAATGTCATAGATTGACTTGAATGTGCCTTGGCGGCTGATAGTATGGCATGCTCACTCAAATGTCTCGCTGACGGTGGCGCGTGTGTCGGATCATTTAGCTCCCTTCAAAATGGTTGAGCTGAATGGTGCTGATCCATGCGTCATGTTCGTGAACGGGCGCCGTCAGTTGGGACTGGTCATCTCTTAGCTGCCACGGCTTGTTTTAATAATTAATTAGCTGGATTGTTTTTATTATGTTTTGATGCACTCTGGACGCTTTTAACGTGTACGGTTTTTTGTACATCGTTCTCACTTATAGTGTCAACATTAATCGATGTAACTAAGATATATGTAAAAACATTATTATTTAAAAGAGTGTCCATGGAGTTTCTTGCCCGTTCTTCTCCATAGGTACCTACTACGCTTTGGAATGGGCAACTAGCTTCATATTTCTGACTGACCGACTCCTTGACAATTCAAAAGTGCCTGTAAATGGTTTAATTGAAATAAATGATTTGAGTTTGAGTTTGATACGGTTTATCCCGATATTTCTATGGGATCGAGGCTTATACGGATGCAACCCCGAGGCGCAGCTAGTATTTG
This sequence comes from Dasypolia templi, assembly GCA_963555695.1. Taxonomy (NCBI): domain Eukaryota; kingdom Metazoa; phylum Arthropoda; class Insecta; order Lepidoptera; family Noctuidae; genus Dasypolia; species Dasypolia templi. Next base: position 6,496,852 of record OY743155.1, on the reverse strand, counting down.
TAAAGTAATAATTTATATAAGATATAAGACTTTGAACGTCAAAGTGATACTTCGTCATTTTTTGGAAAACTTGTTGCGAATATTTGTGAATTTCCATAAATAATTCATTTATTTGAAAAATCCCTTTCACAAAAAAACACATTGAAACAAAAAACTCAACTTTTCAATTCACAAATAACTTTTTTTAAATTATTTTTCCCATTCTCGCAAAAATTGCACACATTTATCTAAACCAGTTAGTTGATTTCGTGCACGGCCCCTTAATAAAAATCTTAAACTTCATTTAGGTACTGGCAGACAACGCTCAACCTATAACCCCTAGGTATAAAACAAAAAAAAAACCTGTTGGAAGCACGGATTGTTTCAATCAAAAGTCCGGCCGACGTGTGAATGCGTTCTTGATACCTGTCAGTTTCATACAAACGAGTTACTAGAATTGTCGCACTGAAAGCTTTCACGAACGCATTATTTCGACGGCCGGTCTGTAATATAACCGTTTTGTCGACGGCAGAGTAGACAAAAGTACACATAGAATAGACAAAATGACGGATTGACAAAACATGTTTCTATTGTGTCATGGTACTCGTGCTGATGTTTTTTTTTAAGTAGGGAAGACCCAGGAAGCGATGGCCATCCATCGTTTCTTTAGTCTTCCACTACCTACTGTGTGAAAGATGTATATGGCATGAAAGAGGGTGACTTCAGATAAATATGGTGGCTTATAATAAGGATATGAAAAAGAAGATATGCTGCGATTATTGTTCTTAGCTTGTCGATGGCAAAACTAACACAAGAAAATACAAAATATATATGTTTTTTTTTGCCACACATTCAGCAACGCGAATACCGATCGCTGACACAGCCATTAGGTCCTCACATGTGTAGGTGGCAGGGCATGTGGCGCATGATGAGAGGTCAGCCATTGCGCTGATTCCAAATAACTTAGGACAAGGGTAGAGGGGTGCTGACATTTTTGTAAAAGACATACTGAGTATTTTTATAAGAATCAAAGTATGTATCTACTTTATAAAAATCTCAAATTCGTTATTCAATTAGGTATGTCTAACGATGTATTCAGTCTGTATACGAAAATTCAGTCAAATATATACAATAGCTAGTGAAAGATTGGAAAATCCCATAGTCAGTGCATTACCTACTACTAATTCAGTTTGTTTGAAAACAACACATTTTTTTTTTCGATTTTAGGATTAAAGGATTTATTAGATGGTTCCAGAATACTCTTATGCATTAGTATTGGCGTAGGTAGGGATTTTGCCTGGAAGGGGGGGGGGGGCAGCCGTCCAGCTGAACTAACCACTCAGAAAGTACCCCATACCTAGGTTTTGATTTATTTTCGATCCTCAAAATATGTCGCATATAAGTGGCCGATTTTTTTTATTGCTTAGACTTAAAATCTTGATGATTTTTGAACTTCAATGGACCGTTGACTTAATTGATGTTAATTTCAACTTGATACCTCCACGCATTCTTGAGAAAAAGGGTCTCACAGAGGCAGACGAACGGACAGTCAATAACGTATTGATCCTTTTCCTTTTGCACGTTATTATAAGGCGGTTTAACATTAACATAACATAACATCACGCCTTGTTTCCCCGAAGGGTTGGGCAGAGTTGTACCTATAGTACACCCACATTTCGCCAGTTATGTTTTAAGTCCCATGTAATAGGGGGCGAGCCTATTGTCATCAATCGGGCACAAATCCAGACTCCAGGCTGCCACTGAGAAATTCCAGATAGACAAAATCCAGTAACACGTTACCCGACTTGTTAAGTGAACCCAGGACCTCATGCTCAGCAGTAGCGATTGCGACCACTAGACCAACGAGGCAGCTTTAACAGTAAGTGATTCATTAATACTGCCGATAATTCTGAGGTGGTGAAGTTTCTAGGGTAGGCATTGCCCACCCTTGCCCTCCCCTAGCTTCGCCCGTGATTACAAGTGTTTCATTTAATGTGTTATTATCATCTCCAGGTTGTATAAAGAAAGTGAGAAAAAAAAACCTTCCTAAGATGGAAGGTTTTTTGAAAATTCAACCCGTATACGGTATAAATCAGGCATTATAAGTTTTATGGAAGTTCGTCATTTTTGTCAATGGGATACATCGGGCATACAGCTTGTACAAAGATAATACGGTAAATACTTTCGATTTCTTGATAGCCGGTGACAGCGTATGAGTTACGATGTAGCGGTTGCTGGAGTGGTGGCGCGGGCGCAGCGGGGCGCCGCGTGCCGATGGACCACCCGACTGCATGGGGCTGGCGCTACCGCCTGAACCTTGGGGCCACATTCACAGAATTTAGTGGACTCCGACCGAATAACGTTTTCGCTTTTCGGCTGAACATTAGAAAGGGAAAAATACGTTGGACACTCAGAAAGTTTTGCGAATATAACAATAAATGTTGTTTGAATAAATATATTCACAGACCGACATTCCGACCTCGCCGCCGAGGTTCCTCGCGAAGATCCCGACGTAACTGTCCCCCCCGACCCTTGCTCGACGAAGTGCCAGCCCGCGCCGTAGCTGAGCCTGTAGCTTTAAATTCCCCTGATAATAATAATATAATCCAGATCCAGCCTGTCCCATCTTGCTGTCCTCCCGTCAGCGACGCCCTAAGCCGAGGTCCGTACCCCACAGGGGGTGCCCTTAGCGAGCGTTCGCTTAGTAATGTAAGTAGTTTTACGCCCCTGGCTGGAGGCTTTGAGTCCGCTTAAGGCAGCCACAGGATAGTCCGGTTAAGTAGTCACGACCTCTCAAGGTCAACTACGAGATGCCATATCAAAAAAAAAAAAAAAAATTTTTTCAAAGTACTCTCACACACTAGCCTCAATATAAAGTTTCATGCGTCTGAACCAGTTTTCCAAACTATGTATCCAGTCCGCCGTAGACACCTCGTTCACAGTCTGCTCGAACGCTGACAGCGCATCTTCCGGTGACGAAAATTGTATTCCTTTGAGCAGATTTTTTATTTTCGAGAATAAAAAGAAGTCACACATTAGTAAGGAGGGTGACCTAGGAGTTTGACCGGCGTGCTGTCCAAAGGCGAAGGCGCGTTGTCGTGGTGGAGCAGTAGCCCGCCGAGCCCTGTGTTTGGTCGCTTGTTGCTCACAACAGAGAAAACTTCTGCCAAGTATTTGGTAGTATACCATTCAGCGTTGATACTTCTTTGGTTCCGTAACGGAATTGACACCAAGTGGCCAGTCAAATTGAAATCAAAATCCTATTCTAAAATATTTTTTTCGTAATACTTTCTGAGTGACCTGTTATAGGTACCTAATGGTTGAAAGATAAGAGGTAGGTATTTTTTTTTCTTTCATCGAAAAAATACCTGTCGGAAAACAAAAAAAAAACATTGTTTTTTTTTGGTTTAAGAAAAATTAGGCCGAATTTCGAGAATATTTACACTAACATCATACACACAGGGTTTATAAAAAGTTCAGTCAGCGTCATACGAATATGTTATGTGTACAATAAAATATAATAATTATTTCTTTTATTACACTTTAAATACATAATTACACATACATACACTCGGGCCTGCTTCCCGTGAGGGTAGGCAGAAACTACAGAACGCCAACTGCTACGATCCTTACATACTGCTTTTACTTCGTGTTTACGTTCATAAAGCTGGTCATACACGCGCGTACTACGCACCTTTCTGAAGAACACCAATAAAGTCAGTATAAAACAAAAACAAAAGTATATATTTAGTACATAATTATAAATTAATATAAAAAAAAACAATCAAAACACACAAGCTACCGGTGGCCAGGGCTCCAGAGAGAACCTTTTAATAATCGTGCCATGTCCTGCAGAAGTACCGCTTTCTGAATCAAATCCTATTGCGTAACGAGCTGCTTTTTTGGTGTTGGTCCAGGCTCTTGGCTTTTATGCCATTGGCCGTCACAACTATTGGCACAATGACTTCTGTATCCATATCCCACATGTCGACAATCTCGCGAGCCTGGTCAAGATACTTGATATTATTATTATTATTGCGCACTGAAAGTACATAGCCTTATTCCTAAAATTTTATTGAAGTATTTATTTATTAGATTTAGGTGTGGGTAGACGGGTTTCCTTTGCAAAAGTGTCCTGGGGAAAAGACAAAGTAAACAAGATTAAACTGCCTCGTTGGTCTAGTGGTCGCAAGACCTACTACTGAGCATGAGATCCTGGGTTCGAGTCCCAGGTTGGGCAAAGTGTTAGTGGGTTTTTCTTTCCAGAATTTCTCAGTAGCAGCCCGGATTTGTGCCCGGTTGATGGTAATAGGCTCGCCCCCTATTACATGGGACTTAAACATAACTGGCGAAATGTGGGTGTACTATAGGTACACCTCTGCCTAACCGTTCTGGGATTACAGGCGTGATGTTATGTATGTTACAGTGAAAAACTTTAAAGTAATGGGAGAAGATACTTCATCGTGAGACAAGAACGTTGAATTCACATAGCTATCATTATATTATAATGTTTATAAGTTAACGTTATGCTAAAATGATTGCATAAAGTTAGACAATTTAAAACAGTTAAGATTTAAAAATAATGCTTATGACAGTTGTATGACAAAACTCTTTGAAATAACTTAGACAAGACAAATTACACAAATGACAATGCCAGATAGAATAATTGTAACGATTAAAGGACCTTTTCATAATACATCGTTTTTCAGTAGAACTTGCCGATTACAAATCAATAATAAAAGGAATTCAACCCCTGAATTTCCTATTGCGTTACTTAATGCGCATGATACACAACAACAAAAAAGTTTTAACTACCTGTAAAACAAAAACTCATATTACGATTATAATAATTGTGATAATGCGTAACGTATATGTTGTTTTAATCGCTTTTTACCATTTATAAACTGTACCTAACCTATCATCAATCTCAATATTGTTTTAATTTTTAACAGAAACAGCAAGTTCTACAGGCATTCGGACAAATGTTTGGTTAACAGTAATAAATAAGTTTTAAGATGCTGCATATTGCAGGCTTGTAAATGACTTTTTGATTTGAGTGGGGCAAAGTTCTATAGAGTTTCTGGCATTGTCGTTTACTAATTGTAGGTTTTTTTGGCTAATTGGTGCTTTATTCAGAGCACAGGTAAAATAACACACTTACTTCGGAAACTACAAAAAAACTATAAGTCATAAATGCATGAAGATATCTTATAAGTCATAAAAGCAATTAGCGAGTGCGCTTGTACAACGTTTGTTCGCTTGTACAACGTTTGTTCTTATAAATATTTGTAAATGTGTCTATGGTTTTATTATTGTTACAGTACCTAATTGTTATGTTAATTTATTTTACTTTGATGGTCCTAGTTTATCATTTATTTATTTTATTTGTTTGTAAAATAAATCCAGTATTGCATATGTAAGCTACCATTCCCTTTAGGCCTGGAGGCTTTTATTTATGTTTTAAGTTTTATTTACTTTCATTTTTTGTATTTTTTTTTTGTATTGGCGTGGCTAGCTGACGTATGGCAATTAAGTTAATGTTTTGGTAATTTGCTTACAATTGTTTAGAATCCAGTTCTTCTAACAGAACAGACAGCTGTGCCGCTGGGGAGTTTGTTGCGCCACTTCTTCTCCCCAGCTAAAGCACTAGGAAGTGGTGACGAGCGGGCGTTTTGGGGGACTGTCTTATGTAATTTTGACGTTCGAAAAGTGCTGATTCTCAGCCTAATTTGAATAAATGACTTTTGATTTTCGATTTTGATTTTGATTTTAAAGGTTTCTTAAAAATGTTCGTTGTCGAATTGTCAAATTGAAAGGCACCATTGTCAAATTGTTAGTGTTACGCAATAATCCCGCTGGACATATCCAAAGATGGAAACGGGGTGACTATTCTGGCTCAGCAGCAATTATCCCGATGTTTGAATAAATTTGAGCTAGGTTTGGTCACGATAGGCGCCGACAGGTTACGTTTGAGTTATGTAAGTGAGGCGAGATGGCGCAGCAGGAGATCTTTTAATACTGGACCACCCGACTGTACAGGGCTGTCAAAACTCAAACTTAAAGCATTTATTCCAATTAAACCAATTACAGGTACTATTGAATTGTCATGGTCAGAAAGATGAAGCTAGTTGCCCATTCCAAAGCGTAGTAGGTACATTTGTAGAAGAACGGGCAAGAAACTCACAAAATCTTTTAAATCAAATAATAATTACAAAATACTGGTTATATCGTTAATGTTGAAGTTGTGCATGTGAGAATGATGCAGAACGTTAAAAGCTACCGTAATAAAAATAATAAATTAAAATAAGCCGTGGCAGCTAAGAGATGACCAGTCCCTACTGGACGCGCCCGTCCACAAACATGACGAAAAATCTTAAATTTATTCGTTCACTGACAACACACAGCCTAAACAACTTGGTTTAGAAGAAGGAAATTTTGCGCAAGAGTTCCTTACATTACGAAAGAGAGCAGAAAGGAAGGATTTTTGAAAATTTATTCCTAATTGGGATTAAATTTGGATTATTATGGTATGAAGTTTGGATGAAGGCTTGTCATTTTTGCCGAAGAGAAATCCCATTCTTCCAAAGACATCCAAAAAGGAGGAGTTTATATGTTCGGCTGTAAGTATGTGTTTTATTTTTTAAAGTGTGGTTACAGATTTCTCCGTCAATTTACCACAATGAAAAACTGAAAAATAAACGAAACTTGAAAACCAAACTTATGTTTGTTTAACTTTGTAATGTTTTTTTGGAAATCGTTTTTTTTTTGTTTAAAGATTTTGACATAGGACCATTACTTTTAATGCAACTGATGTGGTTCTTGGATTTTGCTTTGTGATTGTCAGTGGCCGACTGAGAATATCAAACTTGAGGATGAGTGTTGCTGGGACACAGGCCGCCTCTCGGTGAGAATCCAGTGCGGGTTAGTTATCTCATGTCTTCGAACTTTCTGATGGAGGAAATAACAGTTTCTTCACGATGTTTTCTTCATTAGTTTTGAGAGGACTGTTTATGAAATAATTGTTCAAATTGAAGTGCAGCCCGAACAAAGTCCAAAAGCCGGTGCAACTAAATTTTCATCATTCTCACCGCTGGGCTACCACTGGGGTTGTTGATGATTTAATATGAAACTTAGTGGTGGTGAGGGTGTTCCTGTGTCACTAAGTTAAGTTATAATTCCACCCATGATGTCCTACTCAATTGTTAAACATTTCCACTTGTATGCAAGTTAAACCTGCATGTAATTTGCACTCTCGAAAACATGTTACCAATGCAAGCAACTTGTGCGCAAATGTGACGTCATTCTCGCATGCAAGACTTGCCTAATGGAATAGCGGCTTTATTATCTACGCCACAAAGCAGCAAGTCAGTCAAACCGTCATCTAACTAAAACCCGCCTAACATGTATGACATTCAACGCTCGTTTCAAATATTTATTTCATTATAACAGCTATTCTCCAAAATATAATATTTTTATAGATCCTGAGATTACGTATATAATTAAAACTGTCGTAAAGAGGCGCCGAATAATTTAATATCCAAAGGATTGACAGGACTTCCCCGAAAGAAATAGTCTAAGAAACATGATTGATGCAACCGGCAGCCTAATTGCGTAACACATTTTCGTAAACGAGTACGACTAATCTGTTTGATTTTGACAGTTCAACAACATTCATTGCGTTTTGTACATTGTTGAGCAGATTTTTTTATCGAACTTATGCAGCAATGGATTAGCAATCTGTTTCAAAACGATTCAGATTCCGATTGATTGTGTATTACGCAATTAGGGTACGGTTCTATGATTATGAGCCAAGAGCTACTACTCGTACACTTGCTGATGATCATAGAACATGTAGCTTCATTTTTTGAATGGATAAAATACAATGATTAAGTTAAACAAATTTGTGTATTAAGCGTGTCCGACATTTGGTGCAATAGACTTCCTATCATTTTAAAACCTAAATGCCCCAGGCGTGTTCCTAGGGGGGTCCTAGTAATGTCATAGCACCGGTAACGTGCAAGTATCATATGTATGTGGAATGCCAAAAAGAACATCGTTTGACAGAGGTCTCATAATTTTCCAGTTTGTATCTAAAGCCAAAGGTAATTAATACCTACTCGTAATTGAGGTAGCCTTAACAATTTACCGTAGTTCCACTCTTGGCCAAGGAATCACATTTCCCATTAAAGGTAAACACACAAATATGACTCCTAGACATTAGCATAAAACATAGTATGTATTTATTACTTACAACTCTTTGGTCCCGATATAGCGGCCGGTATATTAGCACGGTTACTTTATATGGTGTTAGAACAAATAATAGCTTCCTTTAACAATTTTTCTTAAGGGAAGTTAGGTTACCGGTTGAGTTTGAAATGGTAATGAACTTTGAAACATGGTTTTGTAACATATTGCGTCCTATAAGTGTTGCGTGTATGAACGGATCGTAAGGTAGCTGGTGCTAGCCGGTTCCTATAAATACTAGTTTTTGTCAATTTTGTAAAACCTATACCAGGAACACCTTCGTAAATGTTACAGAATTATAATTGTTACATTTTGAATTGATAACAGAATCAAATATGTAACACGTGTCACAGTGATATATCTGTAACAGATTGTTACCAGTGTTACCGTGCAATTATACCAAAAACTGCTTATTTCTGTTACACATATTAACACATAAATGATTTTATTTCTGTAAGTAGGTTTTAAAAACACTTTAACACGTCAAACATATTTTAAAAACTAGATGAGGTCGGCGTTTCCTATCTAACTACTCTGTGAAGAAAGGCCGAAACAAACGCATTTGTCAGTAATCATGCAGCTCAACACAAAACTTAAGGAGCTCAACGATTCGACGAACATTACCAAAGAAAGGACATTTGGGTAGGCCGCATAAATAACTCAAACTGCCAGACCATGATTAAAACTAATTTTAAAAATTAAAAATAAACTGAGATATAAAAAAAAAACAACAAATCCACACTGCGTTCACATTCACAATAATTAAAATATTATAATACTTTACAAAGTAAATTTTCATATTCCCATAATTGTAAAGATTACACTTTGATGTGTGACTGTAACATTATCGTATCTGTTTCTTGTGTTTCCTTTAAACCAGTTTAAAAAAAACAGTGTTAATAACACTAATTACGCTTACATTTTGAGTCCCTGTGTGTATTGAACAAATTGGCCCAGTCTCATGATTTAGTGATGCTAAGTACTCATTTCTACTACGGCTCCATATTGGTGAGGTTGAAAACATTGTTCCTGCATTTTGAATCGGAAGGATACTTATTCTGTACCACTGCCACTGTATTATTCAACAATTATATATCCATATAAGGTGGATGTACATCATTTACATGTTTATTGCTAATATTTACCTAATAGGATTCGACACGAAAATTTAAGAAAAGAAATAAGTGCTTAAAGGTGGCGTTCTTGAACTGGAACGGCAAAGGACACAACAGTTACATCAACCAATAACTTTATCTTGCTTAATCATAAAACACTTCCTACCTAAAATGTGCGTGTTAGCTATAACGTAACGTAATGGGCACATAACCCCGTCCAGCACTCCACGGTGCGAGGGTGCGAGTAATTTTTGTAAATAATATAGTACAATCTTTTTATTTAAAGAGTGCCAATGGACTTTCTTGCCCGTTGTTCTCCAAAAGAACCTACTAAGTTTTCGAATGGGCAACTTACTTCATTTTTCTGACTGACCGAGACTCCATGACAATTCAAAGGTTTTGTCTTTAAATTTGATTTTGATTGAGTTTAAAGGTATGTCAGATAACTCAGCCTCAGGCATGTGTCACAGGGGTGGCGTACCTTTCAAAGCACATGCCTAACACTGTCTTAACGCACCTTTAAAATCAATAGTTTATCTCTTGCCACAGACCGCATATCACTTAACATACTCACGGAACTGCAAGTCCTGCCCATCCCCATTCTTGGTACAGCCAGCATCACCACGTGGTCTACTAGCGGCGTCTTTGTCGGCGGATCAAACGCCACGCGTGGCCGCGAGCGCCGTGCACCGACCCGCGCCGGCGCAGCGTCACAGACTTAAGGGATGAGCGCACGGAGATTAAGGAGGCTTTGCTGGATTATATTTAACTGTTATTGTAGATACCGTTATGTGAAGCAAAACGGTACAAGTACCTGCATAAGGTGTAATTAAAATAGCTCGCCGTCCGGTAAGGACCAGGCCCAGGTCGACGGCTCGTTGTGTTCTTCGCGCGCCTCAAAGAGCCGTCAACACTTATTGACGGGGTCCGTTGGGGCCGATGCCTACCAGGGTTGCGGGTTGTTCGAAAGAGATACTTTGGCCCCTGGCACAAGTAACTGAAGGAACACGGTTGGGTTTTAGTCAGTAAAAGTCTGACACGCCCTTCCGCTCCGCCCAGAGCCAAGCCCAGAGAAGTCACCCTAAATAAAATGGTGTTATTAAAATAAAGAAATTTTGAAAAAGGATTTTAGGTATGAACACGTTTTGCTACAGGATCAACACTGGAGCCAGGCCCGGAGTCTGGGTGTGTCTCCGGGTGATAGTAAATGGCTTGCCCCTTATTGCATGGGACTCAACCAGAACTGGTGTGGGTGTATTTTAGGTGCACAACTGTCTAGCCCTAGGTGTAATACAGGGGTGATGTTAGGTTGTGTTTTAATACCAGCCCCTTATAGTCCCATTGCAGGGCAATGGCCACGTCCCATACTGAGAACGCACGAGCATTGGTCACCACGGTTTCTCAAGACAGGTTGGCGATTCCAGATTTATATTAAGAGGCTGACAACGACTAAAGCGCGGTCACTGTCAGACTGCATAGAAAAGAAAGAGAATCGAGATAACACAACGCGTAACGGTAATTTATTTCAAGAAATGAAAAAAAAAAGATTGAACTAAAAAACTAAAACGCTTATTACGTTCTTCTTCTTAGCGTGTTGGTGGCAAACTAAATAGACTGTGCCCAGAACTCAGCCACGTGTTTGGCGTCATCAAACTGTAACTCAAACTCAAATCATTTATTTAAATAAACCATTTACAGGCACTTTTGAATTGTCAAGGAGTCGGTCAGTCAGAAATATGAAGCTAGATGCCCATTCCAAAGCGCAGTAGGTACCTATGGAGAAGAATGGGCAAGAAACTCCATGGACACTCTTTTAAATAATATTGTTGTTACAAATTTAATCACTAGCGTCCATCAGTTCTTGTAACCTGCAGCTGACAGGACAGGTTGTATAATGCCTAAAAGTATATGATGCACTGCAGTAAAAAAAATCAGTTAATTATATGATATTTTTCAGGATATGTGCTAGTTAGATAGTGTGTTGAAAACATAATACAACTAATTTAATTACCTCTAAAAATCTCTTTTAACGATTAAAAACCATACTAATTACATGCAATCATTGTGACTTTTTGTCAGATTATTCTTCATGCAACATATTAACGTAGTAGTGTGTCGCCCCACTCAGTGAAGATCGTTCCACCCGCTAAAGGTCTTTCACCTGGACATGAGTTGCGTTGGGTAACCTGGAAGTCAAAACCTCCCTAAACCTAAACAGACTCCGGACCCAGACTGGCCGAAGCAAGGAAAACCTGTTCAGGTGGAGATTCATAAACGACACGAACACTTGATATCATTTCCTGCGTTTCCTGTCAGCTGCACGTTACATGAACTGATAGACGCTAGATTGCCATCGACACACTAAGAAGAAGATTTATCATTGAATTGAAAATGTCACATTTATAGGTACTTCCGTACTTGTCCGGATTTGACCCCACCACCTCGTGCGTGATAGACGATGCCTCAACCAGCACCTTCCCCTTAGCTCTATCCAATGCTATCTGTGGTAATCTTTAAGAAAAGAGTCGAGTTTTTCCCGTCATCTCCTCCTGGGCGATAAGTCAATCCTACACATAATTTAGGCTGCCGCTTAAAGTTGGTTCAACGCATTTTTGTCGCTAAGTGCGTGCTCGAGAGTTGGCTCATGCCAACTCTCGCCCTTAGGCGTTGTCAAAGTTTCGTGCAGAGAGCCTTATCAGTCCGTTACTTAGGCACAATACATCGCAAATCTTCCACAACTTGAACCACCCTACAACTAATGGAATGGAATGCGATGTCATACGGTGCGGGTAAGGTCTTCTAATCGATAGTAGGCTGAGCGGGTATGTAGGAGAACAGCCTTTGTTTTTATGCTGATCAGCGTAGAGGTGGTTATTTTAGCTGGGTTGAAAGCCAAACGGTGAGGAAGGGAAATATTGCATCCGATTCTAGAGTTTGGAATCCACCGTTTTGTGCATGTAGACCAGTAGGCCTATTCTCGTACCAAAAACGTTCAAATTCATGTCGCAATCTCATCTCAGCGACAATCAATATCAAAAACTTCTGATGTATGTAAATTGACAGATTGAGACAGATTAGAATGCGGACGTGCTTAAAAATACTGATATCTGCGACGCACAGGATAGTTGAAAGAAATAACCTAGGAGTTTGGCAAAGAACCGGATTATTGGAAACTAAGTAAGATTTGCGTGATAATAAGAGCAGATGTCAGGATAAAAAAGAAATAGGACGATTAGAACTTGATTATTGATTGGCTAATCAGTAAATCTAATATAACATTTTCAGCAATTTTGACCAACCTTTTAGCCAAAACGTGAGCTGCCTTTTTCGCCCTTTTCCCATTCACATAGAAATTGCAATTAGGCCCTACAAACTATAGGGATCATGCCACATTTATGCACAAATACCGAGAACACATCGGCATCGCAACGATACGGTCAATTAGTGCCGGGGCCACACATGCATATCGCGACGCGATCACGAATCGAGTCGGCGAAACGTTCTGACTTGCGCGAATTACGAGTGTAGTAGAAGTCATGCGAAGATAATGTAAGGTAAGGATAGGAAATAAGGGCTGTTTTTTTTTTAAATTTGTTTTCATGTTTTCGGTTATGGAGGAGGTATAATCAGCCTATATCGTTCCCACTGCTGGGACACAGGCCTGCTCTCTATGAGAGGATGTGAGCCGTAATCCACCACGCGGGCTCAGTGAGTATTGGTTATAGATGTCACATGTTTTGGAATTTTTGGTTTTAGGTCATGCCGGTTTTCTCACGATGTTTTCGTTCGCCGTTTTGAGAGCAGTGGCGATGAAATTATTTACATAAAGTAAAGCGCCTGTCTGGGCTCGAACTCAAGACATACAACTCGTAAGACGGGGCCACCACTGCTCATGGAGTAGGTATTTTTAACAATTACAAAAATATTCGAAAAAGGAGAAGAAGTATTTATGACATGATGAATCACAACTGTCCGCCCTGTTTAGGCAAAGGAGTCATCCATTGACGTTTCAAAATACACCATTTGAAACAAGATTAGATTTTTAAATAAAACTTTTTTCAATCCGTTCTGCGGATTTTGACTTCTATTCCGTAGTCATAAGATTGACATTAAAAGCAAAAACGTTACAATACCAACTGTTTACTGCAGCTGTCTTTTGTCATGCCACCAACGCAATAGAAGTCAAAATCGTTTGAACGAACTGTAAAAGAGGTTTATTTAAATGTTTAACCTTATTTCAAATGGAGTTTTACTTAATATATAGCTGTCTCAAAAATGTACCCTATCAAGAAAAAGTAAAGAGTTTTTTGCTATTTTGAGAAAAAAGATAACTCAATTACAGGCTATTGCAAATGTCGTAATTTTTATACATTTTATGAAGTAGATCTTTTTGAGTCATAACAGCAGCATTTTAAAGCCATAAATCCAATACTCAACTGACCACACATTATCGACATAAATATTTTACATCTAAACTACATGGCGAAACCTGTGGGCCTGTATACGAAAATGAATTAATACATAAATAAGGTCAGACGAGGTATAAATAAATAAACACAAATGGAGGCTACTGGCGCCACGCTCGCCGACGCGGACGATCCTCTTATTGCCCAATATGTGGACAGGAGCGCGGTGGAGTCGCCAGTGACATTATTACTCAGGTTTTTTTAAAATAAAGTAGAATGTTGTGGCGGCTTCTACACCGCCACATGCGAACAACGCATCACACAAATCCTGCATCACGCAATCAAAGTTTACCGCGCAGCTAGCATATGTACAACTTCCCGACAACAATCATCGGGCAGTTGCCCACCAGATACGACATCCATCTGGTCGGAGGATCCTCCCTTTTCCGAAGAGTATGAGTGAACTTTACACCCTGTTCCTCATATCTCTTCAAAGTCATTATCATCCTCTTCCAGCCGTTGTCCATGTTACTTGAAGTCGGAACAACACGTTGTTTTTCTAACATTCTCGTTAGGCAGCCGTCATTTTACCATTCGATCCTTTTGTTTTCATATCAATCCATCAATCTTTTCTTTATTAGGAAGGAATTAAATTTGAATGGTTTTTTTTTTCTAACAAAAGTTTTTAATACGTCAACTATGGCATCTTTACTTTCCATGAGCAACTTTACCTATGAGTACAGTACTTAAATATCTCTCAGTTAAATAATTATTTTAAAAAAAAACTATTACAGATAGGCGTTTTTTTCTATTGTACTCGTATCACTTTGATATTAAATGGCGGCAACAGATTTTTAGTAAAGTTGCTTATAGAAAGTAAATATGCCACAGTTGCACGTACCTTCCGTAAGGTTCGGCTTATCCACAAAAAGCCAATAAATTTTAAAAAGAATTTTCAAGGAACTTGCTTCATAATAATTAATTACTAACTTGTGTATTTTGTTGTACAAAACTCATCAATAGGGAATTGGGATAGATCAGGAAGGACAAGGGTTTTAAAACAGTTTAGGAATTTAATCATTTTAAAATAACTAGAAGGAAAATAATGATTCAAAATAGAAACAATAAAAATAGCAACTATCAAGTCAAACAATTGAACAAAAAATTCGACCTTCGATGATCAACCTTCATTGGACTTGTGTAATGGATTACGGCCCACTATCTCTCTCAGAGAGGAGGCACATTGTCCCAGCAATGAGACCATTATAGGCTGATCATAATGCTTTATACATACTTAGCTACCAAGTGGAAAAAAAACCTTCAACCCGTCATGCATCTTAAAGAAAAAAATCTTCCAAAAACAAAACAAAATAACAGCTACTCCATGCCATCCTCAGTCCCATACTATGCTTATCCGATTTATAAACGCAATATTGTATTTGTATAAAACAATAGGCTTATTATAGGTGGTTCGCAGTCGCGGTTACATACTGTTTTTATTTTATTTTGTCGCTACAGAACCCACGGGCCACGCTAAATCGTTCCCTCTGTTATTAATATTTTATGTAACGAATGTGGAGGTTTAAACTGATCGTGAATTTTTGTTTGATGGGGTTAACGTGTAAGGCAGGTCAAAGGTGCTTGTAAGTAAACACATCGACGTTTGGTTGTCATTGCGAGGTCCAGGGATCCAGCAGGATATCAAAGTCACAATCAAAATCAAAATATTTTATTTCACATAAACCTACATGAGCACTTCTGAAACGTCAGAAGCTAGGTGCACGGTTCCAATTGGTCGTTTCATATGGAGAAGATATTATAATAATACCAGCCTATTATTGTCTCACTGCAGGTCAAAGGCCTCTCCTCATACAGAGAAGGCACGAGCATTGATCACCACGCTTGCTCAAGACGGGTTGGCGATTTCAGACTTATAAAGTCCAGGTTTCCTCACGATGTTTTCCTTCACCGATGTAAGTAATATTCAAGATAAAATCAGAAAGTAGGTACGTATGAATTGAAAAAGTCACATTGGAACTTGCGGATGAACATGCACGAGATTACTGGTTCCCCACTGAGCCATCCCGACAAGATTGCGTTAAGTTACTTAGTGCGAATTTCCGAAACGCAGTACCTATTTTAAGATAGCTGAGGCCTATCGTAATTCATTTTTTTATGACGATTTCAGTCATTCACCAGTTCGGTAATTCATTCAGTGAATATTATTATTCTTATAATACACCACGACGAAGTGGTCAATCTTCATGTAAAGCGAACAAATTAAGACTATTCATGACTTAGAAATCAATTGATCTACAACCGATGTTAATTCTTTTTACAATTTATTATTAAAATTAAAATTATAAGTACTTTAAATAGTTTAGTTTGGACTTTGTTACATTCTCAACTTACAAATTAATTGACGTATTTTTGACGTCGTCATTCGCCAATACCTTTTTTCTAAGTCGACAGTAGTCTCATCTATTTTTATAAGAAAGACAAAGCCAGTAGAATGACGTCATAATCAAGCAAAGGTATGCACAGCAGGTGAATATAAAAGTCATGTTCAATGTTCATTGCATAACTCCTTCACCATCTTTAGAACACCCATGGCTAACTTTAGGGTGGTCTTAAAACCTGTAACCATGTACCGAACAACCCAAACGTACATAAACCAACGGTTAAAGAACAACATACAATAATTAACACAATCATTGATGATCAGAACGCACGCGTCAGTCGTTTGATCAGCCGCAAGCTGCTGATTGGTCAGCGATTAACGGCAATCGATTCGTATTGGCCCATTCGAATTTGGAATGATCAATGTGGCTAATTGAGAAAATTCGTTCGCCATGTACGCATGGGTTGGTTATTGATTCGACGTGTTCACTACCTACTTGATTTATTCTGGTTTTGTAATCGATGCTATCTTAAAAATATGGCCAGATCTACAAAGGAACCGTTTGAATCGAGTTTCCGTTCGAACGTTTCTTAAATTACTGCCGCCTCATTTTTCCTGTGATCCCCAGCGCTATGCTGAGTATGAGGATTCTATTCCCAGGTCGGGCAAAGTGTTACCTATTGGGGTGTTACCATCAAGAACTTCTCAGTAAAGCCTGGTGTCTGGATTTTTGTGTCCGGTCGATGGCAATAGGCTCGCCCCCTGTTACATGGGACTTAAATATAACTAGTGAAATGAAATGTGTGTGTGAAAGGCGTGATGTTATGTTAAAAATATGGCAAGATCTACAACGGAACCGTTTGATTCGAAAATTCGTTCGAACTGTTTTTAATTTAAGCTGAAAGCATTTTCTTGGAGTCGGTCAGTCAGAAAGATGAAGCTAGTTGCCCATCCCAAAACGTAGTAGGTCCCTATGGAGAAGACCTGTACCCTAATTGTGTAATACACAATCAATCGGAATCTGAATCGTTTTGAAAAAGATTGCTTATCCGTTGCTTCGTAAGTACGATAAAAAAATCTGCTCAACAATGTAAATAACGCAATGATTGTTGTTGAACTGACAAAATCAAACAGATTAGTCGTAATCGTTTACGAAATTGTGATACGCAATTTTAGAACGCTTTTACATCAAAATATTATTAAAGACGTTTGTGAAGAAAACCGTAAGTAGTTTTTTTCTGCTTTTGCAGATTAATTGAACGGCTATGCATTGAAATTATCATATCGTCACCGCTTATGTAAGCGGTAGGCAGTCCACTCTTTTTTTGTATATAACGAACAAGTCCTTTAAAAATAGGTTTAATCTATTTGTCAATTATAATTATGTAGAGAAGTTCTAAACGACTTTCAAGAAATGTGATATAAATAATGGAAACGTAATAGATAGTTGTACAGTTGTGACTCATCTTCAAGTTATCGAAACGATTTGAGCACACGACTCTAGAACTAACAATACCCAGGGACGTTAAAAACATCTTTATAACTGTTACAGAATTATAAGTAACTTTCAATTGATTACAGAAACTAATACGTAGCACTTATAAATATGTTTTTCAATGTGTTAACCCTAAACATTTACAAAAATGTAACAGTAATATATCTGTTACCGTGTTGAAAATGTTAATAAGCGTAACCAGTAAACAAGGCGTTGCCAAAATAGCCGCAATCCTGACTGGATTGAGGCTATTTTGGCATCGCCGCGTCTGTTTGTCCGCCGCGCGTTGTTGCTATGCAGTTATACCTAGAACTGCTTATTTCTGTCACATATTAACACTTACAAAAGGTTACAAATTAAAAAAAAAACACCAATATCGGTTATAGTTTGAGTCCCTGCTTATACCTAAATATTTATCAGAACAAGCCGACTTCTTTGTAAAATATCACACAGAGGATAAACACGTGTCCATTTCGAAATAAATCGAACATTGAAACTCCGGTCAAAGTTATGACAAAAATAAACACAAGAAAGTTTCTACAAATGAAGCCGTATAATTTGGGCCAACTTCGTCTTCAAGCCGGCCAGCAGGTCATTTCAGCATCAATAATAAAAAACCCGTTCGTTCTAAAAAATACGGACTTTAACCCTACCCTTACATGTATAATTCCACAATCCCTTGGGGCGATAATGTCACGCCTCCAGCACGTACTTATAACAACAAAACTAACAATCAATTACTACAAGTAACTAAAAACAAACTTTAAAGTCATATGCCTAAAGAATAATTTACTTTGACAACAATCTAGTGTAGAACGGGGTAATATGGCACGCTAGTTTGAAGAATAAGACTTCAGGTGCTATGCAAAATTGCGTAATGCAGCCATGCTTGCATCTTTTTCTTTCTACTTAAGGTTCAAAATTGTATAAAAACCAGGTTATAGTATCTTAGTTTGAGGTTAGGTGACAATCGCGACGCCATGTTGGTTTAGTGGGGAAGTGGGGGGAAATATGGGGTGACTAATAAGAGGTTTATGGCACTTTAATTGGGTCCGCGATGGAAATTGATACGATAAATACAGGGAATCGATGGCGTGTGTTTTATTCAAATATTGAGGACTTTTGTTCCTAGTTCACTGGAGTGCAGTTAAGAGTTCATGAATGAGAGCTTTCTTTGTTAAGGAAAAGTCAGAGGTTTAGTGGAAATTATAGTACTTAGACCAAAAAGTTCTGGGATTGCGACTTGACATTCGAAAAAAAAAAAAAAAATACAGGGCGTTTTGTTTTATGTGAAAATATGTTTGCCCTGCTATATAATTTAAATAATTACTGGTATTATGTATTTTGTATTATCACACTTCTTCTTACAGATGGCGACGGTAATGGCACCTTCCTGCCTTCAACATACTAATATGCTCATTTTATCCTAGGTATATCTACTTTTCACAACTGAAGATCCCACAAACAGACGAAGATACTACTAGATATTCTAGAAACTTGCCTTATTTTCAGTTGCATTATTTTTCCTAAATACCAATACGAAATTTAAAGTTATTCCTACAAACCAAACAGTTTCGAATATTGCTTCTACTACAAAAACACAACTAGGTAGGTACCACGAGCCTTAAAAAACCCAAGAGACAATATCAGACAAAGGGACCATACAAAAGCATAAAAAAAATAACTAGAGCATGTACAAACGAAAAATATGGCCCGAAAATACAGGCACACAAAGAATTTCATATTGTAGGCTCGAGAATTTCAAGTGCTAATTTCGGGCTCTTCGCCTCAAGTTGGGTTGGCACTTAAGGGCAATCGGGGGTTGAGGGGCTATATTAGGCTATATTAGAGGCCACCTTGTGCGAGTGAGTCGTCTCCATGACACCTTTAGATGTCCGGTCGAGAGCCTTTACCATTGGCTTATTCGAGAGATGTTCTTTAAATAATTAAAAGAAGATAGCGAAAATAGATTAGGTTTCAGAGTATGTAGAATATTTGAGGTGGAAATGTGGTGACAAATTAGTAATTTAGATTAGAATTTTGATGTTGTGCGGTAAACATTTAAGGTGAGAATGGTAATAGTGTAATTACCTAAAAACCTACTTCTTAAACTTGAATGACGGAGGCAGATGAGAAGAGCTTGATGAGACAATCTATTGGTTCATAGAATGTCCTGTTTTCATTTATTTTTAAACTCAAGAGACAGCCGCAGGTCCTAAAAAATCGGTGATAGATGTCATACAAAAATAATTAATTAAAACTGAAGAATAAGTTTTTAATGACAGCGACTTGTGGAAAGGAAACATTAAAAGATAAGAGTTCTTGATACTGCAATAAAATAACATTAATTCGAAGACGTACTCAGTAAGTGGTCGTCCTTTGTAATACGCCGACAGAAATTAAAAACTGTGATGAGAAATTGACAAAAATAGGCTAAGGATCTTTATTAATTTAAAGGCTTCCTGAATAAATCTTCGTCTACGTGATCGTGTTTTGCTGACGGGAAAAATACGACGAGTAGTTTATGAGCTATGAGAGAACTGAACAGTTGAACATACATTTAAGTATACATAGCCTGTTAAAATCATACCCCTTCTATGGCCGTGAATAAGTATCTTCATCTTTATGCTCTGTTAAAAATATTATAGCCACTTAAGATGTGATAAACTTAAAAGAAATTGAGGTGTCTCCTTTGTTCCAATAACTGTTAATGCTGCAATCACCATATAGCACCAATAGGCACGGCAGAAGGCTTGTTCAATGTTGAAGTTTTAGAGACATTATTAAGAATCATATAATTATATGCTTAACTTATATACCACTACTACCGATCTGCTGATAACCTGAGGCCAACTCCTGTATTTAAAAATCATAGTAGCAATCTCAACTCAGCGACAATCAATGTCAAAACTAGAGGTAATTTTGACGAGATTGTGACCGGTATTAGAATATGAATGTTCTTCAAAAACAGGGGAATTGAAATTGGGATTTGAGATTCATAGATGACTTCGCCCTGGAGTGGAGATGGTGCTGTTCATACGATATGAAGGTCATATTTTATGTGCAGCAAAAGACACTTACCTGATTTAAATAACGTAACAATATAACACAAAAAGCAGAAACATTAACTGTTGCTGAAGGCACATACAAAATATGTTTTTAGTAATAGATGATTTATTTTATAGTAATATTTGATTCAAAAACATTCCTCCAGCACTTTTGTTTTAAGGACGGTCAGATTGGTTTCTTTTCAACTAAGTAGGTAATGAATTAAATGTATGTATGTGTACCTTTGAGTAAAAAAAAAAACAGTGTCCTGCGTGTCCACGCTACAAGAAATCTATTGAAAGCGCCAAACTCGTAACCAAATTACCCGAAACAATTTGTATTGTCATCAACACACTATGAAGAAGCTCGTTAATCTATCTCTCAAACTTCTCGAATACGGAACCATAGTAAATTTTCTTTAGCAACGGTCAGTGGGGTGGCAAGACGGGGAGGCAGGGGCCGAGTGGCTCGGACACTCGAGGGAGAGCCGACATTGGCTTTTGACAGTCCGCATTGCTAAGGAGCCGTCTCGGAATTCTGGCGTTACATTACCAGGATTGTGCTCCATGTACTATGAATGCTATAGATACCTACTATTGGAATTGAGATTGTAGCTGTAGGTCCGCTTTGCAGGGTTGCTTTTCAATATAATTCTAGGATGAGGTGATGTTTTAAATGAATAGATCGTGATTTTAGTGACGTTCTTGTTATAAATTGAGGCGTTGATAAAATGCTTAATCATAATCGTATGCAAGAGCAGTGATTGTACGTAGGTTCGTTCGAATTATTTAATAATCACTGCTCTCAAAACGGTGAAGGAAAACATCGTGAGGAAACCTCCATTGTGAGGAACATCCTAGAACAAAAATTCGAAGACATGTGACATCTACCAAAACGAACCGAACAGTTCGGATTACGGCCCACTCCCTCTCACAGAGAGGAGGCGTGTGTCCCAGCAGTGGGAACATTGTAGGCTGACTATGATAATCGTAAGTCTGTATTTTTCTCAACTTCATCTAACAGGCACTGGTTTACATAACGCCGAATCTTTAAGAGAGAATGTCTGAATTCCTACTCAGACATTCTCCCTTTAAGATTCTGCGTACTGAGTGATAGTAACTTACTGGATTTTTTCAAATTAAGTACCTATAGGTGACTTGATGTATGTATGAATGTATGTATGTATGTATGTATGTATGTATGTATGTATGTCATAATACAGCCTATACGAATGCTGGCGTGACATTACGACTTGGATTTTGATTATTATACGATTACTTTGCCTTCAAATCTGCGTAAAACTTGAGATTAGATTTACGTGGGTTGAAAATAATTGCTTGTATCTTGGCTAGACGCTAAGCATTGCCATACGACGCGGCAATGACGCCAGTCTCCTGGGTACATTACCAGTCGTCAGCGATGCGGAGGAATTTTACGACGACATATTTTTGTTTTTTGAATAGTTTTATTAAGGTTAGGTTATTAGTTTGTTTATTAATACAGTTTATTATTGTGTTAATTTCGAAGCCCTTAAATAAATAATTGCACATTCAGTTGTGAAGAACGCTATCCATCGATAATAAAAAATAATGCATTCGTCTTCATTGCTAATCCGGTTACCATTCACGTACACGTACTTGTCCACTTGTAATTATCTTCCCCCGTTCCTCAAAGCGTTACCTTCGGTGTCATTTTGTCTACCGGTACTTCGTCAACACTGTCCACTTGGCTTGTGGAGAGCGTGTGTGCTTTCTCACGACGATCCACTGTCCCAGCAGGGTGTACATAATCACACGTTAGGCTGGACACTGTAATGATATGGTGTACAAGTTGACTCTTTTGAGTAGTGCGGGAATTGCCATCTGTGTCCCTGTTGGCTTCTTTACAATTTTTCATGCCAATGATAATATTGATTTTCTGTTTGTTGTGTCTTTGCTTTTGTAGTTTCATTCTTTAGGTTTTATTGAGTTTTTTAAGTTGCCAATTTAATGATATTTTGTACTCCTGTCATAATTGTTACGAATTGTTGTGAATGCTCGCAAATGTGAAACATTTGGAACGGCTGCAGATGTTCACCATCCACATATGGAGTGAAGGTGTTCCGTGGTTGGGATGAATTTATCTCAAGAACAAACTAAACATTGTTGTTGAAAGACATGTTCTCCTATACATCGCCTACGTCACAGTGAATTCTCCAACTGAAAACGTAACTTTGTCACCGCAAAAAAAAGAAGGTTATTACCAAGTTATATGATTCTATAAATTGCCAAATTTTATGATTCTAGGTCAACAGAAAGTACCTACCCTATGCGTTTTGATTTATTTGCAAGTATCAAAATATGTCACATTAATCATATACAGGATGTTTTTAATTGTGTTGATTTAGGACCTTGATTTTTTTAGAGCTCCAAGTGTCTACGTATTTGATATTAATTTCAACTTGCTACCTCCACACATTCCTGAGGCAAAGGAACTTGACAGATAAACAGAGACGGACGGACAACGAAGTGATCTTATAAGGTTTCCGTGTTTTCCTTTTGAGGTAAAGAACCCTGAAAAGAAAGAAAGAGAGACCTGTTGGCTCCAATAAAAGATAAAAGCAAATGAATGATATTGTTCCAATACTAAAGTTTTATCCAAGCCTTCATAAGATAGCAAACCTACTTTCTGATTTGTTTACACATCGACAATTTTAGCATTTTTTTTGTAGATTGAGTTTAGAGTTATGGTGAGGCTGACATGTCACTGTGAATAAAAGCACAAAAAAAAGGTAAGATAACAAACAAAAATGCTGATTATTTGTGCAATCTTTCTTATATCCCGTTCGCTAAGTTTGCCCCTGACCGTCAGCAAAACTAACAATATAATAGGTACTGCAAGTTGGCAAACGTTACCTAACTCAGTGCACTGATTGTTTCCTAAGATTTTGGATTATGATTTTGACCGGTATGTACCTATGTATGTATATATAAATTTGTAAGTTCATCTGTTCCCTCATAACTTCTAAACTTCTTATGACAATTTGACAAATGAGGTATTGTTGATCGTCCGCTGGTTGGCTGGCTGGCTATGTCACATCAAATTGATTATGGCGCCCTCTAGAGGACGTTAAGGGGTCGTAAAAAATATATCCAATCATGCCGTGTTGGGTATCAAAAGAAAAAGCTTAATTAGCACATTTCAAGTGTCTGTTTTTTAACCCCAAAATGATTTAAATAAAAAGTAAGTTGAAAAACTAAAACCCGACTACTGAAAAATCACACTCCAAAAATTACGAAACTAAAATTTTTTTAGAAGTAAACTAAAAAGTTTTTGCCTTGATTTCTGTCTGAAATATTTACTAGTTTCGAACTTTTTAGAGTGTGGTTTTTCAGAAGTCGGGTTACAGTTTTTGAACTTATTTTCATCATGAGTTCTTTATCTAACAAAAATGGTGTCTATAGGCCTTAGTGTGACCTAAGTAGGTACATACTTGCAAGAAATGAATTAGATACCTGGGCACTAGAATAATTTATTCAAACTCAAACTCAAACTCAAAGCATTTATTTCAAATAAACCCATTACAGGCACTTTTGAATTGTCAAGGGGTCTGTCAGTCAGAAATATGAAGCTAGTTGCCCATTCCAAAGCGAAGTAGGTACCAATGGAGAAGAACGGGCAAGAAACTCCATGGACACTCTTTTAAATAATATGGTTACAGAAAATTTGTTACATCAGTCTTGTTGAAATTAAACATGTGAGAACGATGTAGAAAGACCCGTAATAAAAAACATAAAAATCGGAAAAAATATGTTTTTTAAAAAGCCGTGGCAGCCAAGAGATGACCAGTCCCCACTGACGGCGCCCGTTCACGAACATGACGTATGGATCAGCACCATTCGCATTTGTATTTATCTGTCAAAGTAGGTATTATATACGATAAATTATAGACAGTTTACATAGTCCTTTTTTGCTTTTATATATGTATAACTAATCATTGGCTTGTAGCTTTAATAAAAGCGTATTTTCTGTGTGACGGTTAATTTTATTCAGGTAGGTACCGATAACATGAAATTACATAAAATAATTATCTATTACGGAATACTTTTTATAAAGACGCAGCTTTTTTTAAACGTACAAAACTCTTGATTAAGACATTACAACGATTATTGTATGAGCTATTTTTAAACCCAGAAATAGGTACTACATAAGTGTATTAAAATGTTGCTGTCGTGAAAGATTTCAATTTAAATCATTTATTTTTGTGAACGGACATCGGTTGTCATGCATGGAGCATGTGATGTGATGGGATGAGAAAAAAGGCTAGAGGAGAATTTTACCCGACTAGGTACTGGAAGCAAAAAGGAGTGTTATGATTTTGACCGGTATGTATGAATGTATGTGTACCTATGTGGGTATGTATGTACCTGTGTTCATCTGTTCCCTCATCACGCGACGCGACTATTGTAAAAGAATTTCCATGAAGTTTTTATGAGCCTTTTTCATTATTTGACAACTGAGGTATTGTTGGAAGGGTCTTGATCGTCCGCTGGTTATAGGCTCTAAGACGTCACAATCAATTGAATATGGCGCCCTCGGAGAGGACGAAAAGTCATAAACGAAAAAAACGTACTGGGTTTCAAATGATAGGCCAAGGAAATGACAATATTGTTGTAGGTGTTCCTGGTACAAACTCAAACTCAAATCATTTATTTCAATTGAACCATTTACAGGCACTTTCAAAATTGTCAAGGAGTCTGTCAGTCAGAAATATGAAGCTAGTTGCCCATTCCAAAGCGCAGCAGGTACCTATGGAGAAGAATGGGCAAGAAACTCCATGGACACTCTTTCAAATAATATCGTTGTTACAAATATATTAGTTACATCGATTAATGTTGACACTGTAAGTGAGAACGTTGTACAAAAAACGTACACGTTAAAGCGTCCAGAGTGCAGCAAAACATAATTAAAAACAATCCAAAAAAATAATTATTAAAATAAGCCGTGGCAGCTAACTGACGGCGCCCGTTCACGAACATGACGCATGCACCATTCAGCTCAACCATTTTGAAGGGAGCTAAATGATCCGACACACGGTATACAGGCACGTGACCACGGCTGTACCCTGACCATTTTGAGTAGGTATAAATGAGGATGACTTTCAGGATGAGACACAAAATAAAATGCGATAGAGCCAGGAGAATGAACATACAAAACCCGATCGCCCGCCGAGCGTTCTCGCCGCCGAGGCTCGCCGCGACGCCCAAACTCACCGCGACCCTAGCTCGAGCCAGCCCGCGCCGCTGAGCCTGTAGCTTTAAGTTGGTCCCAAAATAACATCAATCCTGATCCAGCTAGTGACTAGCTGCTAGTCCCTTGCTGCCCTCTTCCAGCGAAGCCCTAAGCCGAGGTCCGTACCCCACAGGGGGTGCCCTTAGCGTGTAGTCGCTTAGTTTTTAGTTAGTATTTAAGTTTAAGTCCTGGCTGGAGGCTTTAATTTATTAGGGCAACCACAGGCAAATCCGCTTAAGCAGACGACAACCTCATAGGTTGACATGCGAGATGCCAAACAAACAAGAGAATGAACAGCACGCGTGGCACGACCACCACAAAAACAAGTTTTGTCGACGGGAGAATAACAAATGAACGAAAGGAATCTGACATTTTGTCTATTTATCTGTCGTTTTGTATATTCTTCTTCCGTCGAAAAAACTTGCCGTCGAAAAAATCGAATATTACTCGTTAACTTGTAAAGCCTACTTGGATGTGATAGTTCTCCTTTTAACATCGTTATGTTTAGAGAGATAGGTTACTGTAATAGTGTTCTAGCTGTGACACTTTCTGATGCAGCTGGATTACTTAACAAACTAGCTATGCTAAGGTTATGTTAAATAGATAAGTATGATTTTGTTAAACCAACCAGAGCGGCAAGTGCGACATCAACAATCGCATGTGCGACAAAGCCCTTTCATTTTGAATAAAAAAAAAAAACATCGTTATGTATATTGTATACTACTGCCGTGAATTTTTTCATATCCATATCCAAAAACAACCATTTTGCTGGCAGGTGGGGACACCTGACTCTAACAAAAATTAACATTTTAAAGTTAAATACTGCGCAAACATCCCTGAATTGAAAAATGGTTTTCACTCACTCGCAATATTTTTGAACAACCATTCCAACTACACCTCACACCATGCGATAGACGAGAAAATAATAATTCATCCCCACTTTACGTGTAAATCTTTTATTTTATTTTACCACTTTGTCGGTGTGACTAATATGTAGGTATATCTATGCTAAATTACAACTTTCTAGTACTAAGAGTCTCTGAGCTAAGCCGCGGACAGACAGACGGACGGACGGACGGACATGCCAAAACTAAAAGGGTCCCTTGTTGACCACGGAGCTCTAAAAACTCAACTAAAGTCAATTGTTAAACCAGCCAGTACCCACCACTTGTTATGAGGAATATGAGGATGTCTTGAATACATGGGTGGTCCGTTAAATAGGAAGCGATGGGGTCAATTACTAGTTGACAGCGACAATTAACAGACAAACCGTCGCGACTTGTGTGAATAGAATGCGCGTGCGTTGTAATTTTATACGGAATCCCTATTGGAATTTTTTAAGTTGGTACAATTATGTCTTGCTCGTATGTTTGAAAAATGTAACTCTAAAATCAAAGCTCTTTTCTCGAAAAGACTGCTGGAAATTAAAAGTAGTAGCATCTAGAAACTAAATTACTTGCACACAGCGCGATCTATTTACATACCTACTCACCGTCAAATTTTAAAACTAAACTTGTAGGATCGTTTCTACATCATTTTTTTTTTGTTTTTTTTTTTCACAGAATTCAATAACTTGTAAATTGGGTTTACAGTAAAAACGGAGAACAAGAAACCGTAGCCAATTCAATTTAGTACCGATGCCGTATTAAAAAGAACACCGAAACGTTATAAGTTACAACAAAAACAAAAAAAAAGGAATCAAGAAAAGTCGATCACATTTCAATTTATTTTGCTTCCAACCAAACCAGAAACCTCCTTCAAATATATCTATTACAAACCTATCACTTCCAATAACTGACCACATGACAACGTATCATGATACTCCAGAAAAAAACATGACAGTTAACTCCACCTGTGCTTTCAAATTAAGAAAAAAGCCCATACTTTTTTTAATGTAAAAAAGTTTAAATGTCAAAAAAGTTCGGTTACTTTTTTCGGCCTTCTCCAAACTCAGTGAGCGTGAATGTAATAGTAGTGGAACATATAGGATCTATGTTTTTAACAGTTGACTAGTTAATCGGATAATCTACAAGATGGCGAGACGTGATTTATAAGAGATGCGCAGGCGCCGCCGACGTTTTCCAGTTGCCGCGCGCCTTTTGGTGCTCAAAGTTTTTTAGAAACAGTTTATGTCTGATCTCAGATCTCAAATCAATTCAATTCTTAATTTTAAGAATTGAATTGATTTTAGGTATTATTTTTACATTAATATAACATAAAATAAACTTTGATAATGGGATAATACTTTCATTAGATTTTATACTGATAAATGATAGTTTCCAAAGAAAAAAAAATATATATGAGGACTAAAATTTGGTCTTCATATTTTTTTGTGCCTACTGTGTTCTCAATTAATGAGAATACAGTTCCTCGTAAAAATAATAGGGACAGACAATATACACAACCACATTCTGCTAAGTATTGTCCAAGAAACTAAGAAATGGGTCCAGCGTGAGAAAGACTAAGAAAAAATGGCTTTAGGTAGTTACAGTTACAAAAGCTAATATCGTAGGAAACAAAACCAGAAGTCAGGACCTAATGTAACGAAGAACGCCTTCCTAACAAAAAAAAAACACTTTAATTTTATTATATATTTTTATACTCTTAACTAGAACCCAATCACGTGGGCCGTAATCAAAGCTAATTGGCTTTTAGGGACGGATTATTCGGACGCTGCATCTAATAAAATCCCTCTAAACTTCGTAAGGCAAATACAATTGAGTACTTCTGGTGATAAGTTTGATGAGGTTAAGAGTACAATCGCAATAGATTAATTCAAGACGAGGAATACTGCACTGAAACATTACAACCATGAAAGTGGCATAGCATTCAAAAATCAAAAACAAAAGTCATTTATTCAAATTAGGCTGAGAATCAGCACTTTTCGAACGTCAAAATAACATAAGACAGTCCCCCAAAAAGCCCGCCCTTCACCACTTCCTAGTGCTTTAGCTGGGAAGAAGAAGTGGCGCAACAAACTCCCCAGCAGCACAGCTGTCTGTTCGGTTAGAAGAACTTGATTCTAAACAATTGCAAGTAATTACCGAAACGCCAATGACAAAAAAAAGAAAAAAAATTGCATGTAAATAACACAAATACATAAATAAAGCTTTCGGGCCTAAAGGGCATGGCAGCTTACATATGCAATACTGGAATTATTATACAAACAAATAAAATAAATAAATGATAAACTAGGACCATCAAAGTAAAATAAATCAACAGAACAATTACTGTAACAGTTTTGACACATTGCAAGTCGCAAGCGTTGTCGGCGGAGACCACCACAGCATGGATTCCTAAAAACGTCCACCCTCATCGCGGAAGACTCGGGTGTAGATGGCGGGTTAAACTTAACGCTTATAGGATGGATTGGTAAAAAAAGGCTCGGGTTCAAGTTTAGTGTAAAAGGAAAGGGAGGCCTTTGCCCTGCAGTGGAACAACACTGGCTAATTATTACTAGTCATTAAAAAGACTAATAATAACTAATGGTGATCTGATAACAGAAAAATATCATCAAGGTAAATGTGTTTACAGTGGACACATTCCTTGTGAAACAATTGGTAATTGCTGAATGATTTCTTTATTCTAGTAAAGTATTAATTCATCAAAATAAATGTTGAGGAAGCCTTCTCTACAACTAAAACCAAACTTTGAGATGCGCACGAGCCTAAACGAGATCAAAGCACCGAGATAGTCGCGACATCGATTCCACTCGATTTAGAACTAAAAACAAACCAAAAACAACGTTCAAAATTCCAACAGAACCACGTATTAATGTCGGACAAATTCATCAGAAAATGTTTCCCAAACGAATTTGTCAACGGAATCTTCAAATAACTCCGAAAGGGTTAACTGACCATAAGTATAGTAGGAAAAATTTATTTTTATCCGGTGTTCTGAAACTTTGACCGAAACTTCGATTATTAATTTGAAAAGTTGGCAAAAAGTTCCACGTCTTTTAAGGCTTTAATTACGACACGGACCATAAATAAAATGTATACAGGTGATGTTATGAAAAATCTCAAGAAAGAATTTACAATCGGAAACTAATAAGGAAACTTCCTTCAACTAAAAATCGAAAATCACAACATAGTTACTAAACATCTTACAACTCGTGACGAGAACTAACTTTCTTCACTCGTTATAATCACAAGAGAGAGAGGGGAGACACTCCAAACCGGTGAGAAGGAGACAGAAAATCCTGAATCCGTCAGAGCTTAAGTAGACGAAGATAGTCTTATTGGTATGATCACTAGAGTGAAGGGTTTCAACAACGGTCTGGGTGGCCACCCCCCACAGTTGGTCGATGACCATAAAAATGGATATAAAATTGAAACATCAATATAATAAGCAATCAACCGTCTGACCGGGCCTAATTATACAGGGCGAGTGTATGTTATAAATTATTTCATGACTTGAGATACAGATTGTTTCAAAATTGGAATGGGATTCTGTTTCTTGGTTTAAGTTTTAAGTGGGTTTAACTTGTTTAGTGATCAGTTGTGATAATGTTATTTGCTTGTTAGTTGACTGTTGACGTATTATTTTATTATATTGGGTGTTTACGACTTTTTTAGGGACATTAAAAATGTCCTACGTGCTTATATTTTGATTTTGTTTCTAGTGCTTTTTGTTTGTTACGATCTTTTTCGTAGTTGTAACATAACATAACATCACGCCTTGTTTCCCCGAAGGGTTGGGCAGAGGTGTACCTATAGTACACCCACATAGTAGTAGTTGTAGATATGTTTTATTATTTGAAAAACCTTTAGAAGTACCTAATTAATAAATATTCATTATATACCTCTCAACCGTAAGTTCGCAAAATGATTTTTAATTGAATATAGTATTGATGTAGGTTTGCCATGGCTCATCAGTTTAAAGCAATTAGAAGCAGTTATAGAGTCTAGTCGAGAGTGTTGAAGTGTTTTACCAATAGTTTTTGGTCATTTAAGAACAAAACAAAATTAACCATATGTTGTTTAGAGAACCCGCTATATCTCTCGGTGTTGCCTGTCATAACTGGATAATAAGTATGATTAAATTTCGGCTGCCCGGGGCCTGGTGCCGTGATCTGTTTGTTTTTGACTTTTGCTTTTTTTAGGCCAATTTCAGAGTGTTGGTTTAGCGTGGATGTGTTGAGAATGAGTGTTTTAGTTTGTGGCTTTAAGTTGTTTTTTTTTATTACTGCTTCGTGGGTATATTGGTCGCAAGCGTTACTAGGGTTCGATTCCCGGGCAGTGTTTTTGGTTTTACTATTAGATTTTTTTCGTTTCTTTTTCTTTATGTTATTCTTAAAGTTTGTAAGGATTATCGAACTCACGATTCTTACATAATTTTGCACGTGTACATTCATAGTTAAACAACGAGATTGGTAAACATACAGGAAGCTAACTTGCAACAACTTTTTAATGATAATTAAAAAAAAAAGTGTGCGTTTTCGTGAAACGAGTGTAAGAGAGACTACACAGACATATGTACTTTAATTCTGTATGTGTAGTAACTTGAGAGACATTTTATCAGGGTGATGTAAAAGTCTTGACTACGCAGCACACGCATTAAGGCTCGTTAACACTGGCGCGACTCAAAGGTCGCGCGATGCACGGTGGGTTGGTGTCATACTGTCGCGTCACTCCAGTGTGCACGAGCACTAAAGCCACAGTTTCCTAGGTGACCGCAACATGCGTCCGTAATGTGCAAATACGGAGTGCTTTTTGGCACTTCAATATCAAATACTGGTGAATATTACAAATTTTCATGACGTCTAAACTTTAAACCCAGTTCAAGAGCTGCCAGTGTCAATTTTCCATAACATTTTCGACACTGACAGTTCTGGAACGCGTTTTAGATGTGCTGTAAGCGTTCAGTTTCATTGGTGAATTCGGCCCTAAAAAGCATCAAATCCGCCGGGCTCACTGGGCCAAAAATCTCTCTAAAAAACAAGGAGTAGGTATGTCCACACATTCCTGTCGTGAAACGGCCACAAATTTGGCAGTCGCCGCGATGTTGTTTTCCCATAATTTACGGGCACCATTGGTGATAATAACGTGGCCAACTAACAGCACTTCTTATAGCGTGGGTGGTACTTTTAGTGGTATTGTACCTAGTTGATAGTGCTATTGTAGTTACAAATGGACGGAAATAGATGTTCGTGATATTTTTCTATACTTATAAATAAGTAGGTACAAACTGTGTGCCCACTGGGGTTTACTATTGGCAAAAAACATACTTCCATCCCCTATTAAGCCCTTGAGTGCCGATTTCACCACTGAAACTGAACGCTTTCAGCACATCTAAAACGCGTTCCAGAACTGTCAGTGTCGAAATTGTAATGGAATATTGACACTGACTGCTCTTGAACTGGGTTTAAAAGTGCTGATCGCGTTCAGCTTTATTGGTGAAATCGTCACCTTGATTTAAAAAAAAACCTTACGTAGTTCAGTACCTTGGTTAAAAAGGAATCAGCTTTCAAAATAAACGCATGCCACATTAACTTCGAGACCTTCAACTGTTTGAATTTGAAAATTAGAACGTCTTTGGAGACGCTTTCGTGGAGAAAATATCAATTAATTATAAAATCTATCTAATCTAATCTATAAAACTCTAATCATATCTATTCTAAAGTGGTGAAGTCGTTTGTTTATCAGAAACAATCTCTGGAAAGTTGAAATAGGTACTGATACAATTACAAAAATCCTATAACTTTTTCTTCTTAGTGTTTCGATTGCAAAAATAACACGACAACATATCTTTTTCAATTTGGTTGGCAAAAATTCAGCAACGTGAATACCGTTGCTGAGCCAGTCCTCACATGTGGAGCTGACAGGGCATGCGGTGCAAGATAAGGTGAGCCTTTGTCTGTGGAGATACGCCGCATACACACCGGAGGTCTGAGTCGTCCATGAACCCTACTTGTGGAGGTTGTCTTGGGTACGAAGTTTATTTAAGGTTTTCCAAGTAGGCCACTTATTTATTTAAGTATTGATTTATTTTATAGAACGGCCGAAGCCAATTACACTATTTTAACATATAATTTATTTAACACAGTCATGCATTCTTCTCACAAAAATTCAAACGTTCTGACAGTATCATCTTCCATTCCTTCGCAAACATATCTAGACCTGTGTTTGAGTTTAGGAGAGCGTTAATAGCGGCTAATGTACAAGGAATTGGTGACTTGGTGACTTGGAGTATGCAACAGTACGCCAAGTTGGGGATGGAACGAGTCCAAAAATGGTTCATCCGATACCTAGGGTACTCAAAGGGATGACAATTTAAATATCTCTCTTATGTTGATAAACTAGGCTGCTACAAAATGAATAAGCCCTGGAAGCTCGAAGGGAGCTCTTGGATTTGAGATTCGCATATGAATTGCTTAATAACACCTGCATTGACTGCCCACATCTGGTTTGTAGGTTCAATTTCAGAGTACTCCGAAGACCAGCACCGCAAACCTATAACACCCTTAGCTCCACCTCTTCGCCGTACAGTGTTTGGTGGTAATTCGCATAAACCCCTCATGTGCAGACTCATAAACGAACGCAGCGACCTGTTTGACGTCCACGCAGACTCAATATCGACGTTTCTCTGACGTAATTAGAATAAGTATTTAATATAACTGTATATAATTTAAGTCCTAAGCAGTGGTGGCCCAGTGGTAACGGCCGTGAGTTACAAACTCAAACTCAAACTCAAATCATTTATTTCAATTAAACCATTTACAGGCACTTTTGAATTGTCAAGGAATCGGTCAGTCAGAAATATGAAGCTAGTTGCCCATTCCAAAGCGCAGTAGGTCACTATGGAGAAGAACGGGCAAGAAACTCTATGGACACTCTTTTAAATAATATTGTTGTTACAAATATATTAGTTACATCGATTAATGTTGACACTATAAGTGAGAACGATGTACAAAAACCGTACACGTTAAAAGCGTCCAGAGTGCAGCAAAACATAATTAAAAACAATCCAGCAAATTTATTATTAAAATAAGCCATGGCAGCTAAGAGATGAGCAGTCCCAACTGACGGCGCCCGTTCACGAACATGACGCATGGATCAGCACCATTCAGCTCAACCATTTTGAAGGGAGCTAAAACGTGTTACGAGTTGTAGGTCGTGAGTTCGAACCCAGACAGGAACTTTACTTTGTGTAAATAATTTCATCACCACTGCTCTCAAAACGGTGAAGGAAAACATGGTGAGGAAACCGGCATGTCCCAGAACCAAAAATTCGAAGACATGTGTCATCTACCAATCCGCACTGAGACCGCGTGGTGGATTACGACTCACACCTTCTCATAGAGAGGAGGCCTTGAAAAATAAATGTATTATTACAAAGAGCATTTTGCATGTGGTGTTTGCAGGCAGCAAATGGTTGTGATGTTAGATTTAAGACACAATTACTTTAAAGTTCCTATCTGTGTTAAATCTTTAACAACTGTTGGTGAAACTTAATTAAATAAATAAAAACAGTCAGTATGCGGTGTTTTCTGCCAAGACAGTAATTGCCTGGGACAAACAGATTGCCTATTTCATTAAGCAGATCTGGACATCAGATCGCGCGACCCCGTCTTACTTCTAAAGAATTAAAACTTAAGCAACCCAACAGCAGTGGTGGCCCAGTGGTAACGGTCCCGACTTACGAGTTGTAGGTCGTGAGTTCGAACCCAAGCAGGCGATTTACTTTGTATAATTAATATAATCACCACTGCTCTCAAAACGGTGAAGGAAAACATCGTGAGGAAACCGGCATGTCCTAGAACCAAAAAATCGAAGACATGTGACATCTACCAACCCGCACTGAGTCCGCGTGGTGGATTACGGCTCACACCTTCTCATAGAGAGGAGGCCTGTGTACCAGCAGTGGGAACTTTATAGGCTGATTATGAAGTCCTTAAAAATTAATTTATAATTACAAAGAGCATTTTGCATGTGGTGTTTGCAGGCAGCAAATGGTTGTGAAGTTAGATTGAAGACACAATAACTTTTAAGTTCCTATCTGTGTTAAATCTTTAACAACTGTTGATGAAACTTAATTAAATAAATAAAAACAGCCAGTATGCGGTGTTTTCTGCCAAGACAGTAACTGCCTGGGACAAACAGATTGCAGATTTCATTAAGCAGATCTGGATATCAGATCGCGCGACCGTCTTACTTCTAAAGAATTAAAACTTAAGCAACCCAACAGGAACTTAGTGGGATACAAGAGAGGATAAAACCATGGTAAATTGTGCCCAGATGGGAGGTTCTCTGATGGTTCAATGACGAAATCAGGAGGTTTCAGCAGTTCTAGCCAAAGATCACATCTTCCTTTGGAGGGGTTGCCACCGGCTGGACCCACGAACCCAAGGATTTTTGCGGCTATTAAGCCTAGGAGGCACTGGGTTAAAGTTGTGAATTGGGTGGCGTGGGTCTTCCTTAGTTTCGCTCTGTCGATGCGGCTGGCTCAGCGAAAGAATTCTACACTATTCTCGAGTGTTATAGGATTCTTTAGATACTTTGCATCCTGAAAAATGCACGGTTCCTGTGGGATAGTTAACGGACAAGCTGCGGGTTTAACATCCTTAACGATTTTATTTTATTTAAGTGTGTCTGCGCCATTACCTATATAGTATTTTTCCGACAGGTTAAAGAATGCTGTAAAAGTGTCTTGGTTACTAGAACCGAAAAAGTACTGCTTATGCTATTTACACAAACTGCACCCTATTTAATAAAAATATTCAGATAAATTAATTTTCAATTCATTTATCTGAATATTTTTAAAGAATATTTCTAGTTCGAAAAAATTTTCTGCTCATCAACGTAAATGCCGCAATGAATGTTGTTGAACTGTCAAAATGAAAGCTTACTGTTAGGGCGAATTTCACCAGTGAAACTGAAAGCGTTCAGCATAACTAAACCGCGTTCGAGAGCTGTCAGTATCAAAATTCATTGAAATAATGACACTGACAGCTCTTGAAGTTGGTTTAGAAGTGATGAACGCGTTCAGCACATCTAATACGCGTTCAAGAGCTGTCCGCGTCAATATTCCATAGAAAATAATAGCACTGACAGCTCTTAAACAGAGTTTATGTACTGATCGTTTTCAATTTCATTGGTGAAATCAGACCTAAGTGAGTCACGAAATTACGACGCTGTTTAAAACATTATTTTCAAAACCAAGCTACTTATACGATTCCCTTTTTCAACTAATATTAATAGACAAGCCGTGGCCCTGATGAGATTTCCCAAGAATAAATATTCCCGATACAAACTTGCAAATATCCTCTTTGGTAGTTCCTTATTGCTTACCTTCGCTATATACTACACTCCTGTGCAAAATCTCATGCTTCTTAGCCCAGCATTAAAGGCTATGTATTTCTCGGACTCTTAACTCTGAACATCACGCCTGTAATCCCAGAAGGGTTAGGCAGAGGTGTACCTATAGTACACCCACTTTTCGCCAGTTATGTTTAAGTCCCATGTAATAGGGGGCGAGCCTATTGCCATCAACTGACTGACTGACTGTTACTGAGAAATTCTAGAAAAACACAATGACATTTTGTCCGACCTGGGAATCGAACCCAGGACCTCATGCTCAGCAGTAGCTCTTGCGACCACTAGACCAACGAGGCAGTCAACCAAACTAAGGTAAATGTTATTCGGGCCAATTCGCTATACAGAGCGGTACTTCGGTGATAATTACGCATCTTCTCCAATCATGATCGCAACGAGGCTGTGGGTGGTGTATGTAGGTGGACCACACTCTTCACACAAAGAGGGACATTTCCTAGAAACGCAAATTAAACTATGACCTCTAAGTAGGTAATAAGGTGTAAGTAGAGTAGCAGTGTTTGTGGATAAAAGAAAAGACATCTAAGAATAGATTGGAAAATAAATTAAAACCTTCTTTTGAAGTCGGTTAATAACATAGAAGTAAGAGACTTCAGACTCTTTTCTCAAGAGAACTTCTGTGGAAGGTGTATACCTATCTGTCGAGTGATGAGAGTTGAAGAATACGGAGAAAAATATCTTCATTTTCCATCATAACCAATCTTACTGCCCCGGCTACTACAAACAGGCGCGACACGCGACGCGAGACAAAGGCACCACGTGTCGCCCAAGTAAGGCCTCTATGGCGCGAGCGATTAGCGTCGCGTTTCGCGCCAGTCTGCAGGA
The DNA here is from genome assembly GCA_963555695.1 of Dasypolia templi. Lineage (NCBI taxonomy): Eukaryota > Metazoa > Arthropoda > Insecta > Lepidoptera > Noctuidae > Dasypolia > Dasypolia templi. The sequence goes on along the minus strand of OY743155.1, from coordinate 6,459,734 downwards.
GCCTTAACTGGCAATGAGATCGGCGCAACACGTTTTCTTCTTCGATTTCCGCTCTTCTGCAACCAAGAACCAAGAATCCGATTCCTGATATCTACCCCGGTTAGGCTTATAAAGCCTACCCGGGGTCGATGTCGGGAATCGGATCGGTCGTAAGAGCCTCTTACGCTCTACGCAGGCCATCCAGTACCCAGGGTCGCGGGATGTTCGAAGGAGACACCGTGGCGCTGGCTCAGGCAACTGCAGGAACATGGGTGGGTTTTAGGCACTGCTGCAGGCACAATTTGTCGAAGTGGCTTACTGACCCATTCAACACCCAGTGCGAGTGCGGTGCTTCTGATCAGACCATGCCCCACTTGCTGGAAGTCCTCTGTGACCATTCACCTGCACCACGTATGACCTAAAGAATGCCACTGATGTCGCAATCAACGGGCCTAAAACTACATAATATAAATAAAAACAACGAGGAAGTATACCATCGACACGAAAAGAAGAAGAAAGAAGAATGCCTTAGGCATTAAGTCCGTCTTTGCAACTTATCATGGGCGAGAAGTTATAATCATTAAATAAATAAGACCGTCACGCTATCATTCACTCCATTTTCATTCATATCATTCCTTACACAATCCTTCATCTTATCTTTGGTCTCCATCCATTAAAAATCTACATTTACCCTATAAAAATCCGTCCCAAAGATTTGGCGATACTACAAAGCTATTGATTGCCATCAAATTGCCCGTCCGTGACTTCTTAGCTTTCGAATGGACAACGTCTCTTTACGTAACTCCACATTAACGTCCTCATAATTCGCTGTACGGTGGTCATCGTAATAACTCTTAACTCTTGAACTACGTACATCATACAGTAGATTTTTTTTGCTGGACTATTCTGTTGGAACATAAAGGGACAGGGCATCATCTGCCAAGAGCTTTTGCCCAACTATCTCAGATTTTACATGGAGCGACTGCCTATCGCTCAGTGAATGGTGCAATGGAAAGGTCACTCATCAAAGGGCACACACGCCCCCCCGACCTCGCCACACAGATTAGCGTCTGAGGTGGTCTGACGTTTGAGGAAAAAATCACACAGATTTGAGTGGACCTGTCAGTCAGTGCAAGCATCAGTCAGTAACAGTGTAGCGCAAATCTTTCTCTAGAAAAGGCTATGATATAAGCAAGGATTGTAGTCTGTATGCTGACTGCACTGGATTGACCGTGCGTGTGTAATATCATTACGTGCACGATACAATTCCAACTTGCTCTCTTGAAATTTGTCCTCCAAGCAGTAGCAAATTATTTCTTACTAGCTGCAACTTCATCTGCGATCCGAAATTAGCCTATGTCCTTTCTTCAGGTCATGGTCTTTCCATGTGGTAAATTTTATCGAAATCTGTTCAGCCGTTTTAGCGTGAAAGCGTAACAAACAAACATACAAAAAATATGATCTTATGTCTTTATAATACGCAAAAATCACGCAATTCCATTCGAACTTTCATCCTATTTAACCCCATCCCTCTAGCCTCATGAAAAATCATCATATCATAGTGCATCATTATTTAAATAACTCTTATGCAGAATTTCATGAGGCTAGAGTCTAGACCTATCTGTCTATTAATAAAATAAAACACGAGTTTTAAAGTAACTTCATTAGCCTTAAACCACTCATGGGAATGTCCAATTTCTCCGCCGGAACCACTCAGTCAGAGCACCTTACCTTTAAAAATAAAGGGGCGTGCACACGTAAAAGTGAATGAATCCGTGTCGAGTGCGCTGTGTGTTCAGAGATAGGATAATCGTGTGTAGCCGGCGGCTGTAGCGACATTGCCACATTATCACCTGTGTACCAAGGACAGAAGTGGTGGTAGAGAGGCTGTGTATTATTTATTTTTTAAATTTATTTCGGATAAAATTGACATTGGTGAAGGAATAACGTTGCGATGACACCTGAACTTGTAAGAAGTAGTTAATAATAGTCTGAAATCGCCAAACCGCCTTGAGCAAGCGTGGTGATCAATGCTCGCCTTCTCTGTATGAAAAAGGCCTCTGCCCTGCACGCTTAGCAAGGCCATAACAGATGAATAATGTCTATTCATCCGTCGAAAAAAGTTACTCAATCTACGCGTGCTGCACTGGGACATTAATAGGCTGGTGTTATTTTCAATTCTAGTAGAGGTCTTCTAAGTACTAAACATTCGTGTAACGCTGGCTCTGAAAGTAACTTGGGTAAACTACGATGTGCTTATTTACATAGCTAATGAAATAAAAATAAATTATATTAAATTCTAATGCTTTGTGTGGACTAGGTGCCGATTTGAGCAATGTTACTAAAAGCGTTCAGCACGCGTTTCATTTGTGAAATTGGCACTCAAGCTTCAAGCTATAATAAAATCTAGCAAAATTAACCCTCTTGCGCATCACGAAATCCTGCATTCGTAACTTGTTTGACGTAAAATTCTGCCACTTTCAGGTTATCACGTGATTCATTGTAGTTTTATCGTCTTATAAACTCTAAGTACAAAGTAAAAATTAATATCTTTATTTCGGAAGTCGCTGGCTTTGTTTTTTTTTTCATAATGCCAATAGGTAATCAGATTATGACAAAAAGTTAAATTTACAAAATAAATGAAACCAATACATAATTGGTCAAAGAATTAGCATCGCCATCCAACGTGGCAATGCTGCCAGCCTTTTGGGCACTTTAACTGTTGACAGCGATGCGGACGAATTTTTTGAAACCCTGTGATTATTTTCCTTCGTTTTTTTTTAATTCATGTAAATATTATTTATTATTTTAAAGCTGTTAGCTTGTATAATATGTAAATATGATTATTCACCTACAAATTAATTTACATACATAATTTTGTGAAGTCAGCAAAGAACAATGGCGGCTAATTATTTGAACAATAAAAGCTTGTTACATAAATTAAAAGTATCGGAAACTGTTCGTTTCTAATTCCTAAATACATTCTATAAAAGTTTTTATATTTTAAACTCCGTGGTTAATAAATATTGCGAGTTTCTTTCTTTGGTTTTTTAGCGGTAAATATGAATTTTAAAACAACTAATCTCAACAATATTGCCAACTGAATGCTTTTCGCTCAATCTAGAACCTTATCTAGCTGTGGACTGCAGTTATACGTCTAAGAAATACGTACTGGGAGGTGCCCGCGGCCTGTGGTATAAATAAATTGACCTAAACGCAATGCCTATTTATTTACTATGTCGTCGTTTGAAAGAGGTAACAAGTTTTATGTTTTAGTTGTACGAATGAATGATTACAATGGCAACTCAGACTTTGCGTTGTTAGCAACACTGAGAGTGACAGTTGCTCTCGAACCGCTGTTGTTATAAATGTCTTATTGTTGACTTGTTTTATTTCTTTATTGGATAATTTATTATTTTATCATTTATTCAAGAAACGAAAATTCACACGATTGACGATAGTCAAAAAACTTTAATACATAAAAGTTGTTTCAAATTCAAAATTCCCGCCAAAAAGACTAAAGTCTCAATATTTATTAACAACGGCGTTTTTCGATGAAAATCTTTTCTAATATAAGTCTAGGAACTTATTACGAACATTTTACGGTAGTTTTCATTAATGTAACAAGCTTTTTTACTTCAAATAAAATGATGTATGGGCACCTGCCATTGTGTGTAAATGATATAACCAAATATTTTACAACCATTCTTAGACAGTCAACTCCACTTCTCTGTTCTCTAACTCGAAACTCAGGTTCGTGATACTCAAGCTCATTATCGAGTTGGTTGCTCGTTTAAAAAATATAAATAATGATGGCGGACTCAAATTGACCTGTAATCATAGCTTTACCGTGATTAGAGCTAAATATAGAGATTATATGGCTAGCTGGGTGGCGAAGGGACAATCTGATGTGTTTCTCTGTTGGTGTAGGCGAAATTATGTCGATAAATCATATTTGGAGTAGTTGTGTGGTCCACTTGTCTTCTAGTTTTGGATCTATGTTCTGTCCCACAAGCATCTGATGAAAATATAATCACGAATCATAAAACGTACCTGTGGATGCCAATTTGTAGTGCAACTTACATATTGATTGAGTGCTTTGATTTGATTGTTTGAAAACTTTGACTCGAAATTCTAAGAAAGATGTTTTTCATTTCACAATTGAGGTGTAAGGAGATGGGGAGGAGGTGAAGGAGAAGGAAGCAAAATGGGCCAGAACCCCAATACAATACAGAACCCTAATAGCGTAATACACACTCAATCGGAATCTGAATCGTTTTGAAACAGATTGCTAATCCATTCCTTCTTAGGTTCGATTAAAAATTCTGCTCAAAAATGTAAATAACGCAATGAATATTGTTGAACTGTCAAAATCAAACAGATTAGTCGTAATCGTTTACGAAAATGTGTTACGCAATTAGGCAGCCTACGTACCACACCACAATAGCGGCTCTTTGAAGAGTGGTCGGAGAGGCGCCATGGCGTCCTCACCTTCCGCCTGACACAGGTCCTCACTGGACACGGTTGTTTCGGGAGGTTCCTGTTTCGCATAAGGCGGGAGGAAAAGCCCGGGTGTCACCATTGTGTGGATCGCCCGGAGGACACGGTGGAGCATACGGTGGAGGTCTGCCCAGCTTGGGCGGAGCACCGCAGTGTCCTCGCGGAGGCGTTCGGCGGCAGCGATCTCTCGTGTCCGGCCTTGGTCCAAGCCATGGTACGGAGCGAGAGAGAATGGAAAGCCATCACCTCCTTCTGCGAAGCAGTAACGCTCGCGAAGGAGGGGGCGGAGCGCGTGAGGGAGAGAGCCTTGCGCCCTCACGCCCCAACTAGTCGCAGCAGGAGTCGCCCCGGGCTTTGGGAGTCGCCTGCAGATTCCCGGCCACAGACGGCGCTGGCTTGCGGACGGCGAGCAATGGGCAGCTCGCCGTCCGGTAAGGACCAGGCCCGGGTCGACGGCGCGTCGTGTTCCATGCGCGCCTCAAAGAGATGTCAGCACAAAATGACGGGGTCCGATAGGGCCGACGCCTCAGGGTCGCGGGAAATTCGAAAGAGATAACCGTGGCCCTGGCTCAGGCAACTGAAGGAACACGGGTGGGTTTTAGTTAGTAAAAGTATGACATGCCCTCCTGAGCGGGAGAAGTCATTTCATGATTTGCCACCCAAATAAAAGGCTGCCTACGTACACTACCTCAACAAAAAGAGAAAAATCCGTAGAATACAGATAATTCATTTAAATGTATACTGTTGCGGTAGATTTGATTGTTATCAATTATTTTCGTCTTTCAACATGGCGTCATGGCGGATTTAGTTACTCTGTGCTTTAAACAATGACAGTCAACCACACATCGACCATTAAATATAAAGAGAGAACTGTCAGCTGTCACAACGGTGACACTTCAGTCACTTTCCTCATGTCAAACGTCATAAATCAACCAAAATGTCGGCTTACCGCCATTACGGGCTTTTGCTGTGTAATTTCTTGTGCCAGCAAACAAAGGCATTTTAAAGTAAATGGGTTGAGAACTTCTTTAAATTTGTTTCCCTATTCTTAAGTGTAGCTTTAGTGGTCCAGTACCTTAATTGCGTAATACTCAATCAATCGGAATTTGAATCGTTTTGAAACAGATTGCTAATCCATTGCTTCATAAGTTCGAAAAAAAATCTGCTCAACAATGTCCATAACGCAATGAATGATGTTGAACTGTCAAAATCAAACAGATTAGACGTAATCGTTTACGAAAATGTGTTATGCAATTACTGCAATTAGGCTGCAAGTCTTATACATTTTGAAACATCTCCTCTATTACCGAAATATTTAGTGATGATTTTTCAGTTTACAGTGGTGTTATCAACCAATAATTGTTGGGAAAAGTGGGGTGGAAATCTTCTATATATAGATAAATAAGTGGAAGCTTTTGAATATAACCTGAACAGGGTTTGTTAACACTTTCATCAAAAACATTTCATCACTGTAACTGTCCTGTGGATTCCAGGGAATGATTTTAAGGAGTACCTTAATTATTACATAACTAGAAAATGTGTAGTTTATTATCTGGCCACGGTATTTTGATTTAATGCCTATGATACTGTTTCGCCTAATGTTAGGAGAATTGTGACAATTGGCTTCTTAGTTCGTATTCAAGTAATTAGTGACTGACCAGCACCCTAATTGCGTAATACACAATCAATCGGAATCTGAATCGTTTTGTAACAGATTGCTAATCCATTGCTTCTTAAGTTCGATAAAAATTCTGCTCAACAATATATAGAACGCAATGAATGTTCTTGAACCGTCAAAATCAAACAGATTAGTCGTAATCGTTTACGAAAATGTGTTACGCAATTAGGATGCTGGTAGGTTTTACAGTTATAACAGCAATCAGTTTTAATTCTATCCAATGTTTGTACATATTCTTTTCCTCTGTTATGTGTGTCCTCACATTGTTGAAGTTGTAGATTTTTTTAGGTTTCAAAGTCAAGTCAAAGTCAAAGGATTTATTTCAAATAGGCCCATAAAAAGGCACTTTTGAACGTCAACATTTACATTAAAAATAGAACTGATTCTAGGCGCCACACAGTGGGTCGAAACTATGATTTTAGTGACTTAGGGCTCAACTTTGCTTTTTCACTTTTTTTTTTATGCGGATGGGTAGAGCTCATTAACCTCAATAATAATTGTTCTGATGTATTATTTCCTAAACTTTATACTTTGGGTAGAAAAATGTGTTTTGTTATTTTTTTGTATGGAGCGGCTCAAATAAACTTAAATTCCTGCTAAGTAGCGTGTGATCCCGCGTTGAAACTTTATTTTTCATATACCTTGTCTGGTCTATTATCATTTGATGCTATAAACAAATGCATAAAGTTGCAACTCTGCCAAATAAATGGATCGAAAAAAATGAAAAAATACATAGAATAAAAAGCTTCATTTTTTACTTTCGTAAGTTATTTTAAGTTAAATTTGATATGGAATAGTAAGTAAAAGCACGTAATAATACACATAATTACTTAGCAACTAACAACAATACATTTAAAAGGTCCCTAATTAGCTTAAATTTACTAATACTACATATATTAGTAAATTTAAGCTAATTACGGACCTTTATTTAAAAATGTGGATATGAAATCAATTAATTTCTATTTGTGTGTTTAATTACTGTAATTAGCTTAACCTTTTACCTTATAAAATAACAATGTTTTTCACTTTTAGTCATTACTGTAATATTAATTAGGATAATTAGTTAATGAGGGTAGTAGAAAAATTAGTAAACATTGTTTGTCACTGGATTCTGGAAGTATAAAATGACCATAATTTATTATATACTAACTAGTGTTCGTTTATTCGTACTACTACTAACATCTCGTGATTCTGATCGTCCCTTTTTCGTTATAATGGATAATTTAGTTAACAATTTAGATTTATTTATGATTTTAAGAGAGCAGGTCAAGTCACTGTCGGATAGTCAAAAATTCTTTCAATTCCTACAACATAAAATAAACGTGACCGAAGAGAACAGTGTTGAGCTCCAAAAATTCTGTACGCGCTTTTGTTCAAATATAAGTGCAAGATGGGAACGAAGTAGTCGCACGTTAGCACAGTTTGTAAGAAAAAATGGTGATTGGTTGGAACGTGCAATAAACTGGCCCGAAGGAATGATACCTGAAGCTGTGAACACTGAACAGGAAAGGCTCGAGATTTGTAATACTGAAGATGTCGAAAATCTACCACCATCTACTACAGAAGCTTCGACATCTACATTTACACCTCGAAAACCTTTCGAGGAATTGGGCTCCAGGCAAAAACGACGACGCGTTGATCAAATTAACCAATCGCTTTCGTTATCCCCGGATGAACTTAAAGCTACTACAATTGCTAGTTTAAGAAACACCGGAAATGAGGATGTAGGAAAAATTATGAACCATTTACTAAATCACCCCGAAGATCTAGAAAAAGTTAAAGAGTGTTTAAGTACAAGTAAACCGAAAAGTAGTACATATTCACCCGATAAGGCACTGTCTTTATTAGTTTCACTTAAATTAAGTAAGTGGCAGTATATAAGCCTAAGAGAAGCAGCAAGTGAAAATAGGTCTGATTTATACCCTTCTTATTATAAAATAAAACAAGCGAAGGCAAAATGTTATCCAGGGAAAGAAGACATAATTATAACTGAAGAAGGAGCTGCTATTAAACTGCAAGCTTTACTCAACTTGACGGTATCTAGGCTTTTAGAAGTGATTACTTTAGATTTGGATTCGCCAACTGAGTTACTGCTAATAAGCAAATGGGGTTTTGATGGAGCCTCAGGTCAAAGTAATTATAAACAAAAGACTGAAGCAGAGTTTGATGACTCAACTATCTTCATGGCCAGTCTAGTTCCTATAAGGCTTCAACAATGTGATGGAACAATTGTTTGGGAAAACGATCGACCCTCATCAACTTTCTATTGCCGTCCGATAATGTTCAAATTTACCAAAGAAACGCAGTCAACAGTGGTAACTATAAAAGCTAGCATAACCGAAGAAATAGAAACACTTCAGCCAATCAAGTTCAATCAAGTTGAAGTTAAGCATCAATTGCACTTGACGATGATAGACGGCAAAATATCGTCATATTTGTCAGACACATCTTCAGCTGTCTGTGATATCTGCAAAGCAAAACCGTCAGAGATGAACAATTTAGAGTCACTTGCTCAAAAAGAGAACAACGAAGAAGTGTTCCAGTATGGAATGTCATCTTTACATGCCTGGATAAGAAGCATGGAGTGCTTACTTCATATCGGTAAATATAATTTTATTAGTTCATAATTTTTTTCACGTTATATAGTTACTTGTGAGATTTTTATTTAAGTGATATTTCTTTTTGTTTGCAGCTTATCGTTTGGACTTCAAAAAATGGAGTTGCAGGGGCGATGACAAAGAAAAAATGTCACTCAGAAAGAGCGCTATACAGCAAGCGTTTAAGAAAGAATGCGGTTTACTTATTGACGTAGTCAAGCAAGGAGTAGGCACAACCAATGATGGCAATACTGCCAGAAGATTTTTTAGGGATGCAGAAACAACAGCTCGCATAACAGGAATAGATAAAGATTTAATAGAAAGGTTTCATGTGATTCTTCAGACGGTTGCATCTGGAGAGAGCGTGGATCTTTCTAAGTTTTCCGAATTTTGTAGAGATACTGCACAATTGTACGTTCACTTATATCCCTGGTATTATATGCCTTCCAGTATACATAAATTGTTAGTACATGGGAGTGATATAATTAAGCACTTTGGTGCCATACCTATAGGTAAACTGTCGGAAGAGGCAGCGGAAGCTCGTAATAAAGATTTCCGGAAATATAGAGAGAGTCATTCTAGAAAGGTAAGTAGAACGGCGACAAATGAGGATATTATACACAATCTTCTTTTGTCTTCTGATCCAAAGATCACAAGTCTAAGACCTCGAATGGTGAAACAAAATATAATGGTTCTCTCTCCAAAAGTCAAAGAGCTTCTGCTGATTTTTCCCACAGAATCCGATATAGATTTTATTGATGTAGATAATTTACAAGATAGTCATAGCGATAGTGAATAAGATTTTTTGGTAGTTTGTAAGTTTCTTGTTTTTTTTATTAGTTTATAAATGTCAAACTCATAATTGAAAGGAAATAGTAATGTTTGATGTTGTTTATAGTTAGTTTTTAGTTTGCTTGTGTTAGTTGTAGTAATGTTAGTTTACCTTTACTAATTTGTATTATTATGTACCTATCTTTACTCACTATTCAGTATTAAATCTAACTTAAAATAACATTTCATAAACATGTTAAAGTCATTAAAACAAAGAAATTGAAATTCATAGATCCCTAATTAGCTTAAATTTACTACTACTACATATATTAGTAAATTTAAGCTAATTAGGGACCTTTTAAATGTATTATGATTAGTGTGATTAGCTTTAAATTTACTAATACTACATATATTAGTAAATTTAAGCTAATTAGGGACCTTTTAAATGTATTATGATTAGTGTGATTAGCTTTAAATTTACTAATACTACATATATTAGTAAATTTAAGCTAATTAGGGACCTTTTAAATGTATTGTTGTTAGTTGTTAAGTAACTATGTGTATTATTACGTGCTTTTACTTACTATTCCATATCAAATTTAACTTAAAAGAACTTACGAAAGTAAAAAATGTAGCTTTTTATTCTATATATTTTTTCATTTTTTTCGATCCATTTATTTGGCAGAGTTGCAACTTTATGCACACGTTAATAGCATCAAATGATAATAGACTAGACAAGGTATATGAAAAATAAAGTTTCAACGCGGGATCACACGCTACTTAGCAGGAATTTAAGGTTATTTGATCCGCTCCATACAAAAAAATAACAAAACACATTTTTCTACCCAAAGTATAAAGTTTAGGAAAAAATACATCAGAACAATTATTGTTGAGGTTAATGAGCTCTATCCATCCACATGAGGAAAAAAGTAAAAAAGCAAAGTTGAGCCCTAAGTCACTAAAATCATAGTTTCGACCCACTGTGCGCCACTTCCAAAAAGTAGTTTCGTATTTAGAAGAAGTGGCAAGAAACTCCACCGTTACTCTTTTAAAATGTTTTACAATATTTTGTATACATTATTTATATTTCTATATGTGAAGACGACGCACCAAGAATATAAATACTATATCACAATTGGTAAAAAGAATTAAAAATAAAGCAAAGGCAGATAAATTAATCACGTGATAGAGTACATTGTGCTCACATATTTACAAACATTGTAAAAATATATGATTTTCCTAAAATATCAACTAGGAATAAGTCAGTGTGTGAGTAAAGTAAAAATAACACATTATATAATACAATAAGCAAATAGTATGATTTTGTCTAGCCTCTAGATTGTCCTATGGAGCAGGACCAGCATGTTTCCAAGCATTCTTATCTAGGCATTTCTATTATTATCTACTAGCTGCCTGCGACTTCGTCTGTGATCCAGGATGAAAATTTGCCGATGTCATCACCCAGGTCATGGTGTGTATGTGTGCAATTTTTTTCGACCCGTTTCGCTGTTTTAGCGTAAAAGCGTAATAAACAAAAAAAATACTTTATAAGTGAGTATTAGGATAGTCGACTAATGCTCGGTTCCTATGAACAAAAACGAATAGTTTTGTTTGCCAATCTTAGCATTTAAAGATATTCGTAAGCTTATTTTAGCTGTGACAGCTACTTCCATATGGGAGGTTCTACTATGTGAAGCTATGAGTTCTTCGCTTCATTATTGGTAGAGATACAATGAGAGTTAATTTTAACCAATAACGGTCCGTAAATTATAGTAATCGGCCATTAAAGTAAAATGTCAAGGTCTATTTTTTCTCTAAGACCAAAGTAACCGTTTGGAGTTTCAACCTTGTTGTTTCAAATTACCTACTGCGAGTTTTGTTAAGTGGCAAAGCATTCACGAGGTCGACGATAGTTACTGCCAGTCCTATAGTACAGTGATATCGGTAATGTGGTGCATGTGACGCGGGGGTGGGCAGTATTGTTCGATCGCCACGCACCATGACCGGACCATTACAGTAGGGTCTACAAAAAATAAGAGAACGTCGATACTTTATTTGGAACTAGATTTTTCCCCCGACTTCGTCTGCGATCCAGGATGAAAGGTAGCCTATGTCCTTATGCAGTTCATGGTCTATCTGTGTGTCAAATTTCATCCAAATCCGTTCAGCCGTTTTGGCTTGAAAGCGTAACAACCAAACACTTTCGCATTTATAATATTAGTTTTGATGAGAAAATATTTTGAACGGAAAAGTGATAGAAGACACTTAGTCCACGTTCGCACGGACGCGTATCGCGGCGGGATTCTCTCGCGCACTGGATCTTGAACGCACTGCTTAGCGCCGAAAGTTGAAAATCCAATAGTGTGTGTTCTCGACGCTCTGAGTTGCACTCTGATGGATTCTCAATAATCGGTTCAACACCGAGAGTTGAAAATTCAGTGCGCGATAAAAACTGCCGCGATATAATTACGTCTGTGAGAACGTGGTCTAAAAGAGTGAACATGCATGGAGTTCCGTGGAGTAATTCGATTCATCTTTCCGACTGACCAAATCGTAGACAGTTCAAGAGTGTCTGTAAATGGTTTAATAGAAATAAATTCATTGAGTTTCATCGACAGATTTCGACGAGACATAGTCGACGAAGACCATCATCTATGTTTTTGTCGGATGTGTGCCAAAAAGAGAAACCTACCTAATTAACCGAATGCCAAAAAATACGCGTTCTGCATTATATAATCATACATAAATGGTGGTTTTCCACAAATCGCAAGATATTCAATTATGTTAATAATTATGTACCGAGATTTTTGTACCACAACATAAATCTCCAGATACAAAATATAAATATATACCTACCTACTCCACGGAAATTCCTCTACAATTTCTCTGCAAACCGTACCAAACAATCAGCGCTTATTTTCACTCACATTAGTTTAGTGAAGGATAGTATCAATGAATTATGTGCATTCGCGTGATGTCTTCATCCCCTGTGGGTGGAAACCTCCTCTAACCCCCTTTCATCCCCCACGCTCTACTTAGGTGATTGGATTTTTTATAAAAATGCTTCTTTGCAGCACATTGCAGGTCTCTTTGATGTTGTGTGTGTGTGTTAGGTTATGTGTGTAGGTGATAATTAAGACGAAGCCTGTATTACCTAGGCAGTAGATAGAGAGATTTCAGCCAATAGTGTGGCAAGATTTTTTGTAAAAGGGTTGAGTTACAATTTTGACGGGATGAGCTTTGATGTCAACAAGTTTCTTTGATGTTGTTGGTAGTTTGTCAGTGTTGATTTGAGGAATGCGTGGAGGAGTGGTTCAAAGGTAGGTAGTTATGGGTTGTTATGTACTCGTAGGTATACGCTCTGCTAGTAGAAAAGCTTGTTATTTGTGGCTCCATTAATAATAAAACCTCCATCAATATTTGACTTTTGTATCAATATTTTAGTAGTTCAATGGCTACAGAATTTACTCTAAATTAGATTAAATTCTGTAGCTATAGATATACAAAAAAAAAAAAAAAATTGTAATAATTAAAGATGTTTTTTACCTAATGGTAAAAACATTTTTCTATGGATTCAACGACTCATTTATGAATAAACAATTTATTATGACAACTAATAATTTCATAATTATGGTATCAAATCGTAAATTTTCCCTGACAAACTAAGTATTATCTCTAAAAATCAACCACTCCATCACACTAACCGCTTACATTCGTAAATCACGACGCAAAGGGAACTTACAATAAATCCAAATATTTATAATGTTACCAACAAACTTACAAAAGTTCGCGAAAGGGTGCCCGAGACACGTGTCCAAACCTAGAGGGACACCGCGCCAAACTACGTTGACTTGTCCCAGCCTTTCGATAAAGTTGAACACACGACCAGAGAGGGGGAAATCGGAGCATAGTTGAAGACCAACAAAAACTGGTCATGCCGCAAGAGATTTTATTTAATACGTTTAAAATTTATTACTCAGCTTGTTTGTTTGGCGGTCGAAACAATTTGGGTTATGAAGTGGTTTTTTTATGATCCCTTCATCAATAAAGTTTATTATGTTCGTGGTTATTGAATTATCATTGCGGTGATAAATTAAGTCGTAATGCGATGCGTGGGAATGACCTAAGCCGTCTTATTTTTCCTTTTTTATAATTAAAAAGGCAGCTTTGTATAAAATTCAGGTTGGATCGTTATTACCTGACCTCTGAATCCTCTTTACTGTAATTTAGAAGACAATGTTTTTTTTTTTATTAGTAAAGCTTTTTCTTAGTAAAGTGTAAGGTAACTGAAAAGGTAGTCTTTTGAAGTTTCTGCTAAAGAGACTATTATAGAAGAGAAGAGAAATAAAAGGTAATACATTATTCTACTGAACTATGTTGCGAGTGACATTAACCCAACTTCGTTTAACAAAATTTGACCATTTCAAGTCGTAGACCCCTCAATACAAAGTTAATCTACCATAACAACCAGCAAAAAATGCAAAGCGCAAACTATTGAACTCCCCCAAATCTCTAGGGGAGAGGAGACAAATTATTATATTCCATAATATCATCACACGACCATTACGCGTCGTCAGCGATGCGTAGCCAAAAATTATTAGAACATTTTTGGCGTTTTTTCGCACGTCCGTTGCTTCGCGCAATTGGGGAGATACTGAGTTTTCCGGAAGTTGTAAAGTAGTGATTTGTAACGCACGCGCCGCGGCGCCTGACGCCACTTCCGTTCGAACGCCATAATGACGCTGCAGGCAAGATACACTGTCCAAATGTCTTATGGATCTCATCCCCTTATTCCACACCCTCTATGGTTTTATTGTTGGCATCGAAGCTTTTACTTTTATGCTCTGTTTAGCTAAATTTCTCTTTCCATTTAATTACGGCGGGAGTTGTAATGTGTTTGGCAGATGACATGACCCTTAATGACTCGAATAAACGTGTTTTTCGACTGGCCGTTACGATGTCTGGACGGTTGGACGTGATCAGAGCGAATTCGAACGGTAGGTATTGTTTGGTTTCTGAATTCTTACAAGCACTTGATTGATGATGTTATGATGCGCCTTCGTCCACTTTTGTAGCAGCAATTTGGGTTTAAATAAACTTTATTCTAAATAAAAACATAACATGTCGCTTACTTGAGAACAATAACGAATACTTAATTAAATACTAATATTAGGTTCGACAACATCCATCACAAACTAAATAAATTCTACCCGAAACTCGACCCACCCAGCGCATTCATTTTTCTAGTAATGTCCGGTTTGCAATTAGATACATGCTAAGCTGACTTTTGAATGCATTGAATGAGTGTAGGTTTCTTATGCGTGAGGGTATATTATTGTATCAAATGTAAGCATTTTTTTGCCATAGTTTGTCCTGGTTTTTGGTAAAACTAGTAAACTTGCTCGTCGTGTGCTTCGTTGACTAACTTGTCTATGTTGGGTATGTGTGATATTTGTGTGAATGCTTTTGTTAAGTACTTTTCTGATAAAGATGCATGTGTTATAAATGTAAATTGCTTTATGTTCATCATTTTTGTGTCTCTGTATATTTTAGTCGTTGATGTTAAGTGTGGATAGTTAAAGAGCAGTTTTATCAGTTTATTCTGGGAAATTTGTAGTTGTGCTAATTTTGTTTTTGCGGCACTACCCCATATCTCGACCAAGTATAGTAGATGTGGCTTCACTAGCGAATTATAGATGGTGTATCGCATCCCTCGTGGAATGCATTGAACTATGTTGTGCAGAGCTCCGACTAGTGTCGAGAGCTTGTTCTTCACGTATTCGATGTGAGCATTCCAGGAAATTTCAATAAGTAACTCACAGTGCTTCTGCTCCTTTTATCATCTATCACTTTATTTTAGTTTATCATGGTATAACTCGAAAGTAATGGGACGTTTTAAATGATAATAACTTCAAACTTCAAACTCTATTTGCTTCATATTGTGCCACGGGAACTACATTATAAATTATTCCTTTTACATTATGTTTTCTACACTAAGATAATTATCTCCATGTAAACATTTCACACAACACAACATCGTTTACATCAATCCACACCACTTGTGCATATATTTAGTACCAGGCTCTTGATAGGTTTAGTATCAATATCGTAGGGCTCAGTTTAAGCAAATTGCTCAACTAGACGCTAGTCCTGTGATTTGAATTCGAGATTATCTTGCGTGTATTTTGTGAGCGCTTCTTTGAGAGCGATTTATTAAGCGTTTTTACACGACTGCCAAAAAAAAACGGTGTGTGTTATTTTTATCTATTTTCTCCCACTTTTCGGTACATTCAAAAGAACATTTGATTGGTAAAATGTCCTTTGTTTCTTTTAAAAAAACGAGGGTTTGCACTCCGGGAGTGCCGGCAGAAGTGAAAACTTGAATATTAACGTTGTACATTTTTGAAATTTTGCACGGAAATGGAATGGAATGGTTAGGGAATAATTTTGCACGAATTGCTTTAATTATCAGTATAAAAGTACTATCATTTTTGTTGTAGAATACAATATTTATTTATTGCACTATCCTACACAAACATGACAATTTATATTACATTAAAAAGTTTATCTCTCAGAAAAGTCAATCAATAAAAACCAAAAGTCAACAATCATCCGTCTTACGAATTTTCGATCAGGTCACGTGTCCTGACGCGAGTTTAATATTTTTTACCCATTACAAAAAAAGTGTACAACGCCTCTAAAGAAGTTTTCACTTCAAAAACAGTATTTCTCAAGACGATGTTTTGAATTTCATCAACTATCGATCGTGGCACTTGAAAGTGTTCTGGACGACCAAACGTATATTCCACGACCATTTATATCTGTTTCCAACATAATTTTAAACGTATGACTAAATCGATGGACATTACTTTTAGCCCGCTCCAAGAGCCACCACACGTTCCAACCTAAATCCAATATAGAGTCCACAATCAAATACTCTCAATTCCTGAATTAAAACGCACAATTGTTCCGTAACATACCGCCGGCCATCCAGATGTCCATCCATCCCACAATTTATAGTGGCCACTGCCACTCTTTATGGCGACGCGAGCGTGTTAAGTATAAAAAAGGTATGAGAGAATCTCTTTTGAAGTAAGTGCGAAACTAGTTTCAATCCAGTTTTTTGTAAAGATAGTATTAATTGGATGCTGGTGATGAAAGGTAGTTTGGGTGGGTTGGTAAATATAGAAAAATTAATAGCTTTAATTAAACGGAAACCTAGGCGTAGATGGCGTCATATTACTTGACGTTTAGACGATGGATTGGTCCGAAATGGCTCAGAATCGAGTTGAGTAAAAAAAAATAAAGGCAGGCCTTTGCCCTGCAGTGGGACAGCACAGGCTAATTATTACTATTATATTATAATTAATAATTTAATGAAGCCGTTTCTTTTTATCTGCACACAGCAAATGAAGGCACTCTGAACAAAATGGGAACCTGAACCTGAATCTCGTGTAGATAAAATGTTGTACTTATTCTTGCAGGGTTGAGGACTTCAACTTCAATCTTCGAATAATAAGTGATTAGCCAAGCCTTTTAAAGAATACAGTTATATAGACAATTCCCTACTTTGACCTAAAACGAAGAAATATGAAACAATATGCTGGGGAGTGTCTCGTTGGTCTAGTGGTCGCAAGAGCTACTGCTAAACATGAGGTCCTGGGTTCGATGCCCAGGTCGGGCAAAGTGTTATTGGGTGTTTCTATCTAGAATTTCTCAGTAGCAGCCCGGAGTCTGGATTTGTGCTCGGTTGATGGCAATAGGCTCGTCCCCTATTACATGAGACATACGCAATAACTGGCGAAATATGGGTGTACTATAGGTACACCTCTGCCTAACCCTTCTGAGATTACAGGCGTGATGTTATGTTGTGTTATGCTGGGGATTTTGTTACGCCACTTCTTTCCTGCTAAAGGACGAGAAAGTATGTGGTGAGGGGCGAGTGTTTTGGGAGACTGTCTTATGTTCTTTTGACGGTGCTGATTCTCAGCCAAATTCAGAATTTTATTGTAATATGAAACTCAAGTCAGATTAAGTTCTAAAACTCTTCATAGTTATACGTGCTTGTTACCATCGTAACTGCTCGATTTAGAGACGCCGCCGGCGCATACATAAGTTTGCGCAATTACTGCAGATCCAGATGAAATGTCACCGATTGTGCATTCCGACAGTACTTATTTTATTCGATCCTGTTTGTATTGATGTGGTTACTTATTTTTATGTGGTCGCATTGCTCTAAGAAGGCCAGTAAGTCGATTTATTACAGAGTAAGTTATACTGTATATCTTTGAAAAGCAAGTAGGTATCCACTAAAGTGCGCGAAAGGTAAGTCTGCTCGCGTGTTGGACTTTCAAGACTATATCCAGGGGCCAGCACTTTTAATTACTTTCGAAATAATTATTGCGATTATTTGTTTTATAAAACAAGAAGTTATTAGATAAACGTCGAGATGGCGGCCAACGATTATTGGCGGCGGATTTCACCAATGAAATTGAACGCGATCAGCACATCGAAATTACGTTCAAGAACAAACAGTGTCATCATTTTTGTGTAATATTGACACGCACTGACAGTTCTTGAACGGGGGTCAGATTTTCTTTAATATACCGGTACTTATTTTTCTTTTGTTTCGACCCTGTGTCGGTACTCCTTGGTATTTTGTTTTTAATTACAACAATCAAAGTAAACGATCTAAGTAAAAATGTGGAAGTGACATGAGCAGGCTTCTGTAAAATTCTCACAACAGTTTCTTCCACCACCCAAAAGGTTCTAAGTGCCCAACATATTCAAAATGCTGGTCCTGCTCCACACCACAACTAATTAATTGACATTTGTAATTCTGTTGGAGCTGCTGAAGATTGTACTGCTGATTTTTGTTATAATGCATTGCACAAGTGTGAGTACTTTGTACTACAGAGCTACCATTTACCGGGTAATGTCATGGATTGACTTGAATGTGCCCTGGCGGTTGACAGTATGTCATGCTCACTCAAATGTCTCGCTGACGGTGGCGCGTGTGTTGGATCCTTTGGCTCCCTTCAAAATGGTTGAGCTGAATGGTGCTGATCCATGCGTCATGTTCGTGAACGGGCGCCGTCAGTTGGGACTGGTCATCTCTTAGCTGCACTCTAGACGCTTTAACGTGTACGTTTTTTGTACATCGTTCTCAGCTATAGTGTCAACATTAATGATGTAACTAATATATTTGTAACAACAATATTATTTAAAAGAGTATCCTTGGAGTTTCTTGCCCATTCTTCTCCATAGGTACCAACTACGCTTTGGAATGGGCAACTAGCTTCATATTTCTGACTGACCAACTCCTTGACAATTCGAAAGTGCCTGTAAATGGTTCAATTGAAATAAATGCTTTGAGTTTGAGTTTGAGTTTGCAACTTGTAAAAACTGAGAAGAGATTATAATAAAACTGCTGCTTGACAACTATCCCCTTATCACTCTTGGCATAAATCTCGGCATTCGATGAGCAGTCCATCCCAACTCTGAACAAAACCATTCGGACAAGCCACGAACACTATTGACATATATAAACTCCAAATTCAATTATCAACAGTATCAAACGACGAACCAGGGTTGCCGAGTAAACAAAAGTATAACAAACCCCTGTATTTGTTGACATTGTTAGTGGTCAAATAGCAAAAATGTTCGGCGTAACGAACCAGTAATCCGATTCCGAGTGGTCAGTTCTGTAAAGTTTCGATCTGCAATCAACTGTGCTAACAGATCTATTTCGTGGGCAAACAAGTTGGGGGCAACCCTACGCACACTCGCGTTATATGTGCTGTTTGCGAATGTGTGTGTAGTGTAGATGTTGGCATGTAGACTTTAGAAAGATAAGGTTTCGGGTGAGAAAGGCGTTTAATTGACTGAACTTGATTTTAGGGGACGTTATTAAAACTTAGTTGGCATGAATTTATCCCAAGAACCAACTTATCATTGTATTTGAAAAACATGTTTGCCCATACATCGATATACCTACGTCTCGGTCAATTCTCCAACTGCAAATGTAAATTTGTAATCACAAAAAAGTTTTTCATGTAATAACTTTATTTGTGCTGTGAGACGTTGCTTCTTGCTAAGTTTTAGGTCAACGGGAAATACCCTATGGGTATTGATTTATTTGCGAGCATAAAAATGTATATATCAATTTATATGACGATACACAGATGTACCTACAGAATATTTTATGGTAAATAATAAAACTGTCATTATGACCGCACTATTGAATTAGGAAATTCTTGTTAAATAAATAATAAATACCTAAATAATAATAAAAATATGTTTCTACTAGCTGCTTCCCGCGGTTTCACCCGCATAAATCTTGATCCCGTGGGACTATAAAAAGTACTCTATGTGTTAATCCAGGTTATAAACTATGTAGTTTTTGCGTGAAAGAGTAACAAACATCCATCCATACTCACAAACTTTCGCGTTTATAATATTAGTACGATTTGTCGCAAATTTTTTATTTTTTGCGTAAGCTTGAATTTTTTGAGTTCCAAGGGACCATAGACTTACGTATTTGATATAATATCAACTTGATCCACGCGTTTCTGTGAAAAGGGATTTTACAGTCTGGCAGACAGACAGACGGACAACGCAGTGATCCTATATCGGACCCGTTTTTTCCTTTTGAGGCACGGAACCCTAAAAATGTTGCCATTTCAAACTTAATTCTTTTTTCATATCGAACAGATGAGACAACTTAATCGTCTATTAACTACTTATGTAGATTACTTTAAACTAGTAGTAGGCCGGGATGATCGCAGCTTCATATATAATGGAAAAGCTATCCTGCATAAATAGTTTAATATTTTAAAGTGTATTCTTTCATTATTAAATAAAATTGAAATTATACCTACTTCCAGATTAATCAGAGGGAGCTTCATTTCTTGCTTTTCAAAGTTGACAAAAACGGAGGACATTTTAACAAAGCAGTTAAGAATGTGTTCCGATAACTTCTTACATTTACTTAATATCAACTTAAGCCTTATTAAAAAGCGATTCATAGCTCTAAAAACGAAAAATTATCATAACAAAAACGTAAGCCGGTACGTTTTTGTTATGTTAATCCTTCAAAACGTGCAATTAATTCCACAAACAAGATGTCTGCCGAAAAACTGACATGAGCTTCCCGAAAATAAATAATCGGATATGGAATACATTACTATTCATCGGTTTTATCAAAAACGTTCTTAATCACGCAAAAAACTTTAAAAGGGAGATGGATATATCCGTCTAATTTGCCTACGCATTGGGACTTACAATAAATCTGTCATATCATATGGCCCTTTGTACTTTATACCTTTGTGCTGCCAACCTAATAAAAACAATCTTTGGGCTGAATGGCGTATTTCCTGTGCATAAAATTGAGCACTAAGATCCTGCCAATTAAAAGGTTCAAGTGATGTGGGTATATAGACGTCGTAAATCAGTTTAGTCGATTTTAATTATACTAATAAGGATGTCCTTTTCAGTTTTTTTTTAAAAGTGTATTGTTGAATTCGTACTGACTGCCATCGAGATTATTAATTGAGATTTCTTTTAATTGGAATTCGTTGGGTCTGTATGTTATCATTATTTTATAGTCGCTTTATGGCGTAAAATAGTTATAAACGATGTTAGTGTTGTATTTTGTTTTTAAGGTTTATTGAGCTCAATATTAATTTTCTGATAAGCGAGTATTTTGAAAGACTGGTTCAATTTATGATGGGATAACAAAAGTAAAAGATAGTTTATAATTCACTGTAATAAAGTTTTTGATGTATATGGCTTTATCAACAATATTTTAACTGTAGTGTATTAATGGTCCATAAGTATATATTATGGGATCGTAGCCCGTAGTGTGTTGATTAGATATATGTGTTTACATTCATGGTTTTTTTTTGTTGTGATTTCAGTAATCCTGATTCCTGTATTCTAAATTGGATACAGCACCCTATCATACCCTTAATCACAATCTGAATCATTTTGAAGGTTATTTTTGATTGATTAATAGGTCCGAAGAATTTGTCTGCTCAACAAAACTCAAAGATTTTGATGATACTGCAAAAGTTGGTCGCTGTCGGTGAGAGCTAATATGATCGCTCGCAGGTTTGCACGTTGTTCTAATTCGTGCATTGTGCACCTCAATTTACACGTGCAGCCTGTGGGTAGATTACACTCAAAAATCGTACAGTGCCCTTCGCATTCAATATATTCATGCGTTCCGGGTGTTGATGGGGCTGTTCTGCGCGCTGTAGCGCATCAGGGATGTTTGCTGAAGCTCGTGTTGATTGCTTTTAGGTTAAGATGGGAAAAAGATGCGCCACCTTGCTGCGCCGGGTGCGAGCCAGCCCCAACATTATACTGCGGTGTATAGCGATCAGACTGGACTGCTTGTAAATGAATCACTGCTGCAAGCTTTCCACATCAGAGTTAAGCTTGTATATATGGGAGTGTTTGGTTAAGTGTGTAGGTTAAGATTACTTACACAGTTGCTAAGGAATATTGTTACTAACATCTTTGAGTCCATGTTATATAAATTAATAAATAAAATAAAAAACATATCCCTCAATCTTAGACAAATGATTGGTCTCGCTCAGTCGAGGGCAGCGAGACCAATCATTTATCTAAGCATGCAAACATTGTTGTTGAACTGTCAAAATTAAAGCTACCCCTACTGTCAGTGTGTTACCAAATAACCCCACAGGTAAGTTTCCCCAGAAAATGCCCCCGAAAGTTGGGGTCAATTTATAAATGTCCGAGTATTTTACAATTTATCTTTTCTCAATTGAAATTATCATTCTCATCTCTACATCAATCATCTGCCTAGTGTATTTCCAACTATGCTTGGGTTGGTTTCCAGACTAGCCCAATGTAGCTGGATACCCTATCTGACCACCACACCCTAGTGACCGGGTAATAAAGAAATTAAGAAAATTTCTAGCATTTTGCACAGACTAAAAGGCAAACAATGTAATATAAAGCAGATAAAAAAGTGCTGCCCCTCCCGACCCTTGCTCGAGCCAGCCCGCGCCGCTGAGCCTGTAGCTTTAAATTCGTCCCAAAATCACTCAAATCCTGATTCAGCTAGTCCCTTGCTGCCCTCTTCCAGCCGAGTTAAGAGTTTAGAGAGTTCGTACCCCACAGGGTAGGGAGGGAGTAGGGAGTAGTCGCTTAGTTTTTAGTTAGTATTTAAGTTTAAGTCCTGGCTGGAGGCCTTAATTTATTATGGCAACCACAGGCAAGTCCGCTTAAGCAGACCTCATAGGTTGACATGCGAGATGCCATTCCCAAAAAAAGAAAAAGTGCGATGTATTAAATTACCAGGAAAGTGTGCCTCACGGCTGCGCCAAAAAGGCCCAGTTCAGCAAAAATGCCACACAACTAGTGCCTGACTCTGGTTTTCAATTGGACCTGAATCCGATACAATTGGTACGAGTATCTTCACATCTTTGTAGGTACTTTTGGCGAGTTATATAAGTAACGCCGCTATCTTGTTTTTTTTTTCAATACAAAGTCACAAATGTTCACCAACAACGACACTCTGCCAATGTCATTCTTGAGAGATTCTTCTTCCTCTGCAAATGACACTTACAACAGATTTCTAACAATAAAAAACTATAAACGACTTAATAACGCCATACGCGTAGTACTACTGACCATCATAACTTGATATATCATTGTGGCACTGCCACAATACACTGTATGATATACTGCTGTCTTAGCTTTAAGAAAAAACTATACATTTCATGAAAGGGCTACAGTCATGTAAGTATTAGGTTTTGATGTTAGTATTATTTATATATTATTTGTTTGACCAATTAAAACAAAATCCTAATTCTCTCTCATATTAGATTGATTTCATCTTTTTTCTATCTATATATTTTAAAAATGGTAACGGTAGGGACTATTTAAGGACCTCCCGGTATACCGGCTCCCGAAGACAGCACGACGCTACTCTAGTAGAACAATTTCTATGGAAACTTTACGGAAATTGTTCTAACAGAATCGCGTCGCACCGTCGCTTCGCTCGCGCCTGTCTATTCGCCTTTAGAGAACAAATGCACATTGATCACCACGTTTGTTTCTGTGATTTCAAACCGATGAATTTAATCTTTCCTCATGGGCCGTCCGACGGTCTCCCCCAAGCTTCATCACTTCGAGTGTGCGAACATTAAAACGCGTTCAAGAGCTGACAGTGTCAGTATTCCATAGAAAATATTGACAATGACAGACCTTAAACCTAGTTTATGTGCTGATCGCGTTCGTTTTTATTGGTAAAATCCACCCTCAGTGCCGATTTCACCAATGAAACTGAATGCGTTCAGCACATCTAAAACGCGGTCAAGAGCTGTCATTGTCAAAATTGTTATGGAATATTGACACTGACAGCTCTTTAACAGGGTTATAAAGTTCTGACCGCGTTTTCCACAGACAATAATGACATTGACAGCATGACTTAAACGTATTTTTTTTTGCAAACGTCCGGCTCTGAGTCAGGACTTTTCAAAATAAAACCTTTAACATAGGTACTTATAATATAGCGAAAAGACAAACTCGACTCTATTTAAAACCCGAAAATGGGCCAACAAAAATTGGTCGCCACGCAGTTACTGATAAAACTATAAAGTTACCTTGAAATGATAGTCATAATTAACCGTAGTTACCATGAGACCCTTGCGTTATGGAAGTGTACACTTAAGAGTACATATCATGGTTGGCAGTAAATACATTAGTTTCGCTTCAAAGCGTATGAATACGGGGCGAAAAATTCAGCGCGGTGTAAGGAAATGTGAAGGTAGAATGTCGTGGGTGGGTTCTGCATGTTTAAAACATGTTCTCAGCTTGCTCTGGTGTTGCTTCTCAGAGTAGACGAAAAGGACCCCATCTAGTTGAAAAAAAAAACCTGTTAAGTGTTTGGTTTTTCCTGAAATCCCAGAAAGGTTAGCACACCTACCTATAGTACAACCACATTTCGCTAGTAATGCTTAAGCCCCATGTTATAGGGGGCGAGCCTATTGCCATCAACCGGGCACAAATCCAGACTCCGGGTTGCTACTGAGAAATATTAGATAGAAAAACCCAATAACACGTTTCCCGAACTGGGAATCGAACCCAGGACCTCATGCTCAGACCAACGAGGCAGTCCGAGAAATAAATATAATTTAACATTATCATGTACAAAGTTTTTCTATCGCAGTTTATGGTGATCCGTATGGTAAAGTTCTCAGCAGGCTGCACAAAACCTTTCGAGAAAGATACAAAGAAAATGAATTACAGAAAAGGTACTGTCTTACTCCATAATTTTATCAGATCTGACATAAAATTCATCTGTAACTATAAAAAACTACTTTTTTTTTCTTATTTTTCTTTTCACGAAAAGGCGTTTATCCCCTTAGGTACCTAACTTTGACTTCATCATTATTTTAACAAAACTCATTAATATTTTAGACTGTAAAATTGAGCGTGACTAATAGCAACAGAACACAATTATTAAACAATATAACTTAAAAATATACATTTTCCAAGAACAATTTGACATCAACAATACGGACTGACCCCTAATCCAAACAAAAAACTACATAAATTTATTCCTAATAGCGTTATAATAACACTAATAGATTATGTTAGCACAAATTCATTGATAATTACCCTTCTCATCATCTTTCTACCAAAGCGGCCATGACAGGTAATTACTACTAAAAACAACATAACTACTACCAACATTTTAATATTTTTGCATATTTACTTTGAACTAGGGAGAATGAGAGTGTGCGGTTAAGTCACAGTTAAGTTAAGGGGAAAAATGTCTTGATGTCGTTCGTTTTTTAGAGTTAAGTTTAACGCAAGTTAAGTAGGAACGCTTCGTAGTAATTAATGGCTTTTTGAAATGAGAAATTTCAGTACAAGTATCAACCCGTAATTAACAAGCACGAGATTCCTAGGAAAGCCTTTATTATGAATTGCCTTAATCAGCACGCTTACAATTTTGGATAGCTTCTGCTCCTATTAATTGCTCAATTCAAATCCTGAAGGTATTTGAGTTTTCTTTGGATAATAAACATAGTTTCGTCATAATCATCACCATTTCAGCTGAACGACGTTCACTGCTGGGCATATGCTTCCCCCAAGCACCGCCACTTCGACCGGTTCTGTGCTCCCCGCATTCAGCGGATTCCTGCGGCCTTCACAAGGTCATCAGTCCACCTTGTGGGAGGCCTTACAACGCTACGTCTTCCGGTATGCGGTCGCCACTCTAGAAACTTTCTTTTGCGAGCAATGTGTCCGGCACACTGCCACTTCAGTTTGGCAATTCTGCGGGCTATGTCGGTTACCTTGGTTCTCCTGCTCTTCATTTCTGATTCGATCACGTGGGGAAACTCCAAGCATAGCCCTCTGCATTTCTTTTTGGGTGACTTTGAGCCTTATTATAAGACCCATTGTGGGCGGCATAATTTTTGAGAAACATAGGTTAAGAATATGGTTTTGTTCACAGCTAGCCGCTACGCATTTTCCTAGAAGTAGTTTCTGCAGATAATATTCGTGTTACCAACCTTTTTAACCAAACATGAAGAGATTTTGTTTGAATGTTCTCACTAGGCGCCCGTAGTTATATTGTCAACACCATGACTGTATCAATTTGTACCAATTGGCTCCCAGTCTTCAAAAACAGCTTTCTCTCTCACCAAAAATGTCACATCACTTTCAAACTACAAGGCTGACTGTCTATTCCGACACACTTTAGACACACACGACAATGATTGCGCAAATCTAAATAATTCCATTGTCGCAGCATCCCATACCATAAATTATACGTTAGCGAACTCCCGGCACCCTCTAGCGTCACTTCCTGTTCTAACCGGAAGCAGGCAGCCGCCATTTTGGCGAGCACGCGGCAGGAAGCAGGCGCACGCGCATCTCCGTCGTCGCTTCCGTTTTGTCTATGACTTTGGGATTTTAGAGAAAATATTTTGAAAATTGGTAGTGTTGACTGTCCAGTGATTTATAGAGTGATACGATTTATAGTTTTCTGTTATCTAATTTTGACTTTAGATCATTTTCGAACAGTGACCACACGTTGCTGTAATGTTGGTCATTTATGCTAGTTTATTTATTGATACAGGATGAAAACTAGCCAATGTCCCTATCCAGGTCTATCTGTATGCTAAATTTCATCTAAATGCGTGCAGCCGTTTTGGCGTGAAATCGTAACAAAC
Organism: Dasypolia templi; assembly: GCA_963555695.1. Lineage (NCBI taxonomy): Eukaryota > Metazoa > Arthropoda > Insecta > Lepidoptera > Noctuidae > Dasypolia > Dasypolia templi. The sequence continues at coordinate 6,432,990 of OY743155.1, read as the reverse complement.
AAACTTACTTTCGCATTTATTTGTGTCAAAGTTACTTTGAAAGATTTGGCCGTATTTATAACAAAAAACTTCAAAGGAACCGCTCGTTGCGCGACACGCGGTGCGGTTTGTCGTGCATCATAGTTAGCGTAAAAAAAAACTGTGTTTTACGTCAGCGGAGTTTTTTTTTGTAAAACACTACTGCCAACTAGCTAACTTAATTTGACTCTGTATCACTATACATTTTTACAATGTCGTGCTGATTTTTCAAAGTCTATATACCTGCCATGTAAATGGAAATGATTGCATCTGTCATCAGAAAAATACCTCAACTTCTCTCTTGTTAAGTACAATGCGAGTTTATTTTTTTTCTGATTAAGAGGCTGACAACAGCTGTCACTGTCGGGCTGCATAGAAAAGAAGGAGAAGCACAATGACAGTGCGCTGGTAAATAGTTACACATAGATATGAAGCAATTATCCATTTACTAAAATCTGTTGATTGGACAAAAAACAAATAAAACACTATTGAGTTAATATGTTGCTTGCTGAATAATCTGACAAATTATCAGAATGATTGCTTGTTACATAAATAAGAATGGTTGTTAATCGTTCAAATAATGTTTTAGAGGTATCTTCGTGATTTTTTTCTACCGTACCAAATTAGTTGGATTGTATTTACAACACACTATCTAACTAGCATATATTCTGAAGAATATCGTATATTTTTCTGATTTTGTTTACTGCAACGTATCATATAGTTTAAGGCATTATAAAACTTGAGTTTTGGTCCTGTAGTCCCCATAAATGAGAAAATGGAAACCACGATTTCTTGCAACAACAGCATGAGGTGTAGGAATCTATCGATTTTATGTGAATCACGTTAGTCAAGATAAATCGTATAAGGCCTAAGACTGTACAAGTGACAAGTCTCATGGACTGTGAGCATTATTACGAGTAACTATCTTGTTTCCCTTATTTGACGTTTACAACGTGATCAGAAATAAAATTAGTTTGTACGTGGGACGCCATTTTAATTTAATTCCTAGGATTATATTGTGATGTGGAATGTTACTTGTCTAACGCAATGTGTTTGCATTATGTTGTTTTGTTTCACTTTCTGGAAAGCTCTGAAACATTCTGGATGAAGATGAATGATGAGAGAAAATAATCAAAAGTGTAGTTTAACGGAGGAGGTACGGTACGTAGGTATTTTTGTTTACTAAAAAGGCAAGACACATTTTATGAGTAATGAAACGGATTTTAGGAGCTGATTTTGAGGTTCTATTCAATAATGTTGTTACAGACATTTTTAATGTGGCTTTATTCCAACATCAATGTTTATTGGAAAATTGTGGAAAACAGTTAATATTTCATACATAAGTAATTGAGTCTTCAATATAATAAAATTATTATATGAACGATAACCTATCTCTGCAGTAACGCGATAACGGTGAGTTGACCAAAGATAAAATAACGCATCATGACTTTTTTTTTTACTTTCCCTATTCGTTATGTCAGTTTTTTCGGGAACCAACCGTACGTTTCCGAAACTGCAATATTTGTGAGATGCATAATTTTAAAGAGATTGAAAAAGTTCTGATGCAAGCAAGTTTTAATGTTAGACGTACCCTAGAATATGTCCTAGGACTAAAAATTCGAAGACTTATGTGACACCTAAGTGTCGATTTCACTAATGAAACTAAACGTGTTCAGCACATATAAAACGTTTCTGTTACCGAAATTTTATTCAATAAATTCATCTCAATCTTGGCTCACATCGACGCATGATAATAATTAGTAAGCAATCATTCAATGGTGGTGATTTACCAGAATAACTGAATCAACAATAATTCATGGCAAATAACGTGCGGTCATTATGAAGATTGACGTCCGGCGCAGTCTAGCAAGCCATCAATTCTGACCTGGTAGGGTGGGCAGCATTGATGGGTTTGACCGGACAGTCTCGGTACTTTGTTATGTTTGTTGTTTGTTACGATACTGATTTGTCTGATTAAATTTTTGTCTGTGAAATAGATAAATATTGTGGATTGACAGCTTTTGTATAGAAAATATTTAAAGTCGTTTTAACACTTCAGTGTATTGTCTCCTATTGCTGCTCCAATTTATACAAGGGAATCAGGACATAAAAAATATCATTAAAAACCAGAACCGTTGAAGGAATTACTTAATGCATAGTCAGTCCAAGGGATTTTTTTTACAAATGAAACTGTTGCCTTCAGCACATCTGAAATGTTTAGAGCTGTCAGTGTCAAAATTGTTATGGAATATCGACACTGACAGCTCTTGAACTGGGTTTCAAAGTGTTGATCGCGTTCAGTTTAATTGATGATATAGGCACTAAATGTAGAAGCCACGTGAAAATTAAACAAAATTAACCTATTAGAAAACCGTGTGCCGACGTGGCGTTTCAATGAAGTAGAAATACCTTTTTAATACTTTTCAACACAGTTGCTCATAAAGTGGCTCTTATTACACTGATTTTAGGTTCATAATGCAGTGTATTAAACAGGCGTGCTTTTTACTTTACATTACCGCATTCGTGTTTTATATTTAACTTTTTCTTTCATTCATCCCCGTAAAGAGTTTTTATGTCTAAATACAATTAATATTTTTATCATCTCCGCCATATACCCAAGATAATAAAAACAACAAATTATTAATAATACCAATACCATAACACAAACTGTAAAAATACCAACAAAAACTGTTCGGTATCATTTTGAGAATTGTACTTTCACTAATTGTTTCAATAATTAAAGATAATAACAATACGAGACTGTTTTTTTTCTCGCATTATGTACTATAACGAGTATAACCCTTTGTTTACTGCATTTTCGTGCATTTTAAATATTGTGAAATTAAAATAACTTGTAGTTTTATTTCATGTTTTAAATTGAAAACTAGGATAGTTTTATAAATTATCCGCCACGTAGTCATAAAGCCCATATGAATGACTCACCCCCGGATTTATCCTCACTTGCGCTCAATCATGGCTCCCCTAACCAGCAGAGATAAGTCATGGTGGTGTATAGGATTACATCACAAATTGTGTATTATGCTTTAATGTGCTTATGTTATGGAAATATAATCTAATATGTAGTTCGATCAGCGTTTTGTAAGAAAAATTGGTAATAGTAAAATTTCGTTTGTAAGTACTCTATTTAGGAAAAGCAAAATGGCGCTACTAACAACAAAAAATTCGCTTAAAAAATACGTTAAAATTATTTTTGATAGAATCGCTACCCTGCTTTTAGTTTTGTAATGGAGGCTTAACATACGCAACACTAGCGTTATGGATATCCGTATTAGTAGGTACTTCTGCGTTGGAAGGGCTTACTGGCATTAATTCACAGAAAGTTACCTTAAACCATTCCGCTATAGAGTTGCGAACGATCTGGATTCGGGTATTGTTGCCGGTGTAGTATTCAAGACTTCATAATTAAAACGCTTCCTCTACTCAGATCCCTTGAACCCGGGTAGAGTGTAATACTAAACAGCCAAGTGCAGTCCGTGAGGCCTAAACTGCGCTTTGCATTTGTGTGAGTGATTCCACCAATCGCACCAATGTGATCGCGAGAGGGACGCACAGAGCCTCAGGCCGATTATCCGATTGGCCTATTGACAAGCAAAGGACGCGTCGCTGTGTGCACTCACACAAATGCAATGCTCAGCTTAGGCCTCGCAGACTGTAACTGCGACCCGGTACCGCTCGCTTCGCTCGCTCGGCTCGCGCGAGATTGGACACAGTTCTAACCTAACCTAACTTAAACCAATTGTTCAGGGCGTCCTAGATTAGTTACTGCACCCAATTCGGCCATTAGAAGCCACACGAAACGCTTAATTTGACAGCTGAACGTTTGTAAAGCCCGGCGGCATTACAGAACTAAAAACAGGGTTTAACATTTAATCCTTCAAACTGCGCGTTAAATCGCTTAAAGGCTCCCGCAGCTCAGAAGTACTGGGGTTCGCAACGACAACGCCGTGCAAGTAGCTAAATTTTGGGACAGTCACATTTGAATTACTGTCGTGCCACAGACACGAGGAAGAAGAAGTTATAGGTATCATGTGTATAAATCGTATGTTATCCTGTATCTTCATATTATTAGGTAACCTACCACTTGAGAAACGCATAGACAATTGGTTGAAGTGGTCCTTGTAGGCGACTGGTCGACACCACTCTTGCGCAATTGTCATCTTGACCAATGAACATCTGTCTATGATACGTCGTGTACCTACTTGCTTTTAATCAGTTTCTAGTAAAGTTCCTGTGAAAAATAATTGTCTTGGTACATAGATACAGGGTGTTATAATAGGCGAAATTATCTTATACCTAACTGCTAAAACATTTTTTAAGGTTTCACTAAGAATGTAAAGCAATTGGTCTTATTAATATGTTTTGTTATTAAAAAAAATACTGTGGGGCTTAATTCTGCGGAAACGAACCAAACCACATCAAAATTTCTCCCATTTTAGTTGATATATTTTATTCATGATGATAATTATTTTTTATCACTTTTATAAGCTTATGTTATGGATGTGTTTATTAATTGGACCGATATTGAAGGAAATTAATTACTAAGTCTTATATCCACATTTGGTATGTCAGCTTAGTATGACTTAATTAACCAATATGAGATTGTAGGTGGCTCATTGTGGCAAAACTGAGTCCAATTTTGTTCGCAGCTCTAACAAAAAATACCTAAATAGGGACTACCCTTGACTTTCAAACCCCAATCACTCCTTCCGTGCACCTCCACCATAAAGATACCATGGCGTCCCATAACTATAAACCATGTAATCTAAGTAAAACCACCATAAAAGCAGGGCTCGGACACTTTGCTTGTGAATAGAATTCAATTACTGTTCGGAAGGGGACTGGGGACAATATGGTGCCGGTTTACAGTTTCAACTTTTGAGTTGATATAAAGTTAATGTTACAGGTTGTTTTTGTTAGGAAAATGTGTGATTGGATTGAAGTATTTGAATAATTTAGAAAAAAACATTATCCCTATTTTTGGGCTCCGCTGCAGTCGGGTACCTATTAAAATTTAGATGATAAAGAAAAGTTGATAGGTGGGTACTTAGACCCTCGAATCGGAAAAGGGTTTTCACAAAATAGTACCTGTTGTGTGGTGTTAATATTTAAAGTGCCACCATTTCACCAAATAGCGCTTTTCTCTAACGGCGCAAAGCCCCAATACTTACTACCTTGTCCAGGTGAATAAATATGTGTTCAAAGGTGATGAAAACATCAATGTGTCCACTTTATGGACTCATTGATGTCTTCATCAGCTTTGAACTCGTTTTGACTAGTTCTATTAACTTAGTATATAAATATCTACATCACTTTGAAATGTCGTTCACCTTGCAAGTGAAACCACTCACGTGTTCTTTATTTTTCCCCTCAATTCCTCAAATTCTTACCTCATCACAACAAAAACAAATCCACCGATCAATGCAGTTCATCTTCCGTGGCCACAAATAAAAGAAAAAAAAACACGGAATGCCGCGAAAACGGAAAAAAGGCGTTCCGTACGTTGGCGCCAAATTAAACCGGGTTCTGTATCATATCGCGCTTTGATCTCCGCGCACAGGAGTGTTTGCGCAGCGCTGTCTGTATGTTTGTCCTGTGCGCGTTGAAAAGACCCTGTGAATGGGCGTCGAGGCTTCCTTCAATAGTAGATTTATATCGGTGAGGATGGCAACTGTAGCGCGGCAATTTGTGGGTAGAAGATACTGTGATAAAGTAGGATGTATGGCGGGATATGAGACGCAGAATGGAAGGCAATGCGTATGGGAAAGCGAAGGAATGGAAGGAAAGGTATTCAGGACGGAGAAAAGGTGGCTGAATACTTATTATTTACCGACGGAGGTTCGTTCTTCGTAAATCTAAAAAGTTGAATTCCTAAATTCAGATTCATTTTCAACAATGTGTAACTGAGAACTCTTTGTTTGACTATATTGCCTCGGTAACCCAAATAATTAAATTCAAATTAAAAAATCAAAATGTTTATTTGCAAGAAAATACATTGTTTACAAGGAAAGATCTTACAGCCTTCAGTCATTGTAGCTACTAAAGTCACCGTTTACACTTGATTAAGTGACTAATGATAAATATCTTTGTGCACAAACAAATCCTTATTGGTACCAATAATGATAATAGTAGTATGTTTATGAAATGCAAAATAAAAATTTGCGTGCGGCCTGGAGAAACAGTTAACTGTTGACTAATTCACTGAATTCCGATTGTCCACTATTATTTTCATGTTAATCCAACATGAAATCAGCTCCCAAGAAATCATCTACAAACATTTCATACATTTTGTCGTGTATACGTATCATATAACAGTGATTCACACATATTGTCTTCAATATTTGTTGACTCATCCTCACCAGGACACCAGGGGTGCTAGAGTGTTTATGAGGTTTCATTATTCATAGGAAGATGGGGTTGCAAGTGGCTTAAGGCAGTAAGTACTTCAGGCTTTGGAGGTGATGGCGGGGCTCGTTTCAATTTGAAACGCCGAATTGTAGAGGAGAGAAGTGTCTTACTTTCGACTCGCGAACACACTTGTGTTTATATGACATACCTATATGCGTCTTTGTATAATATGACTTTTAAAAATAGGGCTATAAATGTGGGATCGTTGTTTGACTTTTGTGGAAGTAAAAAGTAATTAATGCAGGTTACGTAGGTCCAAGTAAAATGTGACTTATCCAATGAGGGAGTGATAAAATCAGTACGTTAACCTGTTATGATTTGGGCGGGAATATAAAACGATTTCTATTGATCTAAAGTCACATTCTATTTGTCTTTCGGTTAACATACATACATAAACTCGCTCACGCCTTCCGCGTTTTCCTTAACGCATTTTGGCCTTGTGCTAAGGCCATCATTGTGAATTTCTTACACAAATCTGGCCTTTGTCGTCGAATTTGCTCCCTTAAACGCCGCATGAAGTCTCGTGCACACCGTCGCGACACCACAGCGCGGCACTGCTCGTCGCGCGACACGTGGTTCCCTTATGTCGCGCTGTGGCGTTGCCAGTGTGCACGAGACTTAACGCTCAAATAATATTCTTTATTTATTTATTTAGCGTTTAACCTTCGAAAGCAATCAACATGACTATGACTTTTGATCGACTTGGGCGTGATTTTTTCGGTTTCGGTTCAGTTGGACGGCGCCACTCCGAAGCTTGTTGACTAGTTTGCATGTCAAACTCGGAAACTCACGTCTCGTCACCAGTAATAATGCGTTTCATGAATGTTGCGTCGGAATTGACTCGTTCTAGCATGTCCTGAGCGTCTCTTATGCGATTGAGTTTTTGGAGAAGCTCTCAAGCTTTTGCCGCTCAAGCCGAACGGCAACATGTTTTATACCCAAGTGATATCCCAAAATACCTAAATTTTCATACGATTGTTTAAAATAGTACGGATCGACTCGTGAGACACAGAATGTTCAGCAGCTATCTCTCTCAAACTTTTATGTGGATTTTCAGTCACTATTTCCTTCACTTCTGCTATGTTAACTTCAGTTATGTTAACTTAAGGCGTTGATGGCCTACCAGAGCGAGGCAAATCTTCCATCACATCTCGACCTCTTTTGAACGCTTTGTAAGTACCACTCATAAGTACGTTTTTTTGATAAAGTCGATTTACCGTAATCCTTCTCTAACATTTTCGGCAACTCCGAACAGGAAATTCCATTGGCAATGCAAATTTTAGGATAAAATCTTCGTTCGGTGTTTTGTCCACTATGAAATTCGCAATACACACTAGGCATGATCTAACTAAAAAGAGTACTGTATTAAATCTAAATAAACAGATGCAATTCAAACTTCGCGCCAAAATGGAAAACAGTTGTGCCAATCTAACAACAACCACAAAAAAAATGGAACCATAAACAAATTATCCATTCCCGAAACTTTTTTGACCTATGTTGAGATAAAGAGCCTTTTTGGTCGCGCACAGGTCGTTTTTTATTATGTTCAGATTACTAGTTTTAATTTCTCCATTTGGTTTTTATTTTTACTGTTTGTATTTTCTATGCGTGTCCCAAATAAAAGATTTTTGTTTCTGTTTTTTCAAGTTGCCTCACGATGTTTTCCTACATCGATGTCAGTAATATATAGGTACAAAGGTGGAACAATAATATTAACGCAATACAAACGGTGTAGTCCTGGGTGGCGATGAATTATTCAGACGACCAGACACTTGGGGTGAACGGGGGTGACGTCTAGACCAATGTTTTTGTAACTACTTGATGTATGTAGGTACTATGTGTGTTTGTTTGTTTGTTTACCTAATAATGTAACACGGTTCGGTAAGATTTTGAAGGATAAGGTAGAAATCACAAGTCTTGGCAAAAATTCTTTAAGTATTTTGAGCAATTTAGCTGGAAAAATAACTTATAAGTTATGCAGGATGGCGGGTTACCATTAAATATTCAGTGCATGATTTTGAATCCGCCTGTGTTACAACTTTTTGGTGGTAATTTAAAAAAAAACCGGCCAAGTCCGTGTCGGATCACGCGCAATGAAAGGTTCTTCCACACATTCATACACTTTGTCGTGACTATTTTGGTATATATATGCCAAATTAGAGCTTTCTAGTAAAATAAGAGTCTCTGAAGCAAGCTGCGGACAGACGGATGGACGGGCGAACGGTAAACGGACATGGCGAAACACAAAGTTCCTTGTGGACTACGGAACCCTAAAAATGCTTTTTCTTACATTTTGGCCGCGTAGGTTTTGCACTTTTCAATGAAACCGGCGATAAATTTCTACGCTAGGATTCATGGTTACAGTTTGTAGATTTTTTTAATGATTTCAGAGTGTTTTAACGGATGTGCTAAAAAAATCACGTGACGTATTTTCTAAAGCCAGGCGACGACAGACGCTTCACTTTTTGTTGATTTTTGCTTTTTTACACGAAGTGAAGCGTCTCATAAAAACAAAATGAATTAAAAATAAAAATGTATTCATTAGCGAATCGATACAACAAAGTTGGATTTCGGCACTCGGCTTCACTTGCGTCCCGAATGATCGATAAAATAAATGAAAGGACAAGATGAACGTTCATTTCTAAACAGTTTCTACTCGACTTCGTCAAATGTCGTGTGAACGTGTCTGATAACGGCCTAAACATCCATTCCAAATTCAAATTCTGTTGACAATCCGACTTTTAAAACAAATGAGGTCGCTTTGGAATCGTGTGCGGTCACTTGGATGAGGTTCGAAGTTAATTTTACAGAATACTTAGCGCACTTCAGTCACTTAGCTTTTTTGCACTAAGTTTCATCAGCGTCCAGCCTTACCAATTGGGATGATGACAATTTTTAAATTTTTATCAAAAAAAAAAATGATTGTTTCCAAATAATGCAAACAGTATTATAAACAGTGTAAAATATTAAGAAATTGCCAAGTTATAAACGTTTTAAAGCAAGTGTTAGACAAGGACAGCACTATCGTTGAAGTGACGTCACGACTATGCAACTTCATACTAGCGCCATACATTGTCCGTACCGCGCGACAAGGACTGAAATAGTCCCCTCCAAAAACTCTTAAAGCGTGTAGCTTCTTCATATTTACATCAATTTAACAGATTTTTTCAATTATCTCATTTTTATTATGCCTTCTTTGATATTACATTATTTTTTCGAACATTTTTAATATTAGTCATAAAAACATAACATCACGCCTTGTTTCCCCGAAGGGTTGGGCAGAGGTGTACTTATAGTACACCCACATTTCGCCAGTTATGTTTAAATCCCAAGTAATAGGGGGCGAGCCTATTGCCATCTACCGGGCACAAATCCAGAGTTCGGGCTGCTACTGAGAAATTCCAGATAGAAAATCCCAATAACACGTTGCCCGACCTGGGGATCGAACCCAGGACCTCATGCTCAGCAGTAGCGATTGCGACCACTAGACTAACGAGGCAGTCAACCTGCCTTTAATATTAGTCATCATCCCTATTGTGGGATAACTAGTATTTACAGCCAACTAGTCCAGTAATCATCTCATCTTAAATCATTATGCTACCTATGCCTTACTTAGTCAGGTAAAATTCAGGGTTCCGTACGCAAATTTCAAGGCAGCAATATATTGTGGCGAACGCTTGTGCCGCCTCAATTGTCATATGCAGTAGCCCTTTAGTTATTAAGATTGTTTCTAGAACAAGTGCTTTTGTTATTACTTAGTGGGTGAAAACGGGACTCAATAACTACAACTACGCCGCATGTTTGTCTCAGGACTGTATCTCTTTAACCGATTACGGTTAAAGAGATACAGTCCTGTGACCTATTAAGGTAGTCAGTTGAATTTTCTCTCAGAATAAGGGTTACTATTCTCCTAACACGGTTAACTGGTGAATAGTTGTTTTTGCTGCTTATATTCACTTATTAACCCTATTTTATCTATAGAACTGTTTTGTCCATTTCTGTCAAGTTAAAATGAAGTTTGACAGAAAGGGAAAGAAGATAAAACACAAATTATTATGGTGGTACGGAACCCATATGCGCGAGTTCGACGCTCTTGACTAGATTTTTTTTCAACGTCTAGGTATCGGTAATGTCTGTCATTAATTAGTCTTTAAGGTCGGAACACATTAAATACTAATTACTATAGTGGCTACGTTCACACGCTATTAAAATCCTTATTTAGTTGAAGACCTAGATTTTTCCCCTACTAATTAAGTCCAAAGTTGCTTATGTTCAAAAATCATCATCATTTCAGCCGAGAGACGTCCACTGCTGGACATAGGTCTCCCCCAAGCACCGCCACTTCGACCGGTTCTGTTCTTAAAACATCCAGCGGATTCCTGCGGTCTTCACAAGGTCATCGGTCCACCTTGTAGGGGTTAATATTTTTAACAGTAGACGTAGATAAGATTATAAAAAAGGTCTAAAACAATAAAACCTTTCTCCTAAAAAAAACAAAGTCAAAGACAAAGCATTTAATTAAAATAGGCACTAACAGCCTTATTTATAAAAATATCACTAACCATTAGTTAGCCACTGCTTAGCTAACCAATTAGTTAGCTCTAAATCAATGCTTAACTTTTCTTTATTTATAAACGCTAGTTAGCGGGTGATTAGTAGAGAAACGGAATAGAGGTGAAATTATGTATTCAGCACAGATTATAATCAAAATAGTCGCCTACAAAACAGAATTTCGAGAATAAAGTTGTCAAACCCACGATTTTTGTATCTGTCGTGACATTAACAGACGTATGTCAAAAATTACTTCGGAAAATTTTAATTTGATTATAATTATTTATTACGTTATTTCATTGTATTTGCATGGTAGCATTGAAAATAATTAGCTCCAATAATTGGAGTAAACTGGAAAAGGTATTTATCCCTGAATTAATATACACTTACTAATATAAACTGACCAAATGAATGTAAAATTGATGTAACATCAGTAGCCGATTATAGCTATGTTTTTTTCATGTCCTAGCTTGAATATACTCTTTTGGAAATGTATGTAGGTACTTGTGTCTATTATATAGTGTCTTTTAATAACAATTATTATACTTGTTTACAGGTACAAGTCTGACTGCTTCCATGAAAGCCAATATTAGCACCTGGCACCAATAATATTCAACCGCAAAGACGGGGAGGGAGGAGACCATTAGGGCTGAGGCTACGTGGAATTGATGCGAAATGAGAGTGGCATGAAAAAAGAATGGCACAGTCCATAACTTTGTAAGAAGAATATTGGAAATCAAAAATAGGGAATTTATAACAAAAATGTTTCTTTATTATATATCAAAATAAATTGTTTCCACAAAATGTCTTGTTATTTGTGTGCCACGTGGCTATTCTTATAGTATATGGCCTTAGAACTGGCGTCATAAGATTAAGGGCACATGGGATAACACATTGGATAATAACTATCTCCTATGAGCTTCCTCACAAACTCATACTCTTCAAACCTCATGAGTAACCTACTGAGCCTACTACTGTTTGAGTTTTCCCTATAAATCCTTTCATCATGTGTACTTCGAATGAAGAAAATGTAATGTAGATAATTATTCTCGTAACGGATTTTAACGAGCTTTTTAGGTCTTCCTTGGTCTACTTCCCACTGGCGTTTAAAAATTATTTTAAAAAATCTGCGTCGTTCTGAAAGGTCGTAAAAGATTGACGAATTCCATATTTACTAAGGCACAGCTCGATATTAGGAACAAAATAACCTCGAGGCAAACAATAATCCTATTGAATCGATCAGCTGACTCAAATAAAAACCGCCATACTGCCTCTTAGCATCCTCTTAACAAGCTACCGATGGTGTTTAAATTTGACAGCTACTAATCAATTGGTTAGCGAACTCTTAGCGCTAAACAACGTTTTTGAATAAGAATTTGGCTAAACATTTGCTTAGCAATTGATTAAAATTTAAGACACGTTTATGAATAAGACTGTAAAAGGCACTTTTGAACGTCAACATTTTCATTTGAATTGATTCTAAGCGCCTCTTCCAAAAGGTAGTTTCGAATGGAGAAGAAGGGGCAAGAAACTCCAGGGGAAAGCACCAGGGTATCCGCGAAATTCAAATTTTCTTAGGTTATTTTTGAATTTTTTTGTCAGTATAAACTTGTAGTGATTCGCGGCCGTAGAAAGTAAGTATGTATTCACATAATTATAATCATTAAATTTATCAATGATAAATGATTTTATTTCTGTAAGTAGTTTGTACAAACACTTTTTCACGCCAATTTTTATTTATCTTAAACTAGATGAGGTCGGCGTTTCCTATCTGACTCACAGAACATAAATACCCTGACGGGATCTGACTACTCTGAGAAGAAAGGCCGATGTCACAGTCTCTTTTAAAGTCCAGACATAATATTGGTCAGATCATGTGAAACCATGTGGATTGATGTCTAAAATGGTATTTTGAGGAAAGAACCGCACAACTCAAAATATAAGGAGCTCAGTGATTCGACGAACAATACCAAAGAAAGAACATTGAGTAGGCCGCATAATTACTCAAACCGCCAGACCAAGATTAAGATTAAAAATAACTGATATAAAAAAAACACTGACCCACATAGTTAACTAAACTAGTAAACAATATTACTCTTTATTACCAAGTAACCCAATTGAATGACTATTACCTGAAATCTTGACATTTGAGGAGTTGTATTACTGAAAGAAAGAAGAAAGAAAAAAACGTTTATTTGCGGTAAACATGACGCAGTGATTGAACACAAACACCAAAAATAACAAGTTGGGGGAAAATATGCGACACATCCACGCAAAACGGCCATCGCTCAGCTTAATGCTACGACCCTATCCGAGACAGAGTCCCAGCGCTGGTTTTCAGCGACAGCCGGCGTTGAAAGACGTCGCCCGGTGCAGCAATCGCTAAGATTAAAACTAAAATACATACACATAAAAACTAGATAAGTGTTCAACAAAATAAGTACAACAAGCTATTTTTGTAAAATCGTAAAATTCCGGGCATCGAATGCTCACGCGCCGTTAGCCTTTGATAATCTGTGCGCGCAGCTGTCATATAAACATAGGTTTGACGTTACTGATTCTAATGATTATAATTCCACCTTAAGTGCTTTCATCTAACAAAAATACTTCTTGTACTTTAATGGTCTTTTAGGTGTGTTAATCATGCCAAGAACAAAACGATTTTTCGTATATTATCGAAGTATTTAGAACACTTTATGTACAGTACTTTAAATGCAATCAAAAGCCTCTATTTCAACTCAACAATTGTCCTCAGTCTTGAAATAACATTGACACTGTTTCTATTGTTTCAATCTTCTTTTTGTTTTATCAATAAATAGATATCTCTCTTTATCTTACACCGTAACAAATTTTTACCAATATTTGAAAGAGGCAAAATCTCTGAGTTTGTATGTAGGGGGTGATATTCGGAACTATCGATTCGATTCCGAAAATTCCTTCGATAATAGGAAGCGACAGAATTCCCGAGTGTCATCCTTACTAATATAAAAAAAATCGAAAGTAACTCTGTCTGTAGGTATGTTACCTTTTCATGCCTAAAGGACTGAAACGATTTCTATAAAATTTGGCAAGAAGATAGATGGTGTTGTAATTAATAGAAAATTTAACACTGGCCACAACAAAATTAGCTTTTAATGTTGCCACCAGATGGCGCCTTTAATATGTTATCTGTAGGTTCGGTGTTCTTCCTTTAGAAAAGTGTAATGTGCGTCTACGTATTAAACTAATTAGGAATAGATACATTGTTTTTCTGGAAACCAATCTCATAAACCAATAGATGCCACCGTGGGAAAATATATAGGCTACTTTTGTCCCGGTTGCGTGTGTGTGACGTGTCCCCTGCGATAATTTCCGACATCCATGCAGGCGAAACCGCAGGCAAAAGCTAGCGGACAGAAGCTAATAAAAATAAGAATAGAATAGTTGCATTTTTACACGTAACAAAGCGAAATCGACAGTGTAGATTACTGTAAAACAAAAACCAAACAGATTTTTGCACTACATGGTCGTATTTATTACCTCCCAAACTGTTACATTGTAGGGGCCATAATGATTGAAATCAACCGCTCTACCATTTTCGTCAACGAATAGCCTGTAATGTACTTTTTATGTCCAAGTATGCGGTTTCGTTGAGGCCTCGTGTGAGTACGTCGGTGTTAATTGGTTGCAGGCCGAAACAAAATGGCGGAGCGGGAGCGATTAAGCTTTATTTATTTTGTGACAAAAGAAAATTTAAATTGATAGGAATATTTTCCTACTTAAGATAGCTTTTTTTAAGTCTTTACCGTAATCATTATCTAATATCAAAATATTATAGTTTGTGCTCCTAGGTTTTTGTAAGTATATCAATGTTTTCACGAAAACATTGTTGAAAAGATGTTTTAAACCCAGTGCGTGGTTTTTACAAGAGATTCGATAAAATGGTAAACTGCATTGTTCAGTTTTTCCGCTTCAAAATAAATTTTTTTCGTCACTCAATTGAAATGACCATCGACACGTTTTCTCACATACATTACCATCTAAACATAACACGAACGTGTACACAAACAACAACTTTTCTATTTTAAACTTTATTTCTTCACGATAGAGTATATTTTCTATAGTTTACAAGTCTTTCCTCGTGTTTCCTCGACACGCCCTCTTGATAATGATGGCAGTGCCACCAGTTTTTGCTTCGCCGCGAGTGTGACAATGGTACAGTTTCATGGTGAAAACGAATGGTGGGGAGAAACTTCCCTTATTAACATTCTGTTCTATAAATATAGATTTTCTGTAGAACTACCCTTAGGTAGTTAGCCTTAGCTTTTGAATGGGCCTTTGCAGTTCAAGAAATGTGAAGCGAATTATTTTTCTCCAAACAAAACAAAACTTCCTTCCCTAAGTACTACAGTTGCGAATAATAACTATTGCTCATATACACACAGCGTCTATTGATGCCAATGCCTATGAAAAAAGCTTAGCCATTATGTTGCAAAAATGAAAAAGATCTTTAATAAAATGCATGACTGCATCTTAGGGGAGCTACGAAGTGGCAAGACTTAATTATGCACCTAAGTTCAGCGTAGGTAAGTCCCTAAGAAGTACCTTGGGTTTGGGTGGTCAGCATCAGTACCACCTCGACTTGACTGGGTAATATTTCTACAATTGCTCATGGCAATTATGCATAACTACTTTGGTTACCTATTGAAAGCCGTAAGCCAAACATAATGAAAAGTGTATCTTACTTCTATTAAAAACGATTCGTTATAATATACAAAAAAAAAACCTTTTTCTTTTGATATGCGTGCAATGAATTCCGTGTTTTCTTAGGAAATTGGCTAACTCATTCTATATAGAACTCACACGCGTGTATAAGTTCCTTGACCTCAGAACGCCATGAACACAAGCCAAGGCGGCCGTATTAACATCCCGTGTCGGCCGTAAAACCTTCTAGTTATGAAGTTTATTATATTCCCTGCCGCTGTTAATTGTAGCCTAGCTTTGAATGGAGCTTGAAATATTACAGCTTTTTGTGCAGAAGGTTCATAGGGATATTGTTTTATGTGCTCAGGTTGATGTAAGGTGTTGATTTGTTTGATAGATCCGTATGTGAGTGTATTCAATAATATCATAGGCAAATTGACTACCAACTTATTTTGTCTGTTGGTAGATATTCAAATTACAACTGTAATTCTTTGGCATTTTTATGAAATGTCTAAAACACGGAGATTGCTTAACACCGACTGTACAAATTATCCATTCGAAGAAATACCGGCTTCGTTGCGTATATGGAAACCCTTCCAAACTTCAACTTACGTTACCAATAATGGTCTCATCATCATCCACGGCCCGACTCCATACGCTTCTGGGCATAGGGTACTCTTTCCTCGGGCCAATCCACATGACAACAGAGATCTAGGAAGCATCATAATCAGCATTATGGTTCCCACTGCTGTGACACAGGCCTCCTCTCGGTGAGTCTCGGTGAGTCGGCCGTACACCACCACGCGGGCACAGTGCGGAACCAAAAGTTCGAAGACATGTGACATCTACCAAAGATGTCACATGTCTTCGAACTTTTGGTTCTAGAACCTTCCGGATTCTAAGATTTCCTCACGATGTTTTCTTTCACGGTTTTGGGAGCATTGAAAATATTTAGGTACACAAAGTCATGCGCCTGTCCAGGTGACTATCACTGCTCTTCTTCCTGGTCTAGGAATAGCTGGTATGAGTATTTATGTTTAATAACAGGTATATAAACAAGTAGCAGACCCGGCGAAATTCGTCCTGACTGTTTTTTTCGTTGTGATTTTGCTAATGTTTTTATAGTTATTCTGCCATTCGGGACGGAGACAAACCAAAGATCATACAAATCGGTCCAGCCGCAGCTATAAATGCTGTAACTAACCCGACTTGGTTTCATATGTTATAGATATAGAATATACAAAGTGTCCCGTAAGTCGATATAAAGCCGGAATCAGTCAAGTCTTAATATAATAGAATTACGGGCACTTAAAAAAAGAGAAAGTGTGGTCTTATAACTCCTGTTGCTTTTTTATATATTTTTCTGTTAACGAAAATGCCCCGACCTATCGCCCGACTCCGGTTTGACGTCGACTTCTGGGCAACCCTGTACATAAATATATAACATACCATCACACCTGTGAACGGAGTAGGAGCCTAGGGCACAGTTTTTTTTCTTCAGAAATTGGTCATTTAAAGCATTAAAAACAGTAATTTTGATAAAAAAATTACGAACTGATTAAAACATAGAAATTTATTAAAAACACAACGCAAAGAGCGTTATGTTTTTAATAAATATCTATGATTTCTCTCTAATTTCAATACTTTCAGTCACGTGCGATTAGTCACGGCGCGGGCGTGACGTCGCGTTGTTCAAGTTGCTAGTACTTCAAATGTGTAGTATTTATAGCTGGATCAACTTCTTTTTTCAATTTTATAATTAAAAAATATGCTTCTACTCCGTTCACCTAATATACCTACCCATCTTTTTTTAAAGACGGTAATAAATGTCACCGGGTATATACATACATTCACCACTTATTTACACTACATCGCTGTCATTAGTTCTAGGAAATGTCAGCGAAAAACAAACAGAACCCTAATTGCGTAATACACAATCAATCGGAATCTGAATCCTTTTGAAACAGATTGCTAACCCATTGTGCATTGCTTCATAAGTTCGATAAAATTCTGCTCAACAATGTAAATAACGCAATGAATGTTGTTGAACTGTCAAAATCAAACAGATTAGTCGTAATCGTTTACGAAAATGTGTTACGCAATTTGGCTGCTGCTTGCCAAGGCAACCCTTAGTAGAGCTATCCGGACCTTCGAACCCAGATCGATGTGCTTACATGTTGTTTGAGTGAATTCGCAATTTAATTATTAAATACTATTTATATTATGTTACAAGCGAAATAATGCTTAAGTTTAAGCTATAGGTACTATGTTTGTGCAAGTTTTAATTTTTCTAATTTGGTTATTGTTAGTATACCTATAGTTTAGGTTTTTAGTTTAAAGGTTCGTACACAAGTGATCCTAGTAGGGTTCCCATTTTTATTCGGACATCAATAGGTACCCAAAAAATAAAGGAACTGTCATAATTATTCACCATGTCGAAAACGTCAAAAAGCAGTGAAAACATACGCCGATACTTTCGGCTCACGTACGGAGGGTTGATTGCAATCAGTCGTAACCACCCTTATTGAATTGCGTCGATTCGGAACACACACTGTACTCGTTTGAGCACACTGTTTGTACGGGATATTATATCGGGGTGGTTGCCGGGGTTCGTTTGCTGGATGGAGCAACATTTTTTTTGTTTTTTGTTAGTTATTGCTTCCATGATTGAGTGCAATATGGCAAAGATACTTAAGAGGCTGACAAGTGGAAAGAGAGTAATTTGAGTGGTAATTTATTGCAAAAAATTATGCAATTATCTTTTTTTTTTTTTTAATCTATGGATTGGACTAAAAGCAATAAAACACGCTTACGTGCTACTACGTTAATATGCTGTTTGTAGAACAATAAGACAAAAAAATCTGATTTTTTGCATGTTAATCGTTAAAATATGTTTTTAGAGGCATCTTCGTGTTTTTTTTAAATACATTTAATCAAATATCAAATGTATTATATTATATTTTTAATACACTATATACTTAGCTAACGTCCTTTAGAATATCATATATTTTTACTGCAGTGGATAATATACTTTTAGGCATTATAAAACTTGCGTTTAGATCCTGTTGTCCCCTGAAACTAAAGTGACAAATTAATACGTTCTTTTTTTAAGGTTCTAAATGTGGTGTATCTACTAGCACTAGACTAAAATTCGTGGCTGCTCTATTTTAGTCCGATACCGAACGCTGGACTGGATCGAAAATTGTTTACATTGGTCCAAAATCGAACCAGTGTCAATCGAATCCAGTGCTGGATTAGTAACAGGATCAATTTAAATGAGCCTACATGATCGCTTATTGAGGTGGTCTGTCAGAAAGCCAAAGAGGCGTCAATGGTGTATCAAGAAGCCGTTATGAAAAAGACCGGTGAAGGCAAGCGTCCGAGACGAAACAAGATATCAAGCAAAATCTCGAAGACATGTGACAAAACAGACGGGCCCTCTCCCTCCTCACAGATAAGGGTCCTGTGTCCCTGTGTGGGAACGTCTGATTATGTATGTTTTTTACAGCCATATTTCTGGGTTTTTTTAAAGCAGGGACTCAAACTGTAACAACCTTTACAGTTTAACACTGTTTTAAAAGAAAAACCTTGAAAATAAATATAACAGATACAATACTGTTACATGTCAAAGTGTAAACTTTTACATGTGTTAATAATTGTGAAAATGTGTAACAGAAAAAAACAGTTTTAGGTATAGCACGTTACCGCAACAACGCACGTCAGACACATACGCATTTTGGCAACGCCGCGTTTACCTGTTACACAATAGGTGGATATCACCAATCAAACTGAACACGATCAGCACATAGACTACGTTTAAGAGCTGTCAGTGTCATTATTTTCTATGGTTATCAATTCTAACTTATAATTCTGTAACCTATAAGGTGATTTTTTGTCCCTATCATGAAGTGTAGTCACATCCAGCCATTCTTACTCCTTGTAACGAGGAGCTAAATTATCTTTTATCAGATAATTTATCAGCTTTTATTTAGTGGTCCCCAGTATGAGCAACAATTTGTATGATTTGCTGTATGTTCTTTATATTACACCCTAGATGTTACTGTTGTTTACTGTGTAGTGATATTGGAAAAGTGAGAAGTATCCTTTGTTTGTGTTTTGTGGTGTTACAGAGATATGAGGAACAGGGTGTAAAGTTTACTCATACTCTATGTAAATGGGAGGATCCTCTTGACCAGACGGGAGTCGTGTCTGCCGGGGCAACTGCCTGACAATTGATGTCGTGATGTTGTTGTTGTATATATGCTAGTTCCACGGAAAACTCTGCTTGCGCGATGCAGAATTTTGCGTGACGTCCGTGTGATGCGTAGTTTCGAATGTGGCGGTGTAGATGCCGCCACAGTGTTAAGTAGTTCATAGAGTCACCCCGTTTATTCTGGGTAGTTTTGGGATTTCGACTGGTTTGAAATTGTGTTGTTTTTGTAACCGTGTAAACAAATATTTCTAGCTTATACGTTAGCAATGGATTTCGTTGCATTGTCAAAATAAAAGAAATCGACAAAATTAAGATTGTGTTTCGGAATTCGAGAGTTGGTTACGGGTTCAAGCTTGGTTCTTCTATCTCTTTTCAACCTAAGGTCTTAAGATTATCCAGTCAAAAAGTTTGGTAGCAGGATTGTCTGCACATGATGTGCAGGACACCGTATCGTCAATCTTGGAAGGTTTTCCAATGGTAACATTGGAAAAGCTCGACTTATTCTGTACCTATCAGGGTTCAGCCATCGAAATAACCACCTCAACACACACACTTAACCTGCATAAAACACAAACTCAGTATTATGATTTCCGAGCAAATTGTATGAAATTGAATTACAGTAACGAACACCAGTAACCATTCGTAATTCGTTCGGTAAATCAGCGCCTATCAAATTAATCCCCACAGGATATCGCTGATTTTCTCTTTTAGCATACCAATTTTAACCTTATTAAGACGTAAATAAGGTTATGTTTGGGATGGGGTCTCAAAAGATTGAGTAATGGAGTCAATAGACTGATTTGGTCTCATTACGGGAAAAATGTGATTTGCTACTTGTATTATCTATGGGTATCAGTTGCAAAGGGTCTGTGTAACACGATTTCTTTTGGACAAACATGGTAATCCTACTAATATTATAAACGCGAAAGTTTGTGAGTATGGATGGATGTTTGTTACTCTTTCACGCAAAAACTACTGAACGGATTTGAATGAAATTTAGCACACATTTAGTTTATAACCTGGATTATCACGGGATCAAGATTTATGCGGGTGAAACCGCGAGGAGCAGCTAGTAAGTAATAAGGTACTGATGTTTATGAATTTGGACACATCGAATATATTAGATTTGATTATTTAGTGACCGAAATTCGAACGGTGTCTAGGTTTTTAGGGATCACTTCGTTGTCTGTTTTTAGGGATCACTTCGTTGTCTGTTTTTAGGGATCACTTCGTTGTCTGTTTTTCAGTATATCAAGACCCTTTATCTTAGGAATGCGCGGAGGTGTCTAGAAGAGAAGTGTCTGAAATTAATATCAAATACGTAAGTTTACGATTACTTGGAGCTCAAAAAAGCTTCTAAGTAAACGCATCAAAAAAATAGGGCAAATAAATCAAAACCTATACCTAGGGTAGATCCCGTTGACCTAGAATCATGAAATTTGGCACGAAGCAACATCTCACAGCAAAAATAAGGCACAAATTCCGAAAATCTTTAATTTAAAAAAAACTGTTGCAGTTTGAGAATTGACCGTATCGTATATCGATATATGGGAGAACATGTTTTTAAACTACAATGTTATGTTTGTTCTTGGGATAAATTAATCCCAACTACGGAACCCTTCATTGTGCGTGATGCGACACGCACTTGGCCTGTTTTTTTAAGGGAAAGCTTCTTTAGCCGCGATTTTTCTTAGGTACGGGATAATCTTATGGGTTCGCGTCACCGAAATGCCTATGTTCAATGTTTATCTGTTGCTATGCATACTTAATTTTAAGTTTTCACTTCGGCCAGCAGTCCCCATGACTCATAGGCATATGTATTCTTTTCTGTAAATTCGTGTAAAAAAACACTTTTACAAGTCACAAAAATAACTTGTTTTATGACTAGATGAGGTCGGTTCGATCTCGCCGTGAACGCGATGATTTACTTTAAAAAACAAATGAATTCGTCGGTCACTTGAGTGAGATTCAAAGTGGACAATTTACAGAAAGAACTACATTTTCAGATTAAGGAGATACTCTTTTGTTTTCCTTTGTGATCTCTTTACAATCATTCAGTGAGCACGCCACTCAAGTGGCAAAGTATTCTTAACTTAACCGTTAACTTAAGGACACGACAGACAATACCATCACCAGACAATAGCCCGGGATCCGTTACTTAACATATGTTCAACATAATGATGACTCTAACCGCAATTTGTGCTGCGCAAGCGCAAACTTACAACCACACGATACGTGCTAATTACTAATTATAGTTACAAAAAACTTTACCCTCGCATTAGGCTGTTTTTATAATAATAAGATCGCGTGCTAGTTTTTTTTTTTGTTGTTGAGAATATTGATTATTGATTTTGTAGGGTGGTTTGGTGGTAGAAAAAGTGGTTTCCCATGAGTGATGGTGTTCTTAAATGTAGATATTAATGTGATTCATTTCTAAGGTATCCACTGTACCTGTACAAATAAGGAAATTGTATAACGTTTTCGAATCCTATTAGATTTTTCAAAGAAGAAAGTACTTCTGCTTCCACTCTCAATTTTTTTATGAAAGATCTTTTCTACAGTTGAATTTGCTTATCTACAGTTGTTGATTGAAGAGACCAACATAAGCAAATAAGGTGTTTATTTATAAAAAATGATAAACTTCTTCTTAACCATAGATTTAAACGTCTCTAGATCTTTAAGCCTGGCGACGCCAAAGTATAATGCAACAGAAACACAAACATATTTAGGTGCCGCCTAAAGTACCGTATCACAATTCTATAAATAATACCTTTTCACTATTCATACAATTTGATACATAATATCTTCGCCAATCAAATATATATACAACTCGACAGTTGGCACAATTCTTATAAACCACATACTTATTGTTTATATTTAAACCAAAATAACGGACATACCCCATTGTCCTTACCTCAGCTACGGGAGACAGTTGCTAACAATTATCATGGGGCACAAAAGACCCCATAGTTATAAGAATTAATAGGTCGTCGAGAAGTAGAACAGTCTTGTGACAAATGTCGTCGTTTGAAGATGGTTTTATTATTTTATATTGTTTGAGTAAAATAATTATAGGATGCGAAAATAGAATGAAGGAAATACAGCGGTCTGTTTTGTTCTGTGATAAAATGATGAATCAAATGGACAAGTACAGTTGGTCCTATACTTCTCGGTTTGTGCACAGGGTGTGAGGGGCTTACAAACACCTTCTTATATGTTACAGAATGATAAGAGTTGTGACACTCGACACAGCGCCTCGGAAAGCAAGTAAGGCCGTTGGTCCTGCGCCTGATCTCACACCAGTCGTGTTGGAATGCCGTCCCATCAAACTATGAGAGTGAGGGACAAGGCAGTGCACCTGCGTTTTGCACACACTTGCCCTGCAATATCTTCAGCGTACCTGGCTAATCTCCGTTGAGATTGTCAGTCGTGAACGGAATGCAGTCAAGCAAGAGAATTTTATAGGAAGGTTGTCCTGGAAACACTGCTGGCAGTAAGCTGAAGTGATTAAAAGCTGGAGACTGCTATAGACCTAATACTTGTTAAGGACGAGCAAAAAAAAACAAACTTATGACGCTTTCCAGCTCTTCTAACTGGGTGTAGCAGCCACTTAAAGAAGCTTCTGGAGTTGAGAGAGAACCTGCGGGGTAATTGCGTTACACTCACAATATTTTGCCATATATTTTGTCAATTCGACAATAATCATTGCGATATTAACATTTTCGATAAGATTAAAAAAAAAGAACCCGACTGCATTTAATCGTTCCAAAATTCAAATCTGAGATTGAACTATAACTGCGTCAGACTGCTTGAAAAGTGAGCTCGTTTTGAACTTTTGATAAAAAAAAAACATGTCCCTGTCTTTGTTGTTTTGCAGTAACAAATAAACCAATGAATTAGGAATTTGCTTCAAGATATTTCGGATTGTGATAGAAAATATGTTATGCTATGTAAGGGTGTCTGTGTAGGAGTAGAACATGTCTTGTGGTGTTTGATAAAACGATTGTGCTGTTATCAATATACATCAAACTCTGTATGCAGTCGCATGACAACATTTTGTAAATGAATAGCCGTCCCTATTGATCGTTTTTTTGAACTCCATTAAAGTTATGTAGTTTTTTTCCTATGTTGTCAGATCTACTCTGTAATTTGCAAATCCGATTAAAACGACCAATTACCAGAACATTCACAAAAACAGATGAAAACCACAGATTCTTTATATTATAAAAACAGCACAATGACGACATGTTGCAAACGGGAGCTCACAGATTAATTTCTTACCAATCACCAACTTATCTGATAATCATCGACAACAGACAACACTTCGAAAGTATACCCTGTTGATTTGACATAAAGTTTGTACCCGCAAAACTGGGGTGTAAAATTATAGTTGTATTTCTTAAGGAACAAAGCGGTCGAAATTGCTTGAAAAGACTCGGTTTTTGTCAATTATTGGGTCTCATTAGGGTTCATTGAGAGGATGTGGTCCAGTGATGATGCTTCGTGATCATTGTATCGTCACTCCGTGTCAAATGCGGCTTGTTTGACGAGCACGCGATGTTTTGAGGTGACCCTTGATGTAAGGTGGCTGTTATTTTGGGGAGAATGTTTTTTTTATTTCCGAATCCGTCATCATCTGGCCCAGCTTGTCTTTTTCTTGTTATGTTGGACTAGTCCAGTCTTCAAAGCGAATGGAGCTGACTACTAGACTTTTACATGTAACGACTGAGTTTCGAATCCATAATCCTGCAATTAGGATATGTTTGTGAATGTGGTGGGGTATACCTACTTAAACAAACCGGTAAAGATTGCAAATGTGTTTTTTGATTTTATACAAAACTTGAACTGATTCGATTGATAAAATACACAAATGCATTATCATAGGTTAATACCGACCGTTTGAGTGTTTTGTGTTTGTTGCCTGAACATTCAATATCGAAAAGTAGAACATCCTCAGGGGTAAGTTTACGCTAGGCTTTACATTGTTCCAATCTCTACAAATTGAAGGTCCAGGTTGCAGTCTTTATCATATTTTACCATCAAACCTTAAAACCAGTACCTAAGTGATTCCCATCTGAACATCTCAATCAACACAATTCAAGATCTTTTAACTTTATTTACTTAGCATGCAAATATTGACAAGCCTCTACGGGGTGGGGGGCGTTACAAAGGGAGCCGCTTCCTTTGATCTGGCCGCTCTCACCTGTGCCTCGAAGATTTATCACTGGCGTCTTCCACAAACGTATTGTGTGGGGACAACCGTCTTTATTGGGGGCAAAAACACTGATGAATGGGATTTCGGGTAGTCGAGCTGTAGGTTCGCGTTTACGTTGTCCATCAATTTGGAAGTACTCGTGTATAGAAGGGCTGTATTTGAATTTGGAAGACAATTGTTTCGACTGGAATTTGTTTTTGTGTTGTTAAATAGTAAATGATTTTATTTCTGTAAGTAGGTTTGTACAAACACTTTTACACGTCGATCATATTTTTTAAACTAGATGAGGGCGGCGTTTCCTATCTGACTAGTCTGAGAAGAAAGGCCGAAACAAAATCAGAGGTCACAGTCTCGTTTAGAGTTCAGACATGATATTGGTCAGATCATGTGAATACCATGTAGATCGGTGTCTGAAATGGATTAAAACTGAAACTGAGTACATAGTCCTCACATTCACATTAATTTAAAAAAAATGAAACTTTATACAGTAAATATTTATGGCATTGAACATTTAAAAAGGCATAGTTAGTAATAGAAAAGATAAGTAAGCAAAATAAATTAAATCGTCATTGTCATAATAGGCTTTCTGGCACACAGTTTCCGCTTTATAAAAGATTTGAGTTTATTTAGGCTTAGTTCTTGAATGTGACTAGGGAGTTTATTATTAAAACGTAGGTACTACATTGGCATCTAACGTGCCACCTATTTTCTTGAGCTTGGTTGTAGGAACAACACTTTTGTTATTAATTCTAGTATTTATAGTATGGATAACACTGTATTTTAAAGAGATTGATATTTTCATAACTATACTGAGAAGGCACAGCCATTTTATTGATCTCTTAAAATTTTTCTCTGAAGAGTCAAATCCTTAATTTAGAAATGGACGAATTGCCATTTTTTGTAAACCCAAAATTGTCTGAAAATAGACGGCATTTTCCCATAACAGCATACCGTTCGACATAGCAATATGAAAATAAATGAACTAAATTTGAAGTTTTTTATCGAAAATTGATGAATGTTTATTTGTGGTGTAATTTGGTCCTATAACATAACATCACGCCTATTCCGAGAAGGGTTATATAGGCAGAGGTGTATCTACATGTAAGTAAAACATTTCGTAATTGAGGGCGAGCCTATTGCCATCAACCGGGCACAGATCCCGACTCCGGGCTGCTACTGGTAATTAAATTTTACTGTGGAAAAATGTGTGTCGTTGTAACAATAATCATTTAATTTATTAAAGCCACATTAATTACAGAGGCAAACATCCCTTCCATCGATTTGCACATAATGCACACCTACTTAAATATCGAATCATTTCTAATCCTACCAGCAAAGAAATAGCTCCAACCAACAAAAATCAAGAGCTTACACAAACATCACTAACCAAAACGAATGTCAACCGTACAGTTTCCCCTAAAATACTTTAATCCAACAATACAAACATCCCATTCATTCATTCGGTCCCCCGACAATCATTCGGTCAATTTGACAATGGCAGCTGGACCCCTGTTTTGAAAATATTTGCTTGCGGACCAAACAATTTGATGTAAGTGGCTCCTACCGAAATGAAATGAATGATATGAATTGAATAATGTATCCTGTGACAATTATTTTAAATTCGGGGATGGATTGATCCTGTTGTAATTTTATGTCTGGGTGTCTTGAATTTTGAAGGGCCGTCTGCTGAAGAGCATATGCTCATTAATATTGCAATTGGGGGGTCAGCAATGAGAATAGTCTTGACGGAAATATACAAGATAATGCCAGCCTATAATGTTCCCACTGCTGGGACACAGACCTCCTCTCTGTGAAAGGGTGTGGGTCGTAATGCACCACGCGTTCCCATTGCGGGTTGGTAGATGTCACATGTCTTCGAATTATTGGCTAGGGTTATGGGATATCAAAAAAAAACATGTTGTATAAATGAACCGTTCACATTAAAGATATGTACTAAAATAAGTTTGAAAATTGGTGACAGTAGATGATGAGGAAAACCATTTGTTTCTGACAATTTTTTCATAAGTTAAGTAAGGATAATAATTACAATCTGAAAGTGAATTCAGAAGCGTATACATTTATGAGTCAATATGGCGAACCCATGTTCTACATAACATAACATAACATCACGCCTTATTTCCCCGAAGGGTTGGGCAGAGGTGTACCTATAGTACACCCACATTTCGCCAGTTATGTTTCAGTCCCATGTAATAGGGGGCGAGCCTATTGCCATCAACCCGGCTCAAATTCCAGACTTCGGGCTGCTACTGAGAAATTCCAGATAGAAAAATCCACTAACACGTTGCCCGACCTGGGAATCGAACCCAGGACCTTATGCTCAGCAGTAGCGATTGCGACCACTAGACCAACGAGGCCATATTATAACTTCTAGAAGACTTCCGCAAACGTTGTACAAAACGAGTTTGAAGTTAAACCTAATAAGTACAAATCGAAACGTTTCCTTACACAATTTTTCTATTAAATAATGTACTTACCTACACATATGATTTATCAAGCACCTTCTTAATAATCATCATTATTTTAAGATTTTATTGAACGGCTCTCCAGCACTCAAATAAACCCAAGAGCTTTTCGTTGTGTGGCTAAAAGCAAAGTAAAAAACCGAACAGGCTAAGTATTATGACATAAAAAAACACCTACATACTCGTACGTAGGTACCTATCGTAAGACAAGTACATAATATGTGAAGATTAATAATACGATCACCAGCGACATTTTTACTCCGCAAACATAGATACACCAACAATCTCCATCGCCATTCTGTATCGTAAATCACTCACGCTTTTGTGGTAAGCAGAGTTCCAAGTCCCAACGCATCTTCTTGAACCGTCACATCATTGTCACGACTCTGACCCGAGATGACCCGCTCTGATATAGCCCTTATTACAACAGTGTAAGAGCTATAATTGGGCAAAAGAATTGCTTCGTCGTGACGCACTTTTTGGGAGACGGACGACGAAATCTCAGATTTTAGGGTCTGATAACTTGTTTACTTGTATGAATATTGTAAGTTGTTGGGTACTTTTTAAGTTTTTACCTTAGTCTATTGCAATGATACCTATCCAGTCTTCTCTTTGAAAAGGACAGACACCTGGCTAACATCTAAGTTTAATCCATTAAAAGCGGCCTTTCAGAGGAATATTTTGTAACAGGGCTTTCTTAAAGGCACATTTAATAGGTAGGTATTACACCTACCTACCTACCGACTTATCTATAACATGCGTCCCTTGTCGCTAAACCAAACCTTTGTACTTTGTTTGGTAAAATTAACACATCCCCATCAAAAATTACTCAACTCTAATCAGATGTCGATTCAACACAAACAAACTACTTTCAGGACATTTATTCAGTTACAAGTTGTAAACCTTAATTTTAATATTTTCTTCAAGCTCCGATAATAACATTAAAACATGTACCTATCAGGTGTGTAACACAAAATTCAAGTATAAAAATTTTCAGTTTACTAGTACGCGCTACTCGCACTTAGATGGCGCTAAGTACGCGTGAACCGGAATGAAGTTTGGTATAGTAGCGACATCTAGTGATAAGTAGAGGCCAGTAAACACACAGAAATAAAAACATGTAATTTTTAGGAATAGGAGCGAACAGAGGAATAGATTTTTTCAACACTTTATCCTCCACCAAATAAAAAAAAGGACACATCATTTATGACTTTAAATTTTAAACAGTAGGTTGGGGTACCTACGTTTTGTGATTGGCAATGTTAGCTATTGCTAACATAGCTTATCACAAAACTAATAACGTAGGAGGCATGACTGTTAGAGCCTCTCTGTACCGGTATGAGTAAATAAACACAGATTTGGTGTGTAAGCTCGGTAATTATATATTTTATTAGAAAATATACGACGGCTTGTCTGTCAGCCAAGAACAGAAACCTGCGATTGTTGTCTCGTAATTAGGCCATCTACTTATCAACATATTCATAAGGTTGCACTCAAGCACCAAATAGGCAATAATCTCTACAGTACCGTCTTAGGTAGGAATGCTTTTTCTCTATAAATGTGTTTTTTTTAAATTTTACTCAAACATCATTGAAGCCATTGTTACTAAATGTATCTAGGTCGAAACTCTAATAAGGTATTATAAATACCTACCAATGTACATACTTATCAGAAAATTAACGGTGCAAAGATAATTAAATAATATAAATATAATACAACAAATATAATGACTTCTAAATAATCAAATTATCAAAACCCAATCAACACATCAACGAACACGAACCTTTCCCAATGCAAAACTTTAGGTTATTATAATAAATTTTAAGTTAATAATTTTTGTTAGGTACCTACTCGTAGGTATACTTAAATAATTTTCACTCCGCACAAAACAATTTGTCACAACACCAAGTTATCTCGGCTGCTCGACGTCCGTATGTCACTGCAGGGATCTAGCTGAACTCCCATTTGGTGCAATCTTGAGACGCACACCGCACTTGGTTCGTTATTTCATATAAAGTATAACATTGTGTCACTACAATTAAATAAGTGTGTTTTTGGCACCTTGTTTAAATTCAAATAGTAAATTGTTTTCATTTTATTTTGCTCTTTTGCGTTGTGCACTGAACAAATTTTTTATGAGTACCTATCTATCTTAACTGTTATTGTAAACTAGCTGGCGTCGCCCGGGGTGAATTTCATACAAATTCCCGTTTTTCCCGGTGGATTATCCAAAAAAAAAAACGTCTTAAAAAGCCTGCTCTGAAAACTACAAACACAGCAAAAAAAGAATTAGCCAAATAGGTGCAGCCGATTTGAAGTGATGCGACAAACATTTTTGTCATTAGATTTTTATTTATACACCTAAAGATAGATGCTAAATGATTTTATTTCTGTAAGTAGGTTTGTACAAACACTTTTACACGTCAAACATATTTTAAAAACAACATGAAGTCGGTGTTTCCTATCTGATTACTCTGAGAAGAAAGGCCGAAACAAACTCCGAGGTCAGTCTCTTTTAAAGTAGAGATTTACTATTACTCCTTGAATAATCTTGGTCAGATCATGTGAAGATCATTTGGATTGATGTCTGAGATGGTTTTTTATTAATATTGACACTGACAGCTCTTGAACGCGTTTTAGATGTCCTAAACGCCTTCAGTTTCATTAGTGAAATCGGCATTTAATGACTAACAAAACTAATAATAACATGTAGGTATTAATTAAGATAGTCCAGAGCGCTCGTCGTCAGTTAGCTGGTAATAAAAAAATCGGTTTATGAAATCTGGTCAGTGGGTACATCGAAGTAAATTACTCAGGACGCGCGCGTTGTTGTACACATCGAGCGCGCTATTCTTATCAGCACTGTTTTATTAAAGCACCGTGCACACTATACAACACTAGACAATAATATGTAATAAAATTATATTTTATATAATTATGTTTGAGCCTTCGAGGTTGAAGTTGTACGTGATGATCGTGTTATGTAATTTATGTGTGTATTTCTTTTCTTAGTATTTTTAAAATTAATATTCATATATTATATTGATGAGTTTTGGTACTGTAATGTATAGTGAAAACAAAAACGTATAATTTCAAACAACATACATTACATGATACAAAGCTGTAACAAGTAATCTTCTAGATGTACTTTTACAATTCCAAAATCAAACACAAACACTATATAATAAAGATGCATCAGAAATCACATCTGTCAAAAACTTGTCCCATCGATCGTTAAAAACTTTGAAAAGTCTCCTTTTTCCTTCATCCTCCAAAGCGCTATAAGTTATGGAGTTGAGAGCAAGTTGTTTCAGTAATCTCAAGTCAGCATGCTTACTCGCAACTCCCATGAACGCGACAAAAAAGTCATGAGACACAGGCTCTGCACTCCACGCACCAGGGTCATCACTGGACAACACTACTGGAAGACCCAAAGCTATATACGAAGCTAAGGGATGATTCCTCACATCGTGCACTAAGGATAACACCACGTTTGATATCACATTCACTTCTAAAGCAATGTCTTTTTTTATAAGAGCTGACATCAGACTCGGATGTTTGGTTAAAGCGTAGCCGTGTCCTATCCTCTTTGAACCTAGAAGAATTGCATCGACTAAATTCTCGTCAGCTGAGGTTCCTGACCCAGCAGTCTCTCCAGCGTGTAGATAGAAGTTTATCTCTTCTTTAGCCTCAGATAATATAGGAAGGAAATCTGCCAATGGTTTTCCAGCATCTTCTTGTCCGACGAAGTCAAATCCTGCTATCATTTCTGGCATTTCTGCTTTAAGTCTTCTTGTGATATTCAAAGTTTCTCGCGCCTGATCGATGCTTTGAGACCTGCTTTTTGTAATTATCAGTTTCACACCAATGAAGTCTGGATGCTTCTCGATAAACTTATCACTAACATTCTTATAGAGTTCAACTAAATACTTCTCGTCGTGTTTTGTGCCATTCAGTTCGTATAAGCGAAACAAACCCATACGGATTTCTATATACATAATGTTGTCATTGTAATACTGCTTCAGTGTTTCATAACAATACTTTTCTCTTACCGGTCTATACGCAATGAAAGATCCGATGGCTTGATTAACTTTGCGAAATCTCTTCCAAACTGTGTTGATGTCTACAAAGTCAGAATCTTCTCCGTCATCTTTGTAAAGTGTGAAATAGTTCTTTAATTGTGAATCAAAAGCATCTGGATCGACGGAAGAATTCCTGAGATCGCTAACAAGAGCCCACTTAGACAAACAAGGTTGTTCGGGGGTCGCCTCTGAGAAATGCAATTTTAAACTGTCGTATTCATAACATACATATAAATGGTCTTCATAGGTCAACTGCACTAACACATCTGGATGTAACATTGCAGTACTATGAACATGCAACACTGCACCCTTCGGCATTCGTTTGATTATTTCATACACCTTCGACTTTTCTATATCTTTCTTATACGAAAAGTATTGTTTGGAGAAGTCGAAATGTGGCTTGTTGATTGAAGCGTCGAGTTCTTTCATCTTCCATCTCATTAAGATATTGTTTGCAATCGTTTCATTTGCGTTTAAATGTTGTTTCCCGCCTATAGCTGTGAGTGTTTCTTCCTCCAATAATGCTCTCCTTTCTCTTTTGTAGTTCTCTGAAATGATTCTTGCTTCGAGTGTGAGAAAGAGGCAAATGATAGTGGAAAATATTAGTTTGTCCATGTCTCTGTTTGTCAGCGCTTCGTTGTTATGTGTTTGCGCTTTGACTGACACAATTTAACTGTGGCCATGTCTGATACTAGAAATAGGTACTTGACATTATCGTGTCCGCTGTTCATTTTATGTGGAGGACGTCGAAACTTTGTAGCGTCACAGGTCACCGCATTACAGATTATCTCTTATATGTGCCTAGTTGTAACATGTACATTACGTGTCGGAGATTTTTATCCTCATAATTTTGTGGGTGGTAAAAAAAGAAACTTCCTATTTAAAATATTCCAAGTTTGAGGTGTTTTTAACATAACAGCACATAAGATAGACCCCAAAGGTCTGATTGTGTGCCTTGTTAAACTTTAAGGAAATTGTTATTTGTAAAATAAAAAAAAATAAAAAATAAAAACTATGCTATTATTTCTGATGGCGACGTTATTATAATATTCTGCCTGAACTAGGCTGGTGCTGTAGCGGATGGCAATGGAGCAATTACTCAATCGCACGGCTCCTTCCATAGCCAGCCCTACTTTCCGCAGGATGGCGCTCGCGGCGCCTCAAGTATCATTCAACGGAACTTGAGTGACCACTAGACCAGTTCAGAATACAGACACAATTATGTTACACTGTGAAGTACGCGGAAAGTTTTCTAGATGGCGCTGATGTCAGTATCAAATTTTTTCGAGTTTATAAATCCCTACATAACTATTTCGCTCTTGCACTTTAACTTGTGTGCTATTCTATTGACTCTTCTAAAATGTAGTATGAAAATAAAATGTGTAGGTATCTTGCCTTCTTTATAAATCCCTCCTTTACAATTGAACCTATAATTTAATTCATCGTCGCAGATATAGGTACAGCGTATATCTTAGAGTTTAAAACCAGCACTGAAGACTTATAGAAACTTAAGGACTGTCTCGCTTCTGGTCGCAGCATTGTTCTGAGCGATGGCCATTTTGTTCCTCTTTTGTGTGTTTGTCCATGCCCACCTCAAATAAACGTTTTTTCTTTCAAAATCAAAATCAAGATATTTTATTTCACATAAACCTACATGGGCACTAATGAATCGTGAGATTCTAGGTGCACGGTTCCAAATGGTCGTTTCCTATGGAGAAGAGCCGGCAAGAAACTCCATAGTTACTCTTTTAAAAATATTTGTCTTTTACAATGTTTTTTAATTACAGTGTTAATAGGTATGGGAGTTCAGTGTAGGCCTGTCAACAAGTACCATATGTTAAACAAATAGACAATGGTCTATAATACATTTACAATCCACAGGGCCTACGACGTTCTCACATTTACAAAATAAAAATAATCTAATAAAGTAAAATCAAAAACTAATAAAAAATTGTAGGTACATAATGTCAAATAATGAAAATATTATGTCAGAGTTATGTAAAAGTCAATATTTAATAAAAAATAAAAATTATACACCATTACTTGGGAGCAGTTATTAGAAATTTACATAGTGATGCCGTTTATGAGGTATCAGGGAAGCCACATGTGCAGAGGGAATTATTGCCAAACTTTCTTGTCTTCGACGTAGTCTTTAATCTTATAGTACGCTTTTTTGATAAGGTCACGTTTGATGTGGGTTTTGAACTTTCCATCGCTAAGTTCTGTAACCGACTTTGGCAACTTGTTATAAAAGCGGATACTGTTTATCAGAAATAATTTGCTTGTTTTAGTTAACTAAATTTGGGTAAATCTTTCTTTTCTTTTTCTTATTTTTATTAGTGAAACAGACTATTAATTTGAACAACTTTCCAGAAGAATACCTATGTGTTTGGCGAACACCTGGACGCAAGAACCGCCTGCGTAATCCCCAGGAAGTCCATCCATATCAAAGTGGTACAATTATGGTATGGGCGGGGATACGCCTAGACTGGAGAACTCGGTACACGTTTGGGTACACCGCAATGTAACAGCTGCAAAAAACCGTGATGAGGTGCTGGCACCTGTAGTCCTACCACACCGTTTGCAAATTGGTCAAGTGCAAAAGTGCAAGTGGAAAAGATAAAAACAAATATTGTAGGATTATAAAAAAAACACATTTTTTCTTCTTTGAGCCCTTATTAATAGGATTTCTTAGTGTCTCATAACCATTTATCACACTCTAAATTAAGGCCACAAATATCATTAATTCAGTTCCTATAAGGCTTATTTCGACATTTTGAATTGAAATAAAAATATGGTAGTTTCGTTTTTTTTTTCTAATCTATTTAGTTCTCTAATATAGTAAGGTTGGCAACCCTTAAAATTGTTGTTAATGGTTACGAGTCAGACCCTATAGTTGTTACATCTGGCGTACCGCAAGGATCCATTTTAGGCCCTCTTCTCTTCATAATATAAGTGCCTTAACAATAAATAAATAAATAAATAAATTATAGTTATTAATGATATTAAACAATGTTTTATTAATTCTATGTTTTTAATGTATGCGGATGATATAAAAATTTACAAATTTTGCAAGAATATTCAAGACTGTCTACTTCTTCAAATGGACCTAGAAAGATTATATACGTACTGTGACAATAGTAAACTTTTTCTCAGTCTACCCAAATGTCATGCCATCTCATTTACCAAAAAGAGAAATAAAATAAATTTTAATTATTCAATCAATAACGAACTCTTAAATGAAGTTAGTTTTGTTCGTGACTTAGGTGTCACACTGGATGCCAGTTTGCACTTCGACAAACACGTTGACAATATAGTAAACAAGGCGTATCAGATGTATGGTTTTGTCATGAGATCGTCACGTGACTTTGTGCGGCCCTCTACGTTCTTGCTGCTTTATAAGACTTTGGTACGACCCCAGTTAGAATACGCCATCCCTATCTGGAACCCTTTCTACGACAAATACGGCACTAGAATTGAAAGGGTACAGAAGAAGTTCTTACGGTCTATGAACTATAAGTGTTTCCGATCAAAGGTTCCTTACATGCAGCTATTGAAACGGTATGGTGTTCTGGATTTGGGATCTAGGCGGCTGTTAATTTATGTCATGACACTGCACGGCTTATGCAATAACAAATTTGACTGTATAGACCTTACAAACAAATTGTGTTACAAGGTACCCAGAA
This sequence comes from Dasypolia templi, assembly GCA_963555695.1. NCBI lineage: Eukaryota > Metazoa > Arthropoda > Insecta > Lepidoptera > Noctuidae > Dasypolia > Dasypolia templi. The sequence goes on along the minus strand of OY743155.1, from coordinate 6,397,633 downwards.
GTGTTATCCGAAGGGGGGTGCTCGTGCCTCAACTGTTCCATACAGGAATATGCAGGACTAACGCTGGGGAACGTGCGCCGCTTCGTCGCCTTGTTGATTCTTACAACACACATTTTATAGAATTAGATATATTTTGTCTATCTAAACCATTATTTAGGAAAATGGCTTTGGATATTTTGTCTAGCGAGTAGTTTAAGTTAACTCAGCAATATTGTGACAGCGACTACTGTATTCTTGTTTTATTTTAATTTTTTTTTTTTATATCACTGGTCTTCAGCACCTCTTTTAACCTTTTGCTAAATCGTGGACAATGGTGTGGGTTACGTGTTTGTTAAAACTTAGTTTAAGTAGTTCTCTGTATTTTGTAGCATGTAACTGTTTTTTAGCCCTAATAAATAAATAAACCCTAACCTTATCCCACAGAGATGATATTGATAACCTCATTTTGAGTATAAATAATCGTTGCAGATGAGTTATAAGAAATATCCGACGTGTTTTAACAGATTATTAATTTTAATTTAATGCAAAATTTTATGTTTCATATAATTTTGTATTTTTCTTTAATCATAAAAAAAAGTTAGTTTTATTTTGGAACGATGTTACCTCATTTTGTTTTTACTATAAAGGCCCTTTTAAAATAAGAAACTCCAATTTATTAAATTTAATTTACGTAATGTTAAAATACTACTTAAGTCCCATGTAATAGGGGACGAGCCTATTGCCATCAATCGGGCACAGATCCAGACTCCGGGCTGCTACTGAGAAATTCTAGATAGAAAACCCAATTACACTTTGCCTGACCTGGGAATCGAACCCAGGACCTCATGCTCACTAGTAGCTCTTGCGACCACTAGACCAATGAGGCGAAAACTGAATGTGAATAACTGGCGAAATGTGATTGTACTATAGGTACACCTCTGCTTAACCCTTCTGGGATTACAGGCGTGATGTTATGATATGTTACGTTATATTAAAATACTGCGTAAGAAGTTCTTCGTAGTTTCTTTTAAATACTTACGTGATTATTATTGATAACTAGCTGACCCCGCAAACGTTGTTTTTTTTTTTTTTTTAAATAGATGTTGACTGATTCTCAGACCTACCTGATATGCACACAAAATTTTATACAAATCGGTCCAGCCGTTTCGGAGGAGTTTGGTAACAAACATTGCGACTCGAGAATTTTATATATTAGATAAACAGGGTGACATTTTGAAATGCAGAAAATTTACTCCAATTAAACATTTTTTATTTTAAAATAGAAAGAAAACTGCATTCAAAGATTTTCGAAAATTCGCTTGCCACACCCGGGAATCAAACCGACTAAAATCTGTAAAAATGTCATCCTGTACTTTTGTTGCATCGATCTTTAGGATCAATTATAAGGATGAAATCTCAACAAACTTTATAAATTAAATGAAAGGAAAACCATGAAATCTGGACTTATAAATTCAATAAGTCAAGTTAAAGCTCTTTAACTCAAACATCCATCTGTTTACGTATATTAGTAATCATTGACGTCATTTAACCCTTAAAATAATGAATTACTATTAAGATTAGAAATTTGGCAGACAGATAGACCGTAATATGGGTTAGAACAGGCTTCTTTTCATCCAGGATCGCAGACGAAGTCGCGATTTTATAATTTACCGTTCGCCAGCCGAATGGGAAACTCAATAAGTAGGTATTTCTTATCATGTAGCGGAAAACCAGGATCGAAACCTGGACCGTACTCTCAGAAGTTGCGCCATTGAGACCGCAGTCAATGCGCTCGCAGAACTCTGCGGTCTCAATCAAATCTATACTCAGAAACGGTGTTTGTCACAATTTCCTGAAAATGTTTACAAACTTAGAAGTTATTATTCAAGGAAACTAAAACAATTATCGTAATCTAGGCGAATCGGTCATTATTATCCGGGTTCAGATTTAATTGTAATAACTATCTAGAATAGAGAATAAACAAGAGGCAATTTAAAAAGACGTTATTCTTGCTCATACGCACATGTCATGACCTGTCACCTTTTCGAACTGTAATTTGTGCAAACCACGGTATTGCCAACGTTTTGAATAACAGTAATGTAATGACGCAGACGGGAAAGGAATACGCTGCATATGCATATTATTACTATTTAATTCTTTGTCAGAAGGTACGTCATTTTTTTAATAATTTTATTTGTTATTATTGTGTTTATTTTTAATTTATTTTATCAATCCCGGTCCTTTGGAAGGCGTACGAGTGGCCAAAGCCAACTCGCAGAGGCCTCTATTTTTTTTTATGGAATGAGGCATCAACCGACGATTATCCCTGTATGCACTGTGCAAGTGCACCCAAGGCCCGGTTGCTGTCGGACTATTGCAGGACATGGGTTTAGATGTACTGGTTACCAAGAACTATGGAAGGACTATGGCCCCTGCCTGACCAATGTTTTATACATAAAACACACGGATAAAATGCCAGGGGGTGACATGCATACTCAATAATGGGTCCCCGGAAACGGTCGCTAGCACAAAGTATCGTAGCGACAAGGGAACAACATGTCCTGAGGTGTTTATGAGGAGTGGAGAGGTATTCCACGGCTATCCCGGATTTTTATTTACACTTTGACATTGATGGACTTTATGTATACAATGACATGTTAATTTACTTTGTAAAGTATTATATTATCTTAATTATTGTGAATGTGAAGACATTGTGGATTTGTCGTTTTTTTTAAATGCATTTTTATTATTAGTTTTAATCATGGTCTGGCAGTTTGAGTAATTTATGCGGCCTACCCAAATGTCCTTTCTTTGGTAATGTTCGTCGGATCGTTGAGCTCCTTAGTTCTGAGTTGAGCTGCACGATGATTAACAAATGCGTGCACTGACTGGACAGGTCCACTCAAATCCGTGTGGTTCTTTCCTCAAAAGACCATTTCAGACACCAGTCTACATAGTCCTCATATGATATGACCAAGATTATTTTCATATTTTATTTACACTTTGACATTGATCGTTTAGCTCCTTAGCTCCAGGTCCACTCATTTCGTGTGGTTCTTTCCTCAAAAGACCATTTCAGACATCAATCCACATGGTCTTCACATGACCTGACCAAGATTATTTCTGGACTCTAAAAGCGACTTTGACCTCTGAGTTTGTTTCGGCCTTTCTTCTCAGAGTAGTCAGATAGGAAAAACCGATCTCATCTAGTTTTTAAAATATGATTGACGTGTAAAAGTGTTTTTACAAACCTAGTTACAGAAATAAATAATTTATCATATATCAGGACAATCCCAGAAGAACGGTCAAGATGTAGGGAGCATGTTACTGGAATACTTCCTTCCTCCGAGCACGTTTGCTCTTGCGAATCTCCACTCAACCCGGCCAATAAAGGCAAGAATGAGAGTGGGAGCTCTGGTCCTCGTCAGTGTTCAATCTGGCCAGTCAATAAAGGCAAGCCAGGGATGAAGAACAAGACTTGTCCTGGAACATAGGGCTGTGGGGTCGCTATTGCCCAACAGCTCGCCACATGCTGGCCTGCGGGTTTCTGTATATCTCGTGGTCTGGCTCCTTACCAGAGACCCGTTCCGGCACAGTAACATCTCAACCGGCACTGACAGACCTAGAGTTCAGAGCGCGCAAGCCCCACCACGACGTCAACGTGTAGATACGGATGTGTTTAAAAAAAATGAAAATAGCATAAGTTGAGTGTGCCTAGTACATGTTTAAGTTTCTAAGTAAATATTTAAAAAAATTAAACAACCAGAATTGAAACGGCAGGATCGTTATTTAAGCGTTTTAATGAAGACAGACAATAATTTGATTTTACAATAGAGCTCGTGGTCTGGCTCCTTACCATCTGGTCTGGATACTTTAAAATAAAATATCTAAGAATATCTAGTCTAGAAAATAATTACGCGTCGACCTTTTAGGAGTGACGGCTCGCCATCAGCTCAAGAATAACTATGATCTTGGAAAGGAATCGTGTCTTCCTGGGCGTAAACTAATCCCCACTCAACCAACGGAACTTCTGACTCAGTGTTGCCATTAAAATAATATAGGGTATCTAAAGTCTATTAGAGGCTCAAAAGTTACAAAAGAATGTGAATCATAAACAACATAGATTTTTTGTGCGTCAATCGTCATGCGTCGTTAAAATATTGGCATAATTGACACATAGAAAAATAAGTATTTATTTTATTGGGTTCCGCATCTAATAGAATTAAAGAAAAACTTTCAAAAAATGGCTCATTTATAAGTACTTAAGTATATTTTTCATAGTAAGAATAGTCATCATCATCATCATCGTCATTCAGCAGAAAGACATCCACTGCTGGAAATAGGCCTCCTCCAAGCAACGCCACTTCGACGTGTTCTATGCTTACCGCATCCAGCGGATTCCTGCGGCCTTCACAAGGTCATCGGTCCACCTTGTAAAAGGCCTTCCAAATACGTTTTCCGATACGCGGTCGCCACTGAAGAACCATTTGGCCCATCTGCCATCTGTTCTGCGAGCAATGTGCCCTGCCCACTGCCACTTAAGTTTGGCAATTCTTCGGGCTGTGTCGGTTACCTTGGTTTCCCTACGGATGTCTTAATTTCTGATTCGATCACGGAGGTAAACTCCAAGAATAGGCGTCCCCATTTTCATTTCCCATAGTGACAGTCATTTCTTTCCAAAACTAGTAGGTACTTACCTACACGTTACATCATTGAGATTTCGCCCCTGAAATGGGACGTTCGTCACTAAATTGCGTAAAACCTTATACCAATCACAATCTTAATAATTTTATAGGATATTGCTAATCCATTGCTTCATGTGTTCGAAAAATTTGTCTGCTCAACATCGTCAAACGCAATTAATGTTGTTGAACTGTAAAAATGAAGCCCATTCGTAATGTTAGTGTGTTATTTATCTGCTGTATGACAGGATTAAGGTTTCTCCAGTTACATGCATCAGCATGAGAAGGCTTAGAATAAATGAAACACAATTTTGAGGAATGTTATAAAATAGAAAATTGAAAATAAAAACCAAGCGCGTGTTAGACCACGTACCTACAATGCAGGGTTTTATATATGTCACACCAACAAAGTCAAAGTCAAAGCATTTATTTCAAATAGGCACATGAAAGGCACTTTTGAACGTCAACATTTACATTAAAATAGAATTGATTCTAGGCTCCCCTTCAAAAAGCAAGTTGTAGTAGTATTGAGAAGGATGGGCAAGAAACTCCACCGTTACTGTTTAAATATGTTTTACAATATGTTATAAACATTATAACAAAGGTACACAACGTAGACAGGTTTACCTAATCATATTATTAAACAGAAAAGAAAAAACTGCGTTCAACAAAAAAAAAGTTAAAGGTCAGAAAAATCGGGTTTATGATTTGTTAATAGAAACGCATAGTAAATAACACCACATCTCCTTACGCAAAGTTCGTTTAGCAACAATCACCTTGAATTTCTGCCTCGAGTCTTGCATAACGGTCAGTTTGTTTGAGCGGAACAAAATGGTTTGAGAATATTCTGTAGTTCATGCTAGGTTTATTGACCGACCTCCTTTTAAGTACAAGGTCGTTTAATATTCTGTTCTGAATGTATCTGTTTAAAGTGTAAACAAACCATGTTTAGCGCCCTAGTTGCGTAACACACTATTAGTCATAATCTAAATCATTTTTAAGGATATTGCTAATCCATTGCTTCATATGTTCAAAAAATTTGAATGCTCAACAATGTAAATAAGGCAATGAATGTTGTTGAACTGTCAAAATGAAAGCTATTACCTACTACTGATAATGTTTTACGCAATTACCGCGCTGGTTGTGCGTCGTTGTAGGGATCCCACCCTGTATTTAACACATCAATTATCTGCACAATTTACGTAAGCTGACAAATGGCAGACCTATTAATTTAAACACTATAATTTAAAAAACTGTTTTGTTAAAAAAATCATCAGCATCCGTCAATTGAATATTGTGTGAATCTAGAATTAAACTCATTCATATGAATAATATTCCGATAATAGTTATTTGCCTGCTGGGCAAATCTCATACGCGAAATCTTCGAACATATATTATGAAGCAATGTATTGGGCAATATCCTTCAAAATGATTCGGGTTGTGATTAAAAGTGTGTTACTCAATTTCATTAAGTACATGATTCTGGACTAAGTTGAAATTTTTCATCGGTCCTTAAATAAAACATCAGCTGTTTCCTACAAAAAAGCTACAGGTCTGCCTACCTACACGTGGTCAAAATGTACGGTACAGTATTTTTTTTTTCAGACAAAAAATTTTAACCCATGGGGATCCAGAATCATGTACTGAATCCAAGGTACACAGGTTGCGCTTCGCCCACCATTGCCACCATGTCAAAATGACCAAATTATCAGAGTGGTTATGGTTCCCATTTATGGGAAATTATTATGCTTATCTGTACTTCTCGCCAAATAATACCTACTTTCAAGCCATTAATTTATTTAAGAATTTGTCATACATAAATTAAATAAGTCTTTGTGGCTCAAGATTCGAACAAAAATCTGCAGCCTAATTGCGTAACACATGATCTTCGTAAACGATTGCGACAAATCTGTTGTTTTTTGACAGTTCAACAACATTCATTGCGTTATTTATATTGTTGAGCAGATTTTTTATCGAACTTATGAAAATAATAATTAGGGACTTAGGGTACTGGTTTTTTTACCAATGTTATTGACTGTCAATAACATTATTAGTTATTAATACAATAACATAGGTCTATGAACTATAAGTGTTTCCGATCAAAGGTTCCTTACGTGCAGCTATTGAAACGATATGGTGATCTGGATTTGGGATCTAGGCGGCTGTTACTTGATGTCATGACACTGCACGGCGCATATGCAATAACAAATTTGACTGTATAGACCTTACAAACAAATTGTGTTACAAGGTACCCAGAAGTGTTATCCGAAGGGGGGTGCGCGTGCCTCAACTGTTCCATACAGGAATATGCAGGACTAACGCTGGGGAACGCGCGCCGCTTCGTCGCCTTGTTGATTCTTACAACACACATTTTATAGAATTAGATATATTTTGTCTATCTAAATCTAAACCATTATTTAGGAAAATGGCTTTGGATATTTTGTCTAGCGAGTAGTTTAAGTTAATTCAGCAATATTGTGACAGCGACTACTGTATTCTTGTTTTATTTTAATTGTATTTTTTTGTATCACTGGTCTTCAGCATCTCTTTTAACCTTTTGCTAAATCGTGGACAATGGTGTGGGTTACGTGTTTGTTAAAACTTAGTTTAAGTAGTTCTCTGTATTTTGTAGCATGTAACTGTTTTTTGTCCCTAATAAATAAATAAATATGATGGAAGCATAATCAGCCTATACTGTTTCCATTGGTTGGACACAGGCCTCCTCTCGGTGAGAGGGAGTGGGCCGTTATACACCACGCAGGCCAGTGCAGGGTTGGTGGATGTTACATGTCTTCGAATTTTTGGTTCTAGGACATGCCGGTTTCCTCACGATATTTTCTTTCACCTGTCAGGGTCCGAAACTGCGACGTACAATTCGTAGGTCGCTGGCATATCCACGTTTACTGAGTGAAATCCAGGACTATCTAAAACCCCCAACCAGCACTGATCAAGTGCATTGAGTACGTAATGTACAAGTACATCAAGATTAGTTCCTTCTCCGTTTGAAAATACGAGTTTGACAATTAATAGAATTATAATGGTCTTTATTACAGTATTTTAATATACTGTTAAATAATTATGTTAATTACTTCCATGTAGACACAACTGACCCCAGTTAGGCCTGTCTATAACATTTTTATGAATAATAAGACGTCACGTGGATTAAAAAAAAAACACTTGCTATCAAGGTCGACAAGTTACAATATCCACTAAATAGATTAAAGTGATGCTAATGACATCGAGATACATATTGATAGATTTTAAAGTAGACAGCCATTCATTAATATTAAAATACTTACCGCATTACTAAAAAAAAAACTATCGGCTTCCTATACCTATTTTAGGTATCGAACTGTTTTGTTCCTTTCTGTCAAACTTCATTTTGAATTGACAGAAAGGGACTAGGTACCTAATAGGGACTAATATTATAAACGCGAAAGTTTGTGAGGACTACGTATGGATGTTTGTTACTCTTTCACGCAAAAACTTCTGAACGGATTTGGATGAAATTTGGCACACAGATAGTTGATATCCCTGGATTAACACATAGAGTACTTTTTATCCCGATACTCAGAAGGGATCAAGATTTATGCGGTTGAAACCGCGGGGAGCAGCAAGTAGGTTTATAAAACCGATTGGTTTTTATAAGAATAAGGCGGATAGTTTCTCTAACTGCACAATAAATTGATGGAGCGACCAAAGCTACAGATACTTCGATATTTTTTCCGAATTCAAAATCAGAACAAACGATCATTTCTGCGAAATCAAACGTTCTTATCCACACAACAATAAACGTTTAACTACAAATACATATATATAGGACCGCCACACACAGTGTTGTAGTGTCGGTCGAGACGCGAACACTTACCGGCTAAGTGACGAACGCACAGAAATGAGTACACTGGCCGCATATACTATCGTGTGTCTCGTTATCACACTTGACGCACGCCTCATTCCAGACAACTACAGTAAAGAAAGAAGAGCTTTATTGGACGAGGAAACGCTTACAGCTGTAGGTGGGAAACAGCATTTGAACGAAGATGAAACAATAGCAAATGACATCTTGATGAAATGGAAGATGAAAGAACTCAACCATTCGTACATCAATCCGCAGCATTTCAATTTCTCCAAACATTACTTTTCGTACAAGAAAGATATCGAAAATTCGAAGGTGTATCAAATTATCAGAAAAATGCCGAAAGGCGCAGTGTTACATGTGCATAGCTCTTTAATGTTACATCCAAATGTGCTGGTGCAGTTGACTTATGAGGACCACTTGTATGCATGTTACGCGAACGATGATTTAAGATTACATTTCTCAGAGTCGACCCCAGAACGACCTTGTTCGTCTAAGTGGTCTCTTGTTAGCGATCTCAGGAATTCTTCCGGCGATCCAGACGCTTTTGATTCACAATTGAAGAACTATTTCACACTTTACAGAAATGACGGAGAAGATTATGACTTTTTAGAAATCAACACAGTTTGGAAGAGATTCAACAAAGTTTATTATACCATCAAATCTTTGATTTCATACAGACCGGTAAGGGAAAAGTACTGGTATGAAACGCTGAAGCAATTCTATGAAGACAATATTATGTATATAGAGATCCGTACAGGTTTACAAAACTTATACGAATTGGATGGCACAAAACTCAATAAGAAGTATTTAGTGGAACTCTTCAAGAATGTAACTGACAAATTTATTGAGACGCACCCAGACTTCATCGGTGTGAAGCTGATTGTCACAAAACACAGGGCTCTTAGTATTGACCAGGTGCTAGAAGCTTTAAATCTGACAAGAAGACTTAAGGCAGAAATGCCAGACATGATAGCAGGATTTGACCTTGTCGGTCAAGAAGACAATGGTAGACCATTGACAGATTTCCTTCCTATATTATCTGGGGCTAAAGACGAGATAAACTTCTATCTACACGCTGGAGAGACTGCTTGGTTGGGAACATCAGCTGACGAGAATTTGGTCGATGCAATTCTTCTAGGTTCAAAGAGGATAGGACACGGCTACGCGTTGACCAAACATCCAACTCTGATGTCAGCTCTTATAAAAAAAGACATTGCCTTAGAAGTAAATGTGATATCAAACGTGGTGTTATCCTTAGTGCACGATGTGAGGAATCATCCCTTAGCTTCGTATATAGCTTTGGGTCTTCCAGTAGTGTTGTCTAGTGATGACCCTGGTGCGTGGAGTGCAGAGCCTGTGTCTCATGACTTTTTTGTCGCGTTCATGGGAGTTGCAAGTAAGCATGCTGACTTAAGATTACTGAAACAACTTGCTCTCAACTCCATAACGTATAGCGCGTTGGAGGATGAAGGAAAAGCAAGACTTTTCAAAGTTTTCAACGATCGATGGGACAAGTTTGTGAAAGATGTTGTTTCTGATGAATTTTTATTAGGTACTCGTATTTCGTGATTTTGTTTAGTTTTTGTTAATTGATAGTGTAAAAGACTAGCGGATGTTCACCATTATCCGACATGTTATTAAGAAAAAAAATGCTACTATAGCTTTGTAAATACAAATTTAAGCATAGACAATAGATGTATCATAGTAAGATTTATTACAAGAATTTACTGATCCCTGTATTATTGCATCGCCTATAGTGAAAATGTGTACAAATTACTTGCAAAAATACATACCAATCAATGGATTACCTTCTTCCAAGGGGTAGAAGAGGACGATGATTTTATCAAATACTTATCGAATGCATAACCTCCTCGGTATTTAAAGTCGATTAAAACTTTGAACACCGTAGAAACGGGTTTTGTCGACGAATTGACATATTATTTCTTTAGAAATCTGTCTACTATCTGTCATTTTGTCCATTGTTTCTTCGACAAATCCCGTTTCTATGGTGCAGGAGTGGGCAGTAAATTTCTGGCAAAAATAAGATTTCTTTAGTCAGTAATTGTTAGATATTTAAGATACGTCTTTAGAATATAATAAGATAATAATCGTATGTAATTGTTTTATAAATAATCGTGTGTGGTGCGTGCAAAACACAAAATATAATCGTGACTGCACTGTCAGTTATTAAAATAATATTTATAAACAAAGTATGATGAAATCGCAGCCTTGTTGGTTAATTGGTCGCAAGCGCTACTGCTGAGCATCAGGTCCTCAGTCCTGTGTTCGATTCCCAGGTCGGGCAAGGTGTTATTGGGTTTATCCATTAGAAATTTCTCAGCAGCAGCCTGGAGTCTGGATTTATAATCGGTTGATGACAATAAGCTCGCCCCAAAACTGGCGAAATGTGGAGGGATTAACCCTTTGGGAAATACAGGAGTGTTGTTATGTTATTATGTATATACAGGGTGTCCTGTAAGTCGACGTCAAGTCGGAATCGGTGATAGGTCAGGTCTAGAAAAATCTAAAAAAAAACATCTTTGCTATCTATTTTTATAAATTACGGGCATGTATTAATAAAATAAAGACGAGAAATCTGCTGCATGTGACGGTCTTTTGACTCTTGTTGCACATTTCTTTTCTGTTATCTACCCGACCCGACCTATCACTCGACTCCGGCATGATGTCGACACCCTGTACACACTTATATCCACCTTATACCTATAGCGTCAACTTTGTTCTGATTACTTCAACTGTTTTGTTGTCACCCAGTGAACCTATGTATTAAATTGCTTTAATAAAGTTAGGTCGATATATTTTTTTTTTTTTTTAATTTTGCACGAAAATATGTAGAAGATCCAAAAGATCAATTTGATTCGTCATCTGTGCCTGCCCTTTCACAATTTTGTTGTTGTCGGTTTCCAATCTTACTGGATGAAGCTGAATACAAGCTGAATCAACTTGAAGGTCAAGGAATATTTTTACTAAGCAAATAATTGACTTTCAAAACCTTACTGGTTTAATTTTTGAACTATTCTCTTTTGTAAACAACATAGCTGCGAATTGTTTCTGTTTTAAACTGAGATGTTGTTCATTTATCATATTTTGTTTAGATGATTTTGAAAGGTTGCTCAATGACAATGAAAGATAAATACATTAAAACAGTTTTAACAAATTTTACATATCGCGTTTTACTTGTAGTCCAGCAAGTGACATTCCAGCAACGTGAACATTATAGGCTGATTATGTTAAGTGACATTCCAGCAGTGGGAACATTATAGGCTGATTATGTTAAGTGAAAACCAGCATTGGGAACATTATGGGTAGATAATGTTCAGTGACATCCCAGTAGTGGGAACCTTGTAGGCTGAATTTGTTCAGTGACAACCCAGCAACGTGAACATTACAGGCTGATTATGTTAAGTTCCCAGCAGTGGGAACATTATAGGCTGAATATGCAAAGTAATGCAATGCCCTGACGTACACCTTTAGGTAATATAATGTTTTTATTTAATTCGAATTTGTTAGTAGTCTTTCAGGGGATGTAAGAATATTTGCAGGTACTTGTAAAAACCATAGCATATCTGTGTTTGTGCATAGGGTAAAGCATCTGTTTATGTACGTAAGTTTTTTTTAAAATAAAAACTTTACCCCGACGAAGATCTTCTCCTGTTGCAGCTTGTCGCGCAAATATTTAATTTTCGTATGAAATGGTTCATCACATTTTCGATACTTCACAATTATTATTGATAATCGAGAAAAATTTATTTAAATCCGTATTCCGACCATTATACTCGTACTCGTAAGTCCAGTATGTTTCACCCACGATGCTTTCTGAAAGCGAGCATAAACTACAAATCATCTTCAAAAGGGGTTTTATTTATTTTAAATGTTCATGCTTAAACATGAACATTTAAAATCTGTAAGTTTTAACTTGCAGTTACCTATCAATTCAATTCTGTTAACAATTTAACCCATTTGCAAAGGTCATCAATAAACACGCCTTATCTCACACACACACACAGACCTACATATAATAATAATAACTGTTTAGGATGATAAGGGCAGGCGAATGATTATTGCAATGCTTGTAAAAAGTCTGGTAGGTCATAAGTGCTAACATAAAATAACACCAACATTGTACAAATATTTGGCAATAAACTTTTGACTTTGACTTTATTATTATTATAGCAGATAAGGGAAAACCCAGTCCCCTCTCATGTATGCAGTCCGTTACCGTTTGATTTCCTTTAGTAAGCTAAAATAGTGAGAACAGCCGTTCTATTCAGGGGCTAGAAGAATTTTCGACACAATTTTGAATGTAGCATAAGCATAATCAGCCTATAACGTTTCCACGGCTGGGACCCAAGCCTTCTCTCTGTAGAAGTATTTGGAGAAAACAAAAAAAATTGTTGTCCTGTGCTATTTGATTTAATGACATGTGTCATTATATAAAAGTTCTCTGTGCATGTCATTGAATGATATTATCAAGGTAAGTTTTTCCACCAGGAACTTGAATTTGGAATGGACATAAAATGGCCGCACGTCACTGGCCACAATAGCCCCTTACGTCATTGGTTGGCCTATTCTATTGCCGCTTACATGTGGATAGTTCAACAACATTCATTGCGTTACTTACGTTGTTGAGCAGAGAATTTTTTCGAACATATTAGCAATAGCCTTCAAAATGATTCAGATTGTGAAGTGTTACCACCGACATGCCGTTGACTGTACCCATTGCAAAAGTCTACGTGATCTATTAAAAGAAACTGCTTCAGTTTTTTGTAGTCAATAAAATTCCATTCAAGAATGTAAAAAAAGCTATAGTACTGGCTTGCTTTAATTTAAAGAATGTTCTAGAAGCTCTACGTTGGTTTGTTATTTGACCGTGACAGTCAAGTGGTTTTTTTCTATGTATAGATAATAATAATTATTAATTAATTTCGCTTTTCGTGCCTGTTTTGCTGTTCTGCTAAACTACGCAATGGATTTTGATGCAGTTTTCAACATAATTTAGAGAATTTATTCTGAATTTATTGAATAATTATTTAAATATACAAATCTCAATGCTTTGTCTAGTCGTCAAAACCGTGCAAAATATTAGCAAAGAGACGTTAATTTATACAGCTTGATAACTTTGGATCTAACTCTTAGGAAATCTGTGTTTGTTTACGATTTAATTAATATAAGATTACTATAGTGTATTTTAATCTTTGACGTAAGTTCTGATTATAAAATGTTGTTTGTCTGCCATATTTGTGTTTTGATAGGAAATAGAAATGCGTACTTTTATCTTTTTATGTCATTCGTTGGACTGATGACCCCTTCAACGTACCTGATAAAAAAAAAAATGTAAGTAATTTACAAGAACTGATTCTTTTGGCTAGAGTTTATGAGTGTAAAAATATACTTAGGCATGTATGTGGTGATGTAGGTAGGTTATGGTATCAATGAACTCCTGCAGAGATAGGTGATAAGTATAGAGGTATGAGGAACAGGTTATAAAGTTCACTCATCCTCTATATAAGAGCGAGGATTCTCCGACCAGATGGGTGTCGTGTCTGGTGGGCAATTTTTTTGTATGGCATCTCGTAGTTGACCTTAAGAGGTCGTGACTACTTAACCGGACTATCTTGTGGCTGCCTCAAGCGAACTCAAAGCCTCCAGCCAGGGTTTGTTTGTTTGTTTGTTTGGCATCTCGCAGGTCAACCTATGCGGTTGTCGTCTGCTTAAGCGGACTTGCCTGTGGATTCCCTAATAAATTAAGGCCTCCAGCCAGGACTTAAACTTATATACTAACTAAAACTAAGCGACAACGCTAAGGGCACCCCCTGTGGGGTACGAACCTCGGCTTAGGGCGTCGCTGGAAGAGGGCAGCAAATGACTAGCTGGATCAGGATTGGTATTATTTACGGACGAATTTAAAGCTACAGGCTCAGCGGCGCGGGCTGGCTCGAGCAAGGGTCGGGAGGGGCGTCGATTTGGGCGTCGCGGCGGGCCTCGGCGGCGAGGGCGGTAGGACGGCGATCGGGTTTTGGGCTTATGTAGCGTGCTAGTGGCCTTACTACTCTCCTGGAGGAGGGTAGTGGCGTCGTCGGGGTCGATTAAAGTATGCCTTGGTCGGCGAATACTGCTAATGCGAGAGGGAGTGTAGCGGGCGGCCGCTGTAATCAGGGGGTTAGAATGTTTGATGCCGCAGTCGAAGAAACGCTTTGATAAGCGTTTCATGAACTGTTTTATGGTTGGCATTTTGAGGTCGACGTGAAGATCTATATTACGGACATAGAAGGGGGCACCCGTGACCCTTCTGAGGAAACGGTTTTGGAGAGTCTGCATCTTATGGAGATGACGTGGGTGAGCGTGCGCAAATACAACGCAGGCATAGGTCATGATGGGACGGATGACTGCGGTATAGATGCGGAGCTTGCATTTGAGGGACAGTTTACTACGGGCTGTCAGTACGAATTGGAGCCTGCTAAGAGCGAAGGAGGCGCGCGCGCGAACCGCTTTAATATGAGCCTTAAAGGTAAGGTTCTCATCGAGGATCACGCCTAGGTATTTGGCTTGCTTCTCCCAAGGGATTGGCTTGCCGTACATAGTGATCCGGCTGGGAAGTGGAGGAGGGAGTCGACGACGTCTCGAGAAGAGAACCGCCTGACTCTTATCGGGGTTGACCTCGATTCTCCATTTCCGGAACCAAGCGCCTAAGACGTTTGCGGAGGTTTGGAGAGTACGAGCTATAGCGTTGGGACAGTGACCGGTATAGTAAACGGCAGTGTCGTCGGCGAAGAGAGCCAACTGAGCCTTTTTACTTTTTGGGATATCGCTAGTGAACAGCGTGAAGGCGAGAGGAGATAGTACGGAACCCTGAGGGACACCGGCGCGAATAGGATGAGGGGAAGAGAGTGCTCCCTCGACGCGATAGCGAAAGGTCCGGTTCGACAAAAAGTCTCGTAAGATGAGCACGAGACGATCTGGCACTCCTAGTTGGTAGAGCTTGTATATCAAGCCGTTGTGCCAGACTTTGTCGAAGGCTTTCGCTATGTCGAAGAATAGCACACCCGTCGTCGCGTTACGCTGCAGACCAGCGCATAAGTGCTCTACGATACGGTGGACCTGTTGGGTGCCCGAGTGTTGGCTACGGAAACCAAACTGCTCGTTTGGTATGAGGCTCTTTGCTTCGGCGTAGTCTTTGAGACGCTTATAAATAAGCCTCTCGTAGATTTTGCCGAGAACATTGAGTAAACTAATAGGGCGGTAGCTGGAGGGCTCAGACTTTGGCTTGCCTGGCTTTGGGATACCGATGACGGTGGCTTCTTTCCATGCTTGTGGGAAAATAACAACATTTTCCCACAAGCATGGAAAGAAGGCTCAAGGCGCCATTGAAGATGGCGGTCATAAGCATTATTAGCGGGGCAGGGAGGAGTTTGTATACCTTATTGGTAATACCATCCGAACCGGGGGCCTTACGAGCGTGGAGCCCTTTAATGATGTCGTGCACTTCGTCTGGAGTGACGGGAGGCAGAGTATCATCAGGGTCTTCGACGGGAGCGAGGGAGGCTCTTCGTTCGACTTCAGCGTCGACCTTGTTCAGGTGAGCTTGGTCTACTGGTTGGGAGCTGGGGGAACATTGGGACTCTAGGCTGTCAGCAAGACATTCAGCCTTGTCGGGACTGTCGAAAGCGACACTATTGTCGGGGCGGATGAGTCCTCCAGCCAGGGGCGAAAAACTTACATTACTAAGCGACTGCTCGCTAAGGGCACCCCCTGTGCGGTACGGACCTAGACTTAGGGCGTCGCTGGAGGGAGGACAGCAAGATGGGACAGGCTGGATCAGATTTTGTTGATTAATATTATCAGGGGAATTTAAAGCTACAGGCTCAGCTACGGCGCGGGCTGGCCCTTCATCGAGCAAGGGTTTGGGGGAGACAGTTACGTCGGTACTAGTTGCGCGGTAAAGTCTCCTTGCGCGACGCGACGCAGGACTTTGCGTAACGTCAGTGTGATGCGTAGTTTGCATTTGGCGGTGTAGATGCCGCCACAATAAGTACCGAATAACTTACATACATCATTATTCTTATATCTTATACAGCGTATATCAGAAATGTGGGGTGTGAATGGTGGGGCCAACGTCGTAATCGCGAAACAACTATCAGTTGTCCCATACATTTGGGTGGAGTAGTTTTTGAGTTAGCTTCAATAATGTCACAGTTTTTTTTTAATATACGGATTGGCGCGGGTGGGGTAGGTACTTACCTACCACAACAGAAAATAAAGAGCTTGCGCATTGGTCCCCCCCACATACATCCAAAATCCACTATTGATGAAAATATCGATGAACTTGTATAAAAAAAACGACAAATAAATGAAACAAATAAGCAAGACGTGCATACAGACAAATAAATAATAATAAAAATAGCACCAGTTTTCGTATAAACGGTGTCACACGACATCATAGCATCATATCATTATGCCTAGTTATTTTGGCATAAGTTGATAAACACACGTGTTACAGAAAAAATCACGCATACAGCTAGTGTGACTTAAGGCTCCCACAAACAGGCGCGACGCCACAGCGCGGCACAAAGGCACTGCTCGTCGCGCGCGCGCGGTGCCTTTGTGTCGCGCGTGTGGGAGCCTTAACACGTTACGTGCGCTATAAGCCGCCATTGTGGAACTAAAATAATGTGTTTTCAATGTTTATGTAATGTTATTGTGATGTCATATAGCCTACAACCCGCGGAACAACATGAGGCTTCGTTAGACAGAATACCACGAGTAGATTAGGAGTTATAACTGGAACAGATGAAAAACAAACAACATACATACATAGCCTGTTAATATAGAACTCCTAGAAAACCTAGAGGAAGAACTTGGATCACTTGGCTTCAGCGATGTTATTATTCGAAAACTCAAGACACCTAAGGACAAAAAAGTTTTGTGCCCCCCCTTTCTGGTACAACTGTCCCCAGGTACAGATATTTCGCGATTTCGACAGATAAAATACCTTAGCAACTGTGCTGTTCAAGTGCGAAAGTATCAAGTTCATAACCTTTATGGTACGCAGTGCTATAGATGCCAAGGTTTTGGACATTCCTCAAAAAATTGTAATCTTATTCGCGTTGCGTAAAATGCACAGAGCTTCATCTCACTACCGATTGTCCGAAAAAGGATCGGATCACCCCAGCCCAGTGCTGTAACTGCAAAGAGGACCACCCAGCAAACTATCGACAATGCAAAGACCGCCAAAAGTATCTGGAGCAGCTACGAGTTAGGCAATCACAAACCAAAGCAGTTAGCGGTGTTGTCAAATCTACCAGTACAAATAAGATCGATGGACGCGCCTGGAACGAGGTCGCTTCTGGGGCCACAGCTGCAAACACTACTCTCCCGTCCACCAATAGTGCTCAAGATCAAACTACCACAGACATACTAGCAATTTTAATGACCATCAAATCAATAAAAAGTGAATTTAAAGCATGTGATAATATGATGGATAAAGTGATTTTAATTCTTACTCATCTAGGAAAATATGTGTAATGCAAACCTATTACGTGTTATTTATTGGAATGCTGATGGCATTCGTACAAAAATAGATGAACTCTTGGATTTGGTAAGTGAGCTCTCAATTGACATTGTTGCCCTGTGTGAGACCAGAATTTCTTCTCAAACATCTCTCGCTACTCCAGGTTTTAAGTGCTATCGCCAGGATATCTTGAGTGAAGGTAGAGGTCAGGGAGTTGCGATTCTGATCCGCTCCGACATACCCCATTCCCTTGTTAAAATTCCAAATATGCTAAACCTAGAGTGTATCGGAATAGAATTATCGATAGCGGGTAAAAAATCTTTTATAATTTCAGCATATCAATCTCCCAATCTACCGTTACTTCCTAGTGACCTTGATATGATGTTGCACTTAAACCCTCAATTGCTGCTAATGGGTGACCTTAATACTAAACACCCCTACTGGAACTGTTCTGTTGAGAACCATCATGGCCGATTACTTCTCGATCACATGGTCACTAATGACTATGAAATCCTTGCCCCTACTACTCCTACATTAGTGCATTATGACAGATCCCGTATTCCTTCAACACCGGATGTAGTCTTAGTCAACAATGTCAAAGTATCTAGTGAACTCAAAGCACTAACCTGTTTGTCTTCTAATCATCTTCCTGTAATGTTTACTATTGGTGGTGAATTTTTGCGCATGAGCGAATTCTTTTTTAACTATAAAGACGCGGATTGGGCAAGTTATAGATCTTATATGGATGAGCAGATTACCTTGAGCTCTGCCACTTTTAAGGAAACATCTGAAATTGATTATGCTATTCATATACTAACCAAGACTATCATTGATGCGCGTAAAGTAACTGTCCCCTCATCAAAGTGTGCAATTAAAACTAAACTTCTCAGACGCATTAAGACCATGATTAAAACTAAAAACTTGTGGCGTAGGCTTGCTCTTAAAGAAACAAACCCAAGGGAGAAAAAGTTGATCTCTAGTAAAGTCAATTTACTTAACAAAAATATTAAACGGTTACTTCTAAATCACAACAATGAGATCTGGAACAAGAAACTATCTAAAGTGGATAACCCTGCTTCGGATTTATGGCGTGTAGTTAAATCACTCAACTGTAAACCTGCTGTAATTCCACCACTTAAGACTTCAAACGATTCCCTAACATCATCCGTTCAGGAGCAATGCGAAGCTTTAGCAGACGCCTTTCTGGAAAATACAGTGTTAACTAGAGACTGGAATAGTGACCCTGAAACTGATACTGCTGCTATAGAATCGACTGAAAGACTAAACAGGTACAAAATAAATGACTTAAAATTTCCAGTAAGGCCGCAGGAAATACGCAAACTGTTGAATGCCTTGAAAACTCGCAAGGCTCCTGGTATAGACGGCATAGACAACTCCTTGTTGAAAAACTTATCGCAAAAATGTGTAGTCCTCCTTACCAAATTGTTTAATGGCTGTTTTCATCTGGGCTACTTTCCTTCTTCGTGGAAACTAGCTAAAGTTATTGCTATTAAGAAACCCGGCAAAGATGAAGCAATTCCTTCTAGCTATCGGCCTATAAGCCTTCTCCCTAGCTTGGCTAAACTTTTTGAGTCCCTGATCTTAAGCCGCCTTTCCAAACTTACTGAGCATCTTCTTATCCCAGAACAATTTGGATTCCGCAAATCCCACTCCACAGTCCAACAGCTAGCTAGAGTTACCGAGCACATTGTTCATAACCTCAACCATAACAAATCCACAGGCATGGTACTGTTGGACATTGAAAAGGCTTTCGATACGGTTTGGCACGCGGGCTTAATTCACAAATTAATCTTGAACCACATACCTTTAGCCCTTGTTAAGCTTCTCCAGTCATATTTGGTTGAACGTACCTTTACTGTTGCTATTGGATATCAATCTTCCAAACAGAGAAAACTCTCTGCTGGAGTACCACAAGGATCAATATTAGGACCGTACCTCTTTATTTTATATCTCAATGATATTCCCAAGCAAAGGTTAACGCATCTCGCCGTGTACGCTGATGACACTGCAACATACACCTCTTCTAACGACCTAGACCTAATCATTCAACGGCTACAACTTTCGCTTGATCTTCTTCTAGACTACTTCACTAAATGGAAGCTTAAAGTGAATTCCACAAAAACGGAAATTATAATGTTCTCAAGAAAGCGATCAGTTCCCATCCGCTCCGTTAAAATCGAAGGATATGACGTCCCGTGGAAGAAAGCAGTTAAATATCTTGGAACAACATTAGATGATAAAGTTAGCTGGTTGAAAAATCTCGAAGAACTACGTTTAAAAGGAGTCAAGTCCCTTAACAGCTTAAAACCAATCCTAAATCGTAAATCTAATTTGAGCCCTCAAACTAAATTACGCATTTATTCCACACTGGTTCGACCTTGTATAACATACGCATCCCCTGTCTGGAGTAGTATCAGTAACACTAATTACAAAAAACTCCAGGTCGTCCAGAACAAAGCACTCAAAATAGCATTCAACACACCTCTCTACACAAACCTCACACAACTGCACAACCATATCAAGTTTCCATCTCTAAAAGAATTCATTTTGAAAGTATCCCAAAAATTCTACCTCTTCAATAATCCACGTCATCGTAATACTTTGGTCTCACACATTGGTAAGAGTAGATTAACCCGATTACCTTATGCCAGGACTTACAACAAATACAAACTGCCTCATCACCATTTCCTGGTGGATTAACGTTAGCTCACTTACCACATAACTAGCGTGATTGCTGTCACTTTACTCATTGATATGTACACTACATTATGTATACCTAACCTTTCGTTTTATTTTTATATATTTTTATATGTATATTTTTGTGTTAAAATTATTCTGCAATAATGAATAATCGAATAAAACAATAATTTTAATATGATACTAAGGGGGGGCCTGGATAATTTTTTTAACTAAACTGTCTTGTATCAATTAAATAATTAGTCGCAACACTTTCGATGATACATATTTGTTTGTTAAAACGAGGCGACTGAGCCTATTTAACATTGCTCGGATTATGCTAGTTTACATTTAGAATAAGATCTTTCTGTTTACTTGTGTTTACCTTTCTGTGAATAAAGACCTTTAAAAATCAATCAAATCAATATAGAACTGTCCTGATGATTGTTGCTCAGCGACTACTGGAGTGCCCTTACGTTGGGCATTGTTGTAGCAAGCATATTGATTTGTCTGATTGGGTGCTTGATTTGTGATTAATGTATATAGATGTGGTCGTATGGATATTATGATTTTTGCTTTCTGTCATAACTTCATTTACCGTGAAACATGCCCACTTTGCCCACATTTTACGAATAATTACAATGTTATTAGGATTTCTCTATGGAGACGTAAGTATTTTCCTCCATCAGCTACAACTGTTAGATCATGTGCAAGTTTTGGTATTGCAAAATTCATTATTTTTCAACATATAATTCAAATTTTGTTGGATTTTCTTGGCGGGTAATGTTATCTGGATTTTTAGCCAACTTTGCCCACATTGATTATTGACGCAAATATGGCCTCTATGCAGATGACATAAAAACCAGTAGAAGAATTTTGGTAAAGATGGCGTTTCCTTTGAAATGTTAACGAAACTATGAAAAGTTTCTTAATTAAATGACTGGGCAATGTTACCCTGACATTTTCTCCTTTTTTCATACAATTCACATTTCACCTTTTAAAAGTGCTAGGGCTGGCACATGGTAAAAAATATTCAATTTTTTTATTTGCTACAAAGAACATGTGTTTAGATAAATAAAAAGAAAAACGAAGAAAAATGTTTCACGCATATTAGTATTTAAAAAAAAATTAACTTACAATTAATGATTTTTTGTAAAGTAGATAGTTAGGTACCTACCTACTACTAAAAGAGATCAAGTCAAGTAACTCGTATGTGGTAGGTAAATAAATTATCGATTTATAAAAAGTTAAATTTGTGAAAAGTAGGAGTTTATTACTCTTATTTTAGATCCACTTCAGTAAGAGGAGAGCCAAAATCGCTAGAAGCTTGTAAAACTCTTACAATTTGGTTCAAATGTTTGTTTTTATTTTTCAAATGTTTGTTTTTATTATTAAGTTGCCGTTGTGCATCTCGTGAAGAAATTTGATTCCACGGCTTCGCATGCAAGTTTTAACATTTCTTCAGTGTAGTTTTTAAACATCCTGGAACCAATTATTCATCTTGACTTCCTCTGTCGAATTCGAGATTTATGTTAATTTTTCTGAAAAAACCATGCAACTCTAAAAAAAAACAATTAAATAAATACTCAAATATGTGGGAACATCTCATACACGGCCATCTGACCCCAAACTAAGCAAAGCCTGTGCTATGGGTACCACACAGCTGATATAAATACATATATACATACTTTCATATATAAACAACATCCAGACACAAGACAAACGCGACAAATGTGATGAGATGAATGTTTGCGCTGGGCGGGATTTAAACTCGCGATCCTGTGTTTTGGAGGCAGCCATTAAGGCTACGGGGCTGACCGGTACAAGAATAATAAAAAAAGTTCAAATTTTATTAGTAAAATATATATATGTATGTTTCAAATTGAATAAGCTCAGCAGTAGCCATAAATTTAAAACGAAAAAAATACAAGGTTTCGTAATGTGCCAACCCTATGACTTTTTGATGGCGGGCAATGTTGTCAATCGTAGGTCGGAACATTACTAGATAAGTTTGCCCATCATCATATCTTTAGTTTTAAAAGACCCTGAGCAATGACACTAACATAAATATAATCTAGAAATAATTTTCTACGGCATGTAATATAGAAAACGAACCTGTGTTTTTACCATCTCGCAGAATTTTCTTTCAAATTTGCAATACAATTTGCCCGCAAAAACACGCACGTCACTTGACGAGTTCCTACAAGTTACTAAGCGAAGTCAGCAAGTCAGCAACAAACACTATAGTCAGTATTGCTATACATATAACCTATTTTTCACCAAACTCAATCAATGTTGCCATAATATTAAGATATTTTTGCACATCAAAGATATGTTAATAAATTGTTCTTCGGGCAAAGTTTCCCTTGGGGGCCATGTTGGCATATTTCACGGTACTATTTTACATTTTCATTTATTCATTGTCCTATTTTTTTCTGTGCTTTTGACAATCATCGATTTGATCAGACATTTATCTGTTACTGTTATTTTTGCATAATTTAATAACTTTGTTTATTTATTAATCAAACATCTATTTAACAAAAGGAAATTGAACAAAAGGAAAGAAATTGACAAAAATGTGTATTGTTTTTGTTTTGTAAATGGGTCAAGGACCTGAAATAAATGTTTTTATAATTTATCATAACCCTCCTTTGGCTTTGCAGTAGTGAGAAAAAAAAAGTGACATGCGCTCGGTAGGTGGGCAAGAAATGTGTTTGAATTTTTCCGTAAGACGTTTGCGCAACATTAGGTCTAGTTGAAAACCAGCGTCAGGCACATACCTAGTTGTCTGGCATTTATGCAGAACTATGCTGGCCTATTTGGCGCAGCCGTGAGGCACACAGTTCTATTTTCTTCTTTTAATTTTTTTTTGTTTTGTGGGAATATTGTGTGACGTATCCTGGGTCAAATTTTTTTCTTTCAATATAAGGGGGAAACTTTGGAGTTTGGGGTGAACATGTCACATGTCTTCGGCCCGCACGGCCCGCGTGGTGGATTACGGCCCACTTCCTCTCACAGAGAGGAGGCCTGTGTCCCAGCAGTGGGAATATAAAAGGCTGATTATGCATGATTATACTCGATATTGTTCGATCGCATGTGTCAAAATCAAAATCGAAAGAAAAATTAGGTTCTCTACCTAATTTTTCTTTCGATTTTGATTTTGA
The DNA here is from genome assembly GCA_963555695.1 of Dasypolia templi. Classification (NCBI taxonomy): domain Eukaryota; kingdom Metazoa; phylum Arthropoda; class Insecta; order Lepidoptera; family Noctuidae; genus Dasypolia; species Dasypolia templi. Next base: position 6,373,726 of record OY743155.1, on the reverse strand, counting down.
CACACCTTTTGAATCAGCACCTTTTGAATGTCAAAATTTAAACGACCGCTGCACCTCCTAGTGCTCTAGCCACTAGGAAGAAGTGGTGCAATGAGCTGTCTAGCATCACATTTAGAAGAACTTGATTATAAACAGCAGTAGGTCTACTTTACCTTTCCTATTCCTACTTTCCAACTCAAAGACCATATCGTGCAATAGTAGCTACACGCGTAGCTACTATTGCACGTAGACACTTTTTTTGTCGACTGAAGAATAGACAAAATGACAGATTTATTTTACTCATCTGCTGTCATTATGTCTATTATTCCATCCAAACTTGTTTCACGGTAGTCAGGCTACGCGGGCTAGAATGATTTTTCATCATTAGCCAATTGCCGTCCACTGCTGAACGTGAGCCTCCCCCAAAGAGCGCCAACCATTACGATCCTGGGCAGCCCGCATCCATCCGCTACCAGCCACCTTCTTCAAATCATCGATCCATCGTGCCCCACACTACGTTTGAAAAATAACACCACCACGCTCCTGTGCCATGCCTCCGGTGTTACGCCAGTGTGGATGACGGAATTAAAAAGCTTTACAAGCTCTGTCAAGTCAGGTGTTCCTTCTGCCTTGAGCTGCTCAATCTGTGGTTATCCCGTCATCCCCCGCAGCTTTGTTGTTATGGAGTTGTCCGAGAGCTATTCTAATCTCACCCGTGTCAATGTCGGGAAGCTCGTCTGTGAGATGGCGTGTAAGCCTGGCCCCTGGATCATCCACGCTTTGGGCCTTGTTGAGCATATTAAAATGATTTCTCAATCGGCAACTAAAAACGACTTTAGATTAACCTAATTTATGACGTTATAAGTCATTCTATGGTTTAATGATAGTCACGAGGTATGCCATTAAAACTTGTAGGTAGGTACTTCTGACGCGAAGACACCATACTAACGCTACATTTTCTAAGAAGAGCGGTGGCCGCCACATTGCGTCTGAAATTTACCGGCCAGTTTTTGCTTTTTCTATTCCGTGGTTACCACCGACTTTGGGCCCAGCACGTGTGGCACGAACACCATAGAAACAAGTTTTGTCGACAAAATGACACATGCATAAAACAATTCAGTCATTTTGTCTATTCTTTCGTCGACAAAATTTGTCATGTTAACACATAGCAGGTACCTACGATGGTATAGGTACCGGAGCCAAAGAAACAAAGGCAAAGTGTCTCATATGTCTGTTGTAACATTGCCACTCATAATTTGATCCGCTTCATGTTTCTGCATGATCATAATATCTTCGTAAACGGATCTCAGTGAGTTGTTTTGTTAGTGCAGAACACTGATAAGCTTCCGTTAGTTAAGTAAGAAGGTATATGTATCAGCTTGTAAGTGTTCTCTTTCTAACAGGCGCTTAACTTTGCGTTATTTACTTCATCACCACTGCTCTCAAACCGGTGAAGGAAAATATCGTGAGGAGACCGGCATGTCCTATAACAAAAAATTCGAAGACATGTGACATCCACCAACCCGCACTGGACCCGCGTGGTGGATTATGGCCCACTCTTACTCATAGAGAGAAGGCCTGTCCCAACAGTGGGAATATAGGCTGATTGTGCTTAGTGTTCTCCTGCAGGCGTCTTAAAAGAAAATAACATTGATTGGATCGTATCCTTGTTTGTTACATCGATTACAAGACGATGCCTTTGCGGACCAAAAAAGTCCCGGAGAATATTCACATTATAAAGACAGCCTTTATGGAGATGAATTGAATCCCAGCTGATGAACTCTGGTGAAGGCATGAGCTATACAAGACTAGCTCAATGGTAAAAATTTGACCAGTGAGCAAAATCTACCCATTGCTCGATATGCGCAAGCCCGCGCCTACGGTGGCCGGGAATCTGTGGGCAATTACCGACACCCGGGGCGTCTCCTGCAGCGACTAGGGGCGTGAGGGCGCAACGTTTTCTCCTTCACGCGCTCCATCTCCTCCTTCGCGAGCATCACTACTTCGCAGAGGGAGGCTTCCCATTCGCTCTCGCTCCATACCATGACCGGATTCAAAGACAAAAAGTGACATCGACTTCCGAAACTAACGTGTGTAACTTAGTAGTGTCTTTTTTTATTAACCTCGAAGCGCCGGCAACGCCTTTAGTTTTAAAGCATGCAACTAAACGTACGTACTAACTCTAAAAACAACATGAAAAATTTTGCGGCGATCCGTGACTAAAACGGCGGCCACTAATGAGATAATTATCAAGACACGGGTGGATACAGACAGATGCTGGAGCTCGGTACCTCTTCCTCCGGATCATTAAAACTGACTACGATAAGGGATTATCTGATTTGTATAGGTAACAATTTTACTAAAACCTCTGTGTCAACAACTCAACACTTTTTAGGAATACCTAATCTATTAGCCTTACTCTGTGAACCTTTCCATCGTGCCGTGGTGGAAAGATAAGCTCTCTGACTGCCCCAAGGCCTTAGTGTTGTATCGCCCATATCCCAGAAGAGAGCAGTGGTGGCCCAGTGGAAACGGCTGCGACTTACGAATTGTACGTCGCAGGTTCGAACCCTGACAGGCGCTTTACTTTGTGTAAATTATTAAATCACCACTGCTCTCAAAACGGTGAAGAAAAACGTTGTCAGGTATCCGGCATATCTTAGAACCAAAACTTCCAAGATAAGTGACATCTACCAACCCAAAGTGGGCCCGCGTGGTGGATAACGGCCCAATCCCTCTCACAGAGAGGAGGCCTGTGCCATCTAATAAAGCCCATTGTGAGCGACCACTTTTCAGTGCCATAGACGCTGTGGTTTGTGGGACGAGAAGATATTGCGTAGCTTTCCGAACGATGACCTGATTCGACGATGCTCAAAGTCATCCAACGGGCAATGGAGAGTGCTATGCTTGGAGTTTCCCTGCGTGATCGAATCAGAAATTAAGAGATCCGGAAGAGTACCGACAACCAAGGTAACCGACATAGCCCGCAGAATTGCCTAATTTAAGTGGCAGTGGGCAGGGCACATTGCTCACAGAACAAATGGCAGATGGGACCGAAAGGTTCTGGAGTGGCGACCGCGTGCCGGAAGACGTAGCGTTGGAAGGCGTCCCACGAGGTGGACTAATAACCTTGTGAAGGCCGCAGGAATCCGCTGGATGCGGGAAGCGCAGAACCGTTTCAAGTGGCGATGCTTGGGGGAGGCCTATGTCCAGCAGTGGACGTCTCTCGGCTGAAATGATGATGATAATTGCCCAGCAAAACATCTTGGCATTTGACAACGCCTACGCAAATACTTTTAGCAACTTTGTTGAATAGCGTAAATTGTGAATCTGAAGTTCCAGCGCTAGTTCCTTGAGTAATTATAAGCCCACGTACGCACGGATGTAAAATATCGAGGTAGGGTTATATCAAACACCTGATTTTCAACGCCCTGCGCGTTGAAAATCAGGTGTGCGAAGAAATCCCGCCGCGAAATTCTAAGATTGGAGAAAGAACTGGAGTTACAGCCCACAACTTTCTGGCGAAACATGAGCAGGACATCATGCTCCTCCAATAAGTTGCCGGCTGTTCTGCGGTTCGATGCCTAGGTCGGGCAAAGTGATATTGGAGTTTTCCATCGGGAATTTCTCAGTAGCAGCCCGGAGTTTTGATTTGTGCCCGGTTGATGACAACAGGCTCGCCCCCTGTTACATGCGACTTAAGGGGACTTAAAAGCAATTTTCATAATGCCTAAGAGTATACAGGGTGGAAGGGACAGCGACGCACAACCCGATACCATGGATGCAGTACATGATTCTTTACCACCTTGAGTTGAAATTTTTCATCGTTTAAAAAAAAAACTGCTGTTTAATAGAAAAGTGCAATACCTACGCGGCCAAAATGTATGGCAGAGCCATTGTTAAAAAAAATAACCGACAAAAAATTCAACGTCAAGTCCATGGTATCAGGTTGTATGATACACTGCAGTAAACAAAATCAGAAAAATATATGAGATTCTTCAGGATTTATACTAGTCAGATAGTGTGTTGAAAGTGTGTGTGTTGAGTTTGTGGCTACCCTGTTTTCGTTCACCAATAGTGCTTCAGCGAACATTATAAAAAAAAGGTTCTGAACAAGTTAAAAAAAAACTGTAAACATAAGCTAATAAGAATGTTACATTTGCTAGGTAGGTTAGGCAGGAGTGTACTCTCCTGCCTAACCCTTCGGGGAACATACCTAGGTGTGATGGTTATCTTCAATCGCCGTCTGTATAACAATTGAATCATAGACGCCTATAGGAAAAGAAACTGTTACAAAATACCTAACGTCGTCTGATGATAAAAATTCCTACACAAAAGCTGTGTATTTTTACCCGACTACGACGAAGCAAAAGGGAGGGTTATGATTTCGACCGGTATGTATGTCTATGCACACTACAAATCATAATGTGACAAATGAGGTTTTGTTGAATATGGCGCCCTCTAGACGACGTAAAGTCATGAACTAAAACAAAAACGTGCTGGGTATCAAATGAAAGAGTTTTATTAGCATATTTAAAATATTTAAGTATATTATAAATAAAAAGTAAGTTCAAAAATTAAAAACCCGACCACTGAAAAATAACGCTTTACAAGTACGAAACAAGAAAATATTTCAGACAGAATTTGGCATAGGTAACTTTATATCATGTGGGTATCACGAACACCTACAAAATTATCATGGCATGCGACCACGGCTATACCTGACCATTTTTATGCCTATGACTTGATTTCAGCCTGAAATATTTTATTTTTTCGTACTTTTTTCGTAAGAATGATCTGAGGTAAGTGTGTTACCTCAGATCATTCTTACCAAAAAAGTATTGAAAAAATCAAATGTTTTCGAAGTACTCAATAACTTTACTCACAGTTACTCCCAATCCGCCGAAATATTTCAACCATAGTGAAGGTAAAAATCACATGAATTCAGAGTAACTTAATATGCATACTAAAATGCTAAAATGAACATCACTAATAGCTGGGTATAAATAACACAATTAGTTCTATTCACGGATGAGCAGTATTTTATCATAATGCAGGAAACTGCAGAAGGGAAACTCATAACAAATAATTGTGAAAGAAACTTTGTTGTCGCTGTGTCCATGTCCCTCAGATGACTAATCTCAGATTCTGACATCTCTGTGTTTATTACGGCATTCCAGAAGAGTCACTGAGTACAAAAAAATCCTCTTTTCATGTGGTTCTAACCTAGATTTTCTCAAAGGATACGTTACCGGCAGTCAGAAACCCCTTAATCTGACAGCCAGTTTTCTGACAGCCTGTTTCACCAAGGGTTAAGGAGTTACCCTAACTGGCTCGTGTGTAGCACTGGTGTGTACTATGTTACCGGGTAATGTCTTATATTGACCGGCCGTGCCCTGGCGGTTGACAGTATGTCATGCTCAGTCAAATGTCTCGCTGACGGTGGCGCGTGTGTTGGATCATTTAGCTCCCTTCAAAGTGGTGGAGCTAAATGGTGCTGATCCATGCGTCATGTTCGTGAACGGGCGCCGTCATTTGGGGACTCTCTTAGTTGCCACGGCTTATTTTAATAATTATTTTTTTGCTGCACTCTCGACGCTTTTAACGTGTACATAATCATAAGATCAACAATTATGTTACTAATATATTTGTCAAAATATTATTTAAAAGAGTGTCCATGGAGTTTCTTGCCCTTTCTTCTCCATAAGTACCTACTACGCTTTGGAATGGGCAACTAGCTGTATATTTCTGTCTGAACGACTCCTTGACAGTTAAAAAGTGCCTGTAATGGTTTAATTGAAATAAATGCTTTGAGTTTGAGTTTGTAGAGGTCAGAAAGGCATCGCTCCATCTAAAATACTGGCATTCAACAGCATCTGGAAGCTTACCCAATACCTATTGTTGGTAAAAGTCTACGTAGGTGATGATTTTCACGAGGGCTATCCTTACCTAACACTTGCCCTGTTTATCTATTTGTTAACGTCTATAGAAGTGTGAGGAACCGGGTGTAAAGTTCACTAATCCTCCATAGAAAAGGGAGGATCCTCCGACCAGACGGGTGTTGTGTCTGGTGGGCAACTGCCCGACGATTAATGTCGGGACGTTGTACTTAGCGCCAATTTCACTAATTAAACTAAACTCGTTCAGCACATATAAAACACATTCAATCAAAATCATTTTTTATTTTTATATTTTTATTTGAGATGGGTTTGCTCATGACTCGAGTCTAGGTCAGAAGTGACAGAGACAAAGTCTACAATGGAGTGAGCTTAACCGGAAGAAGCCTGTTCACTCTAACTTTGAAGAGATTCGGGTTGAACGCGTTCGGGAACACAGACGCAGGTAGTGAGTTCCACTCTTTTGCCGTGCGCATTATGAAAGACGTTTGAAAGCGCTTAGTGCGAATTGGTGGAATGGCAACTAAGTATGGATGGTAATCAGCACTACGTCTAGATGTCCGATGGTAGAATGGGGCAGGTGGGATGTGTTTTTTTTAAATCATTCTGTCAGAATCAATATTCCATAGAAAATAATGACACTGACAGCTTTTTAACTTATTTTATGTGCTGATCGCGTTCAGTTTCATAGTTGAAATCAGCCCATAGGCTAGTTGTGCGGTGAACTCTGCTTCCGCGATGCAGGATTATGCGTGACGTCAGTGTGATGTTCGCATGTGGCGGTGTAGATGCCGCACGCTTATAGTGTATATAACTTCTGCACTCTCTTCTTGCGTGGTAAATATTATATGCCCGTCAGTGTCGGCGCCGCAATCGCAGCGTGAATGTTCACAGTTGTGCACCATTACGTCTCTGTCGACCCCCTAATTAGTTGCATTTGCTGCGATGTACAACTGCATATGCCTCACATTGTCATTTTCAACTAATTAATTCAAATAATCAACTAATAATTCAGCTCCTTAAGTTCTGAGTTTAGCTGCATGATTACTGACAAATGCGTGCACTGACTGGACATGTCCACTCAATCTGTGTGGTACTTTCCTCAAAAGACCATTTCAAACACCAGTCTACATGGTCTTCACTACATGATATTGATCTGACCAAGATTATGTCTGGACTTTAAAAGAGACTGTGACCTGTGAGTTTGTTTCGGCCTTTCTTCTCAGAGTAGTCAGATAGGAAACGCCGACCTCATCTAGTTTTTAAAATATGCTCGACGTGTAACAGTGTTTGTACAAACCTACTTCCAGAAATAAAATCATTTATCATTAACGGACTGCCTCGTTGGCCATAGTGGTTACAAGCGGTACTGCTGAACATCAGGTCCTGGTTCCGATTCTCAGGTCAGGCAAAGTGTGATTGAGTTTTTCCAACAGGAATTTCTCAGTAGCAGCCCGCAGTCTGGATTTGTGCCCAGTTGATGGCAAGGTAATAGGCGCCTTCGCCGTAATGCTCACATTCTTTCCCTGGTGTATAATGTGCTCTTTTCCCCTTCCACTCCTAACTATCTCAAGAAACGTTTCCAGTTTCTTTGCGACTCCCATACGAAACTTTTAAGATCATCGGATAATTTAAAGCTTAAAATGCCTAAGCACTCCACAATTTTCCTCGACAAATCTTTTACTGTCCAGGCCGTTCGTCTGTGGAATGCACTGCCTGTCGAAATAAAACGCGCGCAGTCGTTTGTTGCGTTTAAAAGACTCGTGAAGGATCATTACTTGTAGTTGTGATCTTGCTTTCTTAAACTGTAATTATCATTTATTTACGTTTCTTATATTTCGCATATATGTATGTATTTATGTATCTATTCCTTAGGATATGTTAATATGTTAATATCTGTGTATCTATTTTAGTTTAATGTATATTTATTTCTTGCACCACTGACAGCCCCATTTTATGTCCAGACAAATCACTGTCCATTCTAAGGTTGCCTGGAAGAGATCGCAGAAAGCGATAAGGCCGCCCATTGTATGTTTTTAGTATGATATGTTTTTTTTTTGTTATGTCATTTTGTGGTGTACCATAAAGTATATATAAATAAATCATAAATAAATCGAAATACAGTTGTACTATTATAGGTCTGCTTAACCTTTCAGCCACAACAGGCGTGATGTTGTTATTCAAATAATGTTTCACAGAAGCCGGAAAAGCACCAGGCTTCAAAAAAGGAAACAGAAGTTTTCGAAACTTTGTCCTAGAAAAGTTCGGACCTAATCCGTGGTGAAAACAAGACTTAATAATAATAATTATTAATAATACACAAATTACCCATAAAGTTTCATAAACACTCGACGCACCTACTTCATATTCATGACAAACCTTATAGGAATAACAGACAATTTATCTCAGTAGGTATCGACATAAATTTTCATCGGAAACAAAGCCAATCGACAAATCCAGGATCCAGCCAAAATATGTGGCAGCTGGTTATAGCTGTACCTGCCTATACCTACCTACTTACTGTAAGTTTCTATATTTAATACTACTTTCGTTTAGGTTTACGAACTTGTAACCCTGGGCCTAGACCAGTCAGTTAGAATACATACAGTTTTATTTGTCCATCAGAGCCTCATCGTCTTTAAAACCAAAATAAATTCACCTAAAATTCCAAATTCAAACTTACCCCTCTCCCGCGCACAGCTGTTGATCTAATTAAGCTAAGTTCACACTGACGCAGTCTCGGGCCGTTTGCGTTCGTAATCGTTATCTGTTCACACTAATTGGTGTCAGCCGCTAGTGGCCACTAAGATTTATGAACAGGGATATAGACCACACAGGTTTTATTTGTTCGTTTATGTGGCTAACGTTAATGTGGGGTTTTATTGCCAACTGTCTGCATTATGGCCAGAAGTATCTTCTTATTTAATAACTAGCTGTTACCCGCGACTTGGTCTGCGATCCAGAATTAAAAGTAGCCTATGTTCTTACCTAGATCATGGTCTATCTGTCTGCCAAATTTCAACCAAATGCGTTCATCCGTTTTGGCGTGAAAGCGTAACAAACAAACTTACTGTCGCATTAATAGTATTATATAGCTGTTGCGTTGCGACTTCGTCTGCGGTCCAAGACGAAATCTGGCCTATGTCTTTACCCATGTCATGATCTATTTGTGTGCCTAATTTCATCTCGTTCAGCCGTTTTGGCGTAAAAGTTTAACAAAGAAACAAACATAATTTCGCATTTAAGATATTATATTATAGTTATAATGAGAGAATATTGTGAACGGAAACGTGACGGCAGACACTTAGACCACGTTCGCTCGGACGTAACAATTATCGCGGCGGGATTTTTTCGCGCACTGCTTAGCGCCGAGAGTTGAAAATCCAACAATGAGATTTTTCGACGGTCTGAGTTGCAATCTGATGGATTTTCAATACTCGGTTAAACACCGACAGTTGAAAATTCAAGATGAAAAGTAGTCTGTGTCCTCACCCATGTCATGATCTACATCCCGTTTAGCCGTTTTGGCGTGAAAGCGTAACAAACAAACAAACTTACTATATTCGTTACCATTTATTATATTTTTTAGTTATGATAAGGTTGTCATCTTTTCCGTCGGACGTCCCATTGCTGGAGTATCTTTTTTTTTCGTTTTCTTTTATGGACTCCCGACAATTGTTTACACTGTCAAAATTAAGTACATAATAATGCTTTACTAAATTCTAAGGTTAGTTTATCAATTTCTTTTAGGTTAGCACCGCACGCCCCCTCAACGTAATAAATGTGCCACAAGCACATATAAAAGTAATAACTACTCAAGTATCAAAATAACACAAACAAGAAACTGATTAATAAAAACATGAGATATGGAGATTATAAACATACGTTTTGTTAACCCTAAAACTTGTCGTTCTTTCACCACGGATGTCATTCTTTGTCGACGGATGAATAGACAAAATGACAGATGAATAAAAGATGTTTGGCATTTTGTCTATATAAGTCTGGCATTTTGTCTATTCTACATGACATATGTAGTCATGCTACATGTTGCTGGTTCTTATTTTGTTATATTTATCTTTTCGTTTGCTGCACCGGTTGAAGTCATCACGTCATAGCGCTGAAAACTGCGGTCGCTGTAAACCAGCGCTGGTGCTGCTCCGTCTCGCATATTTACTCCCACTTGTTATTTTTTGTCTTCTTTCTCTGCGTCATGTTTACCACAAGTAAACTTATTCTCTTTCTTTTCTTTCATGTACAGTTCATCACAAAATCGCGAAAAATATATTAGGATGTCGATTCTGTAATAATCTAACCGTGAACACTTTCGTGGAGTGAGCTGTCAGTGTCATCCCGTCTTGGTCAATCCCTAGCACCCGTGGCACTGACAGCTCACTCCACGCTCACTTCACCTAAGTTTTAACGGTGAGATGGTTACAGAACAGCACTACTGTTGCATTACCTACATTTAGTTGAGTAAGTATGGAAACGCCTTTAATAAAACCAAATGTCCATTCTGTAAAGATCTCAACTTGAAGACTTGCTTGGAGTGAGCTGTCAGTGTCATTCCATCTTGGTCAATCCCTAGCATCAGTGTCACTGACAGCTCACTCCACGCTCACTTCACCTAAGTGTTCACGGTGAGATGGGAACAGAATAGCACTACAGATCTTCAGCCCACGTTCGCACGGACGTAAAATTATCTTGGCGGGATTTTATCGCGCACTGGATTTACACTCTCGGTGTTGAGCCGAGCGTTGAGAATCTAACAGAGTACATCGAAGCGCGTCGAAAAACGTGATATTTTTACTTTCGTGCGTACGTTGGACTTGACAACAGCAGATATTAGGTATAATTTTAGTAATCGTTATTGTATTAATAATTTACAGTATGATAGTACTGTAATTAATAATATTAATGATAAATATTCCATGGTATTTAGATTAAAGAGTAGGTTAAAATAGGTTTCTGAGAAGTCTTTTATAATCGCAATATTTGGTGTAAGATATGGCACACCAATATAAAACACCTTGGGATATACCCAAAGAGAAAAGTGTGGTTAAAATGAAAGTAAATTCTCAATTACAATTCCGCATAAAACAGCGTTTCCATACTTACCTACTCAACTAAATGTAGGCAATGGAACAGTAGTGCTATGAGATGGTTACAGATCTCACCGTGAAAACTTAGGTGAAGTGAGCGTGGAGTGAGCTGTTAGTGCCCCTGATGCTAGGGATTGGCCATGACGGGATGACACTGACAGCTCACACCACGCAAGTGTTCACGGTGAGAATATTACAGAATCGACATGCTGATATTTTTTTCGCGATTTTATGATGAAATGTATATGAAAGAAAAGAAAGAGAATAAGTTTATTTGTGGTAAATATGACATGTAAACATGAAAGAAGACAAAAAATTACAAGTGGGAGAAAATATGCGAGACAGAGCAGCACCAACGCTGGTTTTCAGCGACCGTAGTTTTCAGCGCTGACGTGATGACGTCAACCGGTGCAGCAAACGAGAAGATAAATATAACAAAATAAGAACCAGCAACATGTAGCATGACGACATATGTCATGTAGAATAGACAAAATGACTGATTAAATAGACAAAATGACAGAATTCTTTTATTCATCTGACATTTTGTCTGTTCTTACAACATAAAATAACATCACGCCTGTTATCCCAGAAGGGTTAGGCGGAGGTATACCTATAGAACACCCACATTTCGCCGGTTATGTTTAAGTCCCATGTAATAGGGGGCGAGCCTATTGCCATCAACCGGACACAAATCCAGACTCCGTCGTCGTCGTTGTCTATTCTTCAGTCAACTAAACTCGTTTCTACGGTGGTCATAAGGATTTCCACACATTAACAACATCCCGGATGAAAGTGCCCAAAGTCTTTTCTCAGTTCTCTAAATTCTATCAAAACCGATTCGGTAAATGGTGAGCAAAAGATATCAATAAGAGCGACGTTACCGGATTAAGATAGTACCAAGGTACTTATATATTAATTAATTACTGTCATGTAGCACTTCACAAGTTGTGAATCGGATATGATATGAAAAGGATTAAAATACTTCTTACTTCGTATTTCTTTTAGTATTTTTGGTAAATACGCAATAAATTTATATCTGACCAGCTTCAGAGGGAGAATTCTCGTAATTTTAAGAACGTTCACATTTTAATATGTCTCAATTTGTCAAAAAATCCTCTAATTTCTTGCTTTCTCGACCCACCCTGAGGCGTTGCAGCAATCGCAAATGTGACAGTCGCGTTCCCCGCGCTATCATTTCGTTTTCGCTTGGAGTTCTTTCTGCCTTTTTAGTCGGCGGTGGCGATCTCTGGCGGTACAAAATCAATCGGAATCTGAATAGTTTCAAAAGTTAGATAAAAAGTTCTGCTCAACAATGTAAAAAACGCAATGAATGATGTTGATTTGTCACAATCAAACAGATAAGTCGTAATCGTTTACAAAATTGTGTTACGCAATTAGGATGCTGGTCATGGTACGACGCGAGAGGAAATGGAAAGCCGTCACCTCCTTCTCCGAAGTAGTAATGCTCGTGAAGGAGGAGACGGAGCGCGTGAGGGAGAGAGTCTTGCGCCCTAACGCACCTAGTCGCCGCAGGAGACGCCTCGAGCGTCGGGAATCACCCGCAGATTCCAGGCCACCGTAGGCGCGTTCTTGCGGATGGCGAGCAATGGGTAGCTCGCCATCCGGTTGGGACCAGGTCCGGGTCGCCGGCGCGTCGAGTTCCACGCGAGCCTCAAAGATATGTCAGCACATAGTGATGGGGTCTGATAGGGCTGATGCCTTCCAGGATCGCGGGTTGTTCAAAAGAGATACCGTGGACCTGCCACAGGCAACTGACGAATATTTCTTTTAAATTGTAAATTATATATAAATAATTTTGATACAAGTAAATTAGGTAATTATGGTCAGTTCCAAAAGTGTAAACAAACAATCTTCAGTTGAAATTCTTACACAATCACCGACTAGCGGGAATTAACAACTCGTTCCTACATTTAAGGTTTCAACTTTCTAACTCGCCACTTTTTCCAATAATTATTGGTTGCCTCTCTCTCTCCATTCCCCAAATTATAATTCAAAAATCATTCATGAAAATGAGGTAACGTATCCTATATTGACAAAATAAACATACAGAGTATTTAGGGTGATATTAAGTAAGTAAAATAATCAAATCTTAATTAAAATAATATTTAAATAATTAAAACGAAGCACTCAATTCGAATGTGGCACTACAAATTGACAGCCACGGGTACGTTTTATATTTTTGTACATTTTGTTCAGATAGGTACTATTGGAACAGAATATAGGTAGGTAGTTTTTTTCTGCAGAACTGTACATTTTAACAATCTCCAATAAATACACAAATCTAAAGGAAAAATAGGGCACTATACGAAATAAATCACAAAATAAAACAAATCAAAATATTTATGTAAACAATATTCAACACGTAGAACCATAAACAACCAGAAAAGTAGGTATTACAAAAAATTGAGATTCCAAATTACCTACCATTTATCTTTTACAATTCCGTCAATAAATTTTGTCCACCGAATTTCGAATTCATGCACCAACTTGTCTTTTTCGGGATATGAACTATAATACAGAGAATTTAAAGCTAATTGTTTTAATAACTTGAGGTCTGCGTGCCGACTAGCGACTGCGACAAATGCAACATAAAAATCGTGGGAAATGGGATCAGCCTCCCAGATTCCTGGGTCATCGCTCGATAGCACTACAGGCATGTTCTGACTTAGGAAAATTGCTAAAGGATGATTCCTCACATCGTTAACTAGTTTTAGAACACAATTTGATAAAACATTTATTTCCAGAGCAATTTGTCTTTTCTTTACTTCTTCCATCAAGAGAGGATGTTTTGTGAGAGCGAATGCATGACCTATTCTTTTAGCACCAAGAGCTACGGCGTCGAATAAATTCTCGTCAGAACTAGTGCCATACCAGTTTGTTTCACCAGCGTGTAAGTATAAGTCCAGGGACTGTCGGGCTTGTGCCAGTTCATGTACGAAGTCTTTCAGCGGTACTCCCAAGTCTTCCTGACCAACCAAATCAAAACCTATCAAAAAATCTGGCATCAAAGTCTGGATTTGAAGGGCGATCCTGATATATTCCTGCAAAGTAGCTTTATCTACTAGTTTTAATGGAGCATATATCAATTTCGCTCCAAAGAAATCTGGATAATCACTCATGAATTTTTCCGTAACTCGCTTGTAACTCTCTGCAGTCGCCACACCGTCGTAAATATTCCCTTCTAAGTCATATAATGTCGGTAAAACACTTCTGATTTCAAGATACATCACTTGATCTTTCCTGAATTCCAGTAATGTATCGTAATAATATTGTTCCCAAACAGGTTTGTAAGTTAACAGATTTCCGGTACAAATAAAATAGTGCTGGAACGTATTCCACACAGAATTCACATCCGTGTAAACTTCATTTGGATTGTCAATGACCAAACTGAAGTGTTTTCTCAGGTCCGCATCGAATTTAGCAACGTCACCGGAGGCATTTCTCGCATCCTTCATAAGTTGCCACTGAGCGGCACAAGGACAAGGACTATCAGGAATAAATTCAGAAAATAGGAACTCGATATCCGAATTGTCTTCTGTGAAACAAATCCACAGGTCATCCAAGTAAGTCAAACGCAACACGTAATCTGGGCTTAACAAGCCTGTGTCGTGGGCATGGAGGACTGCCCCCTTGGGCATGCTCTTTATCATCTGGAACAGCTTTGTATCTTTCACTGCGTCCTTATATTCGAAGAAATGCTTCGTCAGGTTAAAATGTTTTGGGTGAGCAAATCCCCGCGCAACCTCTTCATATTTAAGATTCATGATAATTTCGTTAGCCTTCAGTTCACTGTCACTTAGTACTATTGTGCTCCCGACCATCATGTCAAGCTCTCTTTCAAGGAGATAATTTCTTTCTTCCAGCACTTTGTCGATACTTTGGGTGTAAGTTACTATACATTTTGTTAACAAGAATAAAGCTAGTGGCCACATTGTCACGGTCCGCGTTCGAACGGCGTACTATGCTTTCGTTCAAGATTGAAATCGCAAAACTGATACCTTGTAGATAAAGTGTATTTGTAGGTGAGATATGACGTAATAAGTAATCAATTCACTCAGTGCTAACGATTTTTGTTCATAATATTGTATAATAAGCAGTATTTTGTTCTGCTGCTTTGCTTGTATATTGTAAAAGTGCTAGTCGGCATGTAGGAAGGAGTAAAATTGGCAAATCTATAACAAAGAATATATGGCATTTATTAAAATATTACTATTTACAAAACACAGAACTACCTAGGTATGTGTACTTATAAGGAAAATAATTTATATTGTTAATATTTTCAGATTATGAAAATATCAGCTATTCTATACAAAAGTGAAATCAATGTGCACACGATCAAGTGTTTAATATAGAGAAGCTGATTTATTTTGTTTCGGAATTGATTCCTTATTAAAGTTGATCATATTTAGTACCGTCCGCGAGGCCTAAGCTGAGCATTGCATTTGTGTGAGTGATTACGAATCGCACCAATGTGATCGCGCAAGGTACCGATTTTCCGATTGGCTGATTGCCAAGCAAACGACGCGTCGCTATATAAACTCACAAATGCATAGCTCAGCTTAGGCCTGAGGTGCTGTGCGATCGCGCGATCACATTGGTGCGATTGGTAATCACTCACACAAATGAAAACTTCATAATTTAAACGCTTTCTCTAATCAGATCCTGAGAACCCACGTAGTGTGTAATACTAAACAGCCAAGTAACTGCAACCAACTTGGAAGTGGCGCTCGCAAGCCACCGCCATTGCACGGCTCGCTTCGCTCGCTCGGCTCGCGCGAGGTTGGTAACAGTTCTATCCTAACCTATACCAAATGGTCAGGTTCCCTAGCTTAGCTTAGTCACTGTGTTCAATTCAGCATTAGGAGCCACACCAAACGCTTATTGTGACTGCAGATAAGCCATTCTGCATTACGTGTAAACTATCGACGTTTACACGTAATGCAGAATGGCTTTACTTATCATAACAGTTTTGTTAAACGTAACGGAATGGCAATCCAGCTGAACGTTGTTCAGGATCCCGCATTACAGATCTAAAAGCAGGGTAGGCTAATCTGAGTAGCGGCAGGAATTTATATTCATAACGTTTTGTATAGCGTATTGCGTTTGTAAAGCCTCCCGCATTACAGCACTAAAAGCAGGGTAGCATTTAATCCTTCAAACTGCGCGTTGATGCTCCCGCAATTCAGAAGTTCTGGGGTTCTGAGAACTGGAAGGATTTCCATAAATAATAGTAGGTAAAAATGTAAAATTTTATCCAAGTATTCGGTTTTGGCTTTTTTATTATTTATTCTTTATTCTACAAACAAATCAACAAAAGACATATTGGGTTGAAGTGAAAGTTAAACGCAATTCTGTTTACAATATCTAATGACAATAAGTTATAAACCAATTATACGGTTGGTTAGGTGATGTTGGAAAGTGGCCAGAACATAGGCAGAACCAAATTCTATAATAAGTAGCTATAAATGCAAAATACATATATTTTATTAATACATGTGATTCAGACAATAAAATCTGGTATTTAAAATTTATTTACTTTTTGTATGCATGTCATTTTCTATTACAACGAACTCCACATTTCCTTGGATATACATTAGCAAGTTTTCTGTTTACCACTTGTTTTCAGACAATAGCATGCCTCTTTATGATTGTAGGTAATATCATTGAGCATTATGATGTGATCACTAACGGCCCGTCTTCACTCGCACAAGGTGGCAATCCAACAGCGCACTTTTATTTATTCGTTCATTTGAACGAATAAATAAAAGTGCGCTGTTGGATTTTCACTTTACGCGCCGAGCCGAGCGTTGAAATATCAACAGCGTCATTTGGGTGCCATTCAGTGTTTGTGAAAAAAGACATACATCGTTTTCGAAGGTCGAGAAACCTAGCGTACACCTCTGGTGGGAAGGCAGCCATTATATCAAATTGTGCAACTAGACTGCAGTGGACCAGTCGATAAGTATACCGAAGCGGTTCAAAAGTCAACATAATAGTTATAGTCTAATAGTTGCACACAAAACTGTGACAAATCAGTCACATTATGTATGTGCGGTATAGACGAAAAGCGAAACTCATTAGAAACGTGACACAATGTTTTAGTTGTTATTGCAAAATTTGCCAATACACAGGCGCCGTCCGTTTGCATACTGTCGGCGTTATGTGAAATGCTTAGGGCAAACTTTTAAACGCCTAGGCTTTATGTAGAAGTATGACGTCAAACTGACAGAGTTGATTTTAGAACGAATTTGACAGCTGTCAACTTGACGTAACCCAACCGGGGTTACGTCAAGTTGACAGCTGTCAACAAAACTGACAGCAAAAAGAAAAGGGATCGAGAAGGCTGTCGAACTATCGAAGCCGGCATTGATTTATGGCGACTGTGATATTGTATTAGTGATCAATGTGACTACCCTTGCAATGCAGTAGTTGATGGATTTGCGCTGGCGCCTCACGTACCTACTCGGTGGAACGTCGTTAACATTATTGTTCATTCCCTATCGTGATCAGAGACTTGTGGTTATTAGGAATATTATTTACTTTCATCTGAAGAGATATGAGGAACAGGGTGTAAAGTTCACTCATACTCTTCGGAAAAGGGAGAATCCTCCGACCCAGATGGATGTCGTATCTGGTGGGCAACTGCCCGATGATTGTTGTCGGGAAGTTGTGTATATGCTAGCTGCGCGGTAAACTTTGATTGCGAAATGCAGGATTTGTGTGACGTCAGTGTGATCTGTTGGTCACATGTGGCGGTGTAGATGCCGCCACATCACTCTCCTCCGGAGACCGGAGGTCGATAGTGGACTAAGTCTTGTATCTTGCGATGCTTGCCAATGCCAGTTGTGTTCCAGTGGGTTGGAACCGGGTGTCGCATAGTTCGCGGTGAGTCGGAACTGTGTGCGAAGATGCCCCAGTGAGTCGGGGTGGCTGACTGCTGGTGTCGACCAGGAGAGGGATTAAGCGCTCTGCTTGTAGACCGGCCGAATGTGCAGTATGCTGTGCCAAGGTTGCTGATGAGGCTGAAGGTGATGACCAGGTATGCGCTTGCGCTGCATGCTGATGGTCAGGCCAACCGTTCAAGCCGTGGTTGCTGGCTGGCTGTGAGACTTGCGGGAGTGATGATGATGACGTCACGCTGAAGTAGTTGCACGAAGGCTGCGCTGACGTGCATCATCACTCCCGCAAGTCACACAGCCAGACAGCAACCCCGAGTATGAACGTGGATTCTCCCTTTTCCGAAGAGTATGAGTGAACTTTACATCATCACCAGTGAAGAGATATGAGGAACAGGGTGTAAAGTTCACTCATACTCTTCGGAAAAGGGAGAATCCTCCGACCAGATGGATGTCGTATCTGGTGGGCAACTGCCCGATGATTGTTGTCGGGAAGTTGCATATATGCTAGCTGCGCGGTAAACTTTGATTGCGCGATGCAGGGTTTGTGTGACGTCAGTGTGATCCGTTGGTCGCATGTGGCGGTGTAGATGCCGCCACACATCTAATTACATCTCCTCGCTCGCATACCCACGCATAAGAAACATTAAGACCTCTCCTGGTAAAGACGACGTAGTATTTATTGCCTTTAAGTATTTGAACCCCAATTGATGATTCGAACACCGCCACCGTTTGCATAATGCCTAGAGAGACAAATTGATTCAACTAGTTGTATTTTCTACCGCCTGTGGGCGCTGCTACACCAAACAACAAAAATGGCGACGAGTAGTGCAAGTGGTTCCGAAAATAAAGATGAAAACACTGTCGTAGCCAAAATATCTGTTACGCAAAAATCAAAGCATTTTTCTAGTGAAATAAAAATTACAATTTTGAGAAAAGATCTATTTCCAAAATGGTTCCGAGAATACCATGTTCGTAACAGTAACACCATAGAATACCTATCAATTATTTAGGGGAAAATGGATTTGAATCTTGCGTTATTGTAAGATATTTATGCTCGTAAGTGCATTACGTAATAATTTATAGCCTGAATGGTTAAATATTTCATTGGTAGGTTTAAATACGTGTATAAATAATGCTCATGTATGTTGTGACAATTTTTAAAATAATATAAATAGAACAATAAAAAGCAGAATAATATACCTTTATTTTCAGCAATTTCCAATGCGTCGAATCCGTTATTATTCACAGTTACAGTACTAATGACCACATTTCTGTGTTACGTACGATTTTATCAAAAGTTTTTTTCAGAATACCGTCCATTTATAAATTATACTACGTTTTCGATTTATGTACACTAAAGTAGTGCTTTTAAGATTGTTGCAGGTAATGGCTATGTTGATGTTAATACTAGGCCACGGGGTCAGAGTGCCCACTAGGTTTTTGGAGACATTGCTGAACGTTTGTTCGGCTCTTTACGTGACCAGGGGTGGGGCCCCAATTTTGCAGAATTATAACAGGATAGTATTATGAATCATAATGTAAAATGGTCACATACTGACAATTCATAATATTATCTGCGTACCATTCGTATTAGCACGCAATACATCTGTTTGACAGATTTCATGGAGGTTAGGAAATGACACTTCTGCCAGCCTTTTGATCACTTCTCCTGTTGACAGCGATGCGGACGAATTTTTAGCTCTTTGGTTATTTTTTTTAAATAAATGTTAATTTTACTCATTCAGCCTTATTTATAAAATCTCTCTATATCTCACTGATTCGCCACAGCTTAGCTAAGTAATTAGTTAGCTCTTAATCAGTTATTAACTTTTCTTTATTTATTAACGCTAGCAGGTGATTAGTAGTGAAACAAAATAGAGGTGAAGTAATGAGTTCGGCACAGATTATAATCAAAATAGTCAATAAAAAAACAGGATTTTAAGAACAAAGTTGTCAAAACCACGATTTTTGACATAGAAGTAACATAAATATAACATAACACGCCTTGTTTCCCCGAAGGGTTGGGCAGAGGTGTACCTATAGTACACCCATTTTTTTTAAAAATTCGTCGGAAAAAAATAATTTCACTAAAATTATATATATATGTATAGTACGTTTATCACAGAGTACTTTTTTTATTGATGTTTATTTCATTGTGTTTGCTTTAAGTAGCAATGAAAATAATAAGCTCCAATAATTGGTGTAAACAGGAAAAGGCATTTATCCCTGAATTTATCTCGACTTACTTAAAACTGACCAAATAGCCGTTAATAGCTATGTGTTTTCATGTCCTAGCTTGGATATACTCTTTTAGAATAGTATACTGTACTTGTGTCTATTTTATATTACTTCCTAATTACTATTGCTTTTGCAACGAGGTTTCAGTGCATTTTAATAACAATTATTAAACTTTTTTACAAGTTTGACTGCTGCTATGAAAGCCACTATTAGCACGTAGCACCAACACTATTGTACCTCGCAAAGGCGGCGAGGAAGGAGGGCTGAGACTACGTGCAATTGATGAGAAATGAGAATGGCATGAGAAAAGAATGGCACGGTCCATGTCTTTGGAGGAAGAACATTGGAAATCAAAAATAGGGAATTTAAAACAAAAATTTTACTTTTATAATGTATCAAAATAAATTGTTTCTACAAAATGTATCTTGTTATATGTGTGGAACTGCCACAATGTGGCAGTTTTTTTAAGTTGTTGGCCTTAGAGCTGGCGTCATAAGATAAAGGGGCACATGGTATAACACATTGGATAATCGCTATCTCCGATGAGCACGAACTCATTCTCTTCAAACCTCTTGAGTACCTACTGAGGCTACTAATGATTGAGTTTTCCATGAATCTTTTCATCATGTGTACTTCGAATGAAGAATATGTAATAGGTAATCATTCTCGTGATGGATTTAAACGAGCTTTGTATGTCTTCCTCCGCCTACTTGCCGCTGGCGTTTCAAAATTATTTAATAGTTCTGCGTTGTTCTGAAATGCCGTAAAAGATTGTCGAATTCCATCTTAACTAAGGCACAGCACAAGTAAAGGAAAAAGTTCGAAAATCGTTAACTTGTTGTTTTATCTCATAAAAAATACATTTGCTGTTGGAGAATTGACCGTGACGTATATGAATTTATGGGAGCACATGTATTTCAAATACAATGTTAAGTTTGTTCTTGGGATTTTCCTATAATTTATCCCAGCTACGGAACCCTTCTTTGTGCGCGGTCCGACACGCACTTGGCCGGTTTTTTTTTATTTTGTCGGACAAACAACACGCACGGATGCTGCTTAAAAAGTCTATCATAATTATGTCCCACTACCAAAAACCAAAGACAAGTGACTGGGCCCGCGGGTTAAACCTTCTCACAAAGGAAAGGCTGGTTTTCGAAACTCCGAATAGACGCATCCCACACTAAAGGCCTACCCACCTTCCATGGAAATAAAGAGATGCCGTCCGGTCACATGCCATCGTCGCGTGCCAACCCATTGGGTTCTAATACAGCTGGAACACCGACGATGGTGACAAAAGCTCGTCGGATGATGTGGTTAATGTTCGCGTGCCGCGCTAAGTGACGCACTTCGGCCGCAAGATAGGCCGTGGTGGCCGAGACTGTTGAAAACTTCTCCACAGTGACAGCGATGAGAACAACATGGAGCTCTAAGTCACAGGGAAGCAGCGAGGCGGAAAGTAGTGTCACCGAACCAAATGCCTATGTTCGACGACTCTAGTGCATGAAGCCATAGACCCGACTCCCATTTACCCACAGCCAGCAGGCGCGGAAACTCCACAGTAGCAGCAAATGATTGTGTAAAGTAAATTGTCCTGTACTACACTGCAGAGCATTCTCATCCCATCGTATCTGGGAAAATGGATTATCGGGTAGGTCTGAGTTCGGGCAATCGAGTCTCCAGGCATCCACAGCCTCCGGCGGGATCTCATGGCGACGTGGAGAGGCGATTGTCGCAACCCAGTGCACGCCACAATTGCAGCGGTAAGTCCCCTCTTTGAGGAGTGGTTGGAGAGGCGCCACGGCGTCCTCACCTTCCGCCTGACACAGGTCCTCACCGGACAAAGTTGTTTCGGGAGGTTCCTGTTTCGCATAAGGCGGGAGGAAACGCCCGGGTGTCACCATTGTGTGGATCGCCCGGAGGACACGGTGGAGCATACGGTGGAGGTCTGCCCAGCTTGGGCGGAGCACCGCAGTGTCCTCGCGGAGGCGATCGGCGGCGGCGATCTCTCGCGTCCGGCCCTGGTCCAGGCCGAGCGAGAGGGAGTGGAAATCCGTCACCTCCTTCTGCGAAGCAGTAATGCTCGCGAAGGAGGAGGCGGAGCGCGTGAGGGAGAGAGCCTTGCGCCCTCACGCCCCTAGTCGCCGCAGGAGACGCTCCGGGCGTCGGGAGTCGCCTGCAGATTCCCGGCCACCGTAGGCGCGGGCTTGCGGACGGCGAGCAATGGGTAGCTCGCCGTCCGGTAGGGACCAGGCCCGGGTCTACGGCGCGTCGTGTTCCATGCGCGCCTCAAAGAGATGTCAGCACAAAATGACGGAGTCCGTTAGGGCCGACGCCTCAGGGTCGCGATAGAGATAACCGTGGCCCTGGCACAGGCAACTGAAGGAACACGGATGGGTTTTAGTCAGTAAAAGTCTGACACGCCCTCTATAAAAACCGGGAAAGTAATACCCGAATTGTTTAAATATGTTTTCAAAATAACTCACTAGCAAAATAGATTTATAGCGAAATTATAATTTCTTGCTAAATTGTGCATAGAGAATTGGAGATAAAGGATCTTCTAAAATCTTCTTTTAAATATTTAAGCACGAACTGCTTGAATATTTACAAGAAGATTAGGTGAAATAGCGGAACACAGTTTAACTGGAAATAAATATGTATACAACGTGCACAGGCTGACTTGTAAACTGACGATTTCCTTTTAGGAAATAGTAGTGTGACCCATTTGCAACAATTAACCACCGCATAAAGCCTAGGCATACCAATTCTTTCGATGTATCCAAATTTTCTAAAACAAAAAACAGTTAAGACACCAGTTATCTCAAAATTTTACCATCGGATTAAGCGTAAAATTACGCGGAAGATCGCGATTCTCTATCAAACGAGTTGCCTATGTAAACAAAAGAAAATTGAGGTATCGATGAAACAGTCGACAAATGCTGGCAAAAATTGTGATAATCAAATTACTTTTGCCATCCCACTACTTCCTACCTTTCCAGCAGTCCATCAGACGTTAGGCACCCAGGTTGTCACATGTCGCAGAGTGGGCTATAAAACTATGCTATTCTATTCAATTTGAGAGTTTAGAGAAAAGTGATAATTTAATGATGAATTCTGAGAAAGTTCCAAAGAAATCCAAAAATTGTGTTTTCTCGAATACCACGCACATTCGCCTAGGTGGGGCCAAGTTGTTGCAAATGGATCACACTATTGCATCCCCTAATTGCGTAATACACAATCAATCGGAATCTGAATCGTTTTGAAACCGATTGCTAATACATTGCTTCATTAGTTCGATAAAAAAAAAGTGCTCAGCTCAAGCACTTTGCTGCTGCTATTGAACTGTCAAAATACAACAGAGTAGTCGTAATCGTTTACGAAAATGTGTTACGCAATTCGGCTGCTGGTAGGAATACGTCAAATCACAAGTCGCCCTGCATATGTAAGTGCTCTCCCTTGACCGCACTTTCGACTGTCATTCGGTCAGTACAATTCGTCTGAATAATTATATTTCACCCTACAAACACGACGAACACACAAACAACAATAATTATTTTCCATATTCGGCATTTACCTTGATCAAAATTATGTAGGTATATGAAATCTAGGACGAGTTAGAAATAACTGATAAGGTGATAATTGAAGTAAAGTAAGTATTACTTAATCTATAGAAAACCGCGATAAATTGTTCGTGTTTTATGATACGAAGAAACGAATATGGTTTCGTTAGGAGCAGGACACCTATTTAAAAAAAGGGAAAGTAGCGATTGCCTAGGACTTGCTGTGTGACTGTACTCCATAAAGAACTGTATAATTACTTAAGCCCTAAGTGAGTACGTATGTAACTACTATAAAGCTACCATTTACTGAGTACGTCTTTCATTGACTTGAATGTGACCTGGCGGCTAAGAGTATGTCATGCTCACTCTAATGTTTCGCTAATGGTGGCGCGTTGTCTGCGTGTATTTTTTGGTATTTCGCGACGAAGGCCTCTTGTCTTACAAAGAAGGACCGAACATCGATCACCTAGTTACCTCTCACGATATTTTCTTGAATCCTAGGCATCTTCATGCACCCTAGGAGATTTTTAGGGTTCCGTACCTAAAAAAAAATTGAACCCTTATAGATCACTTCATTGTCCGTCTGTCTGTCGGTATGTGTGTTAGTCTGTCAAGACCCTCTTTGGAGGAGTTGGAATAAATATCAAATACGTAGGTCTAAGGTCCCTTGGAGCTCTAAAAGATCAAGCTTCTATGTAAACGCAATAAAAAATACGGCGATTTTTGCGACATATTGCATATATGATACTTGCAAATAAACCACAACCTGGACTTCCCGGTGACCTAGAATCATGAAATTTGGCAAGAAGCAATGTCTTAAAGCCTTGTGCTTTAAGCCTGAAAATCGTAAATTTGTAGTTGACATTTAAAAAATGTGATTACAAACTTACTATTGTAGTTGTTCTTGGGATAAATTCATCGCAACTACAGAACCATTTACTGTGGTCCGACACGCACTTGCACTTTATATATAGACCTATACAGAGTAATTATCTCTCAAATTTCGTAACGGTCAGCTCAGTGGTTTAGGTGTGAAAAGTCAACAAATAACCAGACAGAGTTACTTTCGGATTTATAACGTTAAGCTATTTGTGACGGTGAAAGTTTGGGAGAAAGAAAGAATTTTAAAGTTGATTTTGTCATAAATTTATGACATGGACGAAGTTACATTGGTCAAATTGTCTAACCAAATCTGCAAAACTGTGGTCAGCGAAATTCCTTGAAGACTCGATCGTATTGTTGAGTTAACAGGGTGGGTGGGGGATAACAAGACTTCAGGTTTCAGAAGCTAGTAATTCTATATTTAGAAGGTTTCAATTTTATAGCTCACCAATTATTCCAACAATTTTTTTTTTCAATAACAGTTAAGTACGTTTTCTGATCCATTTGTTTACATTTTCATCAGCTACATTTGGAACCGACTGTAGGTAAGTGTTAAGGCTCTCAAAGACAGGCGCGACGCGAACTAGGTAGTCAATCAATCAATCATTTATTTTGTTAAACATAGGTATGGGTACAGATACATAGTAGGTATGATTTCTAAAATATGTGCACTATGTTTTGCCAATGTATGGCGTTCAAAAATAACATAAACAAGCAATTAAGGTGCCATGTCAATAGATTACATTTAAAAAATAATTCAATTAAAAATATGTCAGTTAGGTAAACAGGTCATTACAAATAAATATAAAAAAACACATTCAAACTTATTAAAATCATACCTCCGTTTATCAGTAGTAGGTAAACTCGAATCAGTGATGGAGTAGTAACATCTATCTCTAAGGAATGTATACAAAGACCTCTTAAAGGATCCCAGACACTCTTTATTTCCTATAGCTGATATACTATTATATATTAGATCTTACCATTTTACCAGGAGCAGTGGTGGCCCAGTGGTAACGGTCCCGACTTACGAGTTGTAGGTCGTGAGTTCGAACCCAAGCAGGCGCTTTACTTTGTGTAAATAATTTAATCACCACTGCTCTCAAAACGGTGAAGGAAGACATCGTGAGGAAACCGGCATGTCCTAGAACCAAAAATTCGAAGACATGTCACATGACACATCTACAAACCCGCACTGAGCCCGCGTGGTGGATTACGGCTCACTACCTCTCATAGAGAGGCCTGTGTCCCAGCAGTGGGAACGTTATAGGCTGATTATGCTTATGCTTACCATTACGTTTTCATAAAAATAGTTCTACTGTCTGTGGGAGCCTTTAGGGTTTATAAATGGGGTATCTGACAGACAAAACATGTACAGTATCTACCTTTTTCCGAAGCGTTTCGTCGTATTTCAAAACCTCATAGCTCCGACCTGGATAATGCCAGAGAGCTAATTCTTAAAATTCTCAGAATAAGATGTCTAAAGGAATGAAATCTTACCAAAACATTTGATGAAAAGAAGAAACGTTATGTGAGTCTTGGCAACATAATTAATATGACATATTTTTCGTAGGAATTCATTTCATATTGTATCTCAGTTTTTATTTTCTGACGGACTTTATGGGGACTACAGAAACTAGAAGAATTTGATCACTAGCAATATCCAGGTCGAAGCTATCGACCTGGATAATACTAGCGAGCTAATTCTTCAAATTCTCAGAATAAAATATAGTTAGCAGACTAATTATAAAATGTAGTAAGTTACAGTAGTCTAGATATTACTACTTTGGATTTTATTAATATCTTAATTACGTCGATTTCGACACTGACTGACTCATCAAATCCTTTAGGGCAATTTCCGAAGGGCTAGAAAGCCAAAATTTGGTATGCAGACAGGGAATTGCACACCAACAACAGACAAATTAAGGAATCGGTTACTTTCCCCCTCCCACCCCCGCATTGGGGGATGCAAGTCTTTCTATCTACAAATTAAATGCGTTGGTAAGCGCAACGCTTGGGAACGGCTAGACCGATTTGGCTATTTTTTGTTTTAAAATGTTTGTAAAAGTCCTAGTTAGGTTTTTACGAAAAGAAATTTGGAAAAATTGCCAACAAAATTGGATAACTAGGGGAAAACAAAGTTTTTTTTCTATAGATTGACAGGATAACGTCTGTCCGGTCAGGTAGTTTTAAATAAAACCTCTAGGATACTTCCCGAAGCCCTAAAAATAAAGACAGAAATTTTGCATACCAAATTACTACTCAAATCCAAATCAAATCCATTAATTACTCTAATGAGGTGCAAAATAATGCTCACAATCTGAATTAAAACGTTTTTACAAAGAAGAAGTCGTATGTATTTCTTTGTACAGAAGTTTTTTTTCACGTTTAGTTGTGGTTCCTACCCACACACAAACTTATATGTCTTTAACCACTACTTGCTATGTAAATAACAGTGCCAGGTTATTATAACATCATCAATATACATTAAGTGAAAAAAATACGTATTAATTAAGCTAACTGAAAAACGACCCTAGTAATTAACTTTAAAATCTTCTTCTTTAAGTCTTCACGGTGAGATATGGCATGCAGGGGTTGCATGCCATATCTCACCGTGAAGACTTGGGTGGAGTGAGCTGTCAGTGTCATCCCGTCTTGGTCAATCCCTAGTATCAGTGGCACTGACAGCTCACTTCACTTAAGTTTTCACGGTGAGATGGTTACAGAATAGCACTACTGTAAACAGTAAGGTTCATTTAAGCTTGCACTAAGCTATATTGTACCGTATTTTCATGGTAATCCAAGTATATCTAAATTGATACTTAAAGGTAACGCTGACTGTAGAATTTTGAAACGCGCGATTTAAAAAGTCTGCTTCAAAATTCGAAATTTTATACTTTTTTAATTTATTCCTAGAACTTCATAAGAAAAGAAACTTACTTTATTTTGAAAGCCAACTCTATAATTCAAGACACTATAGGCATCACTTAAAATATTCCTAAAACGTCTAACATCTAACGAGCTGCCGCAATTAGAAGATTAAAGGGATAGGTGACACGTACCCCGTCCCAACATGTCGAGGCCGCCATGTTTTTTTTTCTACTGCAGGGCGGTACTATAAAGTGCCACTTAATCCATCCAACCCTTTCGCTGGGAAATCAGTAGGCAAGCAATGGCGGCCTTTAGCATTTCTTTTTTTCCCTTCACTTTGAAAGCGAGCCCCCTTTTTGCGATACCGATTTTTGTAATGTACACCCGAGTTGTAGGATTCTTTTTTTTTTCTTTCTTTATTAATAGCGTCTGTTGTATGTTTTTAAATAATTGCGAGAGGGTTTGTGAGAAACTTAGCTTAGAGTTTGCTCTTTTAGTTTTTAAGGCGTTTATTCGTGTGTATAATAGGGTATAATGTTTCTTAAAATGTGGGAATTTCGAGTTAATAAAGTGAAGAATTACGAGGATGAATTATTTGAATATTTTTTATTAGCTTGAATTTGAATTGTGCACCAGCTATCTTGGATTCTTTGTGGAACAGTGGCATCGCTTTCTGCTAACTTAGTTAAATATAGAGGTGCCTTAGAAGACATAACAGCGGACTCTGAGTGGGCGGTGAAGATGAACATCAAACTGCTTTGAGATTCAGATGGGGTCAGCAAGTTAATTTATTCACAATAAAACGGTAAGTTTACTGAAATGCTACCAAACACTACAAAAAGGAATGAAATGTTACCAAAACATTTGATGTAAAGAAGGAACGTTATGTGAGCCTTGGCATCCTACTTAACATGACATATTTTTGGTGTGATTTCATTTCATATTTGGTGCTCTATTTTTTTCTTTTCTTTACTGACGTATTTAAGAGGACTACAGAAACTACAGTTTTTATAACGCAAAGTATTATGATCCACTGCAGTCAATAAAATCAGAAATATATATATTCTTCAGGATATATGAAAATGAGAATGTTAGAAATAGTGAAAAAAATACGAAGATACCTCGATAAATTTCTTTGAACGATTATTAACCATATTAAGCTATGTATAAGCAATCATTCTGATTTTAGTCTACAAGCAACTTAGTTTTTGTTTTTTTTTGTCAAATGAATAGATTTTTTGTAAATTCGCTGTTGCCAGCCCCCTAACAGGGATGGAAGATGTTTTTTTTTTGTTTCTGTTGAAACCAAGCCCTAACTCCTAAAAGAATTCAAAAGCACAATTACGAACAGACAGATTTAAATTATATAGGAAATTAATTACTGTTTTTTTTCGCCGTTTCTGGTATCATTTGTCTGATTTGGTAAGCCCTGTTTCTGTTTTTTTGCTATTAGGGTCTGCTGAAACAGGTCTAACCTAAAATTTTGTAGGAAAGGTATTATGTGTAACCTAATCATATCTAATTTATAACCTGCATCAAACAAAACGAGTACTTATCAGTTTCATAGCTCGCGAGTGCAGTTTGCTATTGACAGACACTGAAATACACAGACATGCCCTGCTAAGGTACTTACATCTATGGATATCCCCTATCTATGAATTCGTCCTTAACAATAAGCCTAACTGCATTCATCCGACCAGTTGTCAGCTACAATAACAATCTAGTTCTCACGTAGTAGGTACAATACAATAAATTGATATCAATAATATACCATTGATATCAATAATATGCCATTGTTAACACAAACGTGCCGGGGCTTATCGCGATGTCATAGGTCGACGCTCCTCAGTAGCGATTTGACGCCGAACCGCGGCGAACGTGTGAAGCAATGTGGCAATTAATTTTCACACTACTGTTTATTTGCGCAAAATGTGACGACAATTATAGTAAGAGACGAAGCCAGTTGGTTGAACTTGAATTACGGTCGGCTCTCGGAGGGAATATGACGCTCAACGATAAAGAAAATGCGGTGAACAATTGCTTGATGCAGCACAAGTTCAACGAGCTTGACTATGGATTTAACCACCCAGATCACTTCAATCTGTCGCATCACTTCTTCTCTTTCAAGAACCAGATTCAGAAATCGAAGGTTTACAAGATCATCAAGAGTATGCCCAAAGGAGCAGTGCTTCATATTCACGACATGGCGATCATGGGACCTGATTATCTGCTGAACATCACCTACATGGACCATCTTTATATTTGTTTTGGGACACCTATCAGTTTCAGATTTTCGAACAACGTTCCTAACATTACGTGTGTTGTCCCGTGGCAACTCATGAGCGAAGCTAGGGGTGCTGCTCCTAATGTTACCCAATTCGATGCGGATATCCGCAAACATTTCACCCTGGTTTGTGATAACCCTGATGTGATCTACCCTTCCGTCAAAGAAACTTGGGCAAAATTTATGCAATATTTTAGCACCGTGAACGCTCTACTGTCTTATAGACCCAATTGGGAACAGTATTTCTACGACGCTCTCACATTCTTCAGAGAAGACAATATTATGTACGTGGAAGTCAGGAGTATATTGCCCAATCTGTATGAGTTAGACGGCACAGTGTATGATAAGCCGATAACAGCAAAAGCTTACAGGAAAGCCATAAACAGGTTCCTGAAAGATCACCCGGATTTTGTGGGTGCTAAACTTATATTTGCTCCGTCGAGGAAGGTGGATAGAGATGTGCTCGACCAATACATACGAACAGCGAGACAGATCAAGAGAGATATGCCCGATATGTTTGCAGGATTTGATTTAGTCGGACAAGAAGATTCAGGTAATCCATTAATACAATTCGTACCACAGTTACTTCAAGCAAAGGATCTTAATTTTTTCTTCCACGCTGGTGAAACAAATTGGTTTGGGACACTGACTGATGAGAACTTGGTAGATGCTGTATTGTTGGGAGCTAAACGAATCGGCCATGCGTACGCGCTTGCAAAACACCCAGTGCTTATACAAGAAGTGATTAACAAAGACATAGGTTTAGAAGTGAATGTGCTATCGAATGCTGTGTTGTCTTTAGTCAGGGATGTCCGAAATCATCCTTTGAATATTTTCTTAAGTTTAAATTTACCTGTTGTTTTGTCTAGCGATGACCCTGGTGCTTGGGAGGCTGATCCATTGTCAGATGACTTTTATGTGGCTTTTGTAGCGGTCGCAAATAAGGTTTCAGACTTGAGGATGTTAAAAACTTTAGCTCTTAACTCTTTGAAATACAGTGCTTTGGAACCAGATAATAAGGTGCGGGCATTCCGTGAATTTCACAAGCAGTGGAATCGATTTGTTGATTATTTTGACTGCAACTCATATTAGTTTTAAGCGTATGGTTTCTCATTTGTTTTTTTTTATTATTATTAACTACTAGTGCTTCGCAAAAGTGCAATGGCGGTATGTTAAAACATCGAAATTTAAAACCTTTCGGAATAAAAGTTTAAAATTATGGTTAAAATCGCATCAAAATTCATTGTGTGGATAAAATATGTAAGTGGAAATACGAACAGCCACGAAAAGTGATTTTGTATTACATCATGTAGTTATTAACTGTACAGTAGAACAAATAGTTAAGTATCAGTAATTAGTTATAACTTCTAAAGCTTACTACAAAGCGGTTTTATTTTACCCACTTCCAAATCATAATTTTGACTTGCTGCTACATGTTTCTACTAAGTACCTGATTCCTTTTTCCAATAACAAATAGTTTTGCATAATATATATCTCTTTTTTTTGGAACCTTCCTATAATTCGTACCGACATATAAATTTTCGTTTTTCCACCCCCTCACCTATTTTACAAGCTTTTGTTAAACTTGCCTTGTAAGTGAGTTAGTATGTATGTATGGGTAACATCTTGCAAGCTGAATTAAAACCACTTTCTCTTCACCTACTGAGATGTAATTTTACAAGTTGATTCTGTTTCGGCAATCTCTTAAACTATAGATATATACATACATATATGTTGTTTGTAACTGTGAATGTTTTTTTTTAATTTCTGCTAAACGTAACCAGCAAAGATGGATTTGAAAGTGGAAAAGCCTAACTATATAGTAAGGCTTTTCGACTTTCAACATAGT
Organism: Dasypolia templi; assembly: GCA_963555695.1. Classification (NCBI taxonomy): domain Eukaryota; kingdom Metazoa; phylum Arthropoda; class Insecta; order Lepidoptera; family Noctuidae; genus Dasypolia; species Dasypolia templi. Next base: position 6,342,150 of record OY743155.1, on the reverse strand, counting down.
TTTGGGGCTAACTTCACCAAGCTCTGATAGTTTCAAAATTTTATCCTAACTTCTAACTTCTTCTTCAAAAGTGAGTTGGATTGTTTGTTTGTTTGTTACACTTTCACGCTAAAACGGCTGAACGAATTTGAATGGAATTTGGCACATGGGTAGAACATAGGCATAAGCTTTTCATCCTGGATCACAGACGAATATGGCAACAGCTAGTTTGTCTATAAGCATTAAAGCACTGTTTTACTACGCTCGAAAACTTTTGTATAGACTCAAGTTCTTCTAACTGAGCAGACAGCTGTGCTGCTGGGGAGTTTTTTGTGCCAATTCTTCTTCCCAGCTAAAGCACTGGGAAGTGGTGAAGGGCGGGCGTTTTGGTGGACTGTCTGAGGTAATTTTGACGTCCGAAACGTGCTGATTCTCAGGCTCAGTAATATTTTTTTCGATATTATCATATAAAAATATGACAACTGTTAAATTCAAATTCTATCAAACTCAAACTCAAAGCATTTATTTCACTTTTGAATTGTCAAGGAGTCAGAAATGTGAAGCTAGATGCCCATTCCAAAGCGTAGTGGGTACTGTGGAGAACAAAGGGCAAGAAACTCCATGGTCAATGTAGGTGTGGTGAATTTAGTTGAGATGGCCCTAAATTTTAAAGTAAACGAAATTAAGATTGGCCGTTAACATATTATTACACGTAATGACGTCATCTCAGCAGTCATTGTTCCTTTTAGTCAAGCATATAAAGCGATAGCGTATGTGCGTGTTTAAAACAATGTTAAAATTATATCAACAATTTACCTCCAACTACACTTGTATAATTATTGCTGTGAAGTTTACTTTACGCAAGTACCTATAGTTTCTGTACCGACATTTCGGCCTTAGAACCGAAAATTCGAAGACATGTGGTAAGTATCATAAGCTTGATCAGCGTATAATATTCCCACTGCTGGGACACAGACCTCCTCTCTGTGAGGGGTAGTTGGCCGTAATCCACACTGGCCCAGTGCGGGTTGGTATATGTCACATGCCGGTTTCCTCACGATCTTTTCCTTCGCCGTTCTGTATACTTGAAAGAATCTCATATGAAAAAGAGGGTAGGAGGTAGATAGATAGATGGGAGGCAGTTTAATCTAGAGAGAGGAGATTATGCCCCAATCCTGCTCACAGCAAGGAGACGTGTGCACCAGCAGTGGGAAAGTTTTCCAATTACAAGGATATAAAAATTGTGAGTTTATGTGGGGGGGTGTTGGGGGTAGTCTTCGGATCTACTGATCCGATTCAGAAAACTCTTTCACTAATGGAGGAAGAAAGGAAGAAATTTCATGAATAAGAAGTAAATATCCCAGAACCAAATTTTATCACTACAAAGAAAAATCGAATTACTGATAAAAAATGTAAGTTTAAAAAACCTAAATAAACACGCTTTAATAGCAAACGAACTATAAAGCAGAAAATAATTTAAAAAACGGATGAAGTTAAAGTAAAAAAAGCGTCGGGTGCTTAATTATATTTTTATAATAATTCTGATATTGCAAACAGTAACCAATAAAATGATCATCACATTCGATATCAAGCACCCCACGCTTTTTCACTTTTACTTTAACTTTTTTTTTCTACTTTTTAGTCCTTTTGCTATTAAAGCGTGTTTTTTTGGTCTCAAGACGACATTTTTTTTTATTCAAGACAATTTATGAGATTATTGTATTGTCATCGACCCTTGACCCCTGTGCAAATTTTCAAGTTAATCTGACTGCTAGAAGTAGGTGAAAATGAAGTTAAAAGATTTCGTTAGAAACATACAGGTCCAGCTAATAAAAGCGTGTTAAAAATTACAAGTAGCAGAACGGAACGACGAATGATTAATTGAATGCGCGGTAGAAGTGAGCTTATACGACACGGCGACGGCGCAGTGTGAATGAAAGTTACTGTTACATTTATATCCCAAATTTCGAAACGGCGTAGAAACACAAGTCGACATGACAACGTAATAGTACGGAACAATATTACAAAAAAGTTCAGTAACGACACAATAACTGTCGAGTTATGTCGATACCGCTACTTGATATGGCTCTATGGGAATGTTTAATATAAAAATCGGAAAATCACCTAGAAAACATGCTGACGGGAATCAATATATCTTCAGAACTAGCTAGGTGATCAATACTCGTTCTTTCTTTGTACGAGAAGATGCCTTTGTCCAGAAGAACAATGGCTGATAAAGTACCGAATTAAATCTGTCGGCATTATGTGTAATACGCCTACAAAAAAAAAACATATTCCGTTGAATCGTAAATTAAAACATTAACTGCAGTGATTAATATTTTGACAAATGAGTCAGTATGATTAGAATCATATTTTAATATTGTGTATGTGTATTTATTAGGTGTAATCTATGTTGACAATTACGAATTTATGACTTTACTGAAACAATGAATAGTTCAATCAATCTTTATAGATCCTCACATGTAATATTCTGTTGACATACTTTGTCGATATTTAAAAAATAATAGGTACATCTTCTACAGTTTACTTAGCCCTAGATTCATAAACATTCTTCTCTCAGACCGCGTAAACGCTTATAACTTTTCGAGTGAAAGAATTAATTATTCAAATATCTGTATCTGAGTAATAAATATTGTGCTTAGGTGTGGAAAATATGTCAAACTGTCATATTTAATATTTATTCTTCAGATATAAGTTATCTGACTATTGAAAAACCAGCCCTTAGTATAATGTAACATAACATACCATCACGCCTTGTTTCCCCGAAGGGTTGGGCAGAACCTGTACCATAACTGGCGAAATATGTGTGTACCTGTACACCCACATTTCGCCAGTTATGTTTAAGTCCCATGTAATAGGGGCCGAGCCTATTGCCATCAACCGGGCACAAATCCAGACTCCGGGCTGCTATTGAGAAATTCCAGATAGAAAAACCCAATAACACTTTGCCCGACCTGGGAATCGAACCCAGGACCTCATGCTCAGCAGTAGCGATTGCGACCACTAGACCAACGAGGCAGTCAGTTAGTATAATGTATTAATTAGTTTTGCGCAGGTCGCATGCAAGGGCGCACATGTGCAAAAGGTCTTAGAGTTATTAGGTCGTCCGACAGACGAATGTTTATGAATAGTGTAATTTTTTCAAGTCGTGATTTATTCTAGAAGTTGAGTGTATTTCAAGGTAAATATGATTGTTATTATTATTAGTTTATAAGTTGAAATGAGGACCCTATTTTATGTAACATAATTATACAAACATTTTAATTTTTATTTTGCAGACACACATTCGCCCAAATGTGTGGAAGTGTGTCTTGCAGTAGAAAGACGCAAAGATGACCACTTTGTTCCTTTTATACCACACTGAATATGGCTATAATTAATCCTTATTTTATACATATACGTACATAATACAATTAATAACAATAATAAACCTTATCGTATATAAAAGAACCTATCGACGAAACTGTCTGATGCTTAGTTACTTGGTTAGATAATTAGTTACACTACCGTGAGTTCTCTTTTACTAATTTTGAAGCTATGGACCTGAAAAGGAAACTCGTTGAAGTACTTAGAAAAACTTCGTTCACTGCTCAAGCAAAACCCAGTGGATCACAGAAAAAAAAGTGTTTTCCGCGATAAAAAAAAAAATTCGAATGACGGTTCTGATGTACCCAATTAAAAAAAAAGTGTATACGAGTAAAGTTATGTACTGATTGCTCAAAGTAACAAAAAAAAACAACGTTTAAAATTACAATGTTTTTTTTTTTCATCGATTAAATTATATACGTCTGAGATCTGAATGTTTATAAATAGTTTTATATCAAGTATGTTTATGATGAATCTAGGGTTAAGATCTTAAATTCAATGACTGACAGACAATACGGTCCAATTTCACCAAACTCTGTTATTTATGAAATGTTACGATAGCTGTAATAATTTTGCGGACTGATTTTCATATTGAGACAATCTATCAAATGGCTTAACGGGGCTTCTAGAATAAACACAGCATAGTGAAACACCGTAAACCTAGCAGGTCTAGAATCGTGAAAAATTGCGCAAGAGTTTCGTTAGTTTAAAACAAACCAACGTGAGCACTAATTTTGAAAATTCATCTCTTTTGTCTAGTGTCTAAATAGGGGATGAAATTTTGTATGGAAATTCGTAATTTTTGAAGTTAAGTACGAGGAAGCAGGGACTTAAAAACATAGCCTTATATGTTTCAGAATTGTAAGTGTTACATTTTGAATTGATAACAGAATCAAAAATGTAAAGATAAAGATAATTTTATTTGTCAAAACATGCGTCTAGTCTTCACGCTGTTTACTAGCGATATCCCACAGAGTAAAAAGGCTCAGTTGGCTCTCTTCGCCGACGACACTGCCGTTTACTATACCGGTCATTGTCCCAACGCTATAGCTCGTACTCTCCAAACCTCCGCAAACGTCTTAGGCGCTTGGTTCCGGAAATGGAGAATCGAGGTCAACCCCGATAAGAGTCAGGCGGTTCTCTTCTCGAGACGTCGTCGAGTCCCACCTCCCCTTCCCAGCCCGATCACTATGTACGGCAAGCCAATCCCTTGGGAGAAGCAAGCCAAATACCTAGGCGTGATCCTTGATCAAAACTTAACGTTTAAACAGCACACTAAGGCTGTTCGCGCGCGCGCCGCTTTCGCTCTTGGTATACTCCACTTTATTCTGACAGCCCGTTGCAAACTGTCACTTAAATGCAAGCTGCGCATCTACACCGCAGTCATCCGTCCCATCATGACCTATGCCTGCGTTGTATTCGCGCACGCTCATCCACGTCATCTCCATAAGATGCAGACCCTCCAAAACCGTTTCCTTAGAAAGGTCACGGGTGCCCCCTACTATGTCCGAAATATAGATCTCCACGTAGACCTAAAAATGCCTACAATAAACCAATTCATGAAACGCTTATCGAAGCGTTTCTTTGACTGAGGCATAAAACACCCCAACCCCTTGATCTCAGCGGCCGCCCGCTACACTCCCTCCCGTATTAGTAGTATTCGCCGACCAAGGCATACCTTAATCGCCCCCGACGACGCCACTACCCTCCTCCAGGAGAGTAGTAAGGCCACCAGCACGCTTCATAAGCCCAAAACCCGATCGCCGTCCTACCGTCCTCGCCGCCGAGGCCCGCCGCGACGCCCAAATCTACGCCCCTCCCGACCCTTGCTCGAGCCAGCCCGCGCCGCTGAGCCTGTAGCTTTAAATTCGTCCCTAAATAATATCATTCCTGATCCAGCTAGTCATTTGCTGCCCTCTTCCAGCGACGCCCTAAGCCGAGGTTCGTACCCCACAGGGGGTGCCCTTAGCGTGTAGTCGCTTAGTTTTTAGTTAGTATTTAAGTTTAAGTCCTGGCTGGAGGCCTTAATTTATTAGGGCAACCACAGGCAAGTCCTAAGCAGACGCAGTCTGTCAGTAAGTCTAAGCAGACGACAACCTCATAGGTTGACCTGCGCGATGCCATTCCCAAAAAAAAAAAAAAACATGCGTATACATGCAAATAAGGCATGCAGGATGTCATAATATAAATCTTTCGTACGTACATGTTTCACCCGTAAGGCGTACAAATTAACAAAAATACAAAATTAAATTGAAAAATTTTCAGATAATGTCAATCAAAAAGTCATCTATAAATGTATTTTTGTATTTATCCAAACACTTACAAAAGTGTACCAGTAATTTATCTGTAACAGATTTATAATTGTAAACAGTGTATAAAAGTGTAACAGGTAAACGCGGCGTGGCCAAATTTGATAAATAGCCGCAATCCCGTCGCCGCGCGCCGTATATCTGTCCGCCGCGTGTTGTTGCGGTTCCGTGCCAATTTACCAAAATCTGCTTATTTCTGTTACGGATCCCTTAGACAGGCGCAAGCCTTTACAAATACAAATATTAAATTTGATACTGTAACATTATTGTAGGTATCTGTTACATTACTAAATGTGTTTATTTTAAAACAGTTTTAAACAACAGTATTTATAACACTTATTACGGTAACACTATGAGTTCCTGGGTGAAAGTTGTTTCATAGACTTCGTTTTATATGTAAAAGCTAGTTGTGTAGTACTACTAAGCCTACGCTATCCGTCTGTCAGTATGTCCGCTCATAAACTGTAATAGGTAGACAGTTGAAATGTTCATAGTGTGTATTTCTATTGCCGCTTTAACAACAAATAATAAAAATACCCTTCAAATATTATCTTTTGCCATACAAGAAACGTGTTTTTTTTGCTTTTGCTTGTGCTACGGAACCATTCGAGTGCGAGTCCAACTCGCACTTGACCGGTTTTTTGGAAACTCATCCCTTCCAGTTGCCTATGGTAAACTCATCGGGCAAACAGAGCTCTATTAATTTTTTTATAATAATACAAGTTGGTTGGCTGCCTCGTTGGTCTAGTGGTCGCATGAGCTACTGCTGAGCGTGAGGCCCTGGGTTCGATTCCCAGGTCGGTCAAAGTGGTATTGGGTTTTTCTCCCTCAGAGACAAATTTAAAGAGATTAATATAATGACTGTGCCTTCTCAGTATATTTATGAAAATCTTTTATATGCACATAAAAATATTAATCTCTTTAAAAAATACAGTGATATCCATAACATAAATACTAGGAACAAACACAAATTTGTTGTTCCCACTACCAGGCTCAAGAAAATAGGTGGCTCGTTTAAATGTCAATGTATACGTTTTTACAATAAACTTCCTAGCCACATTCAAGAACTAAGCCTTAATAAATTTAAATCTTTTATAAAGCGGAAATTATGCCAGAAAGCCTATTATACTGTCAAGGACTATATTGAGGACAAGAAGGCTTGGGATTGAGCTGCTCCAATAAGTTTACACAGACATAATTGATGTGTAATTTGCTATTTATACTTTATTTTTCTTTTAATGTTTTTTTTCTATATACGTACCTTTTTATCTAAACAATGACATGTATATATTTACTGTATAAAGTATAATATTGTTTAAATTTTTGTGAATGTGAGGACTATGTGGGTCATTGTATTATTTTTTCTTCCTTTAATGATGATGGTCTGGCTGTTTGAGTACTTTACGCGGCCTCCCCAAATGTCCTTTCTTTTGTTTTGTTCGTCGGATCGTTGACCTCCTTAGTTCTGAGTTGAGCTGCACGATGATTGACAAATGCGTGCACTGACTGGACAGGTCCACTCAAATCCGTGTGGTTCTTTCCTCAAAAGACCATTTCAGACACCAGTCTACATAGTCCTCATATGATATGACCAAGATTATTTACATATTTTTTTTTACACTTTGACATTGATGCACTTTATATATGCAATGACATTTACTTTGTAAAGGATTATACTATTTTAATTATTGTGAATGTGAAGACTTTGTGGATTTGTTGTTTTTTTTATGCATTTTTTTTTTAATTATTAGTTTTAATCATGGTCTGGCAGTTTGAGTAATTTATGCGGCCTACCCAAATGTCCTTTCTTTGGTAATGTTCGTCGAATCGTTTAGCTCCTTCAGTTCTGTGTTGAGCTGCATGACAACTGACAAATGCGTGCACTGACTGGACAAGTCCACTCATTCTGTGTGGTTCTTTCCTCAAAAGATCAATTCAGATATCAATCCACATGGTCTTCACATGACCTGACCAAGATTATGTCTGGACTTTAAAAGAGACTGTGACCTCTGAGTTTGTTTCGGCATTTCTTCTCAGAGTAGTCAGATAGGAAATGCCGATCTCACCTAGTTTTTAAAATATGATTGACGTATAAAAGTGTTTGTACAAACCTATTTACAGAAAATAAAATCATTTATCTATCTAGAATTTCTCAGTAGCAGCCCGGAGTCTGGATTTGTGCCCGGTTGATGACAATAGGCTCGCCCCCTATTACATGGGACTTAAGCATAACTGGCGAAATGTGGGTGTAATACAGGTACACCTCTGCCTAACCCTTCTGGGATTACAGGCTTGATGTTATGTTCATGTTATATATAATTATGGTTAGTAGGTACACATTTTTTTACTTACTGTAAGTATGACTATGCGCCCTTCTGGGCTCAAACATGCTTAAAGGTAGGTATCTCGTAAGTATGTGGTGCCTATCTATACCTAATGCTTCCTTTTTACTTTCAAGATTTCCATGTCAAAAAGAGGTAAGTATAGATGGAAATGGAAGGCACTTTCATCTAGAGAAGCACTTTAGTTTTTCTCCAAGTACAAAACACGTAAAAATCACTGTTCAACAACAATATCTTAACCCAAAATAGACTTTATTTCTACGAAATAAAGATGGTTGTGTATTAAATGGATAGTAAAGTGTATTTGTTGTGGTTTTCGCAACAAACTTGGAGTGACACCCTCAAAAGGAGGGTACTCACGCCTAACGAACTCATTGTCTGTTTCAACTAGCTCTTCGTACATTCTGCTAGCCTGGTACATATTTATGTAAATAGTGAGACACTTGTAAATGAAATCTTGTGTTTTTTATAAGACTACATGCAGCACCTATGGAAAGGCCAGTAATTGCTAGAACAAATAATACTCATCAGGCTATTAAAATTATTAAAAGAGATAGTTGATAGTCGATATCCAGTCTAGGAACTGCAATGAACGTCTTTGCTTCAGTTCTTATAATAGGGTAAAATTTCGTCAATCCAGACGCACCCTACTTGAGATGATGACCCTATTTAATATATGTCGTAATAAATTCCACTGTACTGATCTAATGAACACCTGTGTTACCTGATCGCTCGTATCGTACATGTTCGGGAAGTTCGCTAGTGACACTTGTTTGCAACTACTTTCTGTAGGTAGAAACAGCTCAGGCGTATACGCTCACCGCTGCATCGATTAGTTGACGGTCTACAATGGGTAGTTTGGCTCAACTGATATTGTGTTTCTCAGCAAGGCTATATTTAGAAATCAAATTCTTACTATTATGTACATATTCTTCTGCCTTTTCGCGTAAGATAGGCCCAGATACGCTTATGTTTTTGTCGCGACACTGTTTGAACTGTTCTTCTAAATCAGGAAACTCAGCTAGACGCCGTCTTTTGCTAGATAAATTGCTACTTGATTCACATCTTCGCAATATTTCGGCTTCATTCTTAATTATTGTAGACAAAATGCTTGCTGGCAATCCGTATTGAGCTGCGACGTCTTTTTTTTTCATGACACTTTTTACCGCGTTGATAACATCACTTTTTTCACGTAGTCAAAGTCTTTAGTTTCAGCTTTGTACTCATGTTGTTTTAGTTAACAGCCAAAATAATACTGACGGACAAGCTCCGCTATAGTAATCGTGTCCTGTGTCGACAAGGAACAAACATCACGTTCACAACTGTGTTACTTAGAAAGTTTCATGAATGTATTCATTCATTGCACGTGTACAAGACAAAAACAATAGATTAGAAGCCCCGAACCCAAACATTCATTTTGGATTGCTATTATTTCGGGGAATTCCAAGTAAGACGTCATTATATTTTACAAACTACGACTTACGGAGTCTCCTTTTTGAAATTCGAGGTATCAATACCTTCGTAGTCGTAGGTAGGGAAATAACATTTTGTTCGAGTTACAAAGTCTAAATAAACCGCGTAGATTTAGTATTTTAGGTGTTCAGCGGAAAGGAATGGCAATTTTTTCCGACTTACTGAGGATTTCGACTTTACGAGGTTCGAGTTATAGAGATTCCACTGTAATTTGTTTTAATATGTAAAAAATTTCAGCAGTTATATAGGTCAATGTATCTCGAAGTTCTTGTTAAGTCGAAAACTCGTTAACTCGATTTTTTTTGCATTTCCCTTGACATTCGAGTTATAGAGATTCCACTACATTTATAAATGTGTTTCACCTTTATCAGTTTTAAAAAACAGTGTTAAAAACACGAAATTCTACGTAGGTAAATAGGTAGGTAGGTATATAGAGGGAAATCTACCTCACCATGTAAACTTGATACCGATACCAATAAATAACTACACCCCCCATCGAACGGTCCACTCAATCCTTGTACCTACATAGAGATTGCACTTAACTATTGTTTCCTATCAACAATCGTAATTAACGATACGCTGCACACGCTGTGGGGCCAGTCTGGATGTCTGTTACACCGATGTGTAACACTGCCTATCGATAGGTAGATATAGAATAGAAATAGAATTTGAGGAGAGCCACCGTCTCTTAGAAAAATTTATGGAACGATTTTTATCTCAGCTAGGTCTAGCTATCTGCGCTCGATTCTATAAAATCTCCGTCAGTAAATTTGCACCAGGGGGCCTACCATAAGCTCTTATAGCAGATAATTTTTCGTACCATGAGCGCGTCAAGTAGCAGGTGAGCCAGCGATCACGTGACCTAAGCCGGTGAGTGCCTACGTCAGCATTTCAGCACGCTGACCTGCAACTTATCCTTACCATCAAGTCTCGACAATTGAACTGCCCTGCCGTTATTATTTGCAGCCCTTTGAAATTAACTTTTATTGACCTGTTTTAATTAAATTTTGGAAAGGCCAGTAATTGCTAGAACAAATAATACTCATCAGGCTATTAAAATTATTAAAAGAGATAGTTGATAGTCGATATCCAGTCTAGGAACTGCAATGAACGTCTTTGCTTCAGTTCTTATAATAGGGTAAAATTTCGTCAATCCAGACGCACCCTACTTGAGATGATGACCCTATTTAATATATGTCGTAATAAATTCCACTGTACTGATCTAATGAACACCTGTGTTACCTGATCGCTCGTATCGTACATGTTCGGGAAGTTCGCTAGTGACACTTGTTTGCAACTACTTTCTGTAGGTAGAAACAGCTCAGGCGTATACGCTCACCGCTGCATCGATTAGTTGACGGTCTACAATGGGTAGTTTGGCTCAACTGATATTATGTTTCTCAGCAAGGCTATATTTAGAAATCAAATTCTTACTATTATGAACATATTCTTCTGCCTTTTCGCGTAAGATATGCCCAGATACGCTTATGTTTTTGTCCCGACACTATTTGAACCAGGTGAGTAAGCATTCTTCTAAATCAGGAAACTCAGCTAGACGCCGTCTTTTGCTAGATAAATTGCTACTTGATTCACATCTTCGCAATATTTCGGCTTCATTCTTAATTATTGTAGACAAAATGCTTGCTGGCAATCCGTATTGAGCTGCGACGTCTTTTTTTTTCATGACACTTTTTACCGCGTTGATAACATCACTTTTTTCACGTAGTCAAAGTCTTTAGTTTCAGCTTTGTACTCATGTTGTTTTAGTTAACAGCCAAAATAATACTGACGGACAAGCTCCGCTATAGTAATCGTGTCCTGTGTCGACAAGGAACAAACATCACGTTCACAACTGTGTTACTTAGAAAGTTTCATGAATGTATTCATTCATTGCACGTGTACAAGACAAAAACAATAGATTAGAAGCCCCGAACCCAAACATTCATTTTGGATTGCTATAATTTCGGGGAATTCCAAGTAAGACGTCATTATATTTTACAAACTACGACTTACGGAGTCTCCTTTTTGAAATTCGAGGTATCAATACCTTCGTAGTCGTAGGTAGGGAAATAACATTTTGTTCGAGCTACAAAGTCTAAATAAACCGCGTAGATTTAGTATTTTAGGTGTTCAGCGGAAGGGAATGGCAATTTTTTCCGACTTACTGAGGATTTCGATTTTACGAGGTTCGAGTTATAGAGATTCCACTGTAATTTGTTTTAATATGTAAAAAAATTCAGCAGTTATATAGGTCAATGTATCTCGAAGTTCTTGTTAAGTCGAAAACTCGTTAACTCGATTTTTTTTGCATTTCCCTTGACATTCGAGTTATAGAGATTCCACTACATTTATAAATGTGTTTCACCTTTATCAGTTTTAAAAAACAGTGTTAAAAACACGAAATTCTACGTAGGTAAATAGGTAGGTAGGTATATAGAGGGAAATCTACCTCACCATGTAAACTTGATACCGATACCAATAAATAACTACACCCCCCATCGAACGGTCCACTCAATCCTTGTACCTACATAGAGATTGCACTTAACTATTGTTTCCTATCAACAATCGTAATTAACGATACGCTGCACACGCTGTGGGGCCAGTCTGGATGTCTGTTACACCGATGTGTAACACTGCCTATCGATAGGTAGATATAGAATAGAAATAGAATTTGAGGAGAGCCACCGTCTCTTAGAAAAATTAATGGAACGATTTTTATCTCAGCTCTAGTCACCGGCTTAGGTCTAGCTATCTGCGCTCGATTCTATAAAATCTCCGTCAGTAAATTTTGCACCAGGGGGCCTACCATAAGCTCTTATAGCAGATAATTTTTCGTACCATGAGCGCGTCAAGTAGCAGGTGAGCCAGCGATCACGTGACCTAAGCCGGTGAGTGCCTACGTCAGCATTTCAGCACGCTGACCTGCAACTTATCCTTACCATCAAGTCTCGACAATTGAACTGCCCTGCCGTTATTATTTGCAGCCCTTTGAAATTAACTTTTATTGACCTGTTTTAATTAAATTTTAATACAAAAACGTAAATTATTGTAAAAATGTGCACACAATATAAATCTGACGTTATTTCAAAGTAACACAGAGGGGCACTTCTTAATCTCAAATCTCTTTAATTTCAGTCTCAATCTGTCAAAAATCCCTCTAAATTCCCAACACTTTTGACATTGACTGTCCCTGAGATGAAATTGCGACTTGAATTTGAAGGTTTTTTTTTTGAAAGTACGAGTATTGTCCTTCAGGTATTTTCACAAACTTTCATAAGTTTATCGACTTATTTTGTTGATTTTTTGTGTTGATGGGCGTGTAAAACAATAGCTCGAAATTCCAATACTTATCTATGGGGCCATAGGTATTGGCTAATTTATGGCTAGTTTTTCAAATGACGGGGGCTTGTGGCTATTTAATCAAAACAGACGCACAGGTCGACCGAAGCCTCACCTTGCGTTTTGCAGCGGTTAGTTCATGAATGGGTGACTATCTTTACATACAGAAAGCCCTGCGTGACTCCGAAAGGACGTTAAGCCGTTGGTGCCGGCTGTCATTCGTAAATCATTGACAGTCGTTATGGGTTGCCAGATTTTTTTTTAATGTTCGTAATTTTTTAAACTAATAGCGTTTTTTAATATATTTTTCTGTTAACTAATATGACTATCACCCGATTCCGGCTTAACGTCGACTTAAGGGACACCCTGTATTATTATAATATTATTTTAATTATTGAGAATGTGAGGACTATGTGGGTCATTGCTACACAGTTTTTTTTTCTGAGAGCGTTCTAATCATGATCTGACAGTTTGAGTAATTTATGCGGCCTACCCAAATGTCCTTTCCTCAGTATTGTTCGTCGAATCGTTGAGCTCCTTAAGTTCATAGACAAATGCTTGCACTGACTGGACAGATCCACTCAATCTGTGTGGTTCTTTCCTCAAAAGGCCATTTCAGACATCAATCTACATGGCCTTCACATGATCTGACCAAGTTTATGTCTGAACTCAAACTCAAACTCAAATCATTTATTTCAATTAAACCATTTACAGGCACTTTTGAATTGTCAAGGAGTCGGTCAGTCAGAAATATGAAGCTAGTTGCCCATTCCAAAGCGCAGTAGGTACCTATGGAGAAGAAGGGGCAAGAAACTCCATGGACACTCTTGTAAATAATATTGTTGTTACAAATATATTAGTTACATCGATTTATGTTGATACTATAAGTGAGAACGATGTACAAAACCCGTACACGTTTAAAACGTCCAGAGTGCAGCAAAACATAATTTAAAAAAATCCAAAAAATTGATTATTAAAATAAGCCGTGGCAGCTAAGAGATGACTTCAAAAGAGACTGACCTCTCAGTTTGTTTCGACCTTTCTTTTCAGAGTAGTTAGTGAGGTAACGCCGACCTCGTAAAGTTTCAAAAATATGATTGACTTGTAAGAATATTTTGTACAAACCTTCTTACATAATAAAATCATTTATCATTCTATTCCCATAACAAACATTGTATGAAGGATGAGTACCTGTAATGCTATTCTGTAACCATATCACCGTGAAAACTTAGGTGAAGTGAGCGTGGAGTGAGCTGTCAAAGCCAATGATGCTAGGGATTGACCAAGACGGGATGACACTGACAGCTCACTCCACGCAAGTCTTCACGGTGAGATTTTTACAGAATCGACATGCTGAACTCGTCGTTCGGTGTAACAGACATCCAATCGGTTACGGCAGAATAGCCGCGCTTCAAGAGCCGTCGAAGTCTTTCAATTGTCACTTTGCGTGTAAAAATAGACAGTAACATATTCCCCCTTAAATTTCTAGGACTTGTGAGCTTCTTGTGTATTGCTTGTTCGACTTTCAGCTTAATTGCTTTTGAGAGTTAGTTGAGAATTTATTGGCTTGTTTGTGAATTATGATGTGATGCGGATTGTCGTACAATATGTATTTGATGAACAACTGTTTTATTGTATCGAAAAACACTGTAAACTAAACTGTAGTAGGTATTTCTGAGAACTTAAACCAGCGGCACTGTATAATGGCGCCTGTGACTGCTTGCAACGTCTAAGCTCAGATATCAATTCGATATTTGAGCTATAACAGCTGTAGTTCCATTGGCACGACGTTATTTCGGATAATATAACAATGTAATGCAGTTTATGGCATCTATTTCCTCCATCACGATGATTTCCTCACATTTAATAGCAAATATTATCCTAAATGCATATTAAAACATATACAAAGCATATTAAAACAATACAGCTGTGCCGCCATTACAGTTACATAAATTGTAAAGTGTATAATTTATTGGCATTTGAAATCAAATTCTAAGACTCGACTCGTACCTACTACATAGATGTTGGTAGCATGTCTTAGTGCGCAGTGTCATCAGGAAAAGTACGTTTAAAAATCAAAAATACAAGTATAAAGAACATTAATTTAATTTAGCTTGAGTGTCGATGACACATCAAAATTACAAAACGACATTTTTGATAATGTGCTTAGAATATTGTCACAATTAGGGCCAGTTTCTCGAACGTAAATTTTTGCAAAATTAATGTAACAACTCGTCAAGCGCGTAATCTGCTGCGATTGGCTGTTAATAAACCATTCAAACAACCACAGCAGTTTAGGTGCGATTGTCACATTTTTAGAGTTCCGCACGCCAAAAGCGCCAACGGGACCATATTACTAAGGCTCCGCTTTCCGTCCGTCTGTTTGTCACAAGGCTATTTCTTTTAAACCGTAGTAGGTAGATAGGTACACTTGAAAAAAAAGTGTACTACTATGATCGATTTAACAAAAAAAAAAAGATATGATATAATATGGATACCTACCAGAAACGTGTTTTTACGGTGTTTTTTTTTTGTTGAAAATAATAATGTACGGTGGTACACATAAAAGAAGTCCGACTCTCACTTGACCGCTTTTTTTTTGCGATAATATTCGTTCGAGAAACTGCGGCCCATAGAGTATTACACAAAAATGCCATAAAATAACAATGTGCAACTAGCCTTATAGAACTAAGTATGACATAAAAATACTAATGACACACAGTAAATTTTACAGCATAAATAACTATTGTTTTATGCTGTAAAATTGATAACGTATCTGACAGCGACATTTTAAATATCATAATTTGTGAGACAGTAGTGTACAATATACATCTTCGATATTTATGATTTTGAGATGAAGATGACGGCCAGTGGCGGATCCAAGATAGTCGTTAGGAAGGGACTTGGCCTCTCTGAGGGTACGTTTTAGCAAAGTCAACACTAAAGAAGCACAGAAAATTTGCTTTAACTTAACGCATAACAAGCCTCCTCGGACTACTTTTCGGAAATTTTCAATGACTTCGTTATTTAAGAGTTGAATGTTGGCTGTTCTGGGTGCCTACACTGGGATCTCCAAAGGTTCTTACACTACGCCAGACTGTTGGTAAATTTCTTCATATTTAGTTTCTCTAAGTATAATTGATGACAATTGTACCATACGCTTGCTAAAAAGTTTAAAATAATATCAAGTTCACTGTAAGATGTCTCACGTAAGTACTCCTATGCTTTTTCCCCCAAAAGCATAGAGATGTATGTATGGAAGAAAAAAAGTGACAAATAAATTAGGATAATCTTAAGGCAGACAGTCGAGAGAATGTGCTCCTGCACTCGGAGCAAAACAATCATAGAAACGAATTTTGTCTACGGAACAATAGACAAAAACAACGATGAACAAATTAATTCTATCATTATGTCTATTCTATCTGTCACTTTGTGTATTCTTCATTCTTACTTAAATGTCAGTGCGACAATAGAGATGATGACTATAGATGTAATTTCAGGGAAGGCAACAGTAAAATGATTTAATCGTTAAAAAAAAGCTACACGCTTTAAAAGATTTTGGAGGGGATTATTCCCGTCCTTGTTGCGTGGTACGGACAATTTAAGGCGCTAGTATGAAGTTACATAGCCGTGATGTCACTCCTACGATAGTCTTTATCTAATAGTTTGCTATTTTTTAAGCTTTTACACTTTTTAAAATATTGTTTGCACTATTTGAAAACAATTTTTATTTTGAGATCAAAATAAATAAATTGTCATCATTAACATCCTTAGTCTAGTAACCTACTAATTATTTTTAAAGCCGACAAGAAACCATGGTTACTCTTTTAAAAATAGTTGGCTTTAACAATGGGTATCTATTGTTACAACTAATAAGCATAATTCAGTGGTTCCCAATCTTTTTTATACGGCGACTTACTTAAGCTTTCTTTTCCCTTTTCAATAAATTTCTGGACTATTACTAAAATACAGTTTGCTTCCGTGATTACAGTTGGCGTTTCGGGTACAGGGGCCATTGCCACTGCTACCTCTTTAGATTACTTGACCTCTCTTAGGTCGATTGACAGATTCGCTGCTGTCAAGCAAACAACCAGTGAATTTGTGTCGATCTAGACGATCAGCGTAACGCTTTTTGTGTTTATTCATTTACTCAACAATGGTACGAGTTTTTATTTTTTTATTTTTATGTATGGCATCTCGTAGTTGACCTTGAGAGTTCGTGACTACTTAATTAACCGGACTATTAATGGTACGAGTGTTGACATCATCCTGGATATAGTCACTCCGTGTGAACGATGGTGCAATGACAATATTCCTCAAGATTGCTGGCCACTCCCCATAGCTGGATGGCCTCTGCCGTATAGCCATATAGGTTTTAATAGAGAGATGTACAGCGGGAGTGTGTTGTCTAGAGATAGGACCGAGTTACGACTCATCAACAGATACAAGTTTTTATATTTGGTGTTTAATTGGACTCTGTCAGAGATATGGAACGTGAATAACGTTCCAGTCATCAATGATCGATTGACAGTTGACAGTGACATTAGTTCAACAGACAGGTCACAAAGTACTTTTATTATACAGAGACAGGTGCTCGACACTAGCGGTGGGTAATCTTTATTCCGGCAAGTGAATTGATTCACTTATTCCGACTCCGGGTCCGGTACCGGTTCACCTTATTTATTCCTTTGGCACCGGCACTCACTCGCTCATTTTGGTTCCCCGGTTTCGCAGAACATTTTATTCATTTGGTTCACTGGATCATTTGGCACATTTTGAATTGAACAGTTGGTTAGTTAGAGCGATACGGCGTGTTCCGAGTACTTCCGAGTGACTTGAGCGAGTGAACGAGAGTGAACAGTGAACGCGCGCTCCGGAATCATTTGGTACCGCGGTGCCGGTAAGGATTGTGAGGAATAAATAAGGTTTACGTATCCGCGTTCGGTACCGGCTCCTTTGGATCAGTACCTCCGGAGTTACCCACCGCTACTCGACACGGCAGCAAAGAGTACTATAATTAGACGGGCACGGCAGTCCTGTTGAATTATGATTTTTGTAATACTTGGTATATTAATAAAGTAATCTATATAAATGGTCTGTCCAGTTTATTATTAGCTCCAACCAAGCTCACAGACTCTTTTTTGTTTTATATGCGTCTTCAGTGAGCCTTTTGTACAGGAACCTTTCAATGTTGTATTTGTTTTTGCGACTCCCTAGTAAAAGGAGATACCTGCTGCGTTAACTCTAGAATCTAGAGTCTAGCAGCTAGATTCATTTAAACAATCCAGCTACACTCTAGCTAGATTATTTTAAACGAAGAAAACTCCAAAGAATCTTGCTAACTTTTATTTACTTAAAATAAATTACTAGTAAAAAGGCTTAATAAGCTAGGAAAAACAGTAGGTACAATTAATGAGACGGATGAGCTTGCTTTTCTGAGCATAGTTTTTTTTAAATCGGGGCTGTAGTTTTGAAATAGCTACCCACGTTGCTTTTTCTAACTTGATTTGTGATCTGTATTCAGATTTAATTAATGCAATTGCAGAAAAGTCAGTTTCGCACAAGTACGACGCTGCAAAAGGTAATGGTAATAGAATCATCAAAGCTGTAGTGCTGACTCTCATTACGTCGCGTGCCGGTGACGTGAGCATTGAGAGATGAGAGCATACCGGTTCGCGAAGCTCCTAGGACAACGCCGTGACGCCTCAGAGCATCGGCGTCGCGAAGAGTAAATATACTCCTGCACCCTAATTGCGTAATACACAATCAATCGGAATCTGAATCGTTTTGAAACAGATTGCTAATCCATTGCTTCTTGAGTTCGATAAAAAATCTGCTCAACAATATATAGAACGCAATGAATGTTCTTGAACCGTCAAAATCAAACAGATTAGTCGTAATCGTTTACGAAAATGTGTTACGCAATTAGGGTGCTGGTTTAGTTATAAAAAGTGTAACTGACTTAGGGGCGTAGCTACTGCCGTATCTGCCGTATCAATTATACGAGGATCCCGATTTGAACTCCTGTCAGACCTGTTACTATTGTCCATAGAGGCAGACACTTTAGAAAAACTAAAGTCATCATCAGCTATAAATGATTTAATAAATCAGTTTGCCAAAAAAAAGACAAGGAGTGTTTATTTAATTTGAGTTGTTTGTAAAAAAATTGGAAATAGTAACAGATACAGAAACATTTCTTTTGATTTTATGCAAACTTTTTTTTCGTGAGAAATCTTTACCCTTCATAAGGGCCCCCAAACAAATTTTTATACGGGGCCCCGCCAAGGCACGCTACGCCACTCTTACTGTATACCCTTGGGCCCCAGTAGATGGACACGTAAGTAAAACTACAGACAATCTCCTTAATTGACTGATCGAATTACGGGTTGTGGATCGTGAGTTCGAATCAAGGCAGGCACATTACTTTGTGTATTTCATTTCATCACCACTGCTCTCAAAACGGTGAAGGATAACATCGTGGATGTATTAGAACTTAAAATTCGAAGACATGTGACATCAACCTACCCGCACTGGGCCCGTGTGGTGGATTATGGCCCACTCTCTTTCACAGGGAGGAGGCCCGTGTCCCAACAGTGGGAACGTTATAGGCTGATTATGATTATTAATTGCTTTTTACATTGTCAAGCAGACAATTTTTTCTAAAATATGAAGGTCTGAATTTTAAGCACTCTCCTTAAAAAGGCTCTAATATCATGCAAGCGAGCTCTACACTCTTCAAAGTTTCCAAAAGAAGTAGTTGTCTTTAAACATTTTTTCTTAGTTTATAGGATATCTTGGAATGTATAACAACAGATTATGACTAGTCTTCGCCAGCGGGTACCGCGTCTTCTAATCTTTTAACGTATTTCACTCTTAGTTCTGTTACAGCGTCACCTTTTAACTGGTCCTATAAATAAAAAGCATTTCTTAATAATTTTCCATTCAAAATATTAGGAAACAAAACGTGGGTCATGGAAGTAGATTTTGTTGAAATTATATTACACTGCCATCTGTGATTCTGTTGCGGTACTAAAGTTGTTCCATGTTACATGTCGTTTGTTGTTGGGCGACGTTTTTGTTTGTAATCACTAGATGGCGTTAATAGAAAGATTAATTCATGAATAACACAAAAACATTTGTTGCAACTTTTGCCATTACCGCATAACGGACGAACTCAATAACCTATTTTCAGTGATAGACATATCGCAATAGATAGATGATAGACTGTACTAATTGTCCCTGTCGAACAAATAGCTGTCAACATGTTACAGGGATGCATTCTTTGGCTATAATGGGACATTAAACCAGAGGTTTTTCTATCTCCAGTACACAAAAATTGGTGATAGATACGTTATTGGGTTTGGCCGTAAGATGAGTAACAACCTCAAGTACTCATAAGAAGCAACTTATTCACAGGGAGAAAGATAAGCTAGCCTATGCTTGGGCGACTGGTCACATCTTGATAAAACTAATTTTAGATATGAAAAAAAAAACAATTTAAACATTCAACTACCTGCACAAACCAGCATTGTACTTCAAGCTGCACCATCTGCAGAGCCCCCCTGATGGCACCGGGTATTAGGGCACAGTACTTGAGTCCATTGTTGGGCATCTCAACCCATTCACTGAGGGCACATTGATCCCAGACCAGGGAGAACTCATCTCCGGCGCTGCTCCAGCTTGTTACGGTGGGCTGCATGTTGAGGTATAGTCTGGAAATACATATATTTTGACGGGGACTACAGGTAAGCTGATATGCAGTTACTTCTGGGAAAGTATAGAGATCAACGCTTTAGGGAATGTGTAAACAGTCTTTTGCCTTGCTCTGACTGATAAACATAGGTAATATGGGCTGGTGTCTGTAACTCCCCGGCTGGTAAACATAAACATGTATTATTTATGAAGAAAAAAAACAACCGGTCTATTGGATGTTACTGATGCATTGTGAATTAACAATGAAGAACTTGAACAGCCAGGAGCCAGGGTAGTTTCTGATTACAAATCACGTGAAAGTATTTTGCAAATTGCAATGATTGTTTTCAAAATATGTACAATGAAAATCACAATAACATTGCAACCTGTATTTCGTGATTTTCTAAATCCAGCAGAAGATAAAAATATTGTTGTATGTACAAATATTAGTTGGATAATTAAGAGGTTCCACATGATCCCACTTTAAGAGGAGCTTAAAAAGCAAGAAAAACAGTAGGCAGCAAGTTACCGAATTGACTGGTTATCTTTTTTTTTTCTCTTAACAACTCAAACTATATTGATTATGAGAACGAACGTAACTAACCTGAATGCCTGCTGAATCTTATCAGCGGTTTCCCTCATCTCCAGACACCTCGTAGACGTAGTCCTGGCCAGAAAATCTTCGATCAGTCTGACGCCCATGTTGTAGCCTATTCTTTCCAACTGCTTGTTCACATCCTCCGCATTCTCAGTCTCCTTCAGCATTTGAGACACCAGAGCACCGTATGTGAGCGTGAGTAGCTCGGAATTCTAAAAAAATATGTTCAGGGAAACCGTCGTAAAATCTGAGCATAAATCAGCTACATTGTAAATTTTTGGTAGAAGTGTCTACTTACAACTTTCTTGGCGTCGAGTCTGGAAGTCTGTCGAGACATTTTGGGTGAATTTTATTTGCAGAAATTTGAATTGGGACAAAATTTTTTATCAACAAAAAACTCCCCTTTGCCGTGTCGCAACAATTTACAAATCACAAAATACTGTACAACTTAATGTCACTGTCAAGTTGTGTCCGTGTCATAATTATAGTACTCTTTGGTCCGTGTGTCAAATGTGTCAATCAATCGCGTATAATTTCATTATTGATTAGCACTGAAGAACCAAAATTATGTAGATAATGCCTGCAGATACCTCACTAACACAATTTAAGTGGCTGCTTGTATCAACACACTCTCTTGGCCCAAACGTTTCACCAACCCTTCTCATCCACCAGATCCTCGCCAATCATATTCTCCAAGCGCTTGTCCAAAAGCTTGTGATCACAAGCTTCCTGCGCAAGAACTGACTTGGAAAAGGTTGAGCAATTCGCAATGCATTTTAATTCTGTACTCACTTCCAACAAGAGCGTTGCTGATGAGCATGAAATTGATGCAGTACTGGCACAAGATCTGCAGATGTTTATGCCAATTATACCAACAACACTTAAAGAAAAAGCAAAGGAAATCAGACCGCTGAACTTGAGAAAAGCCACGGGATTCGAGCTGATCACGCCTTCCAATTAAAGAGTGGTGGTACTCAAGAAATAATGAGTTTCATTTCAAATTATAACTCGAACCTCCTGTAAATTCTGTGACTTTAAAAATATATACATACAAACTCTAAAATTGCACAAAATAACTTATTCCAAAAAAAACAGCTGACTATTTCTAATGAGTTGAATTAAAATACACAGCACAATTTTTGAGACCGAAATTAAGTATTTACTTTTTACATAAGTTAATTGATGGGGCATGAGAAAACATTATCCTCATATATTTTTTGCTAAATATCGAATATTCTTCACTTAAAAATCCGGTTGCGTTAATCTGCTAAGCTGCTGACCAAATTCTTCGTTTTAAAGTTGGTCAATGGACGTGATTTCCTATATAAATTAGAGGGTGAGCGATCTGGCCACAGTCCTGGCTGGAGGCCTTAATTTATTAGGGCAACAACAGGCAAGTTCGTTTAAGCAGACGACAACCTCATAGGTTGACCTGGTTGACCTGCAAGATGCCATTCAAAAAAAAAAAAAAGATCTGGCCACAATAATTATACGATGTTTCAACCCGTTGGACCACTTTAACGCCACATTCTGTAATAAGAAATAAGAAACACCAGTTTTTTAATTTAACTTTAACAAAAATCTAAACAATTCTATAGAACTTCAATTATTAATTAATTTGATCAAAATTTATTTATTTGCAATGATTCAAAACGTATTGTAATACGTTTTGAATCATCATTGCAATTCTTCGTGAAAGTTGTAAAGGTACGCAAACCAAAAACCAAGATTCCATGCTTAAAATTAAAAACTGTCAACTGTCATCTATCATGTTTTGTTTTGTTTTTTGAAAACGTCAAACAATTTTGAAAATGTACATTGGAGCCGTTACACAACGTAAATAAATACTTTAAATTGTGATGTTTTTATTATAAAAACAAATAAAAAGTTTATTCCTTTGCTTTAATGAATTATGGAAAGAGATGAAGTTGACAAATCATGTGTTGTGGGGACCTCCGACTATGTTGATTCCCGTGGCGCTGTAAATGCTACAATACTCGATTACTACAAAAAGTTCGGTAGGAAGAGGGATTTGGAGCAATTCTTCTCGCTATCGACAGCTCAGAGTGATATTAAAGACACGAGTGGGTTGTTTTGGCGTAAAATGAAGAGTGAATGTGACTCCTCGGATTCTGGCGGTAGGAAAAGTGATTCTTCGCACGAAGTTTGTCGAATCTCTATACTGTGTTCACTGCCTGATCCCTCTAGTTCGCAGGTAAACTTACTTTTGTTTTTATTACTTGCATATTTTTGTTTTTTTTTTGCTGCTGAATGTGATTCTTGAGCCATTTCTTCTGGAAACCTGTGTTTCTCTTGCTGTAGATGACTCTATACTGTTGTTTTTTACAGGTATCTAGTTCAAATTTACTTAAAATTTCTCACATAAGTAATTATGACTTAGGTAAATATGTGGGTCAGCTGAAATATTTTACAATTAATTAATACCACATGTTCTCAAAATGATGTTATATCACCAAAAATAAAAGGCCTCTAATATCATGAAATAATGGTATTTTATAAATTTTACATTTTTTACAAATTACCAGGTGTTTTAATTTCAAACCGTATTTTAACAA
This sequence comes from Dasypolia templi, assembly GCA_963555695.1. Taxonomy (NCBI): domain Eukaryota; kingdom Metazoa; phylum Arthropoda; class Insecta; order Lepidoptera; family Noctuidae; genus Dasypolia; species Dasypolia templi. The sequence continues at coordinate 6,318,455 of OY743155.1, read as the reverse complement.
TATATTTTCTTATAATTTTCAGGATGACGATGATCAAAAAACTAAGACTGACTCCCCACACACAGAATCGCCGCCGATTATCACTGAGGAAATGCCTGCTGACGTGTCAATGAGACAAACAGATGATGAGTCCATAAATTTTGACGATAATAACTCACAGAAATGTAAGTTTATGTCGCACATGGTATTTTTAATATCATTTTTAACACATTTATTTTTCTATTATACAAGTATTTCACTGTGTTTTAATTTGTTGTTGTTATGGAATTGGAACATGTTTTGGTATTTTTTTCAAGGGATCGTAAATTCATGAATAGCAATAATGATTTTTTTGTATGAAGTTTCCAGAAGAATTGAATTGGTCATTGTTACAATATTATGGAAGCTTTGCCTTGCTTCTCAGAAATACTTTTGACTTTTTTGAGTTAACCAAGGTCTTGTTTTTGTTTAATTAAAGTGATTCAGTATTATCTGGATTCATGGCCTGGTAGGATAATACACAATATTTTCACAATTACAGTGTATTTCACAAGTACATTGTATTTAATTGTATTAATCATCATAAATCTTCACATTTCAGCATTAGACGCACTGTTAGACTTATCAGCTCATAAGCCATTCTCTCCAACAAGCAGTATCACTTCCCAAAGAAAACTAGAATGGGACTCTCTTGCTGACGTAGGCTATGCTAATGAGAGTGACAGAAAAAACTCTGCATCCAGCCTTAGTACCTTAGAAAGACTTGCTTTAAAACAACAATACTCTAACAATGATTCAAAACAGGATATTGGAGCCCCAACCTCACATTCCACACCTATGGACGAAAATGATAACAAATCTAAACCAAAGAAAGGGATGGGAAAGAGAACTACAAAGATTTACAAAAAAGATGTTGATTTTGTTGAAGTTAATGTACCACATTCTTCGGATATAAATCAGGCTCCATCTATAAATGTTAATCTTACTAAGCATATATCTTTTAATGTTGAAAGAGATGGCGGAGTTACAATTGATAATGTGAAAAATGATATTAGTGTTTCTCCAGAAAAAGCAGCTGTAGAAACAACTCCATATTTGGGTATGGATAAAGAAATACAAACTTCCCTGACTAAAGACAAATCACCTAAAGAAAAATCAAACAGTATGGATGAACCACCCAAGCCTCTTTATCCATACAATCAGAAGATTCCTGTTATGATCAGCCTCAACACATTACGCAAGAGATTATTAAGAAAGAAATCCAGGAATGTAAGAAGAAAATTGAGACCTAAAAAGCAGGTTGAAGCAAAAAAAGATGTAACACCCCAAGAGAAGAGTGGTGAGCAGTTGTCGGAAGCAGAAAGTTTTGAATACATGCCTGGACATATGTATCACCAGAATCAAATGAAAGATAATGAACCTATACCTGACAACAGCACTGCTGGAAATAAGTCTAGTTTAGAGTCCAGTGGACCTCTAACCACAGACTCGAGCAAAGGATCAAATCATTCACTAACCAAAGACTTAGAAAAATGTGTTGACTTACTTAAAGTTACTTTACAGAAGCGTTATGACAATAGTAACACAAAGAAAAAGTTAATCAAAGATATAGTTCAAAGATTAATCAATTCAAAATATAGAGACGATGATACTACAACGGAATTTCTGTCTGGACTCACTTTTGACAGCAAGAAGTTAGGCAATAAAGAAAACAATACCACAACAAGTACGTCTGACGCTAATAATACGGAAGACAGTGCAAATAAAAAACCAAAGAAATCTATTCTGAGGAACGAAAAGTTCAACCCCAATGTTATTGCTTCTACATCACAAAGTGCCCCAAATCTGTTTAGTGCTAGTAGCGAAAAATTAAATACCAATTTGATCAAGACATTAGCTTCCAACACAGACTCGGATGTCTCTAGCAGAGGAAAGACATCTTCAGAAAATGCTTTCCCCAAAACATCCTCTGAAGAGCTGTACTTAAAATATCTAGAAGCTCTCAGGCGCGAGGAAACGTACAAAAGACATTTGAAAGACAAAGAAATGTTCTTGAAACAGAAACTTGTAAGTTCCGAAACAGCATTCAAAGTGCCAATACGTCAGGAGGCCAAAATTAGCAGCAGACTGAAAGATTTAATGAAAGACTTGACCAGGAACAATTACGATGATGGATCAGGTGACGCTAGCAAATTAGAAGGAGGTTCTTCTATTGACTTGGAGAGATCCAATGCAATGAAAAACCAAAGGAGCCACTCCGTGTTTACTCTCTCCTCAAGTCAATCAGAATACCAAAAACGGCCCAACTTGAAGAAAAAAATGCAGGCTGAAAGGGAAATAGGTGAAGCTGGTCCAAGTAAACACCATTACTGTTGCTGTCCACACCATTATTTAAATTCTAAGGTGGATTATGCGGACAGTTCTGTGCAGGTAAGTGTTAAACAGTGCGAAGAAGCAGTAAGCAATGATAGGCTTTGCCAAACGAAACTGCAAGAGTGTACAATACAGCCAGCAGAATGTAAAAAGTGTAAGTCATTGTCTCCTAGAAACACTCGCGTTGTCCCAGATAAAAAGACGGGTGAAATTAAGTATGTGTGCCTTTGTAACGGAAAACAAGTCTCTTCCTCCGATGTAGGTGACAATTTTATGATTTACAAATGTTGTAAATTGACCAACCGAGGTGTGCAGCTCGAAGATCCTGCGAGATTAGGCAACACAGGTATACAATGTGGAAGTTTCTGCAACTCAGTCAAGGATGATAAAATAGAGCTGATACAATCCCCTTGCCAGACGCAGACTGCAACAGAAAGTAGTAACTCAGATAACACTTCAAAACATGCAAGAAGAAGGCATTCGAAATCGTCCCAAACCAATATGGTCGTCAAAATGTGCATGAAAACTTACTGTTCTTCCGGTTCCGAAACCAAAAACTTATGTGGCACTTCAACCAAATCTATTCTGAGTCCAAGAAATACGGACAAATGTTTTACTGTATGTGAGGCTACAAGGTGCCTTCAGACTGAAATAAGTATAAACCCCCAAATTGCCGATCCCTCACTATCTGATATTAACATCATAGATGATTGCGCGAAATTGATCTGTGAGAATCGTAGAAAGGTCTCGATTCACAGTTCTGATTCTGAAGGGGGAAAGTCTTTTAGCGACGTTTGCACTAATAGCACGTCTGAGAAGCTTCTAATCCAATCTGCGGGGAGCGTTTACAGAGAAGAAAAATCTAAAACAATTGAACAAGAAAAACAGGTTTTGAAGGAACCATCCTCATTGTTTGGAAAGGACTATACAATTCCCATTAAAGGCACAAATATGACACTCACAGTAAACTTGACAGGAACAGACATTAATAAGAAAGTCGAACAAGTAAACGAAGGCATTGTCACAGAAAATATATGTGTTGCTGACGAAGCCACTTCGGCCGTTGAAGAGAATAAATCTACACAATGTTCGGGCACCATCTTCGTTGACAAAAGCAAAATAAGCATGATAGAACCCTCAGTTTCTAGAATATCTTGTTTGTCAAAAAAACAGTTTAAAGAAAGTAGCACTAATTGCAATACATTCCCTAAAATCGAGGCATCAAAAGAAAAACCGCCTTTGAAACGATCAAACACTGACATGGGGAAGCTATCAATATCTTCTTGCATCCAAACCGATTTTATAAAACCTAAAGATGTCGAATGTAATAATAATCAGACAGATATGATTTGTCACACTGATGAACCATTAACTCAAATTCTAACTTCCGAGAACTCTTGTCAAGTAGATGAAAATAAAGAAAAGGTCACAAAAACATTACAAAAGCAATGCGAATGGAAGGATACAAAAAACGATAGCATAAAAAGTAACAAAAGCGCAAAATGCAATAAAACCATCAAAATAAATATAGGAACACAAAAAGATTTTGGTGATGAAGATGCTAAAACAGCAGCCGAAAAACCAAAACCTGGAATATGCACGACCAACGATGTTGGAGTTACGACTGAGGTCGAAGCCAAAACCGATAAAGGTTTATGCATAGCCAAAACCGATAAAGGTTTATGCGTAGGCTGCCAAACTGATGTTATTACAAAAGAGAAGAGCCAAGAAGCAGATTGCAAAGCATCTTGTCCCGACAGTAAACCAAAGCAGACACCAGGACAACCAGAGACATGCTGTTATAAGGTCAGTTTTCCAGGAAAATCGAGCAGAGGCAAAGGCCCTGTAATAGACATGATACAAGACATAACTCGACGCTATTCCAAAACAGAAATGGGAAAGATTAAAAAGAATAAATGCTTTTCTGAAATAATCACTGTTCTGAACTACCTTCTTGAGACTGACGAAAGTACCGATCCGGAACCAAAGACATGTTGTAGCACAAGTACGGAGCCTAAATCAAGCTGTAACCAGGTCAAACGGAATAAAATATCAGACGGCGAGTGTTGTTCAGACAAACTTATCGATAAAAGTGTCCAACTTTCGAGCACAAAATCTTTTAAAGACAACAAACTCTGCCCAGAATCTTCCGACCTACCCTGCTCTTCGGATATGCCTACAACATCCTCAGATTCTGTTGCTTGTAAAGTACTCAACAGAATTAAGAAAGAATGTGAGAAATACCATCAGAAGGTCAAATGCAGGGGTAGGAAATGCGAAGTTTCCAGTAGCACTTCAGTTAATTGCGAAAAATGCAAGAAAGTACATCACTGTGCATGCAGAAGTCACAAGTGCAAACGCTCAAAGGCTTTCGAGAAGTTGCAGAAAAAATGCATTGCATACAATCTAATAATACAGACTTCGGAAAGCATGCTAAGCGAAGAGACGGTTTGCGAGAAAAAGGGGCGTCCTTTAAAAAATGTCATTGTAAAAGTCCCGAAACGTAAGGGCGATGGGAAGAAAGAGGATACAAGTAGGGAGCAAGTTTCGAGTCGGTCGAGCCCGCGCTGCAGCCCCAAATGTAGTAAAAATAGGTCGAGGAGTTGTCCCGATGAGTGCGACACGTCTGATGAGTATGCCAGGAGGGTCGAGGTGGCCACAGTTAGAGAATATTTGGAACAGAACCGGCCGGACTTCGTGGAGAAGACCTCGCTACGGCAGAATTGTTTGAAGTTCATCAGTGAGAGGAGGTAAGGGATCATCTGTTAAAAAAATTACAGTTTTTAAATTATTTTTTTATTTACACATGTGCATCGAGGTTTTTCCTAAAGTTCAGCTTTGTAGACCGTCGTCTCTGCCACTCATACCTTTACGCGAGAGCGCGTCACACCCAAGCACGCACGCACGCACGCATGCCCGCACACATGCACGCACAACGCACACGCGCACACACATGCGCCCACAGCACGCGCCACAGCAGGTGGAATATAGTGTGGAGTACAGTTATTTATTGACTGTTCAGTCACTGCGTTATCCATCTAGCAATGGTAAGCCTTTTATGGCTGCAATTTTGTAGTTATCTCAATTTTAGTAGGCATTTCAGTAAGCACATAATCCATCCATTATAACCTACCTACTAAGGGAGTTTGTCCACTGCAGCCGTCACCGGTACCACACCGAGAAACGTGATTATTCGAACCGAACGTGACTTCTTCCGCAACCGAACTCGGTGGTTCAGTATGTTATGAATTTATTATGATAGACAATATAAAAGTCGGGCTAACGTCTCGCCGGTGCGACGACAGTGTGTGGACAAGATCAATCGTGTTTTGCCTGCACATCGGCTCGTCACAGTCTCGGGCCGAGTTCTAGCGGTCGCGCCGAACTGCTAGAAAATTCGGGGTCGGGAATCAAGCTCGGGTACGGTGGACATAGTAAATGTATGTGTCGCTACTTTGGCGCCGTCATCTTGTTTTCTTTGACGCCCCGTTGACAGTGGCGGTGGACAAGCGCCCTTAGACTGTAATTTCCGTTCCATTTAATCGTTCCTATAATTTGAAAGATGTAGTCTTGATTATGGATGGTTCTTCTAAATACAGAGGTTAGCCCTGAAGGCTAATGCTATAAAAGAAATAAAAAGTTGTATTTGTCGATGATGTGATCATCGACCAATAATAATACAATTTTAGTATTCGAGTCAGCATCCTGATCAATTGTAAACTTGTCCCAGTAATTGTTCCCACGAATTTGGTTGAATCTTGTTTGAAATTCTATGAAACAAGACAACAAGAAAATCGTTTCCAAGTAATTGGTATGTATATCTAGTGTCAGACGTGCGTCACCCCTCTTTCTATAGTCGACCTCGTAATTTATTTGCTTCACTTTTAACAAATAAATTAAAACTTTACAAAGGTTGAACTGGCAGAACTTTTTATGTCATAATATAATTTTGTATAACAGCGGACAGCATAAACTTCATTTAGCAGAAAATCGTTTGGCACACACTCATTCAAACTCATAATTTTGTAAGTCAGAATCATCTTTTGGCATAAATTTCATATCCATAATAATCAAAAAGTAGAACCATCTTATCGCAGAAAGTTCACAGTCAGAATCGTCTTTGTTTGTGTTAATGTTTACATTTTTATTTAAGCCTAAAAATGCTATTTTATAGAAATCCCCTCTTTCTATAGGCGACCTCGTAATTTATTTGCTTCACTTTTAACAAATAAATTAAAACTTTACAAAGGTTGAACTGGCAGAACTTTTTATGTCATAATATAATTTTGTATAACAGCGGACAGCATAAACTTCATTTAGCAGAAAATCGTTTGGCACACACTCATTCAAACTCATAATTTTGTAAGTCAGAATCATCTTTTGGCATAAATTTCATATCCATAATAATCAAAAAGTAGAACCATCTTATCGCAGAAAGTTCACAGTCAGAATCGTCTTTGTTTGTGTTAATGTTTACATTTTTATTTAAGCCTAAAAATGCTATTTTATAGAAATGGCAATATGCTTATAAAATGAATCTTCTGCCATATCAATGAAATTCTGCCATCTTAAAAGTATGCCATTGTAAATTCGGACTCATAAACATTCGGCCAAACAATAATTATGTTAAATAATTTTTATGCCTTAAAAATATTATTAACAAAAATGCCAAGTGGGTTATGAACTACCTAACTGTCACATTGGTGTTGAAAGCGTTTTTGTAGGTGTCGTTTTATAACGTGCAAGTGAAGTGACATTCAACCTCAGCAATTCTCTCGTCGACTTTACTTCGCGACAAGTTAAGAACTCGCCAAGTTTTCTCACTTCAGAACTCAAGCCCGATACGCTCCGAGTTTGAAAATGGTGGTTGTACACAAACCTAGATGCACGGGAAATGTAGCGTCCACCCCTGTGTATTGTGGAGGTACTTTGTCATTGTAAACTAAACCTTAAACCAAAATGTTTAAGGGTAGATTTTGCTTAGATATATTTCTTATTTTTTTGACATAAGTTGTTGAGTTCTGCATACTTATGCCCACTTGCATCACAAACCACTAAAAACGATTCTGTTATCTTCTAAAGGTTGACTGAAAAGAAGGATGTTTTAATTTCGGTTAGCGCTAAATTCATGAACTGGTGCAAGCGGCCTTAATGCGAGACAATATTTTGAGTACACCAACTAGTATTAACGATTAGACCTTCGCGTAACGAAGTTCCCAGTAGTATTATCCTTAATCTTATGATCATTATTAAACCTGATACTTTTGTAGGTGTATGCTACAAACGTTGCGAATCAGTCGCACCTTGCATTCCATATGCAAGAGAGCCATGCAATCCGTGCCATACCGACCCTTGCATACCATGCAGGTCTTACAGTACTTGTGAACAGAATACTTGCAATCCATGCATGGATCCTTGCAACCCGTGCAACGATCCTTGTAACTCTTGCTTTGATCCTTGTAAGCAGTGTGTCGATCTGTGTAACATGCGTTCCGTGCATAAAAAATTTGGTGAGTTCTTAAATGTTGACTATGGCAACAATTAAATGATTTTATTGTGTTTGTGTAGAATTTTATTCTGCTAAACAACCACTATTACAATAAATATGACAGTGACATTAGCATCTGTCAATTTACACCAATGAATTAATAATTCGACTTTACCAGTCACCATCTTTTCTTTAGATAGCCAGAGGCCGCTCCCCACCTTAAAAATGATTATTTCTGAAAGAATCATCATAAAAGATTATATTTAAAGTTTATATTTGTTTGCCAGTGAAAACCAGGTTTGCTGCGCTTAGCCACACAACTATAGCCCTTATTCTAAATACGCTGACGTCTTCATTTGCAGAGCAAACGAGCGTGCTGCCCAACGGGACCTGCTATCACTGCACGTGGAACAACAGCCAGACTTAACGAACCTCAGTTCGGACGAACTGCGACTACTTGCCAAACAGATCGGATTCGACTTGCGAAGGAAAAAACGTAAGGACTTTTACTACTTAGTCGTTTTTAGCCTGATTTCCACAATAGCATTTATTTGCCTGTGGCATACCATAAGTTGGAGCAGCAACTATAAAAATATTATTATTGTACTAGCTGACCCCGCAAACGTTGTTTTGCTTCTTTTTTTTTTTTTTTTTTTGAAAAATAGATGTTGGCCGATTCTCAGACCTACCCGATATGCACACAAAATTTCATACAAATCGGTCCAGCCGTTTCGGAGGAGTATGACAACGAAAACTGTGACACGTGAATTTTATATATTAGATTGTATCTAACATTTTCGATGCAAGTCATTTGTTGTTTAAATTTTATTGTATAACAGGCAAGTAAGCAAGAATCATAGTGTAAATGGGACTTTATATGTGATTGTTTTTAAAGCATTAAGGGTTGAATTACACAGACACGCACAGATCAGCGTTTTTTTCTGCAGCTATCTCTTTCTGTCACTAAGAGGTGTCATTCGTTAGAGCGAGAAGTCCATCCGCACGTAACGTGCTATCAATGCGAATAAGTGCGTATGCTTGCGATCCATCTCCTCGCTCTAGCAGGTCACGGCTCTTAAGTGACAGAAAGAGAAAGAGATACAGAAAAAAACATGCTCTTGAATGTGATCGAAATAGGTGGGTTACAAGAAAACGAAAGCATTGCACTAGTCGCCTATACATCCATAACACCACGTTTCTAAATATGTTGTGTTGTACAGTTTCATATAGATACTTTTTCAACATTTCAGCTGCCCCAAAATTTATTAGTGAACGTGAAATGAAGAAGCATTCGGAGAAGATATACAAAACGCTGCCAGAAGTCGTTCAGAAGAAAGAGGAAAAGAAAAAAGAAAATATCAGGAGGACAAATTTATTGATGGCTAATATGTTTAAAAAGGTAAGACCATACTGGTTTTTTTGCAAGTAGGTTAAGTTGGCAAGCAGGATTATCAGCCTACCAGCTGGAAATTGGTTACTGCCGCTAATATATACTTATTGCACCGATAGGTGTAATAGATACTTATTGCGTTGATAGGTTCAAAGAGTAAGAACAATAAAGAAAATATTTTATTTAGCACAGACTAAAAGGCACACACTATGAATATAAAGCACCAGGTAAGCGTGCCTCACGGTTGCGTCAAATAGGCCCAGTTTAGCAAAACTGGACCTGAAGTATGAGGTGACTTATTTAAATCGATAAAGAGAATACTCGACGAAATAAAATTTTGGTCATAGTGTCGGGACTTCGCCATGTTCACTTCCTTTGGCGCTGTTTCTTAAAGAAGGAGTTCATTAAGAAAAGCCCCTCCTTCTCAAGGAAGTTGACCAGCATTTTCCCCCATTCTTTCTGCTGACAAACCTGTAGAATCCTACTGCCTATTCGTTGCAATTCTGTACTCCCACTTTAGCGTTAAAATCCCCCATGAAAACATTGTAGTGGGCCTTAGTGGTGGATAAATGATAAATGATTTTATTTCTGTAAATAGGTTTGTACAAACTCTTTTACACGTCAATCATATTTTAAAAACTAGGTGAGATCGGCATTTCCTATCTGACTACTCTGAGAAGAAACGCCGAAACAAACTCAGAGGTCACAGTCTCTTTTAAAGTCCAGACATAATCTTGGTCAGGTCATTTGAAGACATGTGGATTGATATCTGAAATGGTCTTTCGAGGAAAGAACCACACAGAATGAGTGGACCTGTCCAGTCAGTGCACGCATTTGTCAGTTGTCATGCAGCTCAACACAGAACTAAATGAGCTAAACGATTCGACGAACATTACCAAAGAAAGGACATTTGGGTAGGCCGCATAAATTACTCAAACTGCCAGACCATGATTAAAACTAATAATAAAAAAATGCATTAAAAAAAACAACAAATCCACAATGTCTTCTCATTCACAATAATTAAAATAGTATAATCCTTTACAAAGTAAATGTCATTGCATCATCAATGTCAAAGTGTAAATAAAATATGAAAATAATCTTGGTCATATCATATGAGGACTATGTAGACTGGTGTCTGAAATGGTCTTTTGAGGAAAGAACCACACGGATTTGAGTGGACCTGTCCAGTCAGTGCACGCATTTGTTAATCATCGTGCAGCTCAACTCAGAACTAAGGAGCTCAACGATCCGACGAACAATACAAAAGAAAGGACATTTGGGGAGGCCACGTAAAGTACTCAAACAGCCAGACCATCATCATTAAAAGAAGTAAAAAAAAAATGCAATGACCCACATAGTCCGCACATTCACAAAAATTAAAACAATATTATACTTTATACAGTAAATAGACATGTCATTGTTTAGATAAAAGTTACATATATTAAAAAAAAACATTAAAAGAAAAAAAAAGTAAAAATAGCAAAGGTAAAAATAGGTGGAATGCAAGGTCATGGAAATGTCCTCGAACATTTACTCTACTTCGTCATCCGAGTGTGCCGAGGTCGGTGCGTAAACCTGAACAAGCTTGAGGCTATAACTCTGGGTTATCTTTACTACGCTACCCTGTTCGTGACACTGGTGACATCCACAACGTTGTCACAAAGGGATTTGTTTACCAGGAACCCGATCCGCCGTGGGATAGCTGGTTTTCCTCTCGAAAATATAAAAGGTGACCCGATTCAAGGGTTATTGTGTCCTCCCCCTCTCTTCAGACTTCACTCAACTCAAGAATGTGCCACCTTATTTTTCCGAGCTCTTCTTCTAACTGCACTAGGTGTTCGTCGAGCCGTAACGTGCATCCATTATAGGTCGCCAAGGTCAGTTGGGTTTGGCGGCCATTCGTAACCCGGGGATTCTTCGCACCCCCTCTTTTGCCGTTACCATGATTGCCGCCAAAATCAGGTTGGTTTTGACTTGCCATTGGAGGGTTTGCCCATAAGCGCCACGCTGGGCATGCGGGTTGGCGATCACTAGTGACGCTGCTACCAATCACAAAAATGTACTTAGACTTGAAGTGCCATAACGAGATATCCAAACCTTTGAAATAATATATAAATCATCTTTGTTTTACACTAGTTGTAGTAGTAGCACTACATTCCACAGTAAGGTTCCCAATGTTCTTTGCTGGTCACCAAACTGTCTATTCAAAACTACTTGTTTCCTTTCAGAATCTCCAAAAGCAAGCGCTGCGAGGGTCGGTGAACCTGTCAAACTACAGCACAGTTATAAAGATTTGACGTATATCAGTATTATTTAATGTTAAATTTTACGAAATGAAGTGTTTAATGTCCGTTAGTTATCAATTGTTGTGCTTTCACGTTGTTTTCCAGAATTTATGAGGGTTGCTTACACCCAATTTTAATTATTATTAATAAAATGTTCTATTTTTAGTATAGTTTTGGTTTTATTTAGGTCGTTACCGTCGCCTACACCACCACCACACACCACTCTCTACACCACCCAACCATAACCGAACCATACATTTATTAGTTTCTTGGTTTGGTCAAGCACCGCAGATTGAACCGTCCCCCATGGAATTATTACGCGGGACACTCAGAAAGTTTGCATGAATGCTAGAGAATGCTTTGTATGTTTTTTTATTATTAAATCTTTGAAAAATACTCTCCACAAGCCTCTAAACAATGTTTCATGCATCTGAACCAGTCTTCAAAACACTTTTTCCAGTCCGCCGTAGACACCTCGTTTACAGCCTGCTCGAACGCTGACAGCAGGGACCGAATTACCGTTATTTTTTTTATAACGATACCAATTACCGTTATGTTAACGATAAAAAAGTAACGATATTAATAACGAAACCCATGCTGCCGTCCTTACGAAAAGTGCAATAACTCGGGTTTTGCGCCGAATTGAGTTAAGTACATATTCGGAATTTGCAGAACGAGATCTATATATTCTTTTTAGACACTTTTTACGTATCTATGACAAAGCCTGTTTTTATACTAAGCCTAACTGCAATATCTAGGTCGTGGCTTTATGATTTACATATCAAGACCGAAATAGCTATAGATAGGAATTATTTCCTTACGCTATTTAGCAATTTTACTAACTATGTCTGCATTATGTATAGTTACTACATTTATAATTAGCATAGTTCATCAATTGTAATATTCATTTACTAGATAAAAGTGCAATAAGTTTCAGTTATTGCAGATATGATACGGAACCTTATTTACGCTATTAATAATGTACTAACTATTTCTGCAATAAGTAGAGTTACTGCATTTACATTTACCATATTTCGATTCTCATTTACTAGTTATAAGTACAATAAGCTTGAGTTATTGCAGTTATCTTTCGGGACTTTTATTACTAATTATGGGAGGAATACTAAAATTTATGTAGCAAGTAGATATATTGCACTTATTTTTAGGAAGATTAAACGATTACAGTATACCTACGCGAAATAAATTGCAATAAATTCATCATTTATTGCGTTTATAACTAGCACCAGGGGGTGAGGGGGTACGAGGGGAGTAAAAGATTTTCAAAATGAATACAGTAACTCTTCTGTTAGTGTTCAAAATTATGACCTTACATTATTTTATGAATAATATTTTGGAACAACCGTTACCAGACATTCTCTCAAATGCTATGAAACCCTACCATCCTCCGAAGAAGAATTTGACAACATGAAAATATTTATCTGTAAATTATTTTGAAGATTCCGACGATAGTGTCATTGATAAACACTCCTGCACTGATTTTATAGTTTCAGATTCTGATTCTGATTCACTTATTTCTATTAAAATAAATTTACTTGAACGTAAAAAGACTAGAGGTAAAAAGACTGAACGCGAAGAGCTAGAACGTGAAGAGACTCAACATGATGAGACTGAACGCAAAGAGGTAGAACGTGAATAGACTGAACATGATGAGACTGAACGCGAAGAAGCAGAACTTGAAGAGACTGAACAAGATGAGACTGAACGTGAAAAGGCAGAACGTGGAGAGCCTGAACATGATCAGACTGAACGTGAATAGACTGAATGTGAGGAGACTGGGCATTAATATACTGAAAATGAGGAGATTTACCGTGAAGAGACTGAGTACGAAGATACTGAACATGAAGAGACTGAACGTGAGGAGACTGAATACGGGGAGATTGAACGTGAAAATAGTGAAATAGAGGAGTACGTAATACCTGAGAATGTAAAAGGATTGACTAAAGCGGGCTTGCCAAGGACAAGACGTAAATTTGATGTTTCCCTTGCGGATCGACAAAGACAGAAAAAATAAAACGCACCGTGTAATGGTAAATGTTGTAAAAAATGCACAACTAAGATTTCTGAAGAAATAAGAAGAGAAATACATGTTCGGTACATAAGTTTAAATTTTGAGTCTAGAGGTTTATTCATTAAAGGAATGTTTGAACCGAAGGAAATAAAAACAAGAACCACTAAGGAAGGTCGAAATAAGAATAGAAGAGCTGTTTCGTATAACTATCATTTTCAAGTCAAACATGAAAAAATGTATGTTTGCAAAACTTTTTTTCTAACGACAATTGGTTACAACCCACAAAATTACAGACATGTTCACTCGGCACTCAGTAAGGAAGTTGATAATCAAAAAGACGAACGAGGATCATACAAACGCAAAAATGTCATAGACAGGGACGTAATCAAGGACCATATACAAAGTTTTAGACCAACAATTTCACATTACCGTCGCGAACATACCCCTTAAGCTTTATCTGCCGAGTGACATCAACGTAACTATGATTCATCAATGCTTCATTGATAAATATCCCAATATATCGATCTCTTTTGAAATATATAGAAAGGTTGTAAAAGAAATGAATATATCCTTTGCTCAAAATGAGGGCATGAAGAATTTGAGCAATCTGCTCTCTTTGAATCACATACTGGATGTTCTCAGGAAAAATGTGACCTATGTTTTCAAAACAATAAACATAAGTCACGATACACTGAATCCAGATAGGAATATCAATGAGACAAAGAGCAAGGTCTTACTGACAAAGACTGCATATACTTTTCTGTAGATCTACAGAAAGTCATAATGTTGCCACGAATGGATCAATTTAAAACTGCGATGATTTGTCGTAAAGTTTTGTTCAACTTGTATGGTATCCAATGGTACAAATGTTCCTTAAGAAGTGCTTTGGTACGAAACTGTCTCTGGTAGTAGCCAAGAAAATATTATTTCTGCATACAGATCGTTTTTTATTCATGAACGCGACATGAAACATCGTTTTATGGGCCGACAACTGCGCGGCCCAAAACAAAAACTGGGCGTTTATGTGTTTTCTGGTGAACATAGTAAATAGTAAGCTGATTGCTGCCGAATTAATTACCGTAAAATATTTTGAACCAGGCCATACGTTCATGTCGGCTGATAACTTTCATCATCAGGTTGAAATGGCATAAAAAAAAAAAAAAAAATTATGATTTTGGTGACTTTGTAGATGCCGTAAAAATGGCCAATTCAAAAAGAACCATAGTAAAAGTGATGACAGTATCCGATTTTTACAGTTATGAGGATGTGTCGTCTCAGCATAGAATCCGAAACATGGAACCCAGAGTCTATCTAAAAGACATCATGGCAGTCAGAGATGAAAGAGGATAATTTACAATAAAGCACAGAGTTACCCACGTGTCTGATTGGAAAGAACTAGATTTTCTACAAGTAAAAATAATTAAAACAAATGCTTTCCTAATTTTGCAAACAAGAATACATCGAGAGTAATAACAAAAAAAAACGAAAGCAGAATAATGGCAGACTTAGTACCTTTTATGCCTGAAAACAGGAGAGGCTTTTGGTTAAACTTACCTGAAACGTCCGAAAAACGAACCTAGACTAAAAATATTTAATCAGTTTTATTTGTTTTATCAGGCTGATGAAAACTTTGATCTCAAATTGTGCCTTAAAATAAAAAAGTAGGTTATATTTTTGTAAGTTTATTTTTAATGTTAACGATTGTGTACTTTAACTACTTAACTATTAAAATGTTTTAACAAATTAATATATTTTTGATATGTGTGTTATTCAACTATAGTAACCGTTGAACTTTAAATGATGGGTAATTTACCAGAATTAATACGTGAGAAAGCGAAGTGATTCCTATTATTATTGTACTTTTTTAGGATGTTTTTTTTTTCATAACATTAAAACCGATTACAGATTCTTTTAAAAACACATCTGAACGCAGATATGATGAGTAGACTTGGCTTTACCAAAGACAGTTTCATACTAAAGGTCGATCGGTGCGAGGAGGAAAAATTTAACATCTCTGTTTTTTTAACAAGTTACAACTTTGTCGTTTAAAACTTATCTCTTACTAATGAAAACCGCAATAAATAAGAATCTTAGTGCACCTTTGTTTAGGAAACAGTTCATAAAAAAATTAATGCTGCTACTCAAAACTGCATCATGTTGATTTCCTAACCATTCGTGCAATAAATAGGTTACTTATTGCGGTTATGACTAGTAAACATTCTTTCTACATAGTAATAATACTTAATATTATAGTATTTATTGTTTTTTTTTGGCGAGAATAAATGCGGGAACAAACATTAAGTACCACATAACATTCTCTACATTGTTAAATATCATGTAGTGAAAGTTTCAACTCGATGCTATGTATAGTGATGGAGATACAAACAAAACAAAAATAAAATCTTTACCCGCGTTTTTCTCGAAATCAGGTTTAACCTAGTTATTGCACTTTTCGTAAGTACGGCAGCATGAGTCAGTTAACGTTATCCAACTACCAGTATTAGTACCGGTAAAAGTTACTATTCTTTTACCGGTAATATTTACGCCTATATCTTTCTAACAATGACGGCCGAGAGACAAGCATCTTTCGGTTAACGTTTAAGGGTCGACCATAGCTACCTTTGTTTTCTGTTAAAATGCAGTTCTGTATGTTGATATCGGAATCATTGATAAGACATTACGCCCATATCTAGTGTATCCACTAGCAACTGCTAACTCTAACTAGCGGTGGGTAACTCCGGAGGTACTGATCCAAAGCAGCCGGTACCGAACGCGGATACGTAAACCTTATTTATTCCTCACAATCCTTACCGGCACCGCGGTACCAAATGATTCCGGAGCGTGCGTTCACTGTTCACTCTCGTTCACTCGCTCAAGTCACTCGGAAGTACTCGGAACACGTCGTATCGCTCTAACTAACCAACTGTTCAATTCAAAATGTGCCAAATGATCCAGTGAACCAAATGAATAAAATGTTCTGCGAAACCGGGGAACCAAAATGAGCGAGTGAGTGCCGGTGCCAAACGGTGCCAAAGGAATAAATAAGGTGAACCGGTACCGGACCCGGAGTCGGAATAAGTGAATCAATTCACTTGCCGGAATAAAGATTACCCACCGCTAACTCTAACACTTAAACGAAGGACATTCATTCGGAGTAGTAATATTTTTGACAGAATTAAAAAGGTATCTATAGCTGACACAGATTAAATACGACAAAGTACGTTAGAGAGTAAAAAAAACTTTTAAAATCAACGCGAGTTAAACTAACCACCGTCTATCTTTTCTTTGGTGAACAACCACAGATAAAGAACTATGGCGATTTTTGCATAAGCTTCGTTTTAGGATAAAAAAGTGATATGTGAAAAAAATACGATTTAAACTTTATTTGAAAACATTAATTAAAATGATCACTAAAATATATTTTAATTTTTTATGAGCACTAACTTTTTTATGAGTTAAACACTAACTAATCAAAAAAAGTACTGTTTTTACACTAAAGGATTTATATTTTATAATTCTAATTGTCTCATTATAATCATACGCCACGATTATTAGTATGAGTATTTGAATTCAAAATTGCACCTAAAATCACAGTCCATATTTTTTTAGGGAATGTTGTAAATTTTTTAAAGTATTTTTTTAAGGTAAATTTAATCATGGTCTGGCAGTTTGAGTAATTTATGCGGACTACCCAAATATCCTGTCTTTTGTATTGTTCGTAGAAACGTTCTGAGTTGAGCTGCATAATGATTGGCTAATGCGTGCACGTCAGTCCGTGCGTGGATCCAGTCATGGACAGGTCCACTTAAATCTGTGTGGATCTGTCCTCAAAAGACCATTTCAGGCACCAGTCTACAAGATCCTCATATGATCTGACCAAGATTATTTTCGGATTGTTATATACACTTTGACATTGATGGACAATTTATGTATACTATGACATGAAAAATTACTTTGTGAAGTATTATAATATTTAAATTATTGTGAATAACAAATAATAAAAAAGTTTATTTTAATAAAAAGGGACACATTTATCATAACAATTAAAAAGAGCAAAGTTGCTAATTTGCCTGAACTAGGTTGAACCCGTGTTTCAGGCTAGAGAATGTAAAGATAATGTGAATATGTTGTTTATTTTTTCAAAGTATTTAAAAATAAGTTAAATTTAATCAGGGTCTGGCAGTTTGAGTAATTTATGCGGCCTACCCAAATGTCTTTTCTTAGGTAATGTTCGTCGAATCGTTGAGCTCCTTAAGTTCTGTGTTGAGCTGCATGACTACTAATAAATGCGTGCACTGACTGGACAGGTCCACTCATTCTGTGTGGTTATTTGCTCTAAAGACCGTTTCAGACACCAATCTACGGTCTTCACATGATCTGACCAAGATTATGTCTGGACTTTAAAAGAGACTGTGACCTCTGAGTTTGTTTCGGCCTTTCTACTCAGAATAGTCAGATAGGAAACGCCGATCTCATCTAGGTTTTAAAATATGATTGACGTCTAAAAGTGTAACCTACTTACAGAAATAAAATAATTGATAATTTATGATTCACATTAAAATAGAAACTTACGTTTTTGGTTTCCCAGTAATCAAAAATTTTTGTTAGTAGAATGAAGTAACGGTTTTATTTTAAAAGTATCTATTTCGTCTATATATTTATTAAAGTAAAACTATTGTTTTCTCTGACCAAGCGGACTGATAAATCATCATCATCCTTTTCTAAATATTTGTTGTTTATGAAATCTTTCCTAAGTGTGCTTTTTTGTTCCCGGACCTGGGTGCCACTGCCAATTCACTAGAGCTTTATTTTTGTAGCTCTTAGTGACCTACAAAACGTATTATTAGTAATATTCCAGGCCACTCAGAAGTATTGCAAAAAATGTTTTTATCTATGACAGACTGGCCAGTTATAGTCTATATCAAAATTTCCCTCCACATTGTTTGCGAGTTAATTTAAAATATCTTGTTTAATAAAAAAATGGATCTGCGCCGGTAACATTTTCGCGCTATGATTTTTTACGATTTCAAGTGTTGCCTGAAACAGGAAGAATCGTACGATATACTTCAAATGACATTCATGGATGAAGGCCCTTCTAAGGCAACCGTGTATCGTTGGTATAACGAATTCAAGCGGCTAACTTTGGGGGATGAAGAAAGAAGTGGTCGCCTTTTTACGGCTGTTACGGAACAAAACGTGCTAGCAGTGAAAATTTTAATTCAAGACAATAGGCAAGTAACGTATCAAGAGATTCAGCACATACGGCAGGTTCGATCGGGAAGCCTTCACGAAATACAACATGTGCGTCTTCACGTGAGGAGGATAGTTTCACGCTGGTTGCCGCACAACTACACCGATGCTCAGAAGCAACCCCGGGCGGAATGGTGCCGTGATATGATAAACAAATTTGCAGCAGGCTCGTCTCGGCATGTTTACGAAATTATTACAGGTCTGCGGTTTGGGTGTTGCGTCAAAGTGAAGCGATCTAGAAGCGCGGGGTAACATATATTTTTTATTTTTTATTTGACTGGCTTCTTGGTGTCAATTCCTTTACGGAACCAAAGAAGCATCGACGCTGAATGCTTGGCAGAAGTTTCCTCTGTTGTGCGCAACAAGCGACCAAACAGAGCTCCGCGGGCTACTGCTCCACCATGAAACACGCCTTCGCACACCGCACTCAAAACGAGGGACTTGCTGGACAGCACGCTAGTCAAACTCCTAGGTCACCCTCCTTACAGTCCTGACCTAGCACCGTAGGACTTCGTTTTATTTCCGAAAATAAAACATCCGCTCAAAGGGATATACAATTTTCATCTCCGGAAAATGTGGTGTCAGCGTTCGAATAGGCTGTAAACGAGGTGTCTACTTCGGACTGCAAAAAGTGGTTCGAAAACTGGTTCAGACGCATGAAACTTTATAAAGAGGCTAGTGTAGAAAGTACTTTGAAAATATTAAAAAAAAAACTTAAAGAACCCCATAGTCCCACGTATTTGTAAGTTTCGTTTGTTTTCAGTAAGTTTTGGTAAACTGTTGTGAAGTCGAATCAAGTTATTATATGTATTAATTCGCTGAACTGTGGGAAGTGTGGAATTAACTCTGGAATCTAGAAATACAGCATTAACAAAACAGTAATTCTGAAACAGTACTTCCTCCCTTTCTGTCATATATTTAGCAACAAGGTGGCTCAGATTAAAGTTAATTACATTTAAATTTATTTTTCACAACAACCAATGCAAGTAAACATCAAGTTTAATGTTTTATTGCACAATGTGCAAGTAAATGTTAAATGATTTTATTTCTGTAAGTAGGTTTGTACAAACACTTACACGTCAATACTATTTTAAAAGCTAGATGAGATCGGCGTTTCCTGTCTGACTACTCTGAGAAGAGAGGCCGAAACAAACTCAAAGGTCTCTTTCAAAGTCCAGACATAATCTTGGTCAGATCATGTAGATTGGTGTCTGAAATGGTATTTTGCGAAAAGAACCAAGCAGATCGAGTGGACCTGTCCAGTCAGTGCACGCATTTGTCAGTCATCATGCGGGTCAACTTAGAACTAAGGAGCTCAACGTTTCGACGAACATTACCAAAGAAAGTACATTTAGGTAGGCCGCCTGAGTTACTTAAACTGCCAGACTATGATTAAAACTAACAGAGAAAAAAAGACGTAAATGTATTTAAAAAAAACACATTGTATTCACATTCACAATAATAATAATAACATTACAAAGTAAGCTTTCATATCATTGTATATAATATATGTTTAGTAATCAATGTCAATGTGTATATAATAAATAATCTCGGTCAGATCATTTGAGCACCATGTTGACTGGTGTCTGAAATGGTATTTTGAAGAAAGTACCAAACAGATCGAGTGGACCTGTCCATTCAGTGCACGCATTTGTCAATTATCGTGCAGCTCAACTCAGAACTAAAGGAGCGCAACGATTTGACGAACAATACCAAAGAAAGGACATTTGGGTAGGCCTCAAGAAGTACTAAAACTGCCAGACCATCAGTAAAAGTAACTGAAAAAAAAAACGATGACCCATACAGTCCTCACATTCGCAAAATTAAAATAATATAATACTTTAAACATTAAATACTCATGTTATTGTTTATGTCAAAATATATAAAGGTATAGAAAAAAAACTGTATATTAGTTGATTCATTGTTTTCTTTGAAAACCTTGAGATATCGGTTAACTTTGTTGCACTTCTTTTGGCCCATAATAATATTTTTCCTAAAGCAGTTGCATTAGGAAAAATATTATTAGTTGAAAATAACAGGCAATAGTCGTATCGGCGTACGCGATGCTTGTGTGCCGTATGATTATGAAATGAAACACGCGGGAGCGCGTGACGTCTTGTATTCGTATCTTTCCGATCGTCGCAAGCGTAACAATAACGATAAATGCGAGTGGTTGCCGCTCCGCTTACAATACAAGAACCGAACGCATAGCACGCGGCGTCCGTTTCGGTTTGGCAACGTCGCATCAGATCTTGCTAGATTTTAGCGAAATAACGCTATTAGTAACGCTATTTTGATACCGTTAAATCCAACGACTTAACATTATTTGTAACGTTAAGTATTTAACGTAACAGAACGAAATGTTCTGGTAATTATACCGGTATTTTTTTTGTAACGGTAACTGTCCCTGGCTGACAGCGCATCTTCCGGCGACGAAATTTATATCCCTTTGAGCAGATTTTTATTTTCCGACGAGTCTATAAAGTTCTTACATCCATTTTAAGAGCTAAAATTAACATACATATAGAAACCAACACCATCATGTCTGCCTCTCAAAATAGATGTAGGAACGGGTCCCGCAGTATTAAGGAGCTACTCATCGATATGGTCATTAGCCAGAAGGTTCGTCGTGCTCGAAAGAATATGTCGACATGTTGGATAGATTACAAGAAGGGCTATGACTCGGTGCCACATACGTGGCTCATGAGGGTGCTGGAGTTGTATAAAGTAGATGCAACTCTGCGCACCTTCTTGATGTCATGTATGATGGAGGACGGTCCTTCGCTTTGCAAGATGTCGGAATATCCTGAGGAACAGCGAACCGATAAGGATCGAGCGAAGCATATTTCAGGGCGATAGTTTGAGCCCGCATTGGTGAATATTCTAAGCATACTGCTGGAGGGTTCAGGTCTAGTCTATCATCTAAGATAGGTGGTCAGGTTATATCTCATCATCTCTACATGGATAACCTAACTCTGCCCCAACAATTTGTTACTGATCGAGCTACTGAAAGTAACTGAACTTTCAGTAGCGCCATCAGAATGGAATTTGGTGTGGACAAATGTGCGTTCATGCATGTAAAGCAAGGGGAGATTGTGGTATGGAGGTCGAGGCATTTTAGACCCTCCACAATCGCAAGATATGCAGTCTCAGATAATATTTCCTAAAAGCCGACGTGGATGCATCGAGATGTGGTCGCAGTGGACAAGGGCCTCATCACGCTCTCCTTGGCTAAAGAGAACTGGTGCAAGCCAGTAGTGCTCGACACTAATGATCGCATGGAGGTATGGCTGAGTAAGGAGCTTCACGGACGCTTTTTTCGGGCCTTACATGGACCGAATGTAGATCAATCAGCGTCCGTTGCCTGGCTGCGTATCGGTCCGTAAACCTTCGGTTTCCCCAAATAGGTCACTCTTTGGGGAAACCGAAGGTTTTGTCTGTGCAATTATGGACAAAGTTATGATGACGAACAAATACCGGAGATGAAAATTTATTGACATCTGTAGGGTATGCCACTGCAGCAACTTGCTCTGAAATACAGCCTTGTGGAGTCAGAAGTGGCGTACTACAGGTATGTGCCCGACCCAGTTCTCGAAAATGGAAATATAACATTGTGCTGAGACCGATCCATCATCACTGACAGGACTATTGTAGCCAATAAGCCTGATATAGTGGTGGTGGATCGACTAGAGCGGAGCGCAATGATTATGTGTGCTAAGTCGAGATACTTGTTTTTTTGGGAGTGACGTCACGGACGCTTTACGGTACTCATCAGCTGTTCGTGTCTACACTATTATGAAATTAAACAACAATAGATTCAGCGTTACATTTGTGCATAAGTTATCTCCGGAGTGTTTATTACGCGTGTGATCGTTTTCAAGGCAAATATACAGCAGTTCGGTGGAGTAAATCCGTAAAAACAAATTGTCACTTTTTCGTTTGTAGTTGTTTGGAAGTTTTTTGTGACACCGGTACCTCCAAAAATTGTAAATTTTTCGACTTTTGACAACTATTATCCCTATTCACCACAGATTGTACAGTTTTGGTCAATAATCTTTGGGTAGCAAGCGCCATCTAGCGCTGCCTAAGAAACTTAAAAGACGTGTGCGCCATCTATCTGGTCCTGTCCATATTACGTGCGAACATAATATGGTGAAGTGTGCAGCCTGTGGAAGGTTTCTGTCGGCAAAAGGGGGCGCAACGTGTGGTAATTCCGCATGCCACAACCGATACCATCTCGCGTGTTTATTATTGCCCGATCCTGCCCAAATAAGTAGCGATTGGCTGTGCCCCGAGTGCAGAAAAAAGTTGCCCAGGGGAGATAATAGCGCCACACCGGTCAAGGACTTGGGTAGTGGTCCCACTGCAATTACAGAATCGTCAGCAGTGGCAGCAGCCCCTGTTGCGGCAGCGTCGGCAGCAGTTGCATCTCCGGTTGCAGCACCAGCCCAGGGCGCCATGCTAAGGTCACCTGTCGCGGTGACTCAGGCTCGAGGCAGTGCGACCAAGCCCACCGTTGCAGTGGCTAAGGTACTGTCTCGAGATGAGAGCCAACAGGGAGCTGAAGGTGAGCCTTCGCCGGATACGCAGCTGACCCTCCGTGAGGAGATTCGGCTCTTCCGATCCGAGCTGCGGGAGGTTCGGGACGAAATGAGGGAATTTCGTCGTGAAATGGCCGGCCTGCACTCGTCGATAGGAGTCTGTACCGAGCGGGTTGACAGCCTGGAGAGCAGAGTCGAAGCTCTAGAGACTAGGCAAAGTGCTGCTATGCCGGATGGCAATGTGAGACGGCTCGAGCAGGTTGTACTGGAGTTGCGGCTCGAACTCAATGACCGGGAGCAGGATTCGCTTGGCTCCGATCTGGAGATAGCAAACATCCCGGAGATTCCCGGTGAGAATGTATTGCACACCGTCGGGCTAGTGGCGGCGAAGCTCGGGGTGACTCTGGACGAACGGGATATAGTGTTCGCGCAACGGGTGGGCCTGCGAGCTGAACGAGAGGTACGGACGAGCTCTGCGGGCGGTTCGAGTCCGGTCGGTGGAGCGAGCCCAGTGGGAGCAGCGGCCACGGCAGCGACAGCACGCGGGCGGCGCATCGTGGTGCGCCTAACGCGGCGCGCACTGCGCGACGACCTGCTGCAGAGTGCGCGCGTGCGGCGCGGAGCCACCACCGCGGACTTAGGACTCCCCGTACCCCCCCGTCGCTTCTTTCTGAACGAGAGGCTCACCAAGAACAACAAACATTTATTCTACCGGGTGCGTGAAGCTGGCAGCCGTCTCGGGTGGAGGTATACATGGACAAAGTTCGGCCGCGAAACATCTGGTCGGTGCCGCTCAATCACACCGAATATGATTGGACTAGGGAGATCGAGCGAGACAGGGCGATAGTTTGAGCCCGCAATGGTTCTGTTTAGCCTTAAATCCTCTAAGCACACTGCTGGAGAATTCAGGCTATCGGCTAAGGAGAGGTGGTCAGGTTATATCTCACCTCCTCTACATGCGTGACCTAAAAATCTTTGCCCCAAACAATTTGCAACTGATGGAGTTACTGAAGGTAACTGAAACTTTTAGTAGCACCATCAGGATGGAATTTGGTGTGGACAAATGTGCAGTCATGCATATAAATCGAGAGGAGATTGTGGAATCCGTGGGAACTCAACTCTCGGATTCCATAAACCTTAGAACCCTCTCCTCATCCGACACCTATAAGTATTTGGGTATGTCGGAAGCGTTGGGCATCAATGTTACTGACATGAAGCAATCGTTGAAGGAGCGCTTTTTTGGCCGCCTGAAGAAAGTATTTAATAGTCTTCTATCAGGCGGATACAAGGTGCGCGCCTTCAATGGTTGGGTCAGGCCGGTTTTGATGATGTCGACGGCGGCGGTCTCACTGACGGTGAGCCGCATACGGCGCCTCGGCCTGGAGGTGGCCCTCAACAAGTCGGAGGCCATGGTGTTTCATGGCCCCCGGCGGGCGCCGCCGGCCGGATCACACATTGTGGTCGGGGGGGGTCCGGATCGCTGTCGAGCCCACCATGAAATATCTGGGATTGGTCCTCGACAGCCGGTGGGACTTCGGACCCCACTTCCGGCGGCTGGCGCCCAAGTTGTTGGGCGCGGCTGGGGCGCTGTCAACGCTGCTTCCCAATCTGGGGGGCCCGAGTGCCGCCTGTAGGCGGCTTTACGTGGGGATCGTGCGATCGATGGCCCTTTACGGGGCCCCGATCTGGGCGGCTGACCTGACGGCCGCCAGCATCTCTGTGCTGCGAAAGCCGCAGAGAGCAATGGCCGTCAGAGTCATAAGGGGGTATCGCACGATCTCCTACGCGGCGGCTTGTGCACTGGCCGGATCCCCGCCATGGGACCTAGATGCGAAGGTGCTCGCGTCACTTTATCGGTGGCGCGAGGAAGCGAGGGCGCGGGGCGAGCGGCCGAAGCAGCGCCATATGGAGCAGCGTCGGTCGCAGCTTCGCGAGGTCCTGGTGGCGGAATGGCGAGACAGGCTTTCACGCCCTACCGCCGGCCTCGTCACCATCGAGGCGGTCCGGCCAGTGCTCGACCTCTGGCTCGGGAGGAGGCACGGCTCCCTGTCGTTTCGGGCGACGCAGGTGCTCTCGGGGCATGGTTGCTTCGGGAAGTACCTGTGTCGCATAAACAGGGAGCCGCTCGCTCGGTGTCACCACTGCGTCGACTGCCGGGAGGACACGGCGTGGCATACGCTGGCAGAGTGTGCCGCTTGGGCCGTGCCCTCATCTCAGAAGTAGGCAGTGACCTGTCGCTGCCGGCCGTTGTGAGTGCGATGGTCGGCGGCGTCGAGTCCTGGGACGCGGTGGTTTCCGTCTGCGAAACAGTGATCTCGCAGAAGGAGGCCGCGGAAAGGGAGAGAGAGATCTCGTCCACTCTCCCGATCTGCAGCAGGCGCACCGGGCGCAGGCGGAGGGCGGACAACGCCCTCTTCCAGCCCCCCTAAATGGGTCCAGGGGCGACGGATTCGGGGACATCCGTCGCCCCCCAACATCAGGACCCGAGAAGGCGGCGCGCGTAGTGTTCCGCGCGCGCCGCTCCCAGACGTTGCGGGGGGAGTACACCTCACTCCCCCCGCCCGAGACGGGGCCCGCGCAAGCGGGCTGGCACCAGCCGGGGATGCGGAAGAATTATGTGTTCCCGCGACCCCGG
This sequence comes from Dasypolia templi, assembly GCA_963555695.1. Lineage (NCBI taxonomy): Eukaryota > Metazoa > Arthropoda > Insecta > Lepidoptera > Noctuidae > Dasypolia > Dasypolia templi. Next base: position 6,292,485 of record OY743155.1, on the reverse strand, counting down.
CGTAGGTGTGAGATGGAACACCGGGGTGGTTTTTAGTCAGTAAGAGTCTGACAGACCCCTCCGCCTGCCCCAGGGCGGAGGACATCCATGAGGATTTTCCACCCCGGGAACAAAAAAAAAAAAGGCTGGTTTTGATGTACTCTTTCGGCATACTCAAACTCAGACCGAACTTGACGCCCTGGATAGGAGGGTCCGTACACTGCTGACTGCAAACCGAATGTATCACCCACCGTTATCGGTAATTAGACTGTATATCCCGCAAAAGTGTGGAGGTTGAGGCTTTTTTAACTCCACAATATTGAATATTTCCTAGAAGACGACGTGGGGATGCATCGAGATGTGGTCGCAGCGGACAAGGGCCTCACCCCGCTCTCCTTGGCGAAAGAGAACTGGCGCAAACCTGCAGTACTAGATACTAACGACCGTAAGGAAGTATGGCAAGGCAAACACTTTCACGGACGCTTTTTCCGTTAGTCACTAATGATCGCATGGAGGTATGGCCGAGTAAGGAGCTTCATGGACGCTTTTTCGGGCCCTACATGGACCTGATATAGACATTTTGGCGTCTGTATCCTGGTAACGTTTCGGCGACCTCTTTGGGGAAACCGAAGGTTTTTTCTGTGCGATTATGGATGCAGTTTTTATGACGAATAAATATCGGAAATACATTGTCAAGGACGGTACGGTTGACATCAGTCGGGCATGTCATCGTCCCGGTCTATTTATCCGACATATTGTTTCCGGTTGTTCTCGTGTTGCTAACGAAGAGTACTTGTACAGACACAATCTAGTGACTAGGAATTTCCACCAGCAACTCGCCTTGCAGTACAGCCTTGTGGAATCGGAAGTGCCGTACTACAGGTATGTGCCCGACCCAGTTCTCGAGAATGATCATGTGCCTTTGTACTGGGATCGATCTATTACCACTGACAGGACTATTGTAGCCAATAAGCCTGATATTGTGGTGATAGATCGACCAGAGCGCCGTGCAATGACTGTTGATATCACTGTCCCTCATGTCATGAATGTTTAAAAAGATAAAAAATCAAGTATCTTATCCAAGCCAAGCCGAAGCCAAGAGCCTTTTTTTTTGTTCCGGGGTGGAAAATCCTCATGGATATCCTCGGAGGCGGAGGGATCTTTCAGACTCTTACTGACTAAACACCACCCCGGTGTTCCATCTCACACGTCGGGGTCGCGGGAACATTTGATTCTTCCGCAACCCCGACTGGTGCTGGCCTGCCTCGGCAGGCCTCCTCGTGTTGGGAGGGGGAGTGAGGTGTTAGACTCCCCCTGCAACGTCTTAGAGGGGCGCGCGTGGAACACTACGCGCCGCCACCTCGGGTCCTGATGTATGGGGGCGGTGGACGTCCCCGCTGTCCCTGGACCCATTTAGAGGGGCTGGAAGAGGGCGTTGTCCGCCCTCCGCCTACAACCAACCCCTTGCCCCTTGCGACGGGTCTGATGAATGGCCCCGTCGCCTACCATTTTTCGGCCGCAGAGGATAGGGAGAGCGGCCAACGACATACCGACACTCCTCTTCCCCTGCGGCCCCACCGCGTCCGCCATCGTACGGTGGCGACCCCGTTAAGGCCGCGGAAGGTAGGAAGAGCGGCGCACCGCAATACCGGCACTCCTCTCCCACCGCGGCCCCACCACAGTTGCGGTGTCACCCAACAACACCGCAACTTTGGCCGCTACGTCGTCGGCTTGTCTGCAAAAGCCCTGACGAGCGACCCCTCCTCGGGTTCCTCGTAGCACCGTGGGGGTCCAAACCACGGCTACTGATCCCCCCCGCCTCGTCAATGTGGGAACCCGTGGGGGGGGGGGGGGGAAGCCAAGAGCTTCGACCAACACCTGAAGAGGCTCTCGTTGGGCAGTAGGATCAAGGGTTTGATTCAGAAAGCGGTACTTCTGGACACGGCTCGCATTGTCAGGAGGTTCCTGTCTCTGGAGCCCTACCCCTCCCTTTTTATGGATTTTTAAAAGATGTTGTTTTATAAAAATATTAAAAAATGGTTTAATTAATATGTAAAAAATTAATAAACGATACAATAATTTCTTTATTTCTCCTCACAATGACATGCTTATTCTAGGTTTCACACTTTTTTTTTCCTTTTTAGCAATGTGAGGAGCTGGTGTCTGAGTTAGACCTAAAATGCCTGTATTACAAATCCCCACCCCATGGAAGAACAGAAAGTTTTACATAAAAAAACAAAACAAAAAAGTAATGATACGTGTTAAATACGGATCCCTAATGCATACCGCCGACGCTGCAATTCCTTCAATTTACGCCGGGTGCATAAAAACTGCATCGATGACGTCTGTCCAGCCACGAGGCGCCGACGTAGCGAAATTCGACATTAGCAATTAGTTATTTTAGTTACATATTTTTGTCATTCCATATTCTAGCATCGAATAGGTTTCACCAATTTAATTGTAGTAAGTTCCTTTAAAATAAATTAGTTTTAAAATAACTTTGGTTTTTTTTCGATCCTCCGTCTGCAGTTTACATAATTGGCGCAGTCGGTAGGATACTCGCGGGCCGGTTCGCGAATCGCGTTAGAATCATCTCACATCGATAATCACGATCGCGAGTCACCCGGGTGGCTATCAAGTCACAGTACGAGTATCCTGAATCTACAGAAAAGCTGCGGAGACGAGTGGAGAATCCAGACTTCGATTCACGGAGAAGAACCAGAGATGAAATATATGTGAGTACACCAGAATCTTTCTCGTGTTGCTTCCCATCTATTCCTAGTTACTTTTATGTCCAAGATTTTCCATCACGAGAGATCTTATACCCGGGAACCTGCATCGCGACAGGCGCGCCGACACGTAGTAGATATAAATAGAGATTTAGACAGTGAATTAGATTTTAACTTAAGTAGTTTGTTTGAACCTAAAATGCCATACCAGACCCCGACGTAATCTTTAAGGCCCTACGCCTTGTGCCCGATTTTGACGGAAACCCCAATGTATTGACCAGGTTTATTAACATCTGTGACCGGATAGTATCTCAGTATGCACGCCCAGAGCTAGGTAGTGAGCTAGGAAATCTGTGTCTCTTAAGTGGCATTCTAAACAAGATCACAGGGCCTGCCGCGTCTACCATCAATTCGAATGGCATTCCCGAAACTTGGGCAGATATTAGATCTGCTCTAATTAATAACTTCTCGGACCAGAGAGATAAAACGGCTTTGTACAATGACCTCTCGTTGGCCACGCAAGGTAATAGAACCCCTCAGGAATTTTACGATCAGTGCCAAACATTGTTTAGTACAATAATGACATTTGTGACGTTACACGAGACTTTACAGACGACTATTGCAGCTAAACGGACGCTCTATAAGAAAGTTACCATGCAAGCTTTTGTACGTGGACTAAAATAACCCTTAGGCTCACGTATACGATGCATGCGGCCTGAAACTATAGAGAAAGCTCTGGAGTTCGTGCAGGAAGAATTAAATATTATATTCCTGCAGCAACGTAATGATGTTTCAAAGACTCAAACTGCTCAGAGCGCACCTAAAATGTATAAACCTCCTCTTATACCTGCTTTGCCGTTTAACACATTAAATATTCCGCGAACCCCAGTACCTAACTGGCCTACTCCCGTAGGACAGCGTGGATATCAACCTCAGCCTCAGGCCTTCAAATTCAACATGCCAGGCAACCAGTATCAAAATCATATGACTATTCGAACAAAACAAATGTTCCGTGCACCATTACCAAACTACCATCCTCAAAGTAACGTTTTTAAATTTCCATCCAGGAATAATCCACCACAAAATTCGGGCCCGAAACCCATGAGCGGCGTTCAACATTTCAGTCCGAAACCATTACCCATGATGCCAGGGCACGATTGACAAAGAAACGGGAACCCATCACCGAATAATTATTTTAAGACGCACGAGTTAAATCTTAATGAACTCGCTTTGCCTGATAGTTCGTATTATTCTGCTGATTACTACTATGAACCAGGATATGACTACTTCACAGACTGGAATGGCTTTTACAATTTCTATGACTATGATTATAACATTAATACGACCGACTGTAATGCGACTTGTGATAATCAGGTAACAGGAGAAACAGAGCTACAACCAGGCCCGAGGCGTGCCAATCAGAATCAGGATTTTCAGTCGGACCAGACATCCATAGAGCAAAATAGACCTCAATTGACAGACTCAACGACAGTTACGTTACATAGAAATTTCTAGCCCTCCTTTAAAATTTTTAATTGACACTGGCGCTAACCAGTCCTTTATTAGCCCCGAGGCTGTACAAAAGTTTTTTTTATGATTATCCCCTTAACTATGACCCTTTCAAATGTTCACGGTGTCAGTAAAAATGATAACTCCATAACTCTACCGTGTTTTAATGAATTCAACGAGGCCGATAGTATAAAATTATTCGTATACCGTTTTCACAATTACTTTGATGGCCTTATAGGATTAGACTTATTATCCAAATGGGAGGCTAAAATAGATTTTAAAGATTTTCATTTTTCATTAATGCCCCGGATGGCGATGTTTTAGTAAGCGAACAAGTTTTTTGTAATTGTATTATCCATGAGTGCCTTACCACTGTAGCTAATAGTCGTGGATACGTGGAGTTAGAAAATCCAACTCCCAATGACGTAATTTTTTCATTAGACCAGCCAACTTGTGCAGAACTGTTCAATGCTGAGTGCATGCAGGTAAAACAATCGAATCGCGTAGATGACGTATTATCGCGTTTGCGCACGGACCACCTTAATGAAGAGGAAAAAGCTAATCTTTTAACACTTTGCTCTCGCTATGCGGATGTATTTTACATTGACGGGGAACCATTGACTTTCACTAACAAAATAAAACATCGCATAAGAACAGCAGAGGAAATTCCCGCTTATACTAAAAGCTATCGATACCCTTTCGTTCATCGGGATGAGGTTAGGGACCAAATTTCAAAAATGCTACAGCAAGGTATAATAAAACCTTCCGATTCTGCATGGAGCTCGCCCATTTGGGTCGTGCCAAAAAAAATTGACGCTTCCGGAAAACAGAAATGGCGTCTCGTAGTTGATTTTCGCAAATTGAACGAAAAAACGATTGACGACAAATACCCCATACCTAATACCTAAACACCGGAGGCATTCTTGTGTCAGAATAAAAATGATATCCTGAAACTTATACATACATCTTTAATAAAAAATACTTGTCTCAAGATTAATTTCGAATTGTTTGCCCACTTGGTCTTACCAAAAACGAGTGAGCAACAACTTAAGCCATTCAATACGAAATATGAAATTATTTGTAATAACACGGATATTGAAGAATTTGTGTAGTGAAGTATTCGAAAGTGATCGAACTTTTAAAATGTTTAATGTCTGAATTTGAGCACAAAGACTCTGGATGGTCTTACCATTCTGTAAGTCATCTAGAAATCAATGAGAATAAATATTGTCCAATGAGAGGTTACATATTTAGATTTACCAACAAAAATTAAGAATTCTAAAAGTTGTATTAATATAAAAATTAATGACAATCATTGCTTTTTATGGAGCGTGGTAGCTGCTTTGTTTCCCGCTAAGATTAACGTAAGCAGGACTCATTCGTACCCGCACTACAGTTCTGTATTAAATATTATCACATAGACAATTTTTTTCCATCGTGGCAGGTGGTACAAAATAATCCTTGGATATAGGAAACACGCATAAATTCAACCCGTATTTCTCTTAGATCGATGGAGGAACAGGGAAAACAAATGGCATGGTTTTAAAGAGAAGCATCCGATGCGCTGTCTCTCTCACAAACTTGGGACTGAAGAAAGGTGACGTCATGGTGCTGATGGGACCATTTCCCACTACGCAGCGCTTTATCGTGGAATTATGATGGCGTCCATCGATGTTACTTTGGGAGCCAGTAAGTTTATTTTATACCGAATTAATAAGAGCATTACAATGTTTTTTTTCTCATGGTTTGAATAGCTAGCACTAGACAAATAACGCCCAGCAATCTAAATAGATTTAATAATAACTTAATTTCTAAGTTAAGTATACCGGGCCATAGTAGAAACAACGTAAACGAATTATATGAGGAATTTTTTTCGGTAGTGAGCACCAAGTTCAATAATACTTTAAAGAAAAAAACAAAAACAATTTGCCCCAATTTTTTGTTCAGTGACTGGGCAACTAAGGGTATTAGGAAAAGTAGGGAAAAATTGTTTGAGTTGTATGGCCTTAAGCCTTATATTAACTCTGAAACGTTTAATAAATACGTTGCTAATTACTCAAAAACTTTTAAAAAGACCTGCAAGGTAGCTAAAGCCTTGTACATTAGCAACAAGATCAAAACAGCCGATAATAAAATAAAGACCGTTTGGAAAATTATCAATGACGAAACCAACAGGAATAAAAGACACAATAATGATTTCACACTTCAGACTTCATGTGGTCTCGTAAGCACTAACAAAGAAGTTGCTCAAGAATTTGTTAATTTCTTTACCAGTATCCCACTTAAAACGACTGAAACCTTAAACTCCTCGCCCCTGCGTTCTATTGACTTATTAAAAGCAAATACTTCATCTTGCCAGATTGAATTTAAATTCAAGCATATAAACCCCATAATAGTAGTGAAAGCTTTCAAGCAAATCAAGATCAAACTAACAGAAGATCTATGGGGAATGTCTGTTAAAGTTTGTACCTCCATTATTGAGACTATAGCGCCATACTTGGCTTTAATATTTAATTTGTGTGTGGATCAAGGAGTATTCCCGGATCTAATGAAATACAGTAAGGTAATACCACTTTTCAAATCCGGGGACAGTAAAGATACCAATAATTATAGACCCGTATCCGTGTTGCCGGTTTTCAGCAAGGTGTTTGAAAAGGTAATGCTGAATCAAATGTTAAATCATTTCGACACCAATAATATCTTACACGGTCAACAGTATGGTTTCACAAAGGGACGTTGTACGACTGACGCCGGTGTCACCTTATTAAAACACATATTTACAGCGTGGGAAGAGGCTCAAGACGCCATAGGAATCTTTTGTGACCTCTCCAAGGCATTTGATTGCGTCGACCACGAAACCTTGCTCTTAAAACTTGAACATTACGGACTTGGAAAACTTGCGCTCAGTTTAGTAAAATCTTATTTGAATGATAGACAACATAATTTGATTTAAAAGAGTGTCCGTGGAGTTTCTTGCCCGTTCCTCTCCATAGGTACCTACTACGCTTTGGAATGGGCAACTAGCTTCATTTTTCTGACCGACCGACCTTGACAATTCAAAAGTGCCTGTAATTGGTTTATTTGAAATAAATGCTTTGAGTTTGAGTTTGGGAAAAACCGGACAAATGCGAGTTGAACCCGCGAGGAGCGGATTACGTACAATGAATATGCTACCCACCAAAAACATTTATTATAAAGTAGGTTGCCACCACTTACATAACGTTTCCAGTTTGATGTTATCAGAGTTAATGTAGAGCCAAGCCTTCACCTTTAGAAGTTTTTTTTTGGTAGGATTTAATTTATTTTTGTTGGGTGCTCTGTTTCCTTTTATTTTAGAGGTGTTAATGTACTGAAATTACAAAAAACCCTTACTTCTAGCTTTTTGGGTAAACAAGGTATATCTTGCACGCCAGAAATTACTTTTTCATAGCCAACAAAAAAAGAGTTTCTTCTTTGTTGTTGAACTTGCCAATACAGATTTAAAAAAAAAGTGACCCCAGGTTCAAAGGCCTAGGGGAGGCCCGGCGACAACGACCAGCGACGGAGATGCCGACTCGACGCGCCTACAGAGTAGGTGAGTGGTCCCCGCCCGTCCAGGTCACAGAGCTAACCGTTCACTGTCCGGGCTAAGGGACCGTCGTTATGAGTGTGTGAGCGGTATTGTAGTGTGTCACACCGCCCAGTGTCTACGCGGATCGCGGTCCGCACCGCGCCTCCGCGTGTGTGTTAAGGTGCCTGTATAGTGGCGGATGTCTGTGTTTGTTTACGTAACGTGCCTATATTAACCTAGGACACGTTACGCAACAGATGTGTGGTAGGTGTGTGGAGTCAAAGTGTCACAGGTGAGCTGCGTGTAACCTGAGTACAGCTTACCCGGGCGTCAATCCGGTGCGATGGGGGCATGGTCCGCTATCAGGTCGCAGGGCAGGGGTCTCGCGTCGTGGGGGCGCGCGTGCCAGGGCGCGATGTCCTTGACATGCGTGAGGTCCGAGGCGTCGGCACGCGCGAACATATCCTTCGCGAGTCGTCGCACAAACTCATCCAGGCTCTCAATCCCGAGGTCCCGCTGGATGACATCGTTCCTCACGAAGCGAGGGGCATCTACTATTGTCCGCAACGCCTGGTTCTTTTGCGTGCGGAGCTGCTTGCGGTTCGTCTCGCTCGCGAGGGCGAACTAAGCGGGAGCGGCGTACGCCAGAATTGGGCGAATGTACACGCCCAGCTTGACGCGCGCCGGGATGCGGGACGAGAGCACCGGTTTAAGGAGGTGGCGGACGACCTTACCCTGCGCGGCGACATTGTGGACATGCGTCCCCATCGTGAGCCGACGGTCGATGGTGACCCCTAGGTATTTGACCCGGGGCGTCCACTCGATGTCGGGTCCTTGTAGTTTCAAGGGTGTTGGGAGAGGCGCGGACCCGGTGACCATGGCCTGCGTCTTACACACGTTCACGGACAGCCGCCACTTGGACAACCACTCCGGAAGCATCTCGAGGGAGTTCTGCATTTTGACCGCCGCGTACTTCGCATTCAGCGATGTAGTAATGTATGCGTCATCTGCATACAGCGCGAGTGTTGTGTGTGGCGTGGTGGGGATGTCGTCCGTGTAGCGCGAGTAACACGCCGGCCGGTGAGACGCAGCTGCCCTGCGGTACACCCGCGAGCACCGGGCGGGCGCTGGACAGCGTTCCGTCGACCACCACCCTGAAAGTCCTGTTGGAGAGAAAGTCAGAGACCACCTTTACAACGCGACGGGGCGCGTCCGATGTGGCCAGCTTGTATCTCAGGCCGTCGTGCCATACACGGTCGAAGGCTTTCTCCAGGTCGAGGAATACTGCCACCGAGTACTCCTTCTTGTTGATCGCGGCTGCGAGGAGGTGCAGTACCCTCGACAGCTGGAGCGTCGTGCTATGCTCCGCCCGGAACCCAACTGTTCCGGTCGAGGTGCGATGTGTGGTTGGAGATGTCGCAGCAGGAGTGCTTCGAACACCTTGGAAACCGTCGGCAGCAGAGTGATCGGCCGATAGCTCTCCGGCTTCTGGATGTTTTTCCCCGCCTTGGGCAACATAATGACGCGCCCCTCCTTCCACGAGGCGGGAAAGGTCCCGGTGCGCAGTATCGCCGTGAACAGGCGCGCCAGCGCCGCTACCATACGGTACGGCAGGTGGCGCAGCGCTGTATTCGTGATACCGTCAGCACCGGGGGCCTTCCTAGGCTTCGTCCTAAGGATGGCGCGTCTGACTGCCCCAGGCGAGAAGAAGATTGGGTCCTCTTCGGGAGCTATCGGCGAGGCGAAGTAGTCTCCCAGGTGTTTCTCGACTGCTGCGACATGAGCGGTGTCGCTAGTCGGGTTCGCTTGGAACTGACGCTCCAGGTGTTCGGCGAAGACCTCCGCCCGGTCCTCTGCTACGTATGTGAGCGCCCCGTCGCTGTTAAGCAGCGGTCGCACCGGGACCGGGGTGTTCGTCAGTTGGTTACACAGTTTGTGTAGTGACGGCCAGTTGTCCGTCGTGGCGTCAAGTCGGTCCTCCCAGCCCGCGGCGGTGTACGCCTGGAGCTCGGCCTTCACCTTCTCCGCGAGACGGTTGAGCTGCGTCTTCAGCGTCGGGCATCTGTAGTGTTGCCACTGCTTGCGGAGGCGCCTCTTCGCGGCGATCATCGCATTCGGTGCATCAGACGACGCGTCGTCGATGTTCGGCATCGATGTCGTCCGGTCCATCGCTGGGTGGGTCTCCTGGGGCTCAGCATCGCGGCCCAGTGAGCTGCGTTTGCCGGGCTTCGGCATCCCGGGGGCGGGTGGGTCCGCGACCGCTGCGGTGAATTAACACCGCGCAGCACGGTGGCTCTCTCTGTGTTCGCACCGGTACCGGCTGGAACCTGTGCAAACACAAAGGAAACAGTAAAACTATGAGCGGTCCGCGCGGCACAAGACTGTAGACACTAAGATTGAGCTTGTGTAGGCACCACAAAGCCAATCCGGGCATGGACGTACCCTCCGCGGGCTTTTTAGTCCCCCTCCCGGACTGGCTCGACACAGCCGCCGCGGTTATTGGCCCCCGAAGAGCTTGTTTAGAACTTAACGAGGTATAAAGGCGCAACAGCAGCAGCACTAACAACTTTTGGCGACTAAAGAACGTTGACAAGCAAATTATTTCACTTAGAGTATATCACAGAGTTACAAGGGCGATAACAGGGTGGGTCTAAAGGTTAAAGACATACAGCAGCAATTTTTAACTCTACAATACGGGCAAAGCATATTTTGTTATAGGTTTAAGTGCATCTTACAACTATAACATCTAAATAAGAAGTAAGCATTAACTAATAACCCCCCAAAGTGCTATGCAAGCGATAGTAAACTCTTGCAAAGAACCAAAAGTTGCACAAGAGCAATAATTACCGTTACCAGTTCTACAATGGTGCTCATAAACTCTTTTGTATCACCAAATGCCTAAAGAAGTACAAAACTCTCTAATGTTACTTAAAGTCAAACAGTAGGAACATTTTTCGCTATCATAGAACTTCTAGTGCTTAATGTGACTTGTGTATAACTTAAGGTAGAGTATCAGAGCTTAATACCACTTCTGTACCCCTCATTTGTTCACTTGTAATTGATTTCATGGCAACGCAACAAAAAAAATCTAAAACAGTCAAAAATGCTTGGAAACTTCAGAGCACTAATGGGAATAGGCGAAAATTGTTGAGAGAATATCATAATACAACAAAATATTATTGTGAGTAATACTAGTACTACAAGTAGTCAAGTGGGAGTTTTCTGCTAAAATGTGGAATTGGGTTCCGTACATGTTTTTCCAGAAAATGTGTGTGAAAGTGGTGCTACAACTACAAGCGATTATGAGGAAGTCCTTTGTGAAAATATGGATCGAGATTCCGCATACTCCGTCAACATGATTGATATTGAAGAAAATAGTGAGGACGAATCCATTGATGTTTTAAAAAATTCCGTATGAAATCGGTATATTTTTGTGAAAATTGCAAAAAGGCACTTGTTTATATATATGTTTTACCATTAACACCTATTGTTCAGAAACCTATCTATAAAGACTACTGTTTACAACAAAAAAAAAACGTTTTCAGGTGTATGCCACTGGAATGGTATGCATTTAATGTTTTTTTAAATATACAACCTGTGGGCGAATACTCTCCCCGTTCTCATACAGTGACATTTTCTTCTAGAAAATTTCCCAATAGAAACGACGAAGACTTTCGAGCCATGAAATATGGTGCTCATCATAAAGCTGATTCTCCACCATGAGGACTTCTAATCGACATACTTGAATACTTTCCTGTGGGACCTTCGCTGCATCTTATTGATCTTGTAATAATGATCTTGCTACACTCACCATGTGTGTAGCAGCCTTTTCATTGGTGAGTTTTGTTTTATTACCTAAACTACAAGACAGAAACTGCATGCCTGACAAATGACAATGATATTGTAAAGGTTAAAGAAATTCAGTCATTACCTGAATTCGATGTTATTCATATTCATGGTTATAAAATGATGAACAAAATCGTTATATTACTTTCCGATTAAGTCATCGTATCTAAATATGTGACAATCGTGAAGAGATTTTGTAAGTAGTAAGAGATGTAAAATATAAACTAGTGTGTATTGAGCATGAACATTCACTATACTTTTTTCCTTTACTTCACGCAGTTTAAAATATCAAATTAAACGCAATATATCAATCACATTTCTTTTATTCTCATCATAAAGATTGACAATACTAATTTGATTAATTCAGAAGACGGGTTCGTTGTGAGGTTCACCACATTCGGGGGAGTTCTCTATGTCTGCTGCTGAAAAAAATATATTGTTGGAATTTACATCACATGGACACATCTTAATACTAGAGTGAATGCTGTGATTACATGAGTATATTAAATCTTGTAAAACATCTATGTACCTCTATTTATTATTATGAGAGAAATAACGCCACATTTTCATTTTAGAGCTCTTTGAAATCGTTCAACAATACTAGCCTTAATATCAGGATTGTTAGTACGAGGTATAGTAATTAATCCTTTTGGATTTGAAGTATTTTTGTACATCTTTTGAAACAAATTCTGTACTTTTATCATATTGTATGTGAGTAGGTGTTGCATTACTTTCAGTAAATATGCTTTCAAAACATTATTTAGTTGTTTCTGAGTTTTTCTTTTTCATTGATCTTGCAAAAGCATATTTACTAAATACATCAATAACACAAAGTATGTAGTTGAAACCATCATTTACGTTAAATTGTTAAGCAAATGATTTTTATATATATAAAAAGATAACTTACTTACTTTACTTACTGTTTAATTGTTAATAATGATAGTTAATAAATGTTTTATCTGTGTACATACATTTGTGATGTTTTTCAAATTCCGATATGTAATAATTAATACAAACTATTTAGTTTTAAATAAAGTTTTGGACTTTACTGTAATGTACATGTCATAGCTGTTTTTTCATCTATTACCTCTTTTATATTGTTTTTACAATATGTATTAATTTTTACTACAACCATTTTACTTTTATTTCATCCCTTTGACTCTAGACTCTAGACGTGTGCAATGTTTCATTTTATTCACCCGTTTACTGCAATTGTGGCAGGACCAAGTGGATGTGAAAAGTCAAATTTTGTTACGAATTTCATAAAATCAGTTAAAGAAATATGTAGTAGTGATTTTAATCAGATCACATGGTGCTTTGATGAAATGCAACCTTTATGTAATTTACCGAATGTTAACTATCTAAACCCACATCTTGCTATAATTGATGACTTAATGAGAGAGTCTGATGGAAGAATTCACACAGGAATCTTAGTGTATTTTATATAACACAAAATTTATTTCATCAAGGTAAAGGTCAAAGAGACATTTCTTTAAACTCAAGTTACATAATATATTTTAAAAATCCTCGAGATAAAATATAAATAAGATATTTAGCACGACAAGTGTCGCCAGATAACCCAAAATTTATTGAAGATGCTTACAAGGACGCAACTTTAGAAGCACATGGATATTTAATGGTATATTTAAAACAGAATACTAATGATTTTTGTCGTATCAAGACAAATGTCTTCCCATTTAATGGTTTTTGCACAGTCTACATCTCCACAAAAGAGTTTAAATACGCCAAGAATCAAACAATTCAAATCATTTCGAAATGATGCATTGCCGACTCACAACGCATAAAGATTTGCTAAGTGCTTTGCATACACTTAAACCAAAATATCAAAGAGCATTACTTACTGGTATGAAGAAGAAATAAACTGCATATGTGAATGTATTCATAACGTTTTACAAGGAAAAGTACTTCTTAAAGACAAACAAAAATTGAATAAACTCAAAAATGTACTCCGTAAACTGGTACATAAATGTACACATATACTAAGAAAAAACATAATTGTACAAAAAGGGGGAGCTTTCTTACCAATAATATTAGGTGCAATATTGAGTGGTTTAGTAAGTGGACTAGCCAGTTAACATGGAAAATGCAAAGAAAATGAAACTTTTTGAACCTGGGTTGATTGAAAAATTAAAACAAGAAAATAAGGTAAATAGTAATTTGTCTCGATTAGATCTTGAAATGCAAAATATTATGAATGTAAAAAGAAGTGAACCGATAGGGTGGGATAGATTTGCATTAAAAGATATTAAAGTGCCACTTACTTATATTGGAAACCCAAAGAGATGTGAGTTTATTAATCAGGTTCAAGCAAAAGACCTGATCAAAACCTCCGATATTGGAGATCAAGAGTTTTGTACACCGAGCAGTGGAGATAAAAGATCTATACAAAAATTACATAAAAAGACTGATTGGGACAAATGGACTCCGTACTAGAAGAAATTAATAGAATTTATTATGATCCATCTAATCCTGTTGGTTTTTGTAGTATTGATAAATTAACAAAAGCCATGAAAGGTAAAATGGATAAAAACAAGTGAAGGAATGGTTACAATCACAAGAAACATACACATTACATAAACCCATTCGAAGAAAATTCCCGCGTAATAGGTAAATTCTATCAAATATTAATGAACTGTGGCAAGCTGATTTAAGTGATATGCGAACTTATTCTCAATATAATGATGGTTTCAACTACATACTTTGTGTTATTGATGTATTTAGTAAATATGCTTTTGCAAGATCAATGAAAAAGAAAAACTCAGAAACAACTAAATAATGTTTTGAAAGCATATTTACTGAAAGTAATGCAACACCTACTCACATACAATATGATAAAAGTACAGAATTTGTTTCAAAAGATGTACAAAAATACTTCAAATCCAAAAGGATTAATTACTATACCTCGTACTAACAATCCTGATATTAAGGCTAGTATTGTTGAACGATTTCAAAGAGCTCTAAAATGAAAATGTGGCGTTATTTCTCTCATAATAATAAATAGAGGTACATAGATGTTTTACAAGATTTAATATACTCATGTAATCACAGCATTCACTCTAGTATTAAGATGTGTCCATGTGATGTAAATTCCAACAATATTTTTTTTTCAGCATGCAGACATAGAGAACTCCCCCGAATGTGGTGAACCTCACAACGAACCCGTCTTCTGAATTAATCAAATTAGTATTGTCAATCTTTATGATGAGAATAAAAGAAATGTGATTGATATATTGCGTTTAATTTGATATTTTAAACTGCGTGAAGTAAAGGAAAAAAGTATAGTGAATGTTCATGCTCAATACACACTAGTTTATATTTTACATCTCTTACTACTTACAAAATCTCTTCACGATTGTCAGCCTTATCCTCAGATGAATACATATTTAGATACGATGACTTAATCGGAAGGTAATATAACGATTTTGTTCATCATTTTATAACCATGAATATGAATAACATCGAATTCAGGTAATGACTGAATTTCTTTAACCTTTACAATATCATTGTCATTTGTCAGGCATGCAGTTTCTGTCTTGTAGTTTAGGTAATAAAACAAAACTCACCAATGAAAAGGCTGCTACACACATGGTGAGTGTAGCAAGATCATTATTACAAGATCAATAAGATGCAGCGAAGGTCCCACAGGAAAGTATTCAAGTATGTCGATTAGAAGTCCTCATAGTGGAGAATCAGCTTTATGATGAGCACCATATTTCATGGCTCGAAAGGCTTCGTCGTTTCTATTGGGAAATTTTCTAGAAGAAAATGTCACTGTATGAGAACGGGGAGAGTATTCGCCCACAGGTTGTATATTTAAAAAAACATTAAATGCATACCATTCCAGTGGCATACACCTGAAAACGTTTTTTTTTGTTGTAAACAGTAGTCTTTATAGATAGGTTTCTGAACAATAGGTGTTAATGGTAAAACATATATATAAACAAGTGCCTTTTTGCAATTTTCACAAAAATATACCGATTTCATACGGAATTTTTTAAAACATCAATGGATTCGTCCTCACTATTTTCTTCAATATCAATCATGTTGACGGAGTATGCGGAATCTCGATCCATATTTTCACAAAGGACTTCCTCATAATCGCTTGTAGTTGTAGCACCACTTTCACACACATTTTCTGGAAAAACATGTACGGAACCCAATTCCACATTTTAGCAGAAAACTCCCACTTGACTACTTGTAGTACTAGTATTACTCACAATAATATTTTGTTGTATTATGATATTCTCTCAACAATTTTCGCCTATTCCCATTAGTGCTCTGAAGTTTCCAAGCATTTTTGACTGTTTTAGATTTTTTTTGTTGCGTTGCCATGAAATCAATTACAAGTGAACAAATGAGGGGTACAGAAGTGGTATTAAGCTCTGATACTCTACCTTAAGTTATACACAAGTCACATTAAGCACTAGAAGTTCTATGATAGCGAAAAATGTTCCTACTGTTTGACTTTAAGTAACATTGGAGAGTTTTGTACTTCTTTAGGCATTTGGTGATACAAAAGAGTTTATGAGCACCATTGTAGAACTGGTAACGGTAATTATTGCTCTTGTGCAACTTTTGGTTCTTTGCAAGAGTTTACTATCGCTTGCATAGCACTTTGGGGGGTTATTAGTTAATGCTTACTTCTTATTTAGATGTTATAGTTGTAAGATGCACTTAAACCTATAACAAAATATGCTTTGCCCGTATTGTAGAGTTAAAAATTGCTGCTGTATGTCTTTAACCTTTAGACCCACCCTGTTATCGCCCTTGTAACTCTGTGATATACTCTAAGTGAAATAATTTGCTTGTCAACGTTCTTTAGTCGCCAAAAGTTGTTAGTGCTGCTGCTGTTGCGCCTTTATACCTCGTTAAGTTCTAAACAAGCTCTTCGGGGGCCAATAACCGCGGCGGCTGTGTCGAGCCAGTCCGGGAGGGGGACTAAAAAGCCCGCGGAGGGTACGTCCGTGCCCGGATTGGCTTTGTGGTGCCTACACAAGCTCAATCTTAGTGTCTACAGTCTTCTGCCGCGCGGACCGCTCATAGTTTTACTGTTTCCTTTGTGTTTGCACAGGTTCCAGCCGGTACCGGTGCGAACACAGAGAGAGCCACCGTGCTGCGCGGTGTTAATTCACCGCAGCGGTCGCGGACCCACCCGCCCCCGGGATGCCGAAGCCCGGCAAACGCAGCTCACTGGGCCGCGATGCTGAGCCCCAGGAGACCCACCCAGCGATGGACCGGACGACATCGATGCCGAACATCGACGACGCGTCGTCTGATGCACCGAATGCGATGATCGCCGCGAAGAGGCGCCTCCGCAAGCAGTGGCAACACTACAGATGCCCGACGCTGAAGACGCAGCTCAACCGTCTCGCGGAGAAGGTGAAGGCCGAGCTCCAGGCGCACACCGCCGCGGGCTGGGAGGACCGACTTGACGCCACGACGGACAACTGGCCGTCACTACACAAACTGTGTAACCAACTGACGAACACCCCAGTCCCGGTGCGACCGCTGCTTAACAGCGACGGGGCGCTCACATACGTAGCAGAGGACCGGGCGGAGGTCTTCGCCGAACACCTGGAGCGTCAGTTCCAACCGAACCCGACTAGCGACACCGCTCATGTCGCAGCAGTCGAGAAACACCTGGGAGACTACTTCGCCTCGCCGATAGCTCCCGAAGAGGACCCAACCTTCTTCTCGCCTGGGGCAGTCAGACGCGCCATCCTTAGGACGAAGCCTAGGAAGGCCCCCGGTGCTGACGGTATCACGAATACAGCGCTGCGCCACCTGCCGTACCGTATGGTAGCGGCGCTGGCGCGATTGTTCAAGGCGATACTGCGCTCCGGGACCTTTCCCGCCTCGTGGAAGGAGGGGCGCGTCATTATGTTGCCCAAGGCGGGGAAAAACATCCAGAAGCCGGAGAGCTATCGGCCGATCACTCTGCTGCCGACGGTTTCCAAGGTGTTCGAAGCACTCCTGCTGCGACATCTCCAACCACACATCGCACCTCGACCGGAACAGTTTGGGTTTCGGGCGGAGCATAGCACGACGCTCCAGCTGTCGAGGGTACTGCACCTCCTCGCAGCCGCGATCAACAAGAAGGAGTACTCGGTGGCAGTATTCCTCGACATGGAGAAGGCCTTCGACCGTGTATGGCACGACGGCCTGAGATACAAGCTGGCCACATCGGACGCGCCCCGTCGCGTTGTAAAGGTGGTCTCTGACTTTCTCTCCAACAGGACTTTCAGGGTGGTGGTCGACGGAACGCTGTCCAGCGCCCGCCCGGTGCTCGCGGGTGTGCCGCAGGGCAGCTGCGTCTCGCCGGCCGGCGTGTTACTCGCGCTACACGGACGACATCCCCACCACGCCACACACAACACTCGCGCTGTATGCAGATGACGCATACATTACTACATCGCTGAATGCGAAGTACGCGGCGGTCAAAATGCAGCGCTCCCTCGAGATGCTTCCGGAGTGGTTGTCCAAGTGGCGGCTGTCCGTGAACGTGGGTAAGACGCAGGCCATGGTCACCGGGTCCGCGCCTCTCCCACCACCCTTGAAACTACAAGGACCCGACATCGAGTGGACGCCCCGGGTCAAATACCTAGGGGTCACCATCGACCGTCGGCTCACGATGGGGGCATGTCCACAATGTTGCCGCGCAGGGTAAGGTCGTCCGCCACCTCCTTAAACCGGTGCTCTCGTCCCGCATCCCGGCGCGCGTCAAGCTGGGCGTGTACATACGCCCAATTCTGACGTACGCCGCTCCCGCTTAGTTCGCCCTCGCGAGCGAGACGAACCGCAAGCAGCTCCGCACGCAAAAGAACCAGGCGTTGCGGACAATAGTAGATGCCCCTCGCTTCGTGAGGAACGATGTCATCCAGCGGGACCTCGGGATTGAGAGCCTGGATGAGTTTGTGCGACGACTCGCGAAGGATATGTTCGCGCGTGCCGACGCCTCGGACCTCACGCATGTCAAGGACATCGCGCCCTGGCACGCGCGCCCCCACGACGCGAGACCCCTGCCCCGCGACCTGATAGCGGACCATGCCCCCATCGCACCGGATTGACGCCCGGGTAAGCTGTACTCAGGTTACACGCAGCTCACCTGTGACACTTTGACTCCACACACATAACACACATCTGTTGCGTAACGTGTGCTAGGTTAATATAGGCGCGTTACGTAAACAAACACAGCATCCGCCACTATACAGGCACCTTAACACACACTGGGCGGTGTGACACACTACAATACCGCTCACACACTCATAACGACGGTCCCTTAGCCCGGACAGTGAACGGTTAGCTCTGTGACCTGGACGGGCGGGGACCACTCACCTACTCCGTAGGCGCGTCGAGTCGGCATCTCCGTCGCTGGTCGTTGTCGCCGGGCCTCCCCTAGGCCTTTGAACCTAATGTAATGCTCTTATTAAAAAACATTGTAATGCTCTTATTAATTCGGTATAAAATAAACTTACTGGCTCCCAAAGTAACATCGATGGACGCCATCATAATTCCACGATAAAGCGCTGCGTAGTGGGAAATGGTCCCATCAGCACCATGACGTCACCTTTCTTCAGTCCCAAGTTTGTGAGAGAGACAGCGCATCGGATGCTTCTCTTTAAAACCATGCCATTTGTTTTCCCTGTTCCTCCATCGATCTAAGAGAAATACGGGTTGAATTTATGCGTGTTTCCTATATCCAAGGATTATTTTGTACTACCTGCCACGATGGAAAAAAATTGTCTATGTGATAATATTTAATACATTTGGTGAGTAGACGGGGTTTGTACTGTAAATAAAACAAAAAGATAATATTATAGTTACGTTACGTTTCATTATATTATGATTTATCACCCCTATGAATATTTTATGTATACAAATACCCTTTAACTACTATATTAATATATAATTAATTATGTAATATAAATTAATATATAATATTAGAAAAATGTAAGAAAATAGATTGTTATAATGATTAAAAATAAGTAAGTGAGTAAGTAAAATAACATAATTGAGAGGGAAATATATAAATACTAAAAATAACTACTGACATAATCTATGGGGCAGTGCTTGAACTCTGAGTTTCTTTAATATAATCTTTTAAATGCTTCCATGCTGTCGTGTCATCATTAGTACGATTTTTAATACTATTGATTGCGTGCCTCCATCGATTTTTAGGCGATATAGGCTCTACCTCACTGTGATCATAGATCTTTGCTAATACAAAAAAATGCCTTTTTTGGTTTCATGTTTACCCTTGGCTACTCTACGGGTGTAATACGAATGCAATAGTGCTATTTTGTTACCCAAGGTACTTCCAACGGTCTCCACTTCCTGCTCATCGTCGCTGTCGGTCCCGAATAGATCGTGCGATGTGGCTCTCATGCTGGTGCTGATGGGTTTGATTAAGGTCTTATTCTTCTTCTTCTTAATCTCAGTGTTCAACGATTCTTCCTCCGCCAGTCAGTAACGAAGATGACGCTCTGGAGTCCTTCGGTTTTTTCAACTGCTGCTGATGCTCGGCTTCATCATCAAAGTTTGGTAGCTGTTTGTTTCGACCTGCAACAATATATATTTATTAGTTTTATTTAAGAATTGGACAACAAAGAAAAACATTGCGCAAGGCACAGTTCAGTACATGATTACATTATATTGCTTTAATTGAGAGAATAGATTAAACGTATAAGAAAAGGTAGATTAATTATATGAACAAAATAGATTAATCGATTATTAAATAACTTGATGAATAAACGAAATGAGTAAATGGATAAAATGATTAAATCGATGAATAAATGAAACGGTGGAATAGATAAATTGAGTAAATAAATGAAATTATTCATCAAAGAACTGATTGAAAAGATAATAATTACTTACATTTCAAAGTCTGGTGAGTTTTTCTCGATGTACTTATGTTCTGTTTTTGATGTAGAAAATGAGGAGCACCGAGTCCTTCCGCTGATGGTTTTGTAGCGAACTGTAGCCCTCAACCCGTTTATATAGGTGAAAAAACGCGTCACGCATAACCAAATATGTAAAAATGCATAAATGCAAAATTAAGTTCATCATGAAGATTGCAAGCACAGCATTTATACATCGACAAAAATCTGTAGACGAGCGTTTTAAACGCTTAATTCATTTGTAAACGCGGATTTCGCTAACAATACCTAGAATATCAATTGTGTCTCATAAGCCACTCTTTAGAGATTAAATGAAAACGTACTTATATAATTAATATAAAGTTCGATTTTAATATTGAAAAACGCTTCGGTTATAACGCTCGTCTATAGAATGCGCACATATTTGTACACGTGTCACAAATTCCTAGCCATATGGAGAGCCTGAAGTTTTGAATTACATTACATACATAAAACGAAATTAAATTGAACCTAAATGACAAAAAAAGAATGGATACTAGTACCTATATAAACCAGCCAAGATACCGAAAAAAAAAAACATTCAAGTGGTCGTATCTGCTCTACGATGTCGGTAAGTAAATATTGTTATCAAAAAGTATTTTAAATTATTAATAAAAATATTAATAAGTAATGCATATTATAATTGAATTTTCAATACTTACAGGATCTATTCTAGGATAGTTCGTTGTCTTCATTAACTTGTAATTTTAGTCTTATTTAATTAATGATATATACTTCTTTGTTTCAGATATCCAGCGACAATTTCCCCACAAATTCTTCATACCCACCTATTCCTGCTGAACAAACCCTACGTCAAAAAGTGGTCAACTATTTGGAGACAGAAAGACCATTTCAACCATTCCAATTTGAAAACACACCACCATGCAGCAATAGTAACAACAGTAACAATAATAATAATTGCCAGAGCAGTCCGTCCGTTACCGAATTGGAAATCGCCAGGACAAAAGTTGTGCAATCCACCCGGGATTGCACAACTTTTGGTTGAAATGGCTAATTAGTTCGCATTCTAGCCTGGCATCTCAGTTCCAGTCAGCGTTGGATGTAGGAACGGGTCCCGAGGTACTAAGAAGCTACTCCTCATCGACATGGTCATTAGACAACAGGTTTGTCGCTACCGCAAGGATCTGTCGACATGCTGGATAGATTATAAGAAGGCCTACGACTCGGTGCCACATGCATGGCTTGTGAGGGTGCTGGAGTTATACAAGATAGTTGCAACTCTACGCACCTTCCTTAGGTCCTGTATGGGGCAATGGAGGACGGTCCTTCGCTATCCGGGGTGTCAACAAAACCAGGGGAATGACGAGCCTGTCTGGATTAAACGGGGAATATTTCAGGGGGACAGTTTGAGTCCACTTTGGTTCTGCTTAGCTCTGAATCCTCTAAGCACGCTGCTGGAGGATTCAGGTCTAGGCTATCGGTTGAAGAGAGGTGGTCAGGTCATATCTCACCTTCTGTTCATGCATGACTTGAAAATCTTTGCCCCCAACAAATTGCAACTGATGGAGCTACTGAAGGTAACTGAAACATTCAGTAGCGCCATCAGAATGGAATTTGGTGTGGACAAATGTGCAATCATGCATGTTAAGCGAGGTGAGATTATGGAATCCGAAGGTATTCAACTTTCGGATTCCATACACCTTAGATCCCTCTCTTCATCCGAAAGCTATAAGTATTTGGGTATGTCGGAAGCGTTAGGCATAAACGTTATTAACATGAAGCAATCGTTGAAGGAACGCTTCTTTGGCCGCCTGTAGAAGGTATTAGTTAGTCTTCTTTCGGTTGGAAACAAGGTGCGCGCCTTCAACGGTTGGGTCATGCCGATTTTGATGTACCCTTTCGGTATACTCAAATGGACCCAAACCGAACTCGACGCCCTGGATAGGCGGGTCCGTACACTTCTGACCGCAAATCGGATACATCACCCACGATCATCGGAGATGAGACTGTACATCCCGCGAAAGTGCGGGGGTCGAGGCTTTTTAAATGCGAAGACCCTCCACAACCGCGAGGTGTGCAGTCTCAGTGAATATTTTTTAAAAGTCGAAGTGGGTATGCACCGTGATGTGGTCGCAGTGGACAAGGGGCTTACCCCAATCTCCATGGCTAAAGAGAACTGGCACAAACCTGTAGTACTGACTACCGATGACCGCAAGGCGGTATGGCAAAGCAAGGAGCTTCACGGGCGCTTCTATCGGGCTCTTCATGAGCCTGGTATAGATTTCCTAGCGTCCGTATCCTGGCTACGTTTTGGTGACCTTTTCGGGGAAACTGAAGGTTTCGTCTGTGCAATTATGGACGAAGTTATCTTGACGAATAACTACCGGAGACATACTCGTATTATGAAGGTAGGGAGGAGTCGACGTGTGTCGGGCATGCACCCGTCCAGGTGAGTCCATCAGACATATTATCTCTGTTTGTTCTCGTTTGGCTAACGGCGAGTACTTGCACAGGCATAACCAAGTAGCCAGGATTGTTCACCAGCAACTTGCTTTGAAATATAAACTTGTGGATTCTGAGGTACCGTATTACAAGTATGTGCCCGACCCAGTTCTCGAAAATGACCTTGTCACGTTGTACTGGGATCAGTCTATCATTACTGACAGGACTATTATCGCTAATAAGCCTGAAATAGTAGTGATAGATCGATTAGCGCGCCGCACAATGATTATCGATTTTACCATTCCACATGATGAGAACCTCGTGAAAGCTGAGAAAGAGAAACAAATTAAATATCTCGACTTAGCACACGAGGTTGTTGACATGTGGAATGTGAGCTCGGCTGTCATTGTGCCGATTGTCGTATCGGCCAATGGCCTGATGGCAAAAAGCCTCGACCAACATCTCTCGAGACTTTCGTTAGGCGGTTGGATTAAGGGCCTGATTCAGAAGGCAGTACTCCTCGATACGGCTCGCATTGTGAGGAGGTTCCTGTCTCTGGAGCCCTATCCACCGGTAGCTTGGACCCCGCTCCTGATACCGGCGACCACTATTTTATATGTTTTTTTAAAGTTGTTTTATAAAATATTTAAAAATTTAGCAAAATAAGGATAAAAATAAATAAACGACATAATAATAAAAGACGACGAAATGACGTTGTATACTCATACATATAGAAACCATCAACGGGTCATCGCAGTAAAATAATTCGAATACAAGTTTTTGACGCCGAAGAATTCACAAATTCGCCATGTGATTGTAGTGCCAATATCTGTGTCCAACATGTTGTGGAGAATTTATTTAATGATGATATCTATAAATGTGTTAAGGATATTGTGTACCAGATTCAAACGAACATATTTATTGTGATGTTTCTTCGACAGACCTTTCGTGAGACGGACCCACAGACGCCGTGTGTTCGAGACGTTGCACAGCCTTAGCCACCCTGGTGCGAAGGCATCCATCAAAATGGTCAGTGAACTTAGGAAACACGTTCGCACTTGGGTTAGAGAATGCACTCTGTGTCAAAAGTCAAAGGTAAGGCATACCACATTTCTGCTAGGTAAGTTTGACGTACTAGATGTACGTTTCACGGAGCTTAATGTCGACCTTATAGGACCACTACCAGTATCGTTCTAATTTCAAATACTGCCTTACTATTGACAGGTATAACAGATGGCGTGAGGTGATTCCACTTCCTGACATGACAGCAGAGATGGTGACGAAAGCGTTCGAACTGGAGTGGATTGCTCGGTATGGTTGCCCGAAGAAGGTAATAACGGACCAAGGTAGACAATTTAAGTCTCACTTATTCCAAAATTTAGCAACGACGTATGGAATCATTTTGGAAAGAACAACAGCGTACCATCCAGCCTTCAACAGTATGATTGAGCGTTTACATTGCACGCTAAAAGCTGCTTTTTACATCATTTCATACAAATAAAGCGGCCCTTTTATTCGTAAGGGGGTCCTGTGGCGTCAAGTAAATAGGCCCACATTAATATTATATTTTTGTTCAAAGTTATCCTACCTATACCTTGAGTGTTTGTTGGCGTGAAGGCACGCAACACGCGCGCGCCGTCCGTCATCAGCGCGGCGATGCTTGCCGCGGAAACGGCATCCACCGACAGTCAGCCAGTAGCCCTCAACGCGAATCCACGTTGCTTTGGCTAGCTCCCGCGTTATTTCTTTTAGCTCGCGTAATTTCGTAATCTCATTGTTTTTATAACACCTAAATTCATAGCTTCTCATTATAACCCTTCTGGTGTAAAAATAATTTCCTTTTCTTAATTTAACTTCTTCCTATCGCTGTAATGCTTTACATTTTTGCCTGTTAAATAATACTGCATGTAATGTGTATCGTGCCCCTTATTCACACGCTTCCAAAGATATTATCAATAAATTTAACAATTATCAGATCAAATTAGAGAACACCAAATAAATCTATGAAATTGATATACAGGGTGTAACGAAAACCCTGTCCGATCCTGAAGGGTATTATTTGGTATCGTAGTGCGTACACAAATACGTAATCATTTAATGGATACGAGATAATTATTTTTCCCCAATGAAAACAATTAATTTATAAAATTAAAAATAATCATACCAAAGGCAACACTGATCGCTCGACAGGGTTCACCAGAGTTCACCTACAGTTTTGTATCAAAGAAGCCGCCTGAGCGCGGCGTTCCTTTGTCGCAAGCCGCCAAAGAAACGTAGGACTAAAGAAATGTACGTTTTGCCTACGCGTAGGTATCAGCTGATATTTTATTGTAGGCTTACGCACAATGACCCCGATTTCTGACCTTCTGTTTATCAAGAAACAATTATTATTAAGTTAATGTGATGTGCTTTTGGCAATGTACCCACTGTAGGTATCAGTTTATTAAAACATTTACTTGTTACATACCTCTATCTATCTAGAACATTAGTACACATTCGACACCTTTTTATTAAATTTGCACGTACTCTTCGCAGCGCACATGTGTACGATTTGAGTGACTCGAAAGCTTCCACAATCCGAGCTGTTACTTCGATTTCCGAATCACACATTCACTCACAGATAAAAATTTACATATTCAAATATTCCTCATTGGAATACGACATTGTTCGTGATACGATAGCGGCACGTGATGCGTACGGACATCCGATCGAAAGCTATCTCCACGTGAGACTGGCGAAGTGGGATCGAGGACTCGTTATGACGCGGGCGGTGTCCTTTGAAATAAAATAGGCAAACAATAAAAGATTTCGCCGGCCGGTGGAGTGTTGTCAACTTATGAAAATTTACCATATTTAGTGTTACATTTCGCATGGTAACTAAAAATATATATGTGTCAGAATACTTGTCAGTCTAAGTTAACTGAGGACCCATCCCAGACTGAGAGTTTGTCTCAAGACTGTATTCTCAACCAGGATATATCTGATATAATACAAGATCTATCTTAAGCGGTACAGCTTGATATCAGTAGCTGTCCATCTTTAAGTAGCCATGATTGTTATCATTCAGTTATGTTTTCAGATAGTATAGGAAGAGGTTTAGGTAAATTAATTAATAACAACCTGAGTTATTCTACTCAAAACAATTGTACGCCAGGGTCAACCTACAACCGCCATGGGATCTGAAGGCAAAAACCCTCGCGCATGTATGGAAGTGGCGCTAGGAGGCAAAACGTCGGGGTGTAGCTCCGCTGCCGCGAGTAATCACGGTACAGAGGACAGAGCTCCGGCGGGATCTCATGACGACATGCAGGGTGCGATTGTCGCAACCCAGTGCTGGGCATGCCACAATAGGCGGTGGTAAGTCCCCTCTTTGAGGAGTGGTTGGAGAGGTGCCACGGCGTCCTCACTTTCCGCCTGACACAGGTCCTCACCGGACAAGGTTGTTTCGGGAGGTTCCTGTTTCGAATAAGGCGGAAGGCCATGGTACGGAGCGAGAGGAAATGGAAAGACGTCACCTCCTTCTGCGAAGCAGTAATGCTTGCGAAGGAGGAGGCATAGCGCGTGAGGAAGAGAGCCTTGCGCCCTCACGCCCCTAGTCGCTGCAGGAGACGCTCTGGGCGTCGGGAATCGCAAGCAGATTCCCGGTCACCGTAGGCGCGGGCTTGCGGACGGCGATCAATGGGTAGCTAGCCGTCCGGTAGGGACTAGGCCTGGGTCGACGGCGGGTCGTGTTCGACGCGCGCCTCAAAGACATATCAGCACAAAATGACGGGGTCCGATAGGGCCGGCGCCTCAGGGTTGCGGGTAATTCGAAAGATTAGCCGTGGCCCTGGCACAGGCAATTGCAGGAACACGGGTGGGTTTTAGTCAGTAAAAGTCTGACACACCCTCCCGCTCCACCCAAAGCGGGAGAAGTCGTTTGATGATTTCCCACCCAAAAAAAAAAAGGGTCAACCTACTAACGAATAATGGCATCAGTAACTGGAAATGAATATAATCCTAAAACCAACATTACTGTATTTGTAGGTAATACAGTTCTTAGGGCAAAAAAGATGAAATCACTGAGTGTGTAACAGAGTTGTCACAGTTAAATTGTAATAGAACAATATTGTGTGCTATCCCAAATTTTGGAAGACTGACAAATAGACAAAACAATTATAGTCATATGCTTAATAGGCATATGTACTTTTTAGTTAGTCATCACAGTGAACATCTTGTGACAACATTTTTGACACCAACAGTTTTGTAGAAACTTTAAAATGGACTAGGGATACTGTGTTTCTGCCTGTCAATTTTAGACACATAAAAGCAAGGCTATTAGCTTTTTTTTATACACTCAGAAAGTAGTTTGTCGAAGTTTTGTGTTATTAACACCACAATGGTTAGTAATAATACTATTAGTGAGGTGGCGAGCCTGAATAAATGTAGCTCAAATGCTATAAGTAGTTCTACAAATTGTACGAAGGAGGTTTCATGGCCCTCACTCACTACGAGCTCACTGTCTGGTGATGACATTGAAGTCTTGGGCTTAACTCCGGATAATCATTTAAACTAGTTTGTAAGACAACAGAAGCTACCAGATAGAATATTCTTATACCTAACAACAACAAGATATCTTCTTGCTCAAAAATATGTAACAATCGAAAAGAAGGTTAGCAGAATGGCGTGAAGTTATTTCACTAAAATATTCAAAGTATTTTTATTCCAAATTATTAGAAATTGAAATGTTTTTAGAGAAAACAAAGTTTGACATTGTTGGTTTTATTGAAAATTGCTTAAAGGATTACCAAATGCTAATAAATTATCAGAACTTTAGTGTGGGCAGTTGTTTTACCCGTAAATCTATGCTGCGTGGAGGGTCTCTAATCTTGATTATAAATAGTTTAAAATCTAAGCAACGTAATGACATAGTTGGTTTATCAGTTGAACATTGCATCGAACTGACCTGTGTTGAGATAGATAAGCCTAGCGAAACTTGCATCCAGTAACAAAGCCGCAACTGTTTGTGGTGATTTTAATATTAATATTTTGGTAGATAATTTAAATAGCAGTAGAATGCTTTTTAAATCGTTCCATTTATTTAATGTTTTTCCAGAACCGACTAGAGTAACTCCAACTTCTGCTACTTGTATTGATAATGTCTTCTGCGATTTTGATTATTTAGAGAAAGCCATCGTAAATTATCTGCCGTCTTATCACAGTGTACAAATGGTAACTTTGAGGTTTAAAAATCCTTTACAAAAATTGCAAATACAACCACACCAATAACGACTGGCAAATTAAATAGATTCAATAGTACCCTAAATAATAATTTAATGTTCTGGGCCATAATATGGACAATACAAATAAATTGTATGAGGATTTCTTTTCATTGGTGCACACTGAATTCAATAAAACTTTTGAAAAGAAAACAAAAAAATATTTACCCTTATTTTATATATAGTGACTGGGCAACTAGAGGTATTAGGATTAGTAGGGAAAGAATGTTCGAGCTGTATGGCCTTAAGCCTTACATTAACACTGATACTTTCAATAAGTATGTTGCTACATATTCCAGAAAAATTTAGAAATATCTGCAAAATAGCTCAAGGCCTCTACATTAGCAACAAGATCAAATCAGCAGAAAATTTGGAACAGTTTGGAAAGTTATAAATAACGAAACTATTAGGAAAAAATACGAAAAACTGAATATACAATGGAGACTTCACGTGGTGCCATACGCTCTAATTTTTGTTTTAAACTCAAGAATTTGTAAATTTCTTACTAATATACAATCTAAAACTACGGAAGCTTTAAATTCCTCACCCAAAGTCTCAATTGATTTATTTAGAGCGAACGTTCCAGGCTACCCGGCTGAATTTCAATTTAAAAATATAAACCCTATGATAGTTATAAAAGCTTTTAGGCAAATAAGAACCAAGTTGACCGAAAATCTTTGGGGACTGTCCATTTAAGTTTGTACACCCACAATCGAGAAAATAGCACCATACTTAGCTTTAATATTTAATTTGTGTGTAGATCAAGGAGTGTGTGTGTGTGGATCAATGTAATACAGTTAAATTATACCTTTTTTTAAATCAAACAGCAAAGACTCCAACTATTATAAACCAGCATCCGTGTGGCCGGTGCTTAATCATTTTAACATCAAAAAAATCTTACACGAATAGCAATATGGTTTCACCAAAGGTGGTTGCACGACTGACGCTGGTGTCACTCTATTAAAACATATTAACAGCCTGGGAGGAGGCTCAACATGCCATAGGACGTTTTTGTGACCTCTCCAAGGCATTCGACTGCCTTTATCACGAAATCTTGCTCCTAAAACTTAAGCATTACGGACTAGGTAAACTTGCGCCCAGTTTAGTTAGATGTTACTTAGAAGATAGACAGCAAAAGATAGATGGTGTCAATTCACTTGGTTCAAAATTAAAAATTAGTGTTCCAAAAGGCTCGATATTAGGTCCTTTCCTTAGGATCTACCCCATTTATTAAAAAACCAACCACATAATTATGGTGTTATTTGCTGACTATACTTTCTTAATTTTTAAGATCAGTAGACGTTCGACTTCATAAAATCTTGACGACGTAAACAACGCCCTACTGCAGGTACAAAATTGGTTTACTGCTAATTAAATGGGAAAAAAACTAATTGTAAAAGGTTTGCTTTGCCGAATATTAAAAGTAGCGATTGTGATATGGTATTGAATAAAGTGAAACTAGAATTCGTTGATAAAACGGTTTTCTTGGGGATCACGCTCGACTCAAGGCTTCCATGGAGTCCCCATTTAACATCTCTTGCGGAACGGCTAAGTTCAGCAACATATGCTGTAAGAAAAATCCGTCAGTTTACTAAAGTAGATACCGCGAGACTAGTCTATTTCAGTTCCTTTCATGGTATCATGTCTTACGGTATCTTATTATGGGTAGGCGATGCAGACATCGAGTCTATTTTTATTCTACAAAAAAGAGCCATCAGAGCAATACATGGCCTCCGTAGGCGCGTTTCTCTACGGGAACTGTTTAAAGATATTAACATCATGACCGTACCTTGTCAATATATAAATATGAAAACATCATGTACGTAAGGAAAAATTTAAATCTTTTCAATAAACGAGGTAAAAGACACAATAAGAGGACTAGAAATAGAAACCAATTAGTTCAACCAGGTTTCAGACTGGCTAAAGTAGATTCATCCTTCATGGGGTACTGTTTAAAATGTTATAATAAAATACCTCCTCGCGTACTCCAACTGAATGAAGCGAAGTTTAAAACTTGTATCAAACGCACACTATGCAGACAAGCATATTATAAGTCGGGGGATTACATCTCTGTCAAAAATGCTTGGCTCAACGCTGGTTCTGCTCCACAAGGGCGCATAAACTAATTGATTAGCATTCGAAAATATTGTTGGAGCTTTTGAAGATTGTAAAAACTATCTTTGCACTTTATAAATTAAATCTTTTAATATTGTATAATTGCAAAGCACACGTGTGAGCACTATTTGTGTTGGAGTAAAATAACATTGGGAACTAACGCAGACAGTCCTAGTACAGTATAATTACTTTAACAACATCAAATTAAATTATTGCTTACCTTACATAAACAAAACATTTTTTTTTTTGTTAAATTTAAATGTTCCGTAATGCTTTCACCAGCATGACACTTTACCAGAATACTAAAACCGTTGCCGTGTTGTGGCGAAGGCAATTTTCACTCAAACAACTAGATGGAGCTACTAAAGTCGGTAAAACAGTTGATAATCGTTTTACACCGAGGGTTCGTTTTGTACCACTCTCCCCTAATAAAGAAGTTGTAGAAAGTAAAGAAGCTTGTAAAATAACTTCATTTCTTAAAACACCTTGATTTTTTGGAATTTCAGCATTGTTTAATTATAGAAGAATTAACTGAAAAGCATTTAGCACAGTTTGTAAGTTTTATTGAAATAACTAAGGAAGTAATAAGATTCTGTATTTGAATACGCGGTACGTCCGCCCATGTTTGAGAAAGAGAGGCACGTTAATAATGGCGGGCGGCATCGCCATGAAAGTTGTGCTTATGTCGAAATAAATGCTTGAAATAAAAAATTGAGTTTGAGTTAACCTACCTATCTACCATTAACGAAAGATTACGCCGGAGACTGGTTGGAGACTACTACCCTACAAAATGCGCCCCCCTATTGTGTCATGTATATTTAAATGTGTTTTAAAGATAGTTTAGAGGAGCATGTCTTCCGACCGGAAGAAAGGCAAGGGATGCACATACGTGCGCGTGAGCAAGCG
This sequence comes from Dasypolia templi, assembly GCA_963555695.1. Lineage (NCBI taxonomy): Eukaryota > Metazoa > Arthropoda > Insecta > Lepidoptera > Noctuidae > Dasypolia > Dasypolia templi. Next base: position 6,261,254 of record OY743155.1, on the reverse strand, counting down.
AGTTGGCACGTCGTGGCGCGCCCCTTTTTTTCTATAGAGACGGTAGTTAAATTGTAAAAGACGACTAGCTCAACGCGTTGCCAATAAATGGATTGCACTTTGCACAAAATTAACGACACGACGATAATTCGTGTTTATTTATAGGCAATAAATTAGTTTGCACTATCAAATATGATAATAACGTTTTGTTTTCAAGTATTTAGATTTGAAAATGACAATTTCTAATGATTACGTAATATTTATTGAACCTCCTGTTTCGATTTGGCGCAAGTTTTCGATATCATCCTGTATACCTGCTAAGTAGTGCAGCACAGATCTTGCCCTCCACTTAAGCGTTTGTATTGTAAAAGTAGCCTGCAGGCATAGTGTAAGTTAGATGCACCTCCGCTAGTGAAAATCTGCGGTTACAACCTGCTTTTCTAAGTGCTAGCTGACCCAGCGAACCTCAGAATATTATCTAATTACATTTTTTTCTTTTGAATTTTCGCATGTTTTATTAGTTATTCTGCTATTCGGGGCAGAGACAAATCCAACAAAACAATGATTTAAAAAATCGGTCCAGCCGTTCTTGAATTATAAACGGTGTAACGAACCCGACTTTGTTTTATATAGGTAATACATATGTCTGGTCATATTTTTTTTTTAACTTTGACGTAATCAAGCAAAATATTTAATAGACAGAAAAAAAATCTGTTGCGGAAGAATTTAAATCAAGACCAATTGATTTCCCTTTGTTTTACTTTGTTCAATCTGAATAAAGTCCTAGTACTAACCTTAATATTTAATACCGCTTTAAACGGTTTACTGTCGACCATGTCGCCACACAATTTGTGCACGACATTTTTAGAATCTGGTAGGCAAGAAGCTCCTCAGACATTCTTTTAAATGACACACGTTTAATTTGATGCAAGTCTTGCACAATGGAAACACTGGTTTAGTTCCAGAACTGCTCCCACATGGTAGGCATTTCCTTAGCTACACTACACTAGAGGACCACCTATATTTCAAGTATGTTGAAAACTGACATATACTACCACACACTAAAACTTCCGAGCAAGTTCTTTGTTGTCAAAGTTTCGAGCGAAAATATGAGCGAGCATGCTCGAACACATGCCAGAGAATGCTATTTTGAACAATTTTTTTGTTGAGTTTATATCAATATCAATCTATCGACGACAAACTGCTCGAGCATTCTGTTTTGAACCTTAAAAGTAAAAATCTGATAACAATATAATCATTGAAATTTCATTTATAGTTAATAAACAAACAAAATATTATTACATTTTGGCCTGGTTACGTTACGCAGCCTGGCTTACCTACACATCTAGAGTTGAGCAAATTGCTTCTTTTGCCTAAAGATAAGGCCGTTTACTATGAGTGATGTTACTAAACATTTATTCCGTACCTTCCTAAACTATATCCGTAATCACCAAAACAATACACCAAATATTATACAGGCTGTCAGGGAAATCGACGCACAAACTGTAACCATATATTCAGCACATGGTTGTAGACCCTCTAGTTGAGAAATTTTTCGTCGGTTAAGACGAGAATTCAAGCAGATGGGTTCAGAATCATGTACTGAAATCATGGTAACAGGTATAATATAAATATAAGAACTATGTAGTTTGTGTGCCTTTTATTCTGTGACTTAATAAATGTATATTCTTTCTTTCGATCTTCTATTTTTATTTCTGCTTTATTTCTTCATTCTCTTGCCCTTATCCTTATTTATTTGGGGTCGGATATGCATTTCTTCTTGTGGTATACTTTCTCTATTAGTCGTTATCTCAGTAGTCACCCCGTTCCTAGCCATATCGTCTTTCACAGAGTCCATCCATCGTTTCGTTGGCATTCTACTACTACTGCTACTCTTATAGCCATTAATGGCTATTCTCAAATCTTTGTTTACGACATTTCAGGCACTCCCCCGAATCACCATGACAACCGATTTCCACACAACTTTACAGTGTCTACAATATGGAGACAGCTGTACGACAATACTTGAATACACTGGCAATACTAATGCTAAAGAGTGTTTTGGAACCATCAAATGTCCTAACATCGAAATAAAAAATGTGATTTTTTCAACTAACCGGAATCTTTACTACTTTCAAAATATTTTGCATTCAAAATCAGTTTTTACTGGAACAATTAATTTATCGGTTTATTTTCCCATCGCTTTTATTCATTTACAAGTCTTTTTTAGAACATTTTGGTATTCTTTTTTATTCTCTTGACATAGTGAGAACCAATTCTTTTAGTTTCTTCCTGTTTATCTTCGATGTGGTGGTTTCTGGTAGTTCTTTCATGAAGATCACGCCCCCTCTTAGTTGCTTAGAATCTGTCAGCGTTTCTGGAAACATAATTCGAATTTTATTAACACTTACATAAATCAGTTTCCTCCAGCAAGTCTTGTCTACAAATATCACATAGTTATCTTCGAAGATTTACTCCGATTTACTAGAGAAGCTCCTTGACAAATCGTTCAACTTCAATTAAATAGGAGGTCTTAGCTGCCTACCTTTAACCAAGTCCTTGATCTCCTGTGCTGTGAGGCTGAATCCAGGTTTTGGAACAACGCACGCCACAACCAGTTCCCCGCACTCTCTGTCAGGTATACCCGTCACTGCCGCGTGGAATACTCCAGGGTGTCTCATTATCACTGTCTCAATTTCTACTGGAGACACCTGTAATCACGATGCTTGTTCAGGATGTGAAACATGCCAAGTGGATGGTAAAAAATACCCAATAATTTGGTAGATTGCAGTAGAGAACTAATGACCGAGTAATCATTTAAGGCAATCGATAAGGCTTACTTGCACTACAGATCCTTATATGAATTTAGCGCTAATCGAATTTAAAACATCGTTTGTTTCTTTCAATAGTTAAATGCATGAGTGCCACGTGCCGATTTCACCGATCCTGTCAGTGTCAATATTCCATAACAACGTTTTACATGACAGCTCTTGAAAGCGTTTATGTTGTGCTGAACGCGTTCATTTTCATTGGTGAAATTGATGTTTCTGTCACTTTAAGGTTTATTGTAGTGACAGAAATATTTGTCCCATCCCACGTTCAATGTCCCGACGTCGGTCCAAAACCATGAACGCATTGAAGTTGAGTGGCGTTTGAGTATTCGGGGGTCAGATCCTTAAAACACGAGGTAAGGTAACTTACATGATGAGATCTGTACTTCAACAATAACTTGTAGCGTTCTACAAAAAACATGTTCCAGGAGTGATCCCTGTAGAAGATGTCTCCAGACTTGAGCCAGCCGTCTTCTGTTAATGTCTCCTTTGTCACCTCTGGGTTGTTGTGGTATCCCTGAAAATATACAGATATTGAATGTAGTATGAGATTGGACATCCTTACGTTAAGATTCTAGTCGATCATGCCTATTAGAACCTACCACGCACAAATATGGATGGAAATTGTGTTTTTGTGATACAGATAATATAAGATTTAATAATTACTCCAGATCCAGAATATAGATTGCAAAAATTTTGAACCACATTAGGCATTTTGCAATGGGTTCCGGTGAAACACAGTTTCGTAATGTTTCAAGGTAGTTACTATATACTACAGCGTTTTATTTTCTATTATGCCTGCCATCGGAAGGTTGTGTTAAATCATGCGCATTTGTCAGCTATCTTTTAATTTCTCTAGTTTACTCAAATAAAAGTTACATTTGCAAATAAAGAAAAATCTTACTTTGAACACAGTTGGGCCTCTGAACCATAATTCTCCTAAGGAATTAGGCTCAGTGATATCTTTATTGGTTTCAGGATCCACCAACTAAACAAAACAAAAATAAGACATTGAATATGTAAACATCGTCATCCTCTTTGAACTGAACTCAAAAAATTGGGATTGTAGCAGCAAGTCTTCCATACATCTTATAGCTACTGTTGTCAGAGGCGGGATACCCCACAGGAATAAACGTAAGGATGAAAGGAAGCTTCTCCACAGTACATTCATCATCGTCATCTCAGTCCAAACAAAACCGGTTCATTGTGAGTTGAAGTTGCGTGGAGAGGGTGCCGTCCGATGCTAATATCATCCAAAAAAAAATCATGTGAAGAACGTTGAAAAGACTTACATAACGCTTTTATTGTTAAAAAGTTATAGGAATGTATAGCCAAGCCACAAATTCTACAAGGTCTAACTCTATAAACCTTACATCTTGGTCAAAATGTACGGCTTGGCCGTCGCACAGAAACTTCTATGGGCGTTTGATAAGAAATTAAGTCACTGGTCTATAATGATGTTTCATGAAATTGTTAAATGGAACGGCCAAGCCATACATTTTGTGTTGACAAAGCACCAAGGTAAGGCACCAAGAATCGTTGAGAAATGTAATGATTACACATACATATTCATATGCATAAACTCACGCCTTACCCATTGGCGTGTAGTCAGAAACTACAGAACGGCACCTGCTACGTTTATAACATACTCCTTTACTTGCTTCGTCCACGTTCATACATGTGGTCATACATGCATGCCGGTTGCGAAAGATTACACTCTGTCCTTTCTGAGGAACGTTACGAAAGAAGTCAGGGCGCCACGCCAGTTAGGATATCGCCTGAGTAACGTAAGCTCTGACGTATTGCAGAATTGCATTTTTTTAAAATTCTTTTTAGTTAATAGAAATATTATAAGTGTAAATTAGTCTTGTAGAAAATTTCAATCAATTAACATTGTTTTAATTCAAATAAATATTTTTTTTAATAGTAATCTCGTTCACCCTAACTTAACTCGCCCCTTGATAGTTATTTTATACTTACTTTCACTTCTACACAACCAACTGGTCGTCCGCATGACCCCGGTGGCGGTGGGAAGTCGTGTTGAACAGCAAGCCCGCTCAATTCACTCATGCCGTATAGAATGTGCACGTCATCTATTTTCGCCATTTGCTGGAGTAAAATATTAATAAACAATATTATGAAACTCCAGTACGCGTAGCCAGACCACCATAGAAACAATTTTTGGTGACCGAAGTAATGACAGATGATTAAAAGAAATATGACATTTTGTCTATTCCATCTGTCATTTTGTCCATTCTTTCGTCGATTTAACCCTGTCATGCTATGCGTTCAGGGGTCTTGTTGAGATTTATAGAACTATACAAAAAGAAAACCGTCCCTTTTTACATATACAAACTGCAACCTTCTTTAAAAATGTTCAGAGTCGATCAATCAATTCGAAACACAGCCTATTGCAATCCACTGCTACAGATCCTTCGAAGTTCCACCAATGGACACAGTTCTCAATCTTCCACCGAAGCGTGTTACAGATACAGGTACATAAACCTGGTTTAGAAGACAGGGTTTTTCACTCTGGAACACTCTCTTAAGTCAGTTTTAGATTTAAATTATGTAAATGTATTTATGGAGAAATAAAGATTATTATAAAGAATTATAAAGATAAATATATAAATTATATAGATAATATAAATTATAAAGATAAGACAGCCACCCCAGGGATTGAGTATGGAAACTTCTTCTTAGTGCACTTATCTGACACCAACTAAGGAAAATAGCCGATTACTAAGTTACTTTTCAATACTAGAGAAGATGAAGAAAATTACCTTCACTTCATCGATGACCTCTGGTGTAACAGCGCTGCCACCTAACATGACGGTTTCGAAGCAGGTGAAGTCGCATTTAGCACTTGTCATCATAGTTATCATCATTGTAGGGCTAGTAGCGATATAAGTAGGCTGTAAAAATAAGAAATCAATATTAGTTTATAAGAATCCACAATGTGCTGGAAGCGAGCGGACTCGAGTGAAATAAACTAAGTCTCTATATCTAGTGAAAACTAAACTGTTAAAGAAGAAGATACAAATCGAGGAGTCGATCAGGCTTCAAGAAATGAGGTTTAACTGTGACTGTAATGTTAAGTGCAGACATTGATTGAACTGCGCTAAATTCGTGTTCTTTTTTTGCCATTATCATCGTTCATTCGTCATGTTTTGCTCGTACACTACTGCTCGTACGCCTCTTAAAAGCCTCGCCACACCAACCGCGGTCCATTGACTTTCGCAACCAGCAGATTCCGACGACCTTCTCCAGTTCATCGGTCCATATTATGTGAGGCCTCCCGCCGCTGTACCTTCTGGTACGCGTTTTTTGTTGTTAAATTGTGAATTGCTTCCTACCTTAAATTTATTAACTAGTTCCGCGAAATGTTCCGGAGTCAGAGGAGATGATGTCTGTAGCCGCGTATACTTAAATATCGGAGAGAAGAGATAGTGGAAGCCAGCTGACAGCCACTGCGCTGATGATGTCATAATCGCCATATTTGTAGGCGTTGGGAACTTAGAGAAAGTTGTCCTGAAAAAATAATGATAAAAAAAGGATTTTTTAAATCCATCTAGCTTATTCCATTATCTTTCCTTTTGAAGACTTTTCACACATTGAGGTAGGTAGCAGGGAGAACACCTTGGAGCTTTAGTGCCAATTTCACCAATGAAACTGAACGCGATCAGCACATCTAAAACGCGTTCAAAGGATGCCAGTGTCAATATTCTTAATATATTACGTTATAATATATTACGCGATGATGAATACTAATCGCGTTCAGGTTCATTGGTGAAATTCGTCCTTAGTCAGGAGACTTCTTCTTCTGGTTGTTAGGAGACTTCTTTCTTATTGAGTAAAGGAAGGAAGGAGGAATGAATTACTTACCACATATAAGACATTCCAATAATTAAGTTCTTGTGTGTAAGCATGGCCGTTTTTGGCAACCCTGTGGTGCCACTTGTTGATGTCAGGAACGTCACGGTGTCCACGGGGTCCAGGTCTGTTGGTCTGGAAGTGAAAACAGATGATTATAATCCATAGACATGTATCAGTCTTGCTTAATGTGATTGCGGTAAAGGTGCCTATAGATTTACTGGTTATTTTGAATTTGTGATGATCAATAAAATCTATCAGCGTTTACCAATTGGCTCGATTTCATCGATCGCCACCTGTTAACGATCGATAAATATCAAGGTAAAAGAGTCTCCTATAATTGGTAGTTATAAAATCGAGGTTGACACATTATTTGTTGATTGTCGTAGCTTATAAAACTCGATTTGGATTGAATCGACAAAATATGTAGGTAAGTTAAAGGTGTCAGAACTCCAAAAGTTACTTACTTAAAGTTTTTGATTGATTTCTCATCTTCATTTTTTAGTAGGTCCGCTAATGTAGTATGTTTACTATCCTTATCGAAGGTAACAATTTTTGCATCAACTTTGGACATTTCTAGCGCCTTCTGGATGTCGGTCGTCTTTCCGCTTTGACAGAATATTATATTCGGCCGGTTCGTGTGAAATAAATCTTTCAGTTCATCTGAAATGTTAACATTTTATATTGTTTACGTACGTCATGGAATAATCTTAGATATAAAAATATACATTTAAATACAATCTAAAGTAAATTAAAGCTGGATAAGAGCTTATCCTCCTTTTTGGGTTTTCGTACGTCCTATTATAAAAACGGAACCCTTACAGGATCACTCGTGTGTCTGTCTATCTGTCCGTCTGTCACAGCCAATTTTCTTCGAACTTACTGGACTGATTGAGAGTTGGTACCACATGTGATTTTTTCTGACCCAAACACGGACGTGTAATATAAATAAATGAATTTTGAACCTGGGGTCACTTTTTTATGAAATCTGTATTGACATGTTCATTAACAACAAAGAAGAAACTCTTTTTTTGTTGGCTATGAAAAAAGTAATTGCTGGTGTTATAGGGTAAGGAGCAATTAAACTTCAATAAATACGATCACCTACGAAACTATTTGTATTGTAAAAAGGAGTACAGAAAAGGTGAACAATAGTGTAACTCATGTGAACTTGCTTATAAGAATAAAAGTGACGAACGGGCCGGCGCGCGACCATAGCGTGCGTACGTGAGCATCGATTGCCCGCTCGCGTTGTACTAACTGTCGGTGACGCGCGAATATCGCTCGGCACCGACTCGGGCGCTGATTCGGGCGGAGCGCCGACTCGGTTGAAGGTACTTAGGAGTGCGGGCTTGTGGCGAACGACTATTACGCGCTACAGTGTGCGAAATATACCTTGATTACCCAAAAAACTAGAAGTAAGGGTTATTTAAACATGTTTTTGTACTTTCAGTACATTAACACCTCTAAAATAAAAGGAAACAGAGCACCCAACAAAAATAAATTAAATCCTAACAAAAGAAACTTCTAAAGGTGTAGGCTTGGCTCTACATTAACTCTGATAACATCAAACTGGAAACGTTATGTAAGTCTTGGCAACCTACTTTATAATAACTGTTTTTGGTGGGTAGCATATTCATCGTACGTAATCCGCTCCTCGCGACTTCAACTCGCATTTGTCCGGTTTTTCTCTTGCTAGCACAAGAGAAAAACCGGACAAATGCGAGTTGAAGTTTACAAACCATGAGAAAAAAAAAACATTGTAATGCTCTTATTAATTCGGTATAAAATAAACTTACTGGCTCCTAAAGTAACATCGATGGACGCTATCATTATTCCAAGATAAAGCGCTGCGTAGTGGGGAATGCAGAAATCGATGTGATTCGGTCCCATCAGCACCATGACGTCACCTTTCTTCAGTCCCAAGTTTGTGAGAGCGACAGCGCATCGGATGCTTCTCTCTAAAACCATGCCATTGGTTTCAGATATCCCCGTTCCTCCATCGATCTAAGAGAAATACGGGTTGAATTTATGCGTGTTTCCTATATTCAGGGATCACTTTGTACTACCTGCTAAGATGGAATAATTTGGCTATATATCGTTTATTTCGTCATCTATACCTATGTTTTGAAAGTCACGCAACTCGAACAGCTGGAGTCGTCTATTGTCCACATAAATAATACAAAACGTGTCAAAACTTTGTACACGTTCTTTTGATTTGGAAGAGGTTGTGAAAGGGCTCGTTTTGTTCTGCAGTTCGTAACACACAGATCGATCAACCCTGGGCGAGGCCGTGACAGTTCCTAACACAAACAGCACAGTCAACTCATAGGGCATTAAAAGAACAAATCATTATTAATTAATAATGAATAATTACGTAAGTTATAATAACGTTTTATTTGGATTCATTAAAAATATAGCATAACACAGTTATATTATAATGAGCTAGGATACAGATACTGTAAGTGAGTAGACGGCTAAAACTATATGAACTCCTGAATTCCAAACTAGGTAAACACCTGTATCTTGAACTTGAGACTTGACTTACTAAAGATATCTCAGAAAAACGCAATTAAATATACCATTTAATTGCGTTATTCTAAGATTTCTTGAAGAAAAGAAGACAAGTGTAAGATTTTTTTATTGTGGATTTAAAATTAAAAAAACCAACCTGCGAAACAAAATTGGGGTCATCTTGCAAGCTGTGTAGTATGAGCTTCCCGATGTGGTGTCTGTCTGATGGGATCCCAGTCTTCGCCACCACACGGGATCCTACCTCGCCCATATACCAGTGCACTGCGTCGAAGGCGCGTCTCGTCATGATGATTGTTATTTACTTCTGAAATTTTACTCAATTTTTAAAAAGATGTGACGTCTGTTTTTCACGCCCTATAAATTTCTGCTTGACCGAATTTCAACCCTCCAATCTGAACGGAGACTCAACGGAGGCCAAGTACGCAAGAGATATTACTCGTATAGTGCACAAGTGTCTGTGCAAACATAGTTGCACTCCTTCTTCCCACTCTCTCATAGTCCGAAGAGACGGCAATCCCACACGGCCGGGAAAGGATTAGGCGCAGAACCAACTCGACGGTCTTTTAAGGCTTCTACAGACAAGCATTATTTCAAGCGACTGTCGTAGAACAATTTCTATGGAAACTTCATGATGAAATAAGAGTCGCGTGCAATCCGAGGTCGTTGTCACATCGTTAACTTCCTAACTCGCTGGCTGTTAATGGGCATTTCTTGACAGAAAAAACCTACTTATCTAACAATTTCTAAACCTCGTGGTCGCGCTCATGAGACCAACGGGGCAGTCTGTTAGGAGTAAAGCAATATTCCGATAAAAGTTAAATCTTCCCATAAAAGTATGAATGCTTCCAAGATATTTAGAGACACTTATTTTTGTAATATTTAAATAAGTTTCAAAACACCACAAAAAGAACCCAAAAACACTTTAAAAACAAAATGCCCTTACCTGTATTATAAAACACGAGTTCTTCACGCAAGGTCTTCTTGCCAAATGTTTAAAATCCGTTCTCAAATACTCTATATACTCGTATGTCAATGTCAATAAATGCGTATCTTGTTTTTACTTGGAGATAATTTAACACAAGATACGAAATAATAATTATCGTTTAGTAACAGTTCACATCGAATACAAAAATAAAACTCTTTACTATTTTTAAAACTACTTCAAAATGGAGGTGGTTCAAAATTTTTTTTCTACAAATTTTCGTCAATTGTGCACCCGTTTTGAAAATTATTTTTTCATTTGTTAGAAGAAGCTTGCTCGGTGGTCCCATATAAATTTGATTACCTTTGCTGAGGTCGTTTTTGAGTTACCATCAACAATATAATAAAACGTTTTTTTTATTGTGTAAATAGATATTTTTTATTTTATTTATTTATTTATTTATATAAGGTAACTTCACAGCTGACAGTAAATATAACATACGTATTATTTAAAACATTACGCCAATTACGAAGTACACAGAAAAATAAGAAATATAGAGAGTGCGCATAACTCAAAAGTACATTGACGTTTTGGCACATTTTTTTGCTATTTGCGACGAAGTATTTTTAAAATTCTCGAAGAAAGCAAAGCAATTATTACATATAATTAACTTTATGCCAACATAACTACCAGGCCTCGCAGAAAGTAATGCGAAAAAAACGTTTTTATGTATGAGAGACTGGCGAGGCATAGTCAATTTAGAAAATATTATGATTTGTAAGTAAAAATAGGTATGTTCCAATTTCAAAGTATCCCTCCACATTGTATGCAAACTAATTTAAATTATCGTGTCGTAACGGAAGATAACGTGCTAGCAGTAAAAAAAAAACAAGATAATAGGCGATTTACGTTTCAAGAGTTTCACCACATAGGTACTGCAGGTTGGATTGGGAAACCTTCACGAAATTCTACATAAGTTTGTTTCAGTCATTTTGTTACAATCTCGCTAACCAATTTTTGGAACCCACTAGAATAACTCCCATTAATGCCACATGCCTAGATAACATTTATGCAGATGTTATACCAACCCACAAGGAAATTATTAATTTAATAGACTCAGACCATTGTGGACAGTTGGTCACTATTTCAAATAATAACAAAAAACTTACTAAAAAAGATATCACTGTTAATCCGAAAACTACTAATCGTTTGAAAACATTTAAAACTTAACGTCTAAGTAATTTACCATTTTTATCAACTAATGATGACTCTAATCAACAATATAATGCTTTTTTCAAAATGTATTGTATACAATTTGATAACACTTTCCTTCCAAATACATTTTCGGTTATCCTTCAGTGACTGGGCTACCATTGGTATACATAAAAGTAGAATACGACTTTATGAGTTGTATGATGAACGGACTTGTATAAACACTAGTGAACTAAATTTATATGTTAGGAATTACTTAAAAAAGTTTGTTGTATGGCCAAGTCACGTTACTCGAGTTCAAAAATTAAAAGTAGTAGTCACAGAGTACACTATTGGTAGTAGTAATGTAATTAAAACGACATGGAACATCATTAATAGCGAAACGGGAAGGTCATGCAACCGAAATAGTGACTACAGCCTTGATATTGATGGAAACATAATCGCTCAACTCTTGGCCCATTTTTGTTTCTTATTTATATTAATGACTTGCCTTACCTAATAAAGGATAATCATGATATAGTGTTGTTTGCAGATGACACTTCGCTTTAATTTAAACTGAAACGTCAGCAGCTGGTTAATGACAATGTAAATAGCGCCCTTGCTAAGGTTACGATACCTCATGTTAGAGAAGTAGAAACTAGTGTTCTTATAAAGAGGTGAAGAGTTGCAACGTAAACACCACAGTATTCTTAGGCATAACTTTGAATGCCAAGCTTCAATGGGGCACCCATATAGATAAATTGTCAAAAAAACTAAGCTCTGCACCATACGCCGTTAGAAAAATTCGTAATTTAACTGATTTAGAGACAGCCCGTTTAGTATATTTTAGTTATTTTCATAGTGTGATGTCGTACGATATTCTTTTGTGGGGAAATGCCACCGAAATTCAAACAAATTTGTTTTACAAAAAAGGGCAATTCGTTCAATTTATAAATTAAGTCACACAGAGACAAATTTAAGAGATTATTAATCTCTTAAATTTGTCTCTGAGGGAGTGACTGTGCCTACAAATTTTTTGAGATTTTCATATTAATAAAAAATATTAATCTGTAAAAAAAAACAGTGGTATCCATAACATAAATACAAGGAACAAACATAAATTTGTTGTTCCCACTACCAGGCTCAAGAAAATAGGTGGCTCGTTTAAATGTCAATGTATACGTTTTTAAAATAAACTTCCTAGCCACATTATAGAACTAAGCCTCAATAAATTCAAATCTTTTGAAAAACGGAAATTATGCCAGAAAGCCTACTATACTGTCAAAGACTATATTGAGGACAAGAAAGCTTGGGTTTGAGCTGCCCCAATAAGTTTACACAGATATTGTTGATGTTTAATTTGCTATTTAACATTTTTTTGTATATACATTTTTATTATACAAAAAAAAGTTAAGTTGCATATACAACGTGTAACGGAATTAACGCAAGAGCTCATACACCCCAATTAGAATATTAAATTATATGACTAAAATAACATCTGTAATTTAATTTAGATAAACCACACCTAGCAATTTTTTATAAAATTGTTGTCCTGACTAAACATAAAACGTTTGAGCGCACTACTCGATCTGTACCCACACTAATAGCGCACGCACCGCACACTCATGTGCCTGCCAGCTGGCTAGGTAGGTAAGCACTGCAAGAGTAGGAGTACGCACTAGGTATGTGTGTACGTTAGTTCAATGACCGAACATTACGTACAGATCACACGTAAAGTCTCGTACACACTGGCGCGACGCCGCAGCGCGACACAAAGGCACCGCGTGTCGTGCAATGAGTGGTGCCTCGTTGTCATGCTGTGGCGTCGCGCCTGTTTGCGGGAGCCTTAATAAATAAGCTTTGGATTATTTTGTTCTAAGTTATTAGGTTTAGTAAAGGGGAAACATTTTCAAATCGAGCAACTTTTCGCCCGTCTGCGATAGGGTGTTACCTCCGGCGTGCGCCCGCGCCCTTTCGCCGCACGGTCGTCCCGGAGACTTGACTCATTTAAGGTTCGTCCCCACGGTCCCGTCGTGCCTGTTTGTGCGAGCCTTTATCTCTGATGCGTACTTAACTGTTGCGATATCATATTCTGAGTCGGCGTGTATGAATGATTTGAATCATAAATATTAACACTAATTCAATTCGGTAAAGATAAAAGAAATTACTTACAGGTTTGTTTGGAAAGGAGACGAAGAAATAGTGTATTTACACTACACTATTTCTTCGTCTCCTTTTAAGTAAACTTTCAAAATGTCCACCACCTTGCTCGATGCCCTGATGTTTATTTAGTACTTCAGTGTCACTTTTCACAATACCAAAGGCGAGTTCAATTTTTTGTCTGAGGTCTTCTACACTCGTTGCCTCGTTTACGTAAACGAGCGATTTTATTCGACCCCACAAATAAAAGTCTAAAGGCGTTAGATCAGCCGATCTGGGAGGCCACTGCACTCGCCCTCCACGACCAATCCAACGGGGCCCATATTACGCATCAAGATGCTGCCGAACGTTCCATGAGAAATGCGCGGGAGCACCGTCGTGTTGGTAAAACACGTCTCTTAAAAAGAAGAGCGGGACGTCCTCCAATAACTCGGGCAATGTTTCCCGCAAGAACTGTAGGTAGGTATCTCCAGTTAACCTCGGCAGAAAAACAGGGCCGAGTACGCGTGTACCTATGATGCCCGCCCACACGTTCACGGAGAACCTGTGCTGAAACGAATCAACACGGCATGCATGTGGATTCTCATGTCTCCACAAATGCTGGTTATGCTGGTTGTAAATGCCAACTCGCGTGAAGGTGCTCTCGTCCGTCCAGATGATGTTTCCTTGCCAGTTCTCTAACAACCATCTACTAAATTCCAGACGTGGCAAATAGTCGTTAGGCGTCAGCTCCTGACAACGTCGCAGGTGATACGGGAGTTCACCAACAACGCGTAACGTTCGCCACACGTACATGTGGCTGCAGTCGAATAATGGCGCTGCTTCTCTTGTGCTCTTCTCTGGGTTTTCGTCAAAATAGTTTAATATGGTTGCTTACTCATTCGATACTGTTGTTTTGGACCAAAATTTACATATAACCTTCGCTCCACCCATCTGTGGAAACATCCACAACTTTTAGAAAAAGTAGACCAAATTATTAGAAACACACTAACTTCGATCCTAAATGTGGCCCTGGACGACCGAGCGTGGCAGCAAGCCATACTTCCAATTCGCCTGGGAGGTCTCGGCGTCAGCAAAATTTCAAGTATTAGTTTACCGGCCTTCCTCTCCTCGGTCCACAGTACTGATAAATTAACCAGGAATATTTTATCTTCTTCACTGGTCGATTTTGAAGTACCGTGTTTGACCGATGCGTTGAACGCTTGGAAAATGGCTTGTCCCAATACGGTTTTCCCCGACAACCCTTCCTCCCAGAGACGGTGGGACGTGCCGCTCTGCAGTATTATACGGAATACCCTAATAAACACGTCACCTAATACTGTTGAGCATGCCCGTCTGCTGGCTGTGGGAGAATGGGAATCAGGCTTGTGGCTTCAGGCGCTCCCGTCATCCACCATAGGCACAATGATGGATGACTCATCGTTTCGGCTCGCTACATGTCTCCGCTTGGGCGCACCCTGTGTTGCTCCGCATCGGTGTCACTGCGGTGAAGCTGTTGACAGTCTCGGGCACCATGGCCTGTCCTGCTACAGGAGCGCAGGTCGCATAGCACGGCACGCCAGCATCAACGATATTATTCGTCGAGCCCTTGTCACCGCCGTATACCTGCGGTTTTAGAACCAAACGGTTTGGTACGTGACGATGGAAAGAGACCAGACGGTATGACGTTGTTGCCTTGGAAGATGGGTAGGCCTCTGGTGTGGGACGCAACCTGTGTCGATACCCTTGCTCCATCTCATGTTCCTAGCACGGCGAGCTGTGCTGGCGCTGCTGCTGCGGCTGCTGAAACCCTCAAGCGGTGCAAATACTGTAACCTTATGGATAACTACAGTTTTGAGCCGTTTGGGGTCGAAACGCTCGGGTCATGGGGCCCGAGTGCGCGCCTCCTTTTTAGAAAAATTTCTCACCGACTAGTCGACACTTCACGTGACCAGAGGACTGGATTGTTCTTTGGCCAAAGAATTAGCATTGCCATTCAGCGTGGCAATGCTGCCAGTCTTCTGGGCACGTTTCCAGATGACAGCGATGCGGACGAGTACTTCGACGCCTGAGTGTTTTATATTAATTTGTACAGGTAGTTAGTTATTTAGTAATTTAATTTAGTTACATATATGTTGTTATGTTTTAATTAACATCTATATGTTTTAAAGTCAATAAATACTTTTGTCATAATATTGTTGCTTGTAAGCGAGTAGTGCGCACATTTGCCCCTCTATCTATTGCCGTGTTAGGACGAAAGGTACCGGAGTCCCTCAGACGCTGAGTTGCACTTAACATTGTCCTGGCGCTCACTCTAGTATCATATCGTTCGTTGAACTCTCGACACGCTAACTCGACATTATCGTTGCAACGAGCCAGTGTCCTCACCATCTCCGTGTACTGAATATTGGTGTTCTGGAATGCCATCGCGCGCGTAAACAAACAACAGCAACAAAAATTTAATTCGGGAACACTTGTCGCTGCCGGAGAATAACTAAACCTTTGATGTGAGGCGGGCAGTGGCGGCGCGTGCGTCTGCATGTCAAACGTCAAAGCTGTAAGTCGGCAAATTAATACATCTCGCTCTTTCACATTAATATTTCATTTGCAAAAGAAGTACTACTCGTACAAATGTTCTAATATTTTGGCTTTTCTAAACAAACGAATGTGTAAAACTTAACTTAACTTACAAATTTGGTCGCGCAATTAAAAAAGCTTTATTGCTTTGAGATAAGATCTAAATTGCCTTAAATTAACGTCCTTTTTTCAACAGGACAAGATTAAATGTAATAAAAAGTAAAAAGCAATGCTTATGTGTGTAAGAAAGCTATGATCGGACTACAAATTCGGTTTTGCATTTAAATAAGACGTACTGCTTTGGAACAAGGTTTAAGTTTCCTTAAATTGACTTTTTTTTACGCGCTTTACACATAGGATAACTATGAGTGAGTTGCAAATTCGGTCGTGCATTTGAAAAGGCTTTATTCCTTTGTGATAAGGCTTAAATTTTCATAAATCAAATACTGTATTACCTTGTTACGACGCGGTGGTACTAATTTCAGGTAAATTAAAGATTTTTCCGGGAAAAATGAACACATATAAACAATGACGGAAATGGATTCAGAAGCTGATTCTGAGCAAACTACTTTCAGGTCTTGCGATTATTCTGTTACACGTTGTATATGTATATGCTTAAATTTTTGTGAATGTGAGGATTATGTGGGTCATTGTCTTTTTCTTTTAATGGTCTGGCTATTTGAGTACCTTACGCGGCCTACCCAAATGTCCTTCTTATGTATTGTTCGTCGAATCGTCGAGCTCTTTAGTTCTGAGTTGTGTAATTTTGTATCGTTACGATAATTAAAATAACAAACCACAAACTTAATAGTATTAGGGACGTCCTAGGTTACTAAACAACATCAATTAGCTGCTTGATGCGCGAGATTGGCATATCCGAACATATGAAGAGTACCTATATCAAAGCGCGAGAGACGAGCCATTTCACTCGCGGTGACCTGACATGCGAAATCCTGCTCCGGGCGAAGCCGCACGTTCACTTGATCCTGCATCAACTGAGACCTTACATACGTGGTCTCCGCCATTTTAGAAGGCATAAAGCAGGCGACAGTTTTATTGACTCATAGAAGTCAACTTGGTTTAAAATCTGTGTTTTCGTAACCCCATATTGGGTAAGTGTTGAACAGCTAATTGCGTTTTAATTCCTATCTAGGTTATCCTAGGGCATGTGCCTACTTGCTGATTGTTCATTATTGTTTTAAATCAATATGCCATAAGCTAAACTCTATTATCCCCTACAAACCTAATTGCCTCATTTGCGCCTTGCGTATCGTTAATCATGTATTCTTTTAGTAGAGTTAAACTCCGAACTGATAACCACATACCACCATCACAGCGCACTAGTACATCTCGCTTTGCTTATGCTTGGGTGTCACAATCAGCGGAGATGACCCTAATGGCCATTTCGTGACAAGCTGGACGTTGATTCCAGGGTGCAAAGTTCCGGCCTAATACATCGCTGAATTTCATTCGGTGACATCAGCGTCATCCAGACGCTGAGACCCGGACCACCATCTTCCGGCTGATCCGGATATCAACGGACTCCGCGCCGGGTACTTATTTTACCCGCGTGGCCGCGTCGAGCTCGCTTCCACGGGTCTGGCGAGACCATCCGCCGACCATCACCTTCCTGGCGTCTGCAGCGTGTCACACCAGCTGCGGTCATCGTCACACCAGGCTGAGCCAGGAGAGTACTGTGCAGCTCCCAAGGAAATCAAGGAACTTTGTGACCATAAACCTACCTACCCCTTTATACCACTATTATTTTTATAATAAATTTTTAATGCTGACAAGGTTTCGTGGTGTCATTTTTCTCTCCCAACGAAAACCCCTTACGTCACAGTTGAGCTGCACGATGATTGACAAATGCGTGCGCTGACTGGACAGGTCCACTCAAATCCTCTCTTTCCTCAAAAGTGGTTCTTTCCTCAAAATACCATTTCAGACACCAGTCTACATGGTCCTCATATGATAATACCAAGATTATATTCGGATTTTTATTTACACTTTTACATTGATGGACTTTATGTATACAATGACATGTAAATTTACTTTGTAAAGTATTATACTATTTTAATTATTGTGAATGTGAAGACATGGTGGATTTGTCGTTTTTTAATGCTTTTTTTTATTAGTATTAATCATGGTCTGGCAGTTTTCTTTGGTAATGTTCGTCGAATCGTTTAGTTTAATAGATAAATTATCAAAAAAACTAAGCTCTGCAGCATACGCAGTTAGAAAAATTCGTAATTTAACTGATTTAGAGACAGCCCGTTTAGTATACTTTAGTTATTTTCATAGTGTGATGTCGTACGGTATTCTTTTGTGGGGAAATGCCGCCGATATTCAGACAATTTTTGTTTTACAAAGAAGGGCAATTCGTTCAATTTATAAACTAAGTCCCAGACACTCCCACAGAGACAAATTTAAAGAGATTAATATAATGACTGTGCCTTCTCAGTATATTTATGAAAATCTTTTGTATGCACATAAAAATATTAATCTGTTTAAAAAATACAGTGACATCCATAACATAAATACTAGGAACAAACACAAATTTGTTGTTCCCACTACCAGACTCAAGAAAATAGGTAGCTCGTTTAAATGTCAAAGTATTCGTTTTTATAATAAACTTCCTAGCCACATTCAAGAACTAACCCTTAATAAATTCAAATCTTTTATAAAGCGGAAATTATGCCCGAATGCCTATTATACTGTCAAAGGCTATATTGAGGACAAGAAGGCTTGGGATTGAGCTGCTCCAATAAGTTTACACAGATATTGTCGATGTTTAATTTGCTGTTAAACTTTTATTTTTGATTTTTTAGATAAACAATGACATCTTTATATTTACTGTTTAAAGTATAAAATTGGTTTAATTTTTGAGAATGTGAGGACTATGTGATTCATTGTTGTTTTGTACTTTCAGTAGTTTTAATCACGGTCTGGCTGTTTGAGTACTTAACGCGGCCTACCCAAATGTCCTTTCTTTTGTATTGTTCGTGGAATCGTTGAGCTCCTTAGTTCTGAGTTGAGCTGCACCATGATTGACAAATGCATGCACTGACTGGACAGGTCCACTCAAATCAGTGTGGTTCTTTCCTCAAAAGACCATTTGAGACACCAGTCTACAGAGTCCTCATATGATTTGACTATGTTTATTCTCGGATTTTTACACTTTGACATACTATACAATGACGTGAAAATTTACTTTGTAAAGTATTATAATATTTTAATTATTGTGAATGTGAAGGCAGTGTGGATTTGTTGTTTTTTTATATCTCAATCTATTTTTAATTTTTAAAATTAGTTTTAATCATGGTCTGGCAGTTTGATTAATTTATGCGGCCTACCCAAATGTCCTTTATTTGGTAATGTTCGTCGAATCGTTGAGCTCCATATGTGTTGTGTTGAGCTGCATGATTACTGACAAATGCGTGCATTGACTGGACAGGTCCACTGATTCTGTGTGGTTCTTTCCTCAAAAGAGCATTTCAGACATCAATCCACATGGTCTTCACATGACCTGACCAAGATTATGTCTGGACTTTAAAAGAGACTGTGACCTCTGAGTTTGTTTTGGCGTTTCTTCTCAGAGTAGTCAGATAGGAAACGCCGATCTCATCTACTTTTAAAATAGTAATGACGTGTAAAAGTGTTTGTAAAAACCTACTTACAGAAATAAAATCATTTATCATTTATCCTTTAATTCTGTGTTGAGCTGCACGACAACTGACAAATGCGTGCATTGACTGGACAGGTCCACTGATTCTGTGTGGTTCTTTCCTCAAAAGACCATTTCAGACATCAATCCACATGGTCTTCACATGACCTGACCAAGATTATGTCGAGACTTTAAAAGAGACTGTGACCTCTGAGTTTGTTTCGGCCTTTCTTCTCAGAGTAGTCAGATAGGAAACGCCGATCTCATCTATTTAAAAAAAAATATGGTTGACGTGTATTATATCCTAGAAACGAATGCTTGGAAACATGCTGGACCTGCTCCATAGGACAATCTAGAGGCTAGACAAAATCATACTAGTTGCTTATTGTATTGTATAATACGTTATTTTTACTTTACTCACACACTGACTTTTCCTAGTTACTATTCCTAGTTAATATTTTATTTTAGAAAATGGAGATTTTACAAAACATTAACTTTGATGACAATTTATTCCTTTTGATTCTGTAATAAGAACATCTATTTGATCTATTATTTTCTTTACCTTCAGGCATAAGACAAAGTCTTCATTGCGCCTTAAAAACACGTTGAAATGGAGGACAATATGATTAATCTTACATAACTTAGATAACTTAAACAAACAAAACCAAAATCAGTAGCCAGTTCTAATAATAAATTAAACAATAAAGTAGTTTCCAGCCGTTATCAATCATAGTGTAAATACTTATATAATAGACTATCGCGATTCAAAAGTATTTGAGTTACTAAGTAAACTAGTCACGATCATCGATGATGTGCGAGTTTTTATCTATTTTGCCCTGGCTGAAATGTAATCAGGGAATAATGAATGTATTCAAAGCGGATCTATATCTATCTTAATCTTTATAATTCAAAACTTATGATATTGCTGTTTACAATGATTGATTGCAATTACAATGAATTATTGATTATATAATGTTTTAAAAATCGCTTTATATTGGCGTTTGATTAGTGGCGCTAAAATGATTTCAAATAGAAAGTGGTGATAATGTAAGATAATAATAATTGATGTGGTGTTCTTAACTTTTGAATGATGAAGCAAGTAGTAGTAGAATGAAGATGAAGTACTAGTAGTAATAATCAGCTTTAATTTAGTACCATTAGGTATTATTAAAACAAAATTTTACTTACCAGTTTTTGAGTAAGTTTAATATTTATTTTATTTTGGTAAAATAGGCCTAGACAAGTTGCAATCGTTTTCAAAGCGTTCCGTATTTCTACAACGTTTTTCCATCATCGTTAACGCTGATAGAATGTTACGCAGCCTGATTTTTACTTACGCATCCGTGCTGAGCAATCGAACGCGCAGAAAATGGCTGGAAAAGCAACTATAGAACTGCTTTCGATGTTTTAGTGCAATTAAAAGCGAACATTTATTTCATAGTGTTTAGGTTTTTATTCATATTAAAAGTTTGGTCTTTTGACAAAGTAATTTTGTATGAGACAACGCTAAATACTTCTAAAGTGCCGAAAATAGCGTGGATTGCGATTTAATGATCAATTACTGAATGTTATTATTTAATACGCGAGAATAGAATAAAAACTATAAAGTAAATAGATTTTTTACACGGAAATTTGCTAATGAAACCTGTTATTTGAATTACAGTAAGTGTTGTAAAATAGGAGAGTGGTATTTTATTGTAGTGGTTGTCATTTTATTATATTTGTTACTGCAACCTTGATAACATCTGACATTTCTGTGTAATTATGACATTTTTTCTGTTAATCAGATGATTTACAATTTTTGTATTAATGACATTTTTACTTTAATTGAAACGATGTTACATTACTTTGTTTTTTTATTTTTGTTTTGTAGTATTTCAATTTCTCAATTTTTATTTAAAATTAGAATGTCTTTTAAATTTGTGTAATTTAAACACGATTTGCATGCCCATTACGGTAGAACATGGAGCACTATTAAAAACGAAAACATCTATGTACTAATTACCCATGTTTGCAAACGAATAAAATATTTGATTTGATTTTAAGCAAAAAACATGAAACAACTAGTGGTGCCCTCTCGTTTTAGTGCTTCCGCTATGCGCCAAGTTTTTCGTTCCTCTCAAATATAAAATAAATATAATAGTCGTATACACACCTTATCCAAAAAAACAGGTGTTTGGATAAGGTGTGTGTACGTACTAGGTATATAGTGTAATTATCATTATGCCGAGAAAACGGTATAGTGATGAAGATATTGAGAAAAAGTTGAAGAAAAGACATATACAATGCTCATCTTAGCCAGATTCGTTAGACATCTTCCCCTCCTCCTTGCGTCGTATTCCTCAATGCTGACGGTCGTGACCTCCCTTCAGTATCACCTTCTCTCGGATGATATTTCTCCATCCGTTTCTGTCTCTGGCTGTGTGAAGGGCGCTGTGGACTGTGATTAGAGATCTTAGGTAAGTACAAATGAAATAACAAATTACGGTGAAATTATGTACTATTCTACATGGGAGATTTTTTTTCTATTTGTTGGTGTGTACCCACAATGTCAATTACATAAATCTATGTTGGTCGTGAACATTTTTAACATGGAATGTGTCCGCTGGGGATGGCAAGTTAAAGCTAATCTCAGATGGCGCTGCGTACAGTTGTTCCCAATGGCGTCAGTATGACATTTCTTGAATCGTGTAAACAAACCAAAAAAACGAACATTGTGGGCGGTTAGTGTAGTTTATTTGAGAACATGGACGCGAAAATGTATTCTACTTGGAGCTTGCTTGAACTTAAAGCCGAGTTAAAGAGAAGAGGGGCGTCTGTTAAACGTAGAAAAGCTGATTAAGTGGAAAGGTAGGACTCTTGAAAACTTTTTAGGAGCTGTTTGCCTAGACCTAGTTCAACGTAGACCTTTGAAATCAATACGCTTACAATGTTTGAACGAATAATTTTATAATTAAATAACTTGTTAGTCGTTAGTATGCATATTTATTATATATTTTTAAATTTTATATTGTTGGTGAATACTGTCACGTATTGTATGTATATAAGTTAAAAGTATTGAATCAAAATTCAGGATTATATTTACAACAGCTTAACCAATACATAACTTTACTTAAGTAATAGTTCTTTTTGCTTTTGGAGTTAAAGAGAGATGAATTATTGGTTATATTTTTCCAGGTAAGAGCTGTATGACAAAAACTTTAACTTTAGTACACCACAACTCTCTCCAAATCTCCTCTATCATATCTATATAATCCTATATCTATATAATCCTCTATCATACATCTACCATTGGAGATGTACCATGACATAAATATTAACTCTATTTTACCTCCGCTTGAAAGACAATGTATTAGATTATTCTGAAAGGTGAATATTTCTTATCGGTTTTATTTTATGTGATGGTAGGTAGTTCCTATTTTACTAATACGAAATATTTCTGTTTTTTGAAGATTCAACAAAAAACAGATGCATCAGAAAAAAATATATGAAGACAGATTCCTCATATTGATAAGATCCGCATTTATCAATGATCACTTTTAAATAAAAGGATTTGTCAAGAAGATAGTGAAAAAACTCAACTATCAAGTTGACATCAAGATGGATGACCAGGGTGGCATGGCATGGCATGGCGTAGCATGGCATGGCATGGCATGTAGGCAGAAACGGACTTATTAGCCCTGAATCTGTACCGTTACTGTTATATACAGAGTCAAAATGGGGAATTACTATTTAAAAAAATCTGCCTATATGCTTTTCAAGTACAAGGACAAATGTACTGCAGTGGCAGAAAATTCTGTAATTTATTTATATTGAAAAAGATTGATTGTTGTTGTTTTGTTGTTTGTTTTTCATTGTTCATAGAAACAATATTATAAAGTTAGATTATTTTACAATAACAAGATAAGGCTGAAATTATGAATAAATACCTGTATAAAGATTATTATAATATAATAAAAACACCTAAAAGTTATTTATGAGTTTTATTTGTGATACACTCTCGGAAATTGCATAAAATTATACATAAAATATTTAATATCTATAGGTCTTAGTAGAAACTCCGCTTACCCCACTCACACCTGTATTTCAAATGATCTGCCATAGGCAGTAATGTTGACAAAACAAATTTATATTTATCACAATTTTCTAATCCAGTGTCAAACTTGGCAGACTCAACATGACTTAATAAAAGGTCAGCTGAAAAAAGAGACAGCATTGTGGCAGTCTTAGTAGAAACGGATGTTTTGTTATTTTGATTGTTAACATTGTCACCACAATCAACAGGTGTAACAAGAGAAGAAATTTCTAACTCTCTTTCGTATTCCATTATATTGTGGATTCTGAGAAATAGAAGGATGTGGGTTTTAATTGCTTGAAAGATGTTGGAAAAGATTCTTTTGAATGTTTCTCTTAGCATGTCATTCGTCTCTCACACTAGCACTGAGGCTGATATCCTTTTCTGGTTCCATGAAAAGAGACTTGGTACTGCTTTTTTCTTTAAAAGTTTGTGTACATAGGGCAAACCTTAAAACAAGATGAACAATGATAAGTATTTAAAGATATTATGTAATGTTAACAATTTAGGTATATAGATACTAGCTTAAATAGAAGAACTATCGTTTATAGCACCCACCTGTACTCACACTTAATGTTTGGTAACCATTTTCGTGAAAATGATCTCGACATAACCTCGTAGTCCGAGTAGGCTCAGTTTTTAATCCTAACGGCAGCTATCCACTTTCTTCTTTTAATACGATTTATTGGAAATTTGTGTTGGCCTACGTTTTAACACCCAATTACACAACACTTTGTAATTTCTATGTTATTTGTGAACATATTTTATATGATGCTATACAATTTGACAGATAATTTGGAACAATCGTATAAAAAATGCCCTGATAATTACTTGCTTAGGAGATCCTCTTTCACATGTCTTATCTACCTAAAATACCATTAAGAAGCTCGTTAAGTCGACTTGCAACATACGGAATCGATGATTCGCAGAAGTGTTGTATGTTCATCAATTAGGAAGGAGATAAAAGAACACCTGTACAAAACTCAAATAGATAGTCAACTCTTTGGCAGCCAGTTGGGGGAAATTTTAAAAGCTGCTAAAGGCATAAATAAAACTGGCGGAGAAATTAAAACCGGAGCCTCGGCACCTGGCCCTTCAGCACGATTTTTAAACCAAATGCAAAATTTAAACGCGTGACGCCCACTTCCGCCCCTCGGCAGGTAGATGGGATGGCGAGACGTCCAGCAATGCCTGGCTCCGACGTGGTGCTGGTACTCGACCCGAGTACCAGCACCAGCAGCGCCGCGTTCCGCTGCCGCAGCAGCAGCCGGCCTGTAGGGTACAGGCGCTCACAGACCCACGCACCACACCACCGATAGAACAACACAACCTTTAACCCAATACTTCAATATTGGGTCTAAAGGCTATAAATTACCTTTTAATACATGTGAGTTACAAAATCACACGCCATCACCACCGTTCCTAAGTAAATGTTATTTGAGAGCCTATGCGGAGATCATCAATGATTTATTAAACATGGGAGCAATATCGGGTGGTATTGCTCCCATGTTTAATAAATCATTGATGTCAACCATGTTATGGTCAATACTTATCGAACACCTTTCTTGTACCCAAACCGGATGGGAGAAAACGTTTCATCTTAAATCTTAAGTCCTTAATCGTCATCAATGTAAGAGACAATGACATCGAAAAAAACAAAATTAACAATAGCGGCCGTATGGACCCTCTACAAGTCACTTGTTACAAATGCAAAAAAACAAGTTAATCACCGAAGCAACTTATTATGCACATTATGTAAAAATCATTTTGAATTTGATTGTGTTGGTTATCCTGAGAAAACATAGAAAGCAAAAGAGCAAATCACGTCCAACGCTGTTGTATCCAATGTGAAAATGAGGATAAAAAAATGCTCGTCTCCTAAATCATACATAGATGACACACCTAATGCATCAGAGGAGACTACGCCTTGGTCTACTCCAAAGAGCACTACCTCTGAAATTTTACATGACTCACACATACTGACAATGGATCAATATGATGAGTCAACTGCCATAACTGACAAAAGATAAATATCTCACAAGTTTATCGTGGTCAGTAGTAGACCTTGAAAATGACCCAAATAATGCTTTTAATAAATTTTATGACTTACTATGTCAAGTTTAATGCAAACAAAAATGGATAAGTAAGGGTCTAAGAAATAGCTGCAAAACTAAACGATCTTTACGATATCTTTACTACAAAAATAAAACTTTATTGTACAAAACAAAATATAAAAATATTCAAATATACTGGAACAGTGCATTATTAAGTCAAAAGTGAATACCTACTTATGTTCATTTCATTAAAAAATACAGGAGCAAGTGAGTGAGTTCGTATATTTGGGGAGTCTGTTTACAAGGGATGGAAAGATTGATGGAGAGTGAATGCTGGAAATAAAGTGAATGTTGCTACACATGCAACTGTGACCAACCAGTTGATGCCCAAGAAGGCACGACTGGCTGTTCACAATAGTGTGCTGGTGCCTACGCTTATGTATGGAAGTGAATGTTGGGTGTGGCAAAAGAAGCATGAAAGCAGAACAAATGCTGTGGAAATGCGTTCCTTGCGGAGCATGTGTAGTGTGACTTTGACTGATAGGCTGAGGAATGATGTGATAAGGCAACGGTGTGGTTTAAAAGAAGATGTAGTGACAAAAATTGAAAAGAGTATGCTTAGATGGTTTGGTCATGTTGAGCGGATGAATGAAAGGAGACTAACAAAAGTTATTTACATGGCAGATGTTAGTGGAAACGCCGGGAGGGGACGCCCTAGGAGGACATATAGTGACCTTATTGGTAATGTTCTTCAGAAAGGTCAGGTGCGAAGTACTCTCAACCGGCGCTCGTGTATGACCAGATGTATGAACGTAAACGAGGCAAAAGGAGTATGTAAGGAACGTAGCAGGTGGCGTTCCGTGGTTTCTGCCTACCCCCATGGAAAGTAGGCGTGAGTTTATGTGTGTATGTATTTCATAAAAAAAACGCCAAAACAAGCGTAGAGCAACGTGGTCAGTCATTAATCATGAAATTGGAAATACAAAATGTGACAATATTGTTCCTGAATTACAATTAGATAAGCTGATACTTACGAATCCGACTGACATAGCGAACGCTTTTAATAACTATTTTATTGACTCGACAAACACCTGAACATCTAATAATTTACATAATGACTGTAATAAGGTGTTAATTCCTAATTCCATGTTTCATAGTTCTATGCCAGAAGATGAAGTTAAAAAAGAGATAATGTCTCTAAATAATACAAGCTCCGAAGGATATGATGGAATTAGCACACAAACAATTAAAGCGTGCAAAACTTAATTAATTTCTATATTGACATATTTAATTAATCTAAAACTGCACAGGCAATATATTCCCTGTTGAGCCATGTCCTGAGTAATCTAAATAATAATCACTTTACAACAGGACTGTTTTTCGACCTGACTCAAGCTTTTGACTTTGTAGCACATGACGTTTTATTTAAAAAGTTAGAAACCATTGGAATAAGAGGACTAGCACTGCAGTGGATTTCGTCTTATTTGAGTGTTAGGAAACAATACGTTGACATAGAAAAAGTTAACGAGAAATTTCTTTCTTCCTATTCTTCTAACTCCAGGGAAAATAAATGCCGCGTACCTCAAGGGAGTGTCTTAGGACCCATTTTATTTATATTATATATAAATGACATACCACTAGTGACTAATTATAAATGCATATTATTTGCAGATAACATTTCAATTAACGTTACGTCTAATAAGAAAAATAAATCAAAATCTGATCACGAAATGGACATTAATATTACTATTGACAATATTTTAGAATGGTTACAGACAAATAAATTAAGAATCAACTAAGACAAATCTCATTGTATAGAATTTAATAAATCTGAACATGCTAAATACAATTTTAAACTTAATATTGATAGACTGGAAAAAGTTACACAAACCAAATTCTTGGGTGTACTAATAGACCAAGACTTAAATTGTCAAAGTCAAAGTCAAAGCATTTATTTCAAATAGGCCCATAAAATGACCCTTTAGAACGTCAAAAATTAAATTAAAAATATAACTGATCCTAGGCGCCACTTCCAAAAAGTAGTTTCGTATGGAGAAGAAGTGGCAAGAAACTCCACCGTTACTCTTTTAAAATATTTTACAATATTTTGTATACATTAATTATATTTTTAAATGTGAAGACGATGCACCAAGAATAAAAATACTATACCACAATTGGTAAGAAGAATTAAAAATAAAGCAAAGGCAGATACATGAATCACGCGATAGGTACATTGTGCTCACATATTTACAAACATTGTAAAAATGTATGATTTTCCTAAAATAATAACTAGGAATAAGTCAGTCTGTAAGTAAAAAAAAAAAAAAAATATTGTGATTTTGTCTAGACGGGATTGTCCTATGGAGCTGGACCATCATGTGTCCGAGCATTCTTATCTTGTATAAAGTCCTCTAATTTGTAGTAAGCTTGTCTGCAAAGTGTACTTTTTATACGAATTTTAAATTTTCTTTCATTTAATTGCAATTTATCACAAGGTATTTTGTTATAACATTTAACACAGTACCCCATAAATGATGTATATACTTTAGCTAATCTGAAAAATGGTTGATCTATTTTATCTTTATTTCTAGTATTCAAATTGTCTATCACTTATTTTATTAAAAAAGATGTAGATTTTTTCTTACATACATAATATTTTCATAAATGAATTGGCAAGGTAATGTCATAATATTAATCCCTTTAAATAGTTCCCTGAGAGATTGGCGACGAGGAAGATTGTATATGGCTCTGACAGCTCTCTTTTGCAAAATAAAAATGGATTCAATGTCGCGCGCGGTTTCTACATCTGTTAACTGTCTTATCTTTCTAACAGCATAAGCGGCAGAGCTTAGCCGCCCCACAAGAGATGTTATGTGTGGTCCCCATTGTAATTTCTCGTCCAGCGTGATTCCTAGGAAAACCGTCTGATTAATAAATTCCAGGTTTTCTCCATTCAATATGATGTCACATTCGCTACTTCTAACATTAGGTAATTTAAATCTAATGCATTTGGTTTTTTCTTCATTTAGTACCAAATTATTTACCGTAAACCAATCTTGGACTTGAAGAATGGAGTTATTCACGTCGTCCAGATTTTGTGACCGTCGGTCTATTTTAAAGATTTATGATGTGTCATCTGCAAATAACACCATCTTCGGTTGATTTTGAAGTACTTGATGTAAATCATTAATGTAAACTAAGAAGAGGAATGGACCCAATATCGAACCTTGAGGAACGCCCATTTCCATTTCATACCCTAATGAGTTTATGCCGTTTACTTGAACTTTAACCTTTCTATCTTTCAGGTATGATCTAAGTAGATCAAGAGCTGTATTCCTAACCCCATAGTGCTCCAGTTTCAGAAGAAGGGTCTCATGGTTTACGCAATCAAATGCTTTAGAGAGGTCGCAAAAGATTCCAATGGCATCTTTTGCTTCCTCCCAGGCGTTAAAAATGTTCTTTATTAGAAAAACACCAGCGTCAGTGGTACAACGCCCTTTGGTGAATCGTACTGTTGTTCATGAAAGATGGAGTTTTTATTAAATTGGAAAGTACATGTAGATAATTTGTGCAATAGGATCAATAAATTTGGATATGCTCTTAGGCAAGTTAAGAACGTGACAAATAGGAAAACGGCAGTAACTAAATACAATGCTTATGTAGAATTCATTTTACGTTATGGGCTTATTCTATGGGGAAACAGTACGGATAAGGACAGAGCATTTTTTGTACAAAAAAAGAGCGTCAAGCCATCTGTGCACTCAATCTTGATGAGAGCTGCGAACCGTTTAAAAAAAGCTATGTTTATTACCACTTCCCTCAATTTACATATCCGAAATCTGTAAATTTGTATACTGTAATAAGGGATTGTTCAAAAGAGCGTATAATGTAATCTCTCGGCCAACAAGACGTCCCCACAGACTTGTATTAAAGGAAAATCCTAAGTCAGCCAAGTATGCGAAAAGCTTCCTTGTGATGTGTGTACGTATTTACAACAAAATGCCAAAGAACTAAAATTATTAAATAATCCTAACATTTAAAAACAAACTATATAAATGGCTGAATGGACAAAACAATGACATTAAAGATTTCTTTAACATGAAAATATAAAATGGGTATGTACTGGAATAAATGAAAATGTAAATGATGTATGATCTTAATTATTAGTAACTTACAAATACGCCTTCACAGCTGACATCGAGAAAATGTACCGATGTATCTGGCTGTCGGAGGAACAACAGTATTTGCAGAAAATTTATTGGCGAACTACGCCGTCAGAGAAGCTGCAAGAGTATCAACTTTACACCTATGGCACTAAGTGTGCACCGTGGCCGAGCCATGAGAACCATCAAACAACTCCAAACGATGATGGCTAGAAATGCCCCACGGCACCCAAAGTACTATTGAACGAAGCATACGTCGATGACGTCATAAGCGGCCACAACTCAGTGGAAGCGGCCCAGGAACTCCAGACATCGCTTATAGACATGATAAAGGGAGCCGGGATGAACTTACGCAAGTGGTCCAGCAATGATCCAGCATTGTTAGATAACTTAAGTGATGATCAGATTTCACGAAGAATCCCTTTTGATTTCAAGCGCTGCTTATTTTAGTTGTAAATGTGCATGTTATGTTTTCTTCACGACCTTGTTCTTGGAAGGTATTCAGATATGTAGGACCTTCCCACCACAGACTGAATGTTGTTAGCTTGGTTGGTACCAATCCTCTTGCTGTACAGTCTGCAAGATAATCCTGCGACTTCACATAACGCCATTGTTCGGCTGGTATGATTTGTCTTTTTTTAGTACTCGATTGGCGACTTATTTTCCTCTTTTAGATGTATCCCCCTGTATCCATGCCAGGACCACATGGGAATCACACCAAACGCTCGTAATTATGTCAAACGAATTCAGAGCTTCTTTGAGTTTTTCGATGAGTTGCGCTAGTAAGAGTGCACCGCATAGGTCCAGTTTCGGTATTGTAATCGTTTCTGATAACGGCGCTACACTTGTTTTAGCAGCAAGTAATTTTATTGTTGACTTGTTATGTTCATCTCTGACGCCGCTGTAAAACACTCAGGAGTAAGCCTTTTCACTGGCGTCGCAGAATCCAAATATTTTTATCTTCTGCTTCGTTGAACCGATCCAGCGCTTGATTTTAATGTGTTTTACATTGGGTATGTCAGCTCTTAGTTTTTGCCATTTATCTGATATATCTGACGGTAACTAATCATCCCACTCAAGTTGGTTGACCCAACCTTCTTGAAAAATAGTTTTTCCGCAATAGTTACGGGTGATAACCAACCCAGCCGATCATAAAGTTGTGAAATTTCAGAAAGCAGCCGTCTTTTAGTTATTTTCGGTCGACATTTTTCTTCATATTTCCAGTTAAATACAAATGTGTCAGCATGCGGATTCCAACCGAGTCCTAGGGTTTTCATGGATTCCTCCTGCTTGAAGTTAAAAGGGATTCTTCGTGAAATCTGATCATCACTTAAGTTCTCTAACAATGCTGGATCACTTGCGTAAGTTCATCCCGGCTCCCTTTATCATGTCTATAAGTGATGTCTGGAATTCCTGGGCCGCTTCCACTGAGTTGTGGCCGCTTATGACGTCATCGACGTATGCTTCGTTCAGTAGTACTTTGGGTGCCGTGGGGCATGTCTAGCCATCATCGTTTGCGAGTTGTTTGATGGTTCTCATGGCTCGGCCACGGTGCACACTTAGTGCCATAGGTGTAAAGTTGATACTCTTGCAGCTTCTCTGACGGCGTAGTTCGCCAATAAATTTTCTGCAAATACTGTTGTTCCTCCGACAGCCAGATACATCGGTACATTTTCTCGATGTCAGCTGTGAAGGCGTATTTGAAAATTACTAATAATTAAGATCATACATCATTTACATTTTCATTTATTCCAGTACATACCCATTTTATATTTTCATGTTAAAGAAATCTTTAATGTCATTGTTTTGTCCATTCAGCCATTCATATAGTTTGTTTTTAAATGTTAGTATTATTTAATAATTTTAGTTCTTTGGTATTTTGTTGTAAATACGTACACACATCACAAGGAAGCTTTTCGCATACTTGGCTGACTTAGGATTTTCCTTTAATACAAGTCTGTGGGGACCTCTTGTTGGCCGAGAAATTACATTATACGCTCTTTTGAACAATCCCTTATTACATATTTACAGATTTCGTAAATGTAAATTGAGGGAAGTGGTAATAAACCTAGCTTTTTTTAAACGGTTTGCAGCTCTCATCAGGATTGAGTGCAAAGATGGCTTGACGATCTTTTTTTGTGCAAAAAATGCTCTGTCCTTATCCGTACTGTTTCCCCATAGAATAAGCCCATAACGTAAAATGAATTCTACATAAGCATTGTATTTAGTTACTGCCGTTTTCCTATTTATCACGTTCTTAACTTGCCTAAGAGCATATCCAAATTTATTGATCCTATTGCACAAATTATCTACATGTACTTTCCAATTTAATAAAAACTCCATCTTTCATGAACAACAGTACGATTCACCAAAGGGCGTTGTACCACTGACGCTGGTGTTTTTCTAATAAAGAACATTTTTAACGCCTGGGAGGAAGCAAAAGATGCCATTGGAATCTTTTGCGACCTCTCTAAAGCATTTGATCTATATGTACACCAAAGAATTTGGTTTGTGTAACTTTTTCCAGTCTATCAACATTAAGTTTAAAATTGTATTAAGAATGTTCAGATTAATTAAATTCTATACAATTAGATTTGTCTTAGGTGGTTCTTAATTTATTTGTCTGTAACCATTCTAAAATATTGTCAATAGTAATATTAATGTCCATTTCGTGATCAGATTTTTATTTATTTTTCTTATTAGACGTAACGTTAATTGAAATGTTATCTGCAAATAATATGCATTTATAATTAGTCACTAGTGGTATGTCATTTATATATAATATAAATAAAATGGGTCCTAAGATACTCCCTTGAGGTACGCGGCATTTATTTTCCCTGGAGTTAGAAGAATAGGAAGAAAGAAATTTCTCGTTAACTTTTTCTATGTCAACGTATTGTTTCCTAACACTCAAATAAGACGAAATCCACTGCAGTGCTAGTCCTCTTATTCCAATGGTTTCAACTTTTTATAAAACTTCATGTGCTACAAAGTCGAAAGCTTGAGTAAGGTCGAAAAACAGTCCTATTGTAAAGTGATTATTATTTAGATTACTCAGGACATGGCTCAACAGGGAATATATTGCCTGTGTAGTCGACTTGTGCTTTTGAAATCCAAACTATTCATTTGCTTTAATGTTATTTTTACTACAAAAGTCGACAAGTGTGTTGAGCATACATTTTTCGAATACTTTTGACAAAATAGGAATACTAGTAATCGGACGATAGTTCGTCACGTCATTTTTTTTGTTTTTTTTTTGTCAAGTTGTTTCACGCCGATAATTTTAAGGCATCAGGAAAAGTCACTGATGAAAATGAAAGATTAATTAAATATGTCAGTATAGAAATTAATTCAGTTTTGCACGCTTTAATTGTTTGTGTGCTAATTCCATCATATCCTTCGGAGCTTGTATTATTTAGAGACATTATCTCTTTTTTAACCTCATCTTCTGGCATAGAACTAAGAAACATGGAATTAGGAATTAACACCTTATTACAGTCATTATGTAAATTATTAGATGTTCAGGTGTTTGTCGAGTCAATAAAATAGTTATTAAAAGCGTTCGCTATGTCAGTCGGATTCGTAAGTATCAGCTTATCTAATTGTAATTCAGGAATAATATTGTCACATTTTTCATTCTCAATTTCATGATTAATGACTGCCCACGTTGCTCTATGTTTGTTTTGGCGTTTTTTTAAATTAAATACATACATACATAAACTCACGCCTTCTTCCCATGGGGGTAGGCAGAAACCACGGAACGCCACCTGCTACGTTCCTTACATACTCCTTTTGCCTCGTTTACGTTCATACATCTGGTCATACACGAGCGCCGGTTGAGAGTACTTCGCACCTGACCTTTCTGAAGAACATCACCAATAAGGTCACTATATGTTCTCCTAGGGCGTCCCCTCCCGGCGTTTCCACTCACATCTGCCATGTAAATAACTTTTGTTAGTCTCCTTTCATTCATCCGCTCAACATGACCAAACCATCTAAGCATACTCTTTTCAATTTTTGTCACTACATCTTCTTTTAAACCACACCGTTGCCTTATCACATCATTCCTCAGCCTATCATTCAAAGTCACACTACACATGCTCCGCAAGGAACGCATTTCCACAGCATTTGTTCTGCTTTCATGCTTCTTTTGCCACACCCAACATTCACTTCCATACATAAGCGTAGGCACCAGCACACTATTGTGAACAGCCAGTCGTGCCTTCTTGGGCATCAACTGGTTGGTCACAGTTGCATGTGTAGCAACATTCACTTTATTTCCAGCATTCACTCTCCATCAATCTTTCCATCCCTTGTAAACAGACTCCCCAAATATACGAACTCACTCACTTGCTCCTGTATTTTTTAATTAAATGAACATCAGTAGGTATTCACTTTTGACTTAATAATGCACTGTTCCAGTATATTTGAATATTTTTATATTTTGTTTTGTACAATAAAGTTTTATTTTTGTAGTAAAGATATCGTAAAGAGCGTTTAGTTTTGCAGCTATTTCTTAGACCCTTACTTATCCATTTTTGTTTGCATTAAACTTGACATAGTAAGTCATAAAATTTATTAAAAGCATTATTTGGGTCATTTTCAAGGTCTACTTCTGACCACGATAAACTTGTGAGATATTCTTTGTTTTTTTTTTATACCTTCGTTACAGAATTGTGAAGATAAAATCATATTATCATAGTCATTTTCATCCACACAAATTATGAGTTTTTCACTTGGCGATGGCTGAATATTATGGCGGTTATTATTGACGTCACTAGTTAGTGCGTATGGTTTCGTTAAATGCGGGACGGCATATTTTACGTATAACGTATACTGACATAATTTATGCATGCAGATGATATTCCAACACATTGTTGAGTGCCAAAATATTTTTTTTATCATGCTCGTGCGCTCCACCTTGAGGGCATCCAGTTGAATATTTTTTTCCTTTTGACATTCACAATTTGATTCCATTATCTTCTGAAGCTTCAACATTTGATTTCGTTACCGGCTTATTTTAATTGATGCTCAAAATCTGCGATGTTTTTTTTTAGGCTCAAGATCTTCCCACTGGGTGTCCTTGTATTGCTATTATTACTTGTAGGCAAATTTCTAGGTGGCGTAAAGAAAGCTTGCATATCTTGGTGTAACATAGAATATGTATTGGCTTTTTTTGTATCTTCTGGTTTATTATATTTTCTTTGCGGTGGTTGCTTTAAGAATCTATTCAGAGTTACATTATCTTTTAGTAGTTTATCATTGTATTTACGAAGCTCATTGTTTTCGAGTATGATATTCTCAAGTTCATTCTGAGAACTACTATGTTGCGTTTGGAGGAGTTCAATGGTATCCTTCAGTTCCTGGGCGTGGATTGAATCAGTTAGGTAGTCCATGCTCCTTGACAATATTTTGTCAATTATGGCAGTTGACTCATCATATTGATCCATTGTCAGTATGTGTGAGTCATGTAAAATTTCAGAGGTAGTGCTCTTTGGAGTAGACCAAGGCGTAGTCTCCTCTGATGCATTAGGTGTGTCATCTATGTATGATTTAGGAGACGAGCATTTTTTTATCCTCATTTTCACATTGGATACAACAGCGTTGGACGTGATTTGCTCTTTTACTTTCTATGTTTTCTCAGGATAACCAACACAATCAAATTCAAAATGATTTTTACATAATGTGCATAATTAGTTGCTTCGGTGATTACCTTGTTTTTTTTGCATTTGTTACAAGTGACTTGTGGAGGGTCCTTACAGCCGCTATTGTTAATATATTTTTTTTCGATGCCATTGTCTCTTACATTGATGACGATTAAGGACTTAAGATTTAAGATGAAACGTTTTCTCCCATCCGGTTTGGGTACAAGAAAGGTGTTCGATAAGTATTGACCATAACATGGTTGACATCAATGATTTATTAAACATGGGAGCAATATCACCCGATATTGCTCCCAGGTTTAATGATCTCCGCATAGGCTCTCAAATAACATTTACTTAGGAACGGTGGTGATGGCGTGTGACTTTGTAACTCATATGTATTGAAAGGTAATTTATAGCCTTTAACCCAATATTGAAGTACTGTATCAGTAGTGATAAGACGTATCTATCGTAAAATTGCGAGAAACGTCCAGCATGACTCACCTGTTCTATCGGTGGTGTGGTGCGTGAGTCTGTGAGCGCCTGTACCCTACAGGCCGGCTGCTGCTGCGGCAGCGGAACGCGGCGCTGCTGGTGCTGGTACTCGGGTCGAGTGGTCGGAGCCAGGCATTGCTGGACGTCTCGCCATAGCTCCCATCTACCTGCCGAGGGGCGGAAGTGGGCGTCACGCGTTTAAATTTTGCATTTGGTTTAAAAATCGTGTTGAAGGGCCAGGTTCCGAGGCTCCGGTTTTAATTTCTCCGCCAGTTTTATTTATGCCTTTAGCAGCTTTTAAAATCTCCCCCAACTGGCTGCCAAAGAGTAGAGCACCGGAACGTCATCCAGCAAGGTGTCAATGACGGAACGTATCATTTGTAGATACGTTATTCCCGTCAAACGACCTTCTATCCAAACTTATCCAATTATGCGATCGTGAATTATCGCTTCCCAAACGTTGACACTGAAGCGAACTTGATGTGCATGTTCTTTAATTTTGTGTGGGTTTTGGAAGCT
Organism: Dasypolia templi; assembly: GCA_963555695.1. Lineage (NCBI taxonomy): Eukaryota > Metazoa > Arthropoda > Insecta > Lepidoptera > Noctuidae > Dasypolia > Dasypolia templi. Next base: position 6,224,595 of record OY743155.1, on the reverse strand, counting down.
CCACTTCCAGCTCTGGCATGACTGGGTAGCTGGAACTGCCCATGATCAAGAAATCGCTTATACGTCCGTAATATTAGAGCAGAGCTAGGAATTTGAGGAACAGGGATACCGTTTCTTCGCAACGACTGTAGGTGTTCTTCTTCTGCGTACATTCGCCTAGCACCGTGTAAGTTTTCACCAGACAGGATATAAAATCGTACCATTGCTAGGTACTCTACATTAGAATATTCGTACGTCATGTTCTGCACTCAGGTGATGCACACGCGGAAACGTAAACAATGCGCCGTCATACCGTGACTAATCGCAGATGACTAGAGAGAAAGAGAATTATAATAATTAAGTTGAGAGAGCGCGGGGTGCGGGCGGGCACTCGTGCGCTTGCGAAAGGATATTATTATCAAAAAGGCCGACGGCACGTGCGGCGAGTATACCTACCTACCGGCCGGCTTCAAGAAATAGGATCGCGCTCGGATTTCATTGATAAATTCCGCGCATTTAGTACGGTGCGTATGATTTGAATTTCGATATTTTTTCCAAATTTTATTTTTTGTTTCTCTTTTATTTGTTCTGGTATGAAAAGTTTACTTCAAATGTGTAGTATTCATTGATATATCAATTTCTTTTTATGTTATTGAAAAAAATAATTAAAAAAAAAAACTATGCCATCGGCTTCTACTCCGTTCACCTAATATACCACAATTTTTTTCGAGACGTTAAAAAAAATCAGCCGGTATATTGGCAGCGATGATCCTGAGATGCCAAGTTCAGACGCAATTCCCTTACATAATCGATGGGTACTAAGAACGTTGTCGCGCAATATACGTGAAGCCAATTTAACTATAATATTTTTGGGCCTGTTGTTTTGCTGCAGGGCGAGCATGGCCTACTGTGACATGTCATGTCTATTTATCACATTTTGGACGATAAAAACGTTATGTCTTAAATGCTAGCACGGTGGCGTGAGATAATTCTCTCGACATGTGACATAACTTCTTGACGTTAAAGTGGGACTCTATATGTCTTATTTGCAAAAAATGGGCGCAGCCATTTTGTCACAAAAATCACACTTTGACGGATGGTTTTGAAAAATTTATCACATTCAGTCAGCGGGGCGAGCATGGGCGTACCCAAGATGTTTGTGACAAGATGAGATAAATTATGTCATGTCTTACAATTTGTCGTAAATGCTAGCACGGGTCAACCGTGTGACATAATAATATGACGTGTTAAGCCTTTCTTGTTGCTGACTTCATAGTGTGACACAGTAAATTAAAAATTAAAAATCGGCCATCTGAATATGCGACCAAATAAAATAATATGTATGTCTGAGTGCAGTTCATTAAGTTAAACAACTTTTAAATTTGGTTGGGATCTAATTCATTTCTGCCACACGCAAGTCACGTCTTTCCAAAGAATTTAGGTATTTTTTGTTTTTCCGTTGTTATTCTTGTTTGATAATTCAGTACCGGTTGCAATATTAATAATGGAAGGAAAAAAGCAGTAGTTATACTTACTGCTTTTTCCTTCCATACGGACGGTAGTAAAATTGTAAAAGACCACTAGCTCAACGCGGTGCCAATGAATGGATTGCACTTTGCACAAAACTAACGAAACGATGATAATTCGTGTTAACTTAAAGGCAATAAACTAGTTAGCACTATCAAAATATGATAATTACAGTGTCCTTTTCAAGTATGTATTTAGATTTGTAAATGACAATTTATAATGATTACGTAACAGTTACTGAACCTCCCGTTTCGAATTGACGCAAGTTTTCAATATCACCCTGTATACCTGCTAAGTAGTGCAGCAGAGAGCTTGCCCTCCATTAAAGCGTTTGTATTGTAAAAGTAGACTGCAGGCAAAGTGTAAGTTAGATGCACCTCGACTAATGAAGTCCTAGTACTAACCTTAATATTTAAAAACCGTTTTAAACGGTTTACCGTCGACTAAGTCGCCACACAATTTGTGCACGACATTTTTAGAATCTGGTAGGCAAGAAGCTCCTCAGACATTCTTTTAAATGACACACGTTTAATTTGATGCAAGTCTTGCACAATGGAAACACTGGTTTAGTTCCAGAACTGCTCGCACATGTTAGGTAGGCATTTCCTTAGCTACACTACACTAGAGGACCACCTATATTTCAAGTATGTTGAAAACTTACATAAACTACCACACACTAAAATATCGGAGCAAGTTCTTTGTTGTTAAAGTTTCGAATGAAAATATGGGCGAGCATGCTCGAAGTGCTCGAACATATGCCAGAGAATGCTACTTTGAACTCATTTTTTTTTTGCGATTTAGTTCAATATCAATTTATCAACTAAAACTGCTCGAGCATTCTGTTTTGAACCTTAAAAGTAAAAATCTGATAACAAAATAATCATTGAAATATCAATTATAATTAATAAACAAACAAAATATGATTACATTTTGGCCTGGTTACGTTACGCAGCCTGGCTTACCTATACATCTAATGTTGAGCAAAATGCTTTTTTGCCTAAAGATAAGACTGTTTACTATAAGTGTGTTGATGTTTCTAAACATTTATTCCGTACCTTCCTAAACTATACTTGAATCACCAAAACAATTCACCAAATATTATACAGGCTGTCAGGGATATCGACGCACAATCTGTAAGTATAAATTAAGCACATGGTTGCAGACTCCCTAGTGGAGAAGTTTTTCGTCGGTTATCATCGATCACTAATAAAAGAACTAGATACACAATCCCATGCAAAAGTTCTCTTAAAACTGTCGCCAAATTATGTTTACGTAATTATTGTTGAAATAAATATACGTTAATGAAAATTCAACCTGAAACGTTTCGCTTAAAGTTGTATTCACAAAGCTATGTACAAAAAGCAATACATTTTTACGAGCGATAGTCGCTGGTCAACATACATCAAAACAAATTCAACCTTACACGCATGTTTCAAAGTCGGAAATACAAAGTGCCAAATGAAAGCAATAAAATTTTACGACCGAGGATCGCCGCTAGGACAAGGAATGAGTGGAGTCGAACTGTATTTTTTGTTTTTTTGTTTGTAATGTAATTATAAATGTTTTTTTTCGTCAACGCATCAAAAAGTTGGTGTAGGTAATAAAGCATATGTTATTCTATGTTGTATAAGTGTAATGATTGTAATTTACCTGAATGTAAATATGGTTTTGGATAGGCACCACATTAAATTAATAATAAAACTAAAAATTGTACAGTCATAATTATTTATTTATTCTTTCATTTGTGACAAAATAATAAAGAATATAAAAAGTAAGTACAGACATTTCTTGTAAAATCAAAAAGAAATTGTTGATGCAATATTCAGAAACACAAAATTATGTGAAAAAAAAATACGGACACAACTGACTAACACAGGTAATTATCCTATGTTATTAATTTCCTTGAAATAAAATGAGTTTATTATATAATCGTCTTTTCGATAGATTTTTTCAGATTCTTTTCGTAGTCACACTCACCATCACTCGTCATCACTTTCAAAAAGTTCTTCGAACATACAACGCTTCCTTGTGTCTGGGAAAGAATTCTTCGGATCTTTGTCGTGCTATAGCTGATATCCATTCTCCACACCTCACTGGATCTCGAGGAAAGCTAAAAAAAAACTGTAAAATGTTACTATAATATTTATAGAAGCAGTAAAGAAGCCACATAATACAAAAAACAAAACAATCATACTTTAAATAATAAAATAAAAAAAGAAACAATAGCGTCTCCAACAATGGAACAGTGTAAACACACGTAACCCGAACAATTTAAGTGGGCATGCGATAGTGTGATTAAATACGTTAACTAAGAGTCTTTACAACTGAGATGCTTTAAAACTCCTGCTGTTTATTAGGAATTAATTTAAAAAAAATGTTTTACGATGATTTCTTGACAAAATACCAATATTTACAATACAGTGATAACAATAATATAATGGTAATATTAAAACTTACCGAAAATATGGAACTCCATCCTTTTTTAGCGTCCTATATGTATTTTTTCAACAGTTTTTAAACAAGCAATGAGGCATGTGTACCGTTCGAGCGTTCGAATGCTACTATACTAGATTAAAAGCGCACCCGAATGTTGAAATGGGTGCGCGTTTGGTGAGGACACTTTTTGTCGCTGATTGTGTATCTAGTTCTTTATTAGTGATCGATGTCGGTTATAAATAAAATCTGCTGTTTCATAGAAAAATGCGCAATATACGAAAAAACAAAAAAAAAACACGAGAACTCAAGCGGATGGGTTCAGAATCATGTACTGAACTCAATGTAACAGGTATAATATAAATATTACTTATAACTATGTCATTTGTGTGCCTTAAGTCTGTGACTAAATAATTTCTTCTATTTTTCTTCATTCTCTTGCCCTTATCCTAATTTATTTAGGGTCGGACAGCATCTCTTCTTCTGTTAAACGACTTTCTCTATTAGTCGTTATCTCAGTAGTCACCCCCTTCCTAGCCATATCATATTTCACACAGGCCATCCATCGCTCGTTTCGTTGGTATTCTACTACTACTTTTATAGCCATTAATAGCTATTCTCAAAACTTTGTTTACGACATTCCACGCACTCCCCCGTATCACCGTGACAACCGATTTCCACACAACTTTACAATCTCTACAATGTGGAGACAGCTATACGACAATAAATTAATACACTGGCAATACTAATGCATAAGAGTTAGTATAGAAAGTATAATTTATTGGTTCATAAACATACAACAATTTAATATTAAGGTGATACACTTTAAACACTTGTTTCTATGACTCGATTTGAACATCCGTGCCTGAACTACGAGTAGATATAAAATATTTGTGATTCATACATCTGCGCTCTTCACCTGTTGTAGGCCACATATTATAAATAACTTTGTTTGACCTCTATACACATCTATAAAGACAACATTTGATCCATGTAATAACAATAAAATAATAATAAAAAAGTGGGAAAATATAGGAAAATAATCTTAAAATAAGTTGTGTAGTGATGGCCTCCGATGAGTAGAAAGTAAATGTGTGGATGTGTAGGAGGATGAGTAATATTTCAAGCTACTTTATTAGAGTCAACAGGTTTTCAGTATCATCGTAGTTTAGCTTGCGGATGTAATCTACTACAGTAGATTTTCACTTGTTCCTATTTAATGGGTATATCTCCGCCAGTTTATTTATTCTTTCATTCTTTCAGAGTGTTTTGGAACCATCAAATATCCTAACATCGAAATAAAAAATAAAAAAAAACAATTAACTGAAACCTTTCAAAATATGTTTTATTTAAAATCAGTTTTTTCTGAAACGGTATATTTTTCCATCGCTTTTAATAACTTACAAGTTTTTATCAGAACATTTTGTTTTTTTTTTTTATTCTCTTGACATAGTGAGAACCAATTCTTTTAGTTTCTTCCTGTTTATCTTAGATGTGCTGGTTTCTGGTAGTTCTTTCATGAAGATCACGCCCCCTCTTAGATGCTTAGAATCTGTCAGCGTTTCTGGAAACAGAATTTGAATTTTATTAACACTTACATAAATCTGTTTCCTCCTGCAAGTCTTCTTGTCTACAAATATCCCATAGTTATTTTCGAAGATTTACTCCATTTTAATTTTTGATGTTATTGCAAACAACCATGCGACCCATCTGGTATAGACATCTATCACCAGAAGCATCGCAGGTCCGTCAGTATTTTAGAGTCAAAGCGTATAATGTGCCTGTTATCGTATAAACTGGAAAATAGCAACGCTGAAACAGGTATGCTGGTTGTACTTCCCAGATAATCTCTTTCACAAATAGTTCAACTTCAATTAAACAGGAGGTCTTAGCTGCCTACCTTTAACCAAGTCCTTGATCTCCTGTGCTGTGAGGCTGAATCCAGGTTTTGGAACAACGCACGCCACGACCAGGTCCCCGCACTCTCTGTCAGGTATACCCGTCACTGCCGCGTGGAATACTCCAGGGTGTCTCATTATCACCGTTTCAATTTCTACTGGAGACACCTGCAATCACCATGCTTGTTCAGGATGTGAAATATAATAAGGGGATGGCAAAAAATACCCAAAAAATGTCGTTGATTGCAGTAGAAAACTAATGACTGAATAATAATTTAAGGCAACTCATTTAAAATTCGCCGATAAGGCTTGTACTACAGATCCTGAAATGCATTTAGCGCTAATAGAATTTAAAACATCGTTCATTACTTTCAATAGTTATAAGATAACAGACCGAATGATGTTTTAAATACGTTAAGCGTTAAATGCATTAGTGCCTAACTGCCGATTTCACTGATGAAACTGAACGCGATCAGCACTTTTAAACCCAGTTCAAGAGCTGTCAGTGTCAATATTCCATAACAATATTTTACATGACAGCTATTGAACGCGTTTACATTGTGCTGAATGCTTTCAGTTTCATTGGTGAAATTGATGTATCTGTCATTATAAGGTTTATTGTAGTGACAGAAATATTTGACCCATCCCACGTTCAATGTCCAGACGTCGCTCTATAACCATGAAGGCTTTGAAGTTGAGTGGCGTATGAGTAATTGGGGTCAGATCCTTGAAACACGAGGTAACGTAACTCACGTGATGACTTCTGTACTTCAACAATAACTTGTAGCGTTCAACAAAGAACATGTTCCAAGAGTGATCCCTGTAGAAGATGTCTCCAGACTTGAGCCAGCCGTCTTCTGTTAATGTCTCCTTTGTCACCTCTGGGTTGTTGTGGTATCCCTGAAAATATACAGGAATTGAATTCAGGATGAGATTGGACATCCTTACGTTAAGATCCTAGTCGATCATTCTTATTAGAACCTCCACGGACAAATATGGATGGAAATTGTGTTTTTGTGATATAGATACTTGATTTTTAATAATTACTCCAGATCCAGAATTTTGATTGCAAAAATGTTGAACCACATTCGGCATTTTGCAATGGGTTCTGGTGAAACACAGTTTGATCATGTTTCAGGGTAGTTACTACATAATACATCGTAATTTTTTGTATTATGCTTTTGTATCGGAAGGTTGTGTTACATCATGCGCATTTGTCAGCTATCTTTTAATTTCTCTAGTTTACTCAAATAAAAGTTACATTTGCTAATAAAGAAATATCTTACTTTGAACACAGTTGGGCCTCTGAACCATAATTCTCCTAAGGCATTAGGCTCAGTGATATCTTTATTGGTTTCAGGATCCACCAACTAAACAAAACAAAATAACACATTAAATATGTAAACATCGTCATCCTCTTTGAACTGAACTTGTCCCAAAAAAATTGGGATTGTAGCAGCAAGTCTTCCATATAACTTATCGACTGAAACACGTTTTATTTATATATTTACTTAGGCATAAAAGCTACTGTTGTTAGAGGCGGGATACCCCACATGAATAAACGTAAGGATGAAAGAAAGCTTCTCCACAGTAAATTCATCATCGTCATCTCAGCCAAAAAATCCGGTCAAGTGTGGTTTGAACTTGCGTGGAGAGGGTCCCGTACGATGATATAACCATCCAAAAACATTAAATGTGAAGAAGGTTGAAAAGACTTACATAACTCTATTAATTTATTGTTAAAAAGTTTTCGGAATGAAGAGCTAAGCCGCTAATTCTACAAGGCTTACCTCTACAAACCTTACATCTTGGTCAAAATGTACGGCTTGGTCGTCGCACAGAAACTCGTCTATAATGATGTGTCATACAATCGTTAAATGGAACGGCCAAGCCATACATTTTGTGTGGACAAATCTATATTGGTTAGGTACCAAGAATCGTTTATAAATGTAATGATTACACGTACATACCTATATACATAAACTCACGCGTTTTGCCATTGGCGTGTAGGCAGTTATAACATACTCCTTTACTTGCTTAGTCCACGTACATACATCTGGTCATACATGACCAGATGTATGTACGTGGACTGCCGATTGCGTAAGATTACACGCTGTTCTTTCTCAAGAACATTACGAAAGAAGTCAGGGCGTCAGTTATTATATTGCCTGAGTAACTTAATCGCTGACTAGTACAGCGGATGCGCCCGTGCGTCATTTAATAAACTGCAGAATTGCAGATTTTAGTATTACGTATATTTTTATGAACCACTCGAAATTTTACACAAATTATGGTAAACTTTCATAAGTTGACAACACTCCACCAGCCGGCGAAACCTTTTAATTTTTACCAATTTTTATTGCAAAGGAGAAAGGAGAATGGAGGTGGTATGCGACAAAGCACCGCCTCGCTCAGGCGGCTTCTTTGACACGAAACTGTAGGTGAACTTTTTCGAGCGATCAGTGTTGCCTTTGGTGTGATTATTTTCATTTATTTAAATTAATTGTATTCATTGGGAAAGATAATAATCGTATCACGTATCCTATTTACACGAAACGGCTTTAAAACGTATGTCCTTACTAGCTGCTCCCCGCGGTTTCACCCGCATAAATCTTGATCCCGTGGGAGTGTCGGGATAAAAAAAAAAAAAAAAAAAAAAAAGTACTCTATGTGTTAAAACAGGGTTCAAACTATCTGTGTGCCAAATTTCATCTAAATTCGTTCACTAGTTTTTGCGTGAAAGAGTAAAAAACATCCATCCATACTCACAAATTTTCGCGTTTATAATATTAGTAGGATATGCCAATACTAAGGCTGCTGAAAATAACGAGCATTTAAACAAGGCATGTAAAGATCAAATAGATAATAGCTTTAGGTAAGAAAATAGTGTTTATTCCACCGCAACATATGTTTAGACGTGGTTTCATTAACGGCCTGGGTTCCATCGTTAAAACCATAACAGGCAATTTAGATTACGAAGATGATCTTATCTAATGTCTAAGTCTAATGTTAAGAAAAAAACACTTTTAATAAAAATATTGTAGTAAATAGGTTGCACTTTCTAGAATTATGTATACAAATAGATTTCAGTATGCGATTGCTGTTGATAAGTTAGCAATTTTAGAAGACGCCATGACCTTTATATACCATTATATATATAACGATAACATTATTATAGTATTACTATTAGCAATTTACATAGCTTAGAGAAGTCTATTAGTGTAAAAGCCTATAGTACAGAGCACACGTTAACGTTTATATTGGATATTCCATCCATCGATATAAACCAATACGACCTAATCCATCTTTACTCCATTCCCGACAAACAAAACCTGGCAATCATTCCTAAATCCAAATACCTCGTATTGGCCACCAACGAGTACTCTTACCTAGAAGAAGACTGCTAACAGATCACACAAGAAACACAACTCTGTACGTCGTTGAACACCAAGCCTGTCGATGAATCAGAAGACTGCATAATATCACTCCTTAAACACTAAAACGCAAACTGCACACGAGCCAAGATAGACCTCAAACAAGGAAGAATCTAGAAACTCCAAGACAACAAGGGGGTAATCATCCTGAAGGAAGAAGAAGTCCTAAGAACAAAACGTGGAACTAAATCCGAGTACAAAAGAATATCAGGAATACACATCGCCAGTATTACAAGTGGTTGTCAAATGCAAGTACTTAACCGAACACTAACGTCAAACATTAATACTGTCGCAACAGACGAAATCATACCACTTCCCAGTAAAGCCGTGGTTCCAGAGGAGAACATCCATTTCAACCTATAGTTGGATGATATATCACTGGACAGCATTCACGAACTGATAGAACGAGCCGACAACTTACGAGAACCCACAATTGATTGGCAGACTATGATGGCTACGCCCAGTTGGTCAACACTATGACTGTACCTCATCCTGATGACAATCCTTCTATTGAAGCTTTGGCAATGGAAACAGCGACGACCAATACAGCATCAACCTCGTATCGAGGAAGCTGCGAGAAGCTGAGGGACGCGCTTCCGTCTTAAGGAGGGAGGAGTTAGGATATCGCCTGAATAACGTAATCGCTGACTAGTGCAGCGGATGCGCCCGTGCGACATGTAATAAACTGCATAATTGCAGAATTGTAGATTTTAGTAATACGTTTTAGTTAATAGAAATATCATAATTGTAAATCAGTCTTGTAGAACATTTCAATCAATTAACTGAAATAAATATATATTTTAATAATAATCTCGTTAGCCGTAACTTCACTCGCCCCTTGATATTATTTTATACTTACTTTCACTTCTACACAACCAACTGGTCGTCCGCATGACCCCGGTGCCGGTGGGAAGTCGTGTTGAACAGCAATCCCGCTCAATTCACTCATGCCGTATATAATGTATACGTCATCTGTTTTCGCCATTTGCTGGAATAAAATATTAATAAACAACATTATGAAACTCCTGTACGCGTAGCCAGACCTCCATAGAAACAAGTTTTAATGACCAAAGTATAGACAAAAACACAAATGAATAAAAGAAATCTGAAATTTTGTCTATTGTATCTGTCATTTTGTCTATTCTTCCGTCGACTCAACCCGGTCATGGAATTTCGCTCGGGGGTCTTGTTGAGAGATAAAGAACTATACAAAAAGAAAACCCTTTTTACATATACAAACTGCAACCTTCTTTAAAAATGTTCCAGAGATCGACTCTGGAACATTTTTAGAGAAGGTCAATCAATTCGAAACTCAGCCTATTGCAATCCAATGCTACACATAGGCTCCTTCGAAGTTCCACCAATGGACGAATCTTCCGCCGAAGCGTGTTACAGCCACCCCAGGGATTGAGTATGGAAAATTATTCTTAGTGCACTTATCTAAGGAAAATAACGGCTATTTTCTTATACTAAGTTACTTTTTAATACTAGAGAAGATGAAGAAAATTACCTTCACTTCATCGATGATCTCTGGTGTAACAGCACTGCCACCTAACAAGATGGTTTCGAAGCAAGTGAAGTCGCATTTGGCACTTGTCATCATAGTTGTCATCATTGTAGGGCTTGTAGCGATATAAGTAGGCTGTGAAAATAAGAAATCATTATTAGTTTAGAAGAATCAACAGTATGCTAGAGGGCGATTGGACTCGAGTGAAATAAACTAAGTCTCTAGATCTAGTAAATACGAAACTGTTAAAGAAGAAGATACAAATCGAGGAGTCGATCAGGCTTCAAGAAATGAGCTTTAACTGTGACTGTAATGTTAAGTGCATGTGACATTGATTGAACTGCGCTAAATTCGTGTTCTTTGTTTGCCAATATCATCGTTCATCGGACATGTTTTGCTCGTACACTGCTGCTCGTACGCCTGCCAAAAGCGTCGCCACATCAACCGCATCCCTTGACTTTCGCAACCGGCAGATTCCCACGACCTTCTCCAGTTCATCGGTCCACATTGTGTGAGGCCTAACTACGCTGCACCATCTGGTAAACGTTTTTTTTTGTTAAATTGTGAATGGCTTCCTACCTTAAATTTATTAACTAGTTCTGCGAAATGATCCGGAGTTAGAGGAGATGATGTCTGTAGCCGCGTATACTTAAAGATCGAAGAGAAGAGATAGTGGAAGCCAGCTGACAGCCACTGCGCTGGTGATGTCACTATCACCATCTTTGTAGGCGTTGGGAACTTAGAGAAACTTGCCCTGAAAATAATATTTAAAAAAAAGCATTTTTAAATCCATCTAGTTTTTTTTGCATTATATTTCCTTTTGGAGAAACTTCACTTTTCACACAATGAGATAGGTAGCAGGCAGAACACCTTGGAGCGTTAGTGCAAATTTCACCAATGAAACTGAACGCGATCAGCACATTTGAAACGCGTTCAAAGGATGCCAGTGTCAATATTCCACAGAAAATAATGATACGCGATGATAAATAATAATCGCGTTCAGTTTCATTGGTGAAATTCGCCCTTAGTCGTTCGAAGTTTGAAAACGTAAGATACTTTATGTTTTCGCACTTCGAGACTTCTTTCTTATTGAGTAAAGGAAGGGGGGAGGTGAATTACTTGCCACATATAAGACATTCCAATAGTTAAGTTCTTGTGTGTAAGCATGGCCGTTTTTGGCACCCCTGTGGTGCCACTTGTTGACGTCAGGTACGCTACGGTGTCCACGGGATCCAGGTCTGTTGGTCTGGAAGTGAATAAAGTTGATGACATGTAACAGTCTTGCTTAATGTGATTGCGGTAAAGGTGCTTATAGATTTGCTGGTTATTTTGAATTTGTGATGATCAATAATATCTAAGCGTTTACCAATTGGCTCGATTTCATCGATCGTTAATAAAGTCACCTGCTAACGACAAGGTAAAAGAGTCTCCTATGATTGGAAGTGCACACTAATATTTTCCCAATTCTTGTATACTTGCATGTAGTTATGTAGGTTCTGTTGGAGATCCAGTAAATTTATAAAATCGACACAGACACATCATTTGTTGAATGTCGTCCGTAGCTTAAAAAACTCGATTTTGATTGAATCGACAAAATAAGTAGGTAAGTTAAAGGTGTCAGAACTCCAAAAGTTACTTACTTAAAGTTTTTGATTGATTTCTCATCATCATTTTCTAGTAGGTCCGCTAATGTAGTATGTTTACTTTCCTTATCGAAGGTAACAATTTTTGCATCAACTTTGGACATTTCTAGCGCCTTCTGGATGTCGGTCGTCTTTCCGCTTTGACAGAATATTATATTCGGCCGGTTCGTGTGGAATAAATCTTTCAATTCATCTGAAATGTTAACAGTTTACATTGTTTACCTAGCGGGACTTAGGAATTTTACACGTGACGTACGTGTAAAATTCCTAAGTAGAATGGAATAATCTTGGATTTAAAAATATACATTTGAATACAATCCAAAGAGATTGAAGATGCTAGTCTATTTAATACTAGTATTTTAGGGTTTCTTTAGGATTTTGGATTATTTAAATCAACAGTTTTTGTATATTCAATAGCCTTTGTATTGCCACGGGACTGCATCATGCCCATATTATTAAGATCTTAAAGCAGGTTAATAGCTTATATTAGACGAGATGGAGAGCTTAGAGACAAGCTATTCAAACCATGAAAAAAATGACTGTTACGCTCTTATTAATTCGCTATAAAATAAACTTACTGGCTCCCAATGTAACATCGATGGACGCTATCATAATTCCAAGATAAAGCGCTGCGTAGTGGGGAATGCAGAAATCGATGTGGTTCGGTCCCATCAGCACCATGACGTCACCTTTCTTCAGTCCCAAGTTTGTGAGAGAGACAGCGCATCGGATGCTTCTCTCTAAAACCATGCCATTGGTTTCAGATTTCCCTGTTCCTCCATCGATCTAAGAGAAATACGGGTTGAATTTATGCGTGTTTCCTATATCCAAGGATTATATTGTCGAACCTGCCAAGATGGAAAAAAATTGGCTATGTCTCGTTTATCTAGATGTTTTGAAAGTCACGCAACTCGAACAACTGGAGTCGTCTATTGTCCACATAAATAAGACAACACATGTCAAAATTTTGTACACGCTCTTTTGATTTGGAAGAGGTTGTGAAAGGGCTCGTTTTGTTCTGCAGTTCGTAACACACAGATAGATCAACTCTGGGCGAGGCCGTGACAGTTCCTAACAAAAACAGCACAGTCAACTCATAGGGCATTAAAATAACAAATGATTATTAATTAATAATGAATAATTACGTAAGTTATAATAACGTTTTATTTGGATTCTAAAAAATATAGCATAACACAGTTATACAGATACTGTAAGTGAGTAGACGGCTAAAACTATATGAACTCCTGCACCCTAATTGCGTAACACATTTTCGTAAACGATTACGACTAATCTGTTTGATTTTGACAGTTCAACAACATTCATTACGTTATTTAAATTGTTGAGCATATTTTTTTCGTACTTATGATGCAATGGATTAGCAATCTGTTTCAAAACGATTCAGATTACGATTGAATGTGTATTACGCAATTAGGGTACTGAATTCCAAACTAGGTAAACACCTGTATCTTAAACTTGAGACTTGACTTACTAAAGATATCTCAGAAAAACGCAATTAAATATACTATTTAATTGCGTTATTCTAAGATTTCTTGTACGTTTTTTTTATTGTGGATTTAAAATTAAAAAACCAACCTGCATAACAAAATTGGGGTCATCTTGCAAGCTGTGTAGTACGAGCTTCCCGATGTGGTGTCTGTCTGATGGGATCCCAGTCTTCGCCACCACACGGGATCCTACCTGGTCCATATGCCAGTGCACTGCGTCGAAGGCGCGTCTCGTCATGATGATTGTTATTTACTTCTGAAATTTTACTCACGTTTTAAAAGATGTAACGTCTGTTTGTCAGGCCCTAAATATGTCTGCTTGACCGAATTTCAACCCTCCAATCTGAACGGAGACTCAACGGATGCCGAGTACGCCAGAGATATTACTCGTATAGTGCACAAGTAGCCATCCCCGGAGAATAAAATGATAATTACAAAAACCCAACTTTTCAGGAAAAATCAAAACATGTTTTCTTCGATTGCTCCTTAAATACTGGACATAAAGGGATGATTGTTAGCTTTGAATAAAAGGTTATTTTTCCTATATTTGAAAAGTTTTAGTGAAACACGCCTAATTATTAAAATAGTTATATTATTTATTCCAAAAAAAAAAAACTATTACGCGATTTACATTATACAGTTGGTGGCGTCTCTTTTTAAGCATAGCCTGTGATAGGAGGCGCCTCTCTTTCATATCTTACAATAGTGTAAAATACCAAAATTTAGAAATTAATAATAATATATATAAAAAAAAAAGTTGTTTTCCATTAGTCCGTTGGTGTGTGTGTGTGCTTGTATATATGCGTGCGTGCGAGGGTGTGTATGTGTGCGTGTATGTGTTTGGTGGTTTCATACGGAAACGGTTTTAACTTATATTAAGTGAAAGATTCTCTACTTCATCGTAGCATTCTTTACGAGTATACGGTTTCGTATTTATATCTATTTTATTATATAAGAAAGACGAGCGTTTGTCGTACTGAATACTTGCAAATTCTGTTTTTACAAAATGGGTGGAAGCAATATTGTGTTTCCTTCTTCTAGTTAATATATTACTATCTAAGGGTAGGGTTTTCGGGATCTCATGGCGACATGGAGGGTGCGATTGTCGCAACCCAGTGCTGGGCACGCCACAATAGCAGTGGTAAGTCCCCTCTTTGAGGAGTGGTTGGAGAGGCGCCACGGCGTCCTCACCTTCCGCCTGACACAGGTCCTCACCGGACACGGTTGTTTCGGAAGGTTCCTGTTTCGCATAAGGCGGGCGGAAACGCCCGGGTGTCACCATTGTGTGAAGCATACGGTTGAGGTCTGCCCAGCTTGGGCGGAGCACCGCAGTGTACACGCAGAGGCGATCGTTTCGCGTCCGGCCCTGGTCACATGTCGGCATGGTACAGAGCGAGAGGGAATGGAAAGCCGTCACCTCCTTCTGCGAAGCAGTAATGCTCGCGAAGGAGGAGGCGGAGCGCGTGAGGGAGAGAGCCTTGCGCCCTCAGGCCCCCTCTAGCCGCCGCAGGAGACGCCCTGGGTGTCGGAAGTCGCCTGCAGATTCCCGGCCACCGTAGGCGCGGGCTTGAGGACGGCGAGCAATGGGTAGCTCGCCGTCCGGTAGGGACCAGGCCTGGGTCGACGGCGCGTCGAGTTTTTTCTAAGCCACTCTTTGGGACTATGTGTCGTAATGTTTTAAAAATACAAACCAATTTTAGTACTCTCGCAGTAATTTGTTCAATTTGGGTATACCAGGACATGCTTTGGTCCAACATTATACCTAAGTACTTGACGTGCTTAAGTTTATTGATGGTTGGACAATTGCAGTCGTAGTCATCCGTCCTCCTACAATCATGTATTTTAATGTTGAATTTAGGTTCTGGTTGGACATTTTTATATAAAGAGAAGATATAATTGGTTTTGCTCGTGTTTAACGTAAGGAGGTTAGTTTTTAGCCATGAAGTCCCTTGTAACATACCTATTTCTGTATTGGTTTTGGTTTCAGCCCAGGTTGAGCCAGTGAAGACAATTGCGGTGTCGTCGCCATACGAAAATATTTTTGCATTATTTATTGTGATATTACATAAGTCGTTTATATATCTTAAGAATAGGGTAAGTCCCAGAACGCTTCCCTGAGGTACGCCGCATGTTACATCTATGTCCCCGCTGACAAGATTATCTAGCTTAACCTTCTGTTTTCTATTTGACAAGTAATCTGTAAATATATAGATAGTTGTGTGATAGCAATTTTTTAAAAATTTTGGACAAGGATGGGGATAGAGAGAGGCTGTTTTAGGTCCATAGTAACCGATAAACACCTAGTTCCTTTGTCGAGTTCCTTTGTTGGTACTTTAGTTAGAGACGTGATAGCATCTTCTGTAGAAATACCGCATCTAAAGCCAAATTGAGGTGGAGATAAAATGTTGTTGGTTTGAAGATAGCTTAATAATCTGGAATTTAAAAGTATCTCCAATAAGTTTTTGCTATAACAGGAATAACAGAAATTGGTCTAGAATTATTAACATCACACTCCTGCCCACTCTTGTATATGGGGGTTATTATTGACTTCTTAAATGAGTTAGGGAAGATGCCTTGTTTAAAACAAAGATTAGCTAAATGCGTTATGATTGGAATTATTTCATGTCTAACATGTTTAAGATACCTAGTGGAGATTTTATCCCATCCTGGGGCACTATCTGAATTTAGATAGTTTATTATACTATTTACTTCATTGATATCTGTTTCCAGCAGAACAAAAGATTTAGAGAGACTAGGTAGGGAACGTAGGTATAGATTTAGGTCATTCTGGGTTACGGTTTGTTGGATGTCATGAGCCAATTGGTTGCCAATATTTCCGAAATATTTATTAATGAAGTTTACTGATTCCGTAGGTGATGTTTTTAAATTCATTAGTTCAGAATTAGTTCTAGTAGATTTATTTGTATATGTGATAGTTCTCAGGTTTTTCCAAAGAAGTTTGTTGTTTTCACATTTTTTTTTTAGTTTTTTTATAAGATTGTTGCAATAATTTCTGTAAAGAGTATATGTAATATTTTTATTTCATTATGGGGATCGTCTCGGGATTGTTTTTGGAGCTTATTACGATAAGATAGATTTTATACATCTTAGTAATTCAGTTCCTTTAGTGATCCAGGGCTTAATTATTCGTTTACTTTTCGGGATCTTGTGAATAGTAGTATTTATTTTTAGCGAATCAATAAGACCTAGTGTTAAACATTCTGTTATGTAATTAGGGTTTTCGCAAAAAAGTAGTGTTGATAGATTTTTTTCTTTTAAATGTTGTAAGGCACATTCAAAACCAGTTTTGGTAGTAATTGTTGGTGTAGTTTGGTAATGTTTTGTTTTAGATAACGATAGAAGGTTGTACGGTGGTCTGTAATAGTAGTGCGTAGGATGGCAATAAAAGCAGAATGCCGTTTCCTGGTTATTTTTAACATAAAGTGATCGAGACAACGGTTTTCCCTTGTAATTAAGTTGTGACCAGTGAAAATACCATGACCCGATAACATATGCAGGTAAAATGTTCTATTTTTAAGTTCATTTGTTTGTTCAGTTTGTTTAAGTCTTATGTTGATGTTGATGTCACCAGCAACTATAATATTTCGTTTTTGAGAGTTTAGGCTGTATAAATGGAGTGCCAAAGAATTTGTAAAAGGTTCCGCGTTAGTATTCGATGGTGAGCGATACATACCTAAAATGGTATTATTCAATATATTTAATTGTAGGCATGGTGCGTGGCTTATGTTTATTTCTGTGACACTAGCTTTTAAGGTGTCCTTGATATATACTACAACGCCGTCATTTTGATTTAGTTGACGAGTTTTAGCGTAGGAGCGATACTTGGGTAATGTCGGTATAGGTTTATTTGGATCAACTCGGCATTCCGTCAGAATTATAACGTCTGTTTCAAAATTCAAACAACCCATGTTTACTATGAAATCATCGAAATTGCAGTATATGCTCCTAATATTTTGGAAAATTATGGTAAGGTCACTTTTATTTACGTTATAGTTGTGAGCAAGTTCACTGCAATCGCATTCTATCGATCTTGCAATACTCAAATTATCAATGTCATTTAAAGTTTGTAGAAGATCACCTATTGTTATGTTTTATAAATACACGGTACATTTTAGAGTATTATTTATATATAAATTACTATGTAAATTTCTAATGACTGCTCCCATATAATGGTGTTTAATTTTTTATATATTGACTTTTACATAACGCTGACATAATATTTTCATTATTTGTCATAATATACCTACAATTTTTAATTAGTTTTTGATTTTACTTTATTAGATTATTTTATATTTTGTAAATGTGAGAACGTCGTAGGCCTTGTGTATTGTAAATTTATAGACCATTGTCTATTTGTTTAACATAAGGAACTTGTTGACAGTCCTACACTGTCCTCCCATACCTAATAACACTGTAATTAAAAAACATTGTAAAAGACAAATATTTCTAAAAGAGTAACCACAGAACACAATTACCCTGAGAGTAACCATGGAGTTTCTTGCCGGCTCTTCTCCATAGGAAACGACCAATTGGAACCGTGCACCTAGAATCTGACGTTTCATAAGTGCCCATGTAGGTTTATGTGAAATAAAATATTTTGATTTTGATTTTTGATATAAAGTTTTAAGCCGTAAGAACACATGCCATACGTATATGGGCTTTAGAGATGTATAATCATTATTTAGTAGTTATTTTTTTTGTAAATATAAGTCAATGTATTTTCCGTTATTAATATTTTTTATATCTATTTAACGTACTGTTTAGTTTCCTGTATTGAATTAAAATTGATTCAAGTGTAATAAACTTTTAGGACTATAATATGTGGGATAATGATAATGTATGTGTGTATTAGTTGGTGTATTTATAGGAATAAAAAATAATATAATATGTGTAAATGTGGTGTAGCTATAACAGACTTTACATACCCAGTTTGATAAGCACAGAACATAAGAAATAAAGCAGTGAGAACAGCACTGAAATTCGTTATGATTGCATAGTCATTGTTGGATTATCAGCTGTTGGATTTGTGCTTCTCTTTTAATTATAATAGATGGAGACTCATCTTCTCTTTCGAGATATACCCGTCCATATGCAGCATCCAGTAGTATTTGTACGTTTTTGACTTCACGAGGTCACGTGCAAGGAAGTGTAGGCGTGCAGACTTTGCAGTTTCAGGTCCAGTTGAAAACCAGCGTCAGGCACTAGTTGTCGGGCATTTTTTTGCTGAACTGGGCCTTTTTGGCGCAGCCGTGAGGCACACTACCCTGCTAGCTTCATACTTCGCACTGTACACCTTATTTTTATTTTTATCTTTATTTTGATTGTTTTTCTCATAATTTTTACCTGTTTTGTGTGCCTTTTAGTCTGTGCTAAAGAAACGTTTTTTCTTTCTTTCTTTCAGTGAGTTGCTCAGTGACAAAAATAGGTGTGTCCTCGTTTGAGCGTATGTCCAGGTGTTTGGCACATAGTTTCGACTTTTGTTTAAAGTTGAATGCCTTACAAGATTTCAGGATGTTATTTTTCAACAATGTGGAGTTTGTTTCCAATACAATTGGTGTGTTACTTGTATCTTTCCTCGTACGAACTCGGTATATATCACGGATAACCGTCTTGTCGATTGGACAACCCTCTGAGTTCGATAGGGTTGTAACCTTATGAATTAGGTCGTCTTTTGGTTCGTTTGACTTCTTCGGAACGTTTTTTATTTCAAAATTAGCCTTTCTACTGTACTGCTGCATACCTTCCATCTAATCCTCCAATATAATAATATATTTTTTATCCTCCTTTATTTTGTCCTCCAAAGATTCGATTTTTTTCTTAAACTCTTCGTTTTGTGCCGTTAAGAATGCAATGGAACTTTCGATGTTGCAGCTTGATTGTTGTATTCCTTGAAGAATTGTGTTTTTTTTTTAAATTCGTTCGCTTGGGTTTTCATCATCGTAGAAAACATAGTCTGCATCTCTTCCTTAAACTTTGTAAATTCCTCAGCAAAATCTTCCTCACGTCTCCTTTTTTGCCGGGATGATACAAAGTTAGGGGGTGTGGTATGCTGCGGTTTTTGCAACCCTACCCGGTCCAAATCCGTTTCCGACAAAGATTTATCTAAGTTGAATCGTTCCATTCTGCCGGCGTACAATGATTTAACGTTAATACCCTTCCGTAAACCGACGTGAGTAACAGTAACAACAATCGGTTCAAGTCACGTTTCGTAGCGATTGTCTGTTGCTAGCTCGGCCCGCGTAGATGACAGAGAACAGAGGACAGGGCTCTGTAGTTATCGGAACCGGCGTCGGAGGCGACTACTCATTTACTTTCACTTTTTGGGTAAACTTGTAATTACGACTTTAATGCACTAATGTTAAGAACTAAACTGGTGCATCTATTGATTTCAGTTTTATTAGTTTCCTAATTAAACTATGTTATGGTAACTAACATAAGTGTTATTCAATTCAAGTGTTTCAGAATTAAATTTGTAACAAACGTTTTCCTAATCGTTGTATAACAAAATAACTAGGTTGTCACTACTCAAAAACAATAACATAAAAAATAGACTAGTAAAAAACGACTTTTTTTTTGACGAGTTTTTTTAATTCCTCTCTTTGTACCAAAGTCAACCTTATGATCACATGTTATCTGAATTATTATTAATAGAAAGACATGTTATTATTATACGAAATAAATAAGATATTAATATAATCTATTACATAATTTGTTATTACACAGCCTCACAGCCTCATAATCACATTTATCACGTAAAATCTGTTTAGTAGTAGTAATTGTTAATTTTCAAAAACAAAATAAAGACGTGTTAATCGTGATGATCGTACTCATTATCGTTATTACTACCAGAACAGCTGTCATAAGTCAAGGACTCGTAAAAGCACGATAGAAACTTGGAATTTCTCCTGCCTTACAGAGGCTCATAAAATCTTCATATAAAGCCTTGCTTATTGGAATAGCCTGAGTGTATAACGTTTGCAGTTTGGATTAAGGCTTGGTAACGTGCACGTTAAAACGTCCGTAATGAAAAAATCTAAATAATTCTTCAAAGCGGTCGCACACGAACGTATGGCGTATGGATCAGCATATGAGCAGCCCCATTCAGCCCATTTTGAAGGAAACTTAATGATCCAACATACACACCAACACTAGCGAGACATTTCAAGTCGTACCCATTAAATGCTAGCTTTATCAAAATCCGTCCTACGCACGTGAGTTGTGCACACGCGAACTGGGTCTCCTTGTGTCGTCACGCGCCAAGTGTAATTATTTTGCCTACCTCACAAAGATACTTCGGTTGTTAGTGATGGGAAAGACTGTTATCGATACCACGATTCATCGACCTTTGCGCTCGCCATGGAGAGATTTGTAACACGTTCAAATTCTGTGGGCAAACGCCCGCTGGAAGGACCTGTTGATACCAGTGAGTGGAAAATACCAAAGTTTGGTCTGCCTGCTACTGTTACGTCTAAACCTGATCCCATCAAAACCTCAAACCAGTTCAGTGTTCTTCGCACTAATCAACCCCAAGTAACAGATGTCTTTGCTGCTCGACTCAAGGAAGCTTCTACTCCAAGGAGAAAATCAGGTCATATCCCACCTATTATCCTACAAGTGAAATCTGAGTGGACACATGATTACATCAAAAATCTCGTTTTGAAGCACGCCAATAATTTTGATCTACAATACAGAGGTAACAACAAAATTGTAGTTTCTTGTTATAGCCCAGAAAGCCACCAAGCAGTCAAAGATGGTTTCCGAGATGCTGATCTAGCATTCCATACATTTCCGCGAAAGGATGAGAAAATATACAAAGCGGTAATCTTCGGCCTACCTGCCTACCTAGAAGATTGTTTAGCAGAACTCGAGTACCTGGGTTTCAAAGACGCGGTTGTTCGCAAGATGAAATTGCCTGATAACAACAAAAGCAGCGGAGTCTGTCCTCCATTCTTAGTACAGCTCCCAGCAGGTAGCGAATTCATTAAATTCCAAAAAATTCGCTATCTTAGCAACTGCGCTGTGCAAGTACGCAAGTACCAAGCAAGAAACCCGTTTGGTACACAATGTTTCCGATGCCAAGGCTTTGGCCATTGCTCTAGAAATTGTAATTTAAGTCCACGATGTGTCAAGTGCACAGAATCCCACCCTTCGGCTGACTGTCCCAAAAAAGATAGAACAAGTCCGGCACAGTGCTGCAACTGTAAAGGTAACCATCCAGCTAACTTTCGTCAGTGTATCGAGAGACAGAAATATCTAAAACTTGTTCAGAACCGTCAAGAACAAATAAAAGCGAATCAAGACGCTAAAATCAATACAAAAAGCAGTCATGTTGACGGACGAAGCTGGAACACTGTCGCTGCAAATATAATCGGATCAAGTACCAATGGAGCTCAACCTCAAATTGGAACTCAAGATCAGGCTACTGCTGACATGTTAGCAATACTTATGACAATTAAATCCATCAAAAACCAATTTGTGACTTGCAACAGTATGATGGATAAGGTAATATTAATCCTGACCCACCTTGGTCAATATGTTTAATGCTAAGAATTTGCGTATCTTATACTGGAATGCCGATGGTATTCGCACGAAACTTACAGAGTTGTTTGATCTGTTAAGGGATTTATCCATAGATATTGTAGCTTTGTGCGAAACTAGACTTTCTCTTCGCCACAAGCTCGAAACTCCTGGCTACAATTGTTATAGGCACGACAAAAAGGCTGATGGCCGCGGGCAGGGAGTAGCGCTGTTGATCCGGAGTAACATAATGCACTCACTTCTTCCCACTCCAAACACGTATAATTTAGAGTGTATAGGTGTCCAGGTAACCACTCCAGAGAAAAATTTGGCTATCTACTCTGCTTACCAGTCGCCAAATCTCCCTCTGCTAGATAGTGATCTTGACTTATTGCTAGGTGCACATGACAGGTCACTGATAATGGGTGACCTAAATGCTAAACATCCTTACTGGAATTGTACTACATCTAATCCACATGGCAAAATCATCTTTGATCACATGGTAGCTAACGATTATGAGATACTAGCTCCCTCTTCACCTACCCTAGTGCACTACCAAAGCTCTCACGAACCTTCTACTCCAGATGTTGTAATAGTCAACAATACTCACGATGTAAGCGAGCCTCAAGTTCTCACATGTCTTTCGTCAAACCATCTGCCCGTACATTTCACTGTGGGTGAAACGTATAACACTAAATCTCAATCAGCATTTAATTTTGCCAAAGCTGACTGGAAATATTTCAGATCTCACTTAGACAGCAGAATCACGCTATCTAGTGCAATATTAGACTCAATACCCTGTATTGACGCTGCTGTGAATTATTTTACTGACAGCGTGTTAAATGCACGGAAGGCGAGTGTTCCTACCATTCAAATAAACAAGGGTTGTTTAAAATTACCTAGGCGCATTAAGAGCCAAATTAAACTCAAAAATTACACTCGCAAAAAGGCATTGAATGAGTACAATCCTTGCCTCAGGCGTCAACTGTTCTTTAAAGTTAACCAGCTACAACACTCAATTAAAGCCAGTATCCAGACCTTGAATGAAACTATTTGGAATGATAAGCTCTCAAAAGTAGATAATCCCAGTAATGATGTGTGGCGTCTGGCTCGATCAATCAACCATAAGCCCTGTTATATTCCCCCTCTCAAAGTCAGAGGCGATCAAATGACGTCTTCAGTATTGGAGCAGTGTGAAGCTCTTGCTGATGCGTTTGCTGGTAATATGAGTCTCACTCATCAATGGACCAGCGATCATGAAACTGAGGTTGCTGTTAAGGAATCCATGGCGGCACTAAATTCCAAAGACATGAGTAATCATTCTCCTCTCGTTAGACCTAGGGAAGTTCTAAAAATCATAATTAAATTAAAACCCCGCAAAGCTCCTGGCCTAGATGGTCTCAGCAATTGGCTTCTTAAAAATCTGTCTCAAAAGGCTCTGGTCTACCTCACAAAAATATTTAACAGTTGTCTGAGAATTGGCTACTTCCCTGCATCATGGAAAAAGGCAAAAATAATCGCGCTCAAAAAAACCTGGCAAAGATGGCAGCCTCTCTACAAATTATCGTCCCATTAGCTTACTCCCGTGCCTTGGCAAGTTATTTGAGTCTCTCATTCTGACCCGTTTGTTAAAAGTTACAGAACACTTACTGCTGCCAGAGCAATTTGGATTTCGTAAGGCACACTCCACCACTCAGCAGTTGGCCAGGGTATCGGAACACATCGCACACAACCTAAATGAAGGCAAATCGACGGGAATGGTGATGTTAGACATAGAAAAAGCCTTTGACACTGTTTGGCACGAGGGACTGCTCCACAAGCTTATCGTTAATGGCATCCCTCTCTCACTTGTTAAAATAGTCCAAAACTATCTACTCAACCGGCATTTCAAAGTTTTCATAGGGGAACACTGTTCTACGGCGAAATTTATTGTATCTGGTGTACCACAAGGTTCAAATTTAGGACCATTTCTCTTCATTCTGTATCTTAATGACATACCTAAGCAACCTAGAACTCATCTAGCAATATATGCTGATGACACTGCCTCATATACTTCTTCAGAGGATATAGAGTTAATAATTGGGCGGCTTCAACTTGCACTAAACCTACTTGACACGTATTTCACCAGATGGAAACTTAAATTAAACTCCAGTAAAACGGAAGTTATTCTTTTTACGCGTAAACGATCATTACCCTCCAAGCGCATTAACTTTAAAAATCATTCCTTACCCTGGAGCCGTTCGGTCAAATATCTCGGTGTAGTTCTAGATAGCAAAATTAACTGGAGTGAAAACACTGATGCGCTTCGAGTAAAGGGTCTGAAGGCTATTAATGCGTTAAAACCTATTCTTAACAGAAAGTCTAAGTTAAGCGCCGCCACTAAGTTACGTATCTATACCACACTCGTTCGGCCATGTTTGACATATGCTGCGCCAGCCTGGAGTAGCCTGACTGATAAAAACTACAATAAGTTGCAAGTTGTTCAAAACAAGGCTATCAAAATATCTTTTAACACTGCCTTTCGTACAAATTTAAAACGAGTTCACGAACAAATTAAATTTCCAACGATTAAAAGTTTTATTTTAAAATCCGACCAGAAATTCTATTTAGTAAAAAATCCCAAACATTATAACCCATTAATCTCATCAATAGGCAAAAGTAGATCTAATAACTTATCGTATTTATTAACATACAATCGATATCGTTTACCACATCACTATTTTCTGAGTGAATAACAATATGTACCTACCACCGGACCGACCGTGCTGCCCTCAACCGGTCGAAGTAAGCATATTCGGCAAAAAGTTACGCTAATTACCCACAGTTTTGAAATAATTATCTAGTTTCATTTATATTTAATATATTAATAAGTTTTAACTCATCCATGTAAAAATATGTTTAAACCTAAGTTTTACTATTATTATTGTTTTATCCTGCGCTTCAAATAGTCTTTGTATTATTTCAGTGCATTACCTTTATTAGGTAAACATAGTGAAATGCGTTTAGAGTCAGTGCTAAGACTTTTGTGCTTTCGTATTATAGTGTGTTCTTTTGGACTTAGAATAGTATATTTATAGAACGTAAAGTATAAACTCAGTGTAAAATGTTTGTAAAGGTAAGATAGCCTAAGAACTTGTGTTATTTATGGTTGTACACAATTAGAATAAGATCTTATTGTATGCACTTTATAATCTTATGTTAATAATAAAGACTTTTAAAATCATCAATCAAATCAATAGTCATTTATTCGAACTACATTGAAAATCATCACTTTTGAATGTCGAAATTACATATTTTCACCACTTTTTAGTGCTTTGACTGGGAAGAAGAAATGGCGCAATAAACTCCCCAGCAGCACAGCTATCTGTTCAGTTAGAAGAACTTGATTGAAGTAATTAACATTACGAAATACAAAACACTAAATTAGATAAATTGCCATAGTGTCATAATAAAAACATACTCAAGTACTTACACGTACCTGCTACACTTTTTAGGTATATAGTGCTCACATAGTTATAAACAATACTAAGAGATTAATTTATTAACAATGCAAAGATAGTTTTCATAATGTTCAGTAGCTCCAACAATATTTACGAATGCTTATCAATTACTTTCAGAAACAGAAGTAGTAGTAGATAAACTGAACTCCATGCAAGATGAGTCTACTTTAGCCAGTCTGAAACATGGTTGAACTAATTGATCTCTATTGCTAGCGTTATAATTCTACCTTTTTTTTAAAGATGTCGAATATTCCTTCCGTACGGTCTTTGATTAACAAAACCTAACCGTCCCTTGAGGAATCATGAATTAAGACCTTAGTGCAATCGTAATTAATCACCTTCGCCGACGCACTGGTGTGAAATACCGAAATGCAAATAATTGGTGTATACATTGGCAGTATAACCTTTCCTAAATACTTGGGAAACCACTGTTGAATGTATATGCTGTTGGTGTTCGTTTAAAAATAAATTAATACCAGTTCCATTATATATTTTAACAGCGTGATTGTGCGAAAATGAACGATAAGTGTTAGAATACAAGGTGTTAATGTTTGAGAGTGTTGCATCGAAAGTAATAACTAATTTCAAGAAAACATTAAATAGAGTTAATTTGGTATAGTGGTTAATGTTTCGAGTATAGATCGAGTATTGTGTAGTCTAACTTTTGACTCAATGTGTGCAGGTCGTCTCACTAGTAAAATACCGTCATTAATTAGTGGCTAATGGCATCCAACTGTGGGGCTGTACTAGGCCGACCAACATCAAAATGATGCAAACATTCCAAAATAAGGTACTCAGGAGCATTGTTAACTCGCCCTGGTTTATAAGAAATGACGACCTCCATCGTGACCTTAAAACGGAACCCGTCACAAACATAATCAAAAAGTTTGCTGAGGCCCAGGAACACCGACTTTTTTGCAATATATTATTTATACAAAAATCAACACAAATAGCTGCAGAGTTGTTACTGGCTGCAAGTTCTGCTAAGATATCTTTCATTATTGACACAGACATTTTCCTTCTAGAAACAGATGTGAACGTACACTATAACATGCCCATCTAGCTCAACACAGGACCGTTGGACGCAAATTTTCCCGACGGGTTGATGACAATATGTCTTTCCTGTTCAAAACCGTAAAAGTCGTTTTATTAACACATCTTTATACGAAGCGACTGGTTGGTTTTGAACGAGAATAAAATGATAACTGCTTTTATAATTATCTCGTCGAATATTTTTCACGAGAACATGAAAAATATTTAAACAACCATGACTGTTTGTCATACTAACAAGTACGAATACATTGAGATAATATTATTTAAACATATTATTCTCGTAATTTAAGGTTGGTGTTAAAACTTTGAATACTATTGAAAAATTTTGTAACTTATTTTATTTTATTTTATTTGAAAGGTACACCAACGACCTATTCACTAGAAACATTAAAACAATAAAATATTACATATGCATTGAGGTATGGTGAATTAGTCACTTACAGGCGTACACAGCACTTACATAAAAAAAAATTTGAATCAAAGGACAAAACATTAAGTAAAACACAACAACCTATGTCGAAATTAGAAAAAAACAATATTAGTTTAAAAATTAAAACATTATATTAAAAAAATATAAAAAAAAAAAAAACAGTTAAATGAAATTCAAAATCTTTGGTAGAACGCGATAACGAGTGCAATAAGAGAACATTCTAAAACTGTTAAAATGACAAGCTTAGGTGGCAAAAGACCAAAACAATAAAAATTGTAAAAAAGTAGGTAGGTTATGAATTACGATTCGTCGCTAATAGTTAGAAGTAATAGTAGTAACTTCTAAAAATAACTGTATAAAAATTACGAAAAAGTTGAACAGATGTGTTACCACCCACAGATCCCAAAAATGACATGACACTAACACTAAGATAACGGCAGATATCATTTTGTTCGCCGAATACGGCGAAGTGTGTGCAAACACAGGTGCACTCCTTCTTCTCACTCTCTCATAGTCCGATGAGACGGCAATCCCACACGGCCGGGAAAGGATTAGGCGCAGAACCAACGCGACGGTATTTTAAGGCTTCTACAGACAGGCGCGTCGCGAATGCGCAACACGACTGACTGAGGCAAAGCGACTCTCGTAGAACAATGTCTATGGAAACTTCATTAAAATGTTTATACAAGAGTCGCGTGCATTCCGAGGTCGTTGTCACATCGTTAACTTCCTAACTCCATCCCAGGCTGCTAATGCTGGGCATTTCTTGACAGAAAAAACTTACTTAAATAACAATTTTTAACCGACTAGGGATTCCAACCAAAGGCGTCTCGTGGTCGCGCTCATGAGACCAACGCGACGGGGCAGACTGTTAGGAGTAAAGCAATATTCCGATAAAAGGTAAATCTTCCCATAAAAGTATGAATTCTTCCAAGATATTTAGACACTTACTTTTGTTTTATTTAAAATGAGTTTCAGAATACCACAAAATGAATCCAAAAACACTTTAAAAACAAAATGCCCTTACCTGTATTATAAAACACGAGTTCTTCACGCAAGGTCTTCTTGCCAAATGTTTAAAATCTGTTCTCAAATCTCAAATCCTCTCACATACTCGTATATCAATGTCAACAAATGCGTAACTTGTTTTTACTTAGAGATAATTTAACACAAGATACGAAATAATAATTATCGTTTAGTTACAGATATTGATAACAATTCACATCGAATACAGAAATGAAACTCTTTTTTAAACCACTTCTTAAAAAAGGAGTTTTGTTCATAATTGAACAAAACAGGTTCAATTATGAACCTGTTTTGAAAATTCTTGTTTCATTTGTTAGAAGAAGCTGGCTGGGTGGTCCCATATAAATTTGATTAACTTTGCTTAGGTCGTTTTTGAGTTACCTTCAACAATGTATTATAATAAAACGTATTTTTTGTATTGTGTAAATATTTTCATTTATTTGTTGCACACAAAATAAATAGCGCAATACTCGAAAGTACGTTGATGTTTTGGCGCATTTTTGTCCTATTTTCGACGAAATATAAATAGAATTCGCGAAGATAGGAAAACAATTATTAGATAAAATTAGCTTAATGTAACCACCACCAATAATTACCAGGCCTCTCAGAAAGTTATAGTCAATTTAGAAAATAAAACAATTTCAAAATTTCCCTCCGCATTGTTTGCGAACTAATTTAAATTATCGTGTCTAATAAAATAATTTATCTGCGTCGGGAACATTTTCGCGCCTTAATTTTATACGATTTGAAGTGTCGCCTGAATTCGGACGAATCGTACGATATACTGCAAATGGCATTCATGGATGAAGGCTCTTCTAAGTCAACCGTGTATCGTTGATATAACGAATTCAAGCGCGGTCGACTAACTTTGGGGGATGAAGAAAGAAGTGGTCGCCCTTTGAAGGCTGTTACGGAAGAAAACGTGCTAGCAGTATTAAATTAATCAAAGACAATAGGCGAGTTACGTAACAAGAGATTCACCACACTACTGCACACTACTGCAGGTTGGATCGGGAAGCCTACACGAAATTCTACAAGTGCATCTTTGCGTGAGGAGGATAGTTTCACGCTGGGTGCCGCACAACCTCACGGTGAGGTCCTCACCGATGCTCAGAAGCAGGCCTGGGTGGCACGGTGCGGTGACATGGTAAACAAATTTGAAGCAGGCTCGTTTCGGCGTGCTTACGATATCATTACTGGTAAAGAGTCTTGGATTTGTTAATACGATCCAGAAACGAAGCGCCAGTCGACGGTTTGGGTGTTTCAAAATTAATCAAGGCTTACCACAGTGAAGCGATCTAGAAGCTGGGGGAAGATTTTGATAGCGAGCTTTTCCAGTTTGACTGGCTACTTGGTGTCAATTCCTTTACGGAACCAAAGAAGCATCAACGATGAATGTTAAACTACCAAATACTTGGCAGAAGTTTTCTCTGTTTTGATCAACAAGCGACCAAACACAGGGCTCCGCGGGCTACTGCACCGCGCTCAAAACGAGGGACTTCCTGGACTGCACGATGTTCTAACTCCTGGGTCCTTACAGCCCTGACCTAGCACCGTGTGACTTATTTTTATTCCTGAAAATAAAAATCTGCTCAAAGGGAAACAATTTTCGTCGCCGCAAGATGCGATGTAAGCGTCCGAGCTGGCTGTAAACGAAGTGTCTACGGAGACTGGAAAAAGTTTTCGAAAACTGGATTAGACGCATGAAACTTTGTATAGAGATTAGTGGGAAAGTACTTTGAAAAGATAAAAAAAATACCTATATAACATTTATTTTTATTTTCATATCATTAACATAATTTTGTATATATTTGACGGGTCCAAGAAGCCTGACTGTAGCTCAAATCAGTCATGTTTAACCCTTTTGCACCTTAAATTGAAATAACTGCACCACCACCTGTCACCTGCTGCTGCTGCAAATATAAAACAAACTTGGTAAAATCAGAACAAGACATACAAACCTGTGCATAACTTTCTCGTTCTTTCGCGACTTCGTCCGCTTGGATTTCGAAAAAAAAAATCCTATGTTTGTCAGACATAATTTCGGCTTCTTATGGTAAAACATTTTTCAAACAGGTCCATTAGTTTCGGAGAAACAAAAAATCAAATCTTTCCTTTTTATATTATTAGTGTAGATTTTTCGAATACTTAATATAGCACACCGAAAATGTAAAAAATATTAGCATAGAAAGCCTGCCAGCTTCGGGAAGAAAGTCTAAGTAACCGCTATGTTGGGTTCCAGAGGGAGACACCTTCTCACAATAAGTACCTACTGAATCCAAAAGTATTGCTTTCAAAATCAAGCCCTTGATCCAGCCGTCCAATGAGATTAGAGCCTCTTGAGATGGATGTTGCTCGTGATAAGTTCGGCCGTTCACTGCTATAAAGGATGTGTACGGAGAGGTTGCCCGCGTCAGCTGCGCGGTTCATCTGGGTGCCAGCCGGGCCACGCATTAGTACGGCAGGCCGCATGTCAGTTAAGCAGTAACAAAACCAGTACTAAGCTGGCCCCTTATTCAATTAAAACTCCGTACAACGCTAGCCCCGCTGAAGGTCAAGTGTTGCCACTGACACGCATTTTAATGTAAGAAGCGTTACCATGGGTCCTAATGAATGATCCAGTCTACATTTTAATACAAAGCGAACTGCGAAGCTAAGTACACGTTCATACCCTTGGGATATCCCTTGAGCTGCTGTGGAGTAGCGCCTTAATAATTGCGGAGTACATATCCCATGTCGACGACTTCAAGTACTAAGTCAAGATTTTTGCTGGATGTATGTGTCTTGACCTTCACGTTCATAGCAGCGGTGTACACCGGCATTATGCCCGTAGGGCGTAAGAGCCAGCCAATTGTCATCAACCGGGCTCCAAACCAGATCAGTTAGGCAGTTGCGCCATGTATAATACTGGTATGCAGCTGCATCTGGTGGGACTGAAAACCGACTTCAACATTGTTGGAAAAAGGTTAGGCAGATGATGATGATGATAGTGATGATGATGGTGATGATGATGATGATGATGATGAAGCAGTTGCTATAAGCTGCAATTGAATGCGAAGATTGAGTAGCGTCTACAAGAGAAACCGGTATATTTTACATATTTATTTTTATCATACCTACCTACTTATCATATTCTGGTGTTGTTTGTTTAATTGTTATGATGAACTAAGTAAAACTGTTTGTCATCGTATCTTGCAAATTGCTCTATTTCTGTTCATACAATCTGTAGCGATAAGACCGATTTTTGTAGTTATGGTCAACAAAAGTGTCTAATGGAAATGTAAACCAGAAAAACGTACCTGTGGATGCCAATGCTCAATTTGAGCGTGCTTTGATATTATTATTTGAATTCTTAAAAACCAGAAATTACAATTTGAAATCGCCTTTATGTTTTGCTTTTGACAATTGCGATATTTTTTTTTATTATAACCTCACTTTCGTCGACGATTTTTGAATTTAAGTTTAATATTTAGAAGAAAAAATAATCGACAACTGGTGCACTATGAAGTTGCATCCTTCTAAATACAGATGAATGCGTGTGTAAGAATTAAACCCTGAACTGTGATAGAATATCATGAGCTACATTTGAAACATGCAAAATATATTAATAGTCGTGTGTTTTGAAGCTTACGTTAACTTTTCAGTTATATTGTTCTCCCTCACTCGAATCGATAGGCAGACAATTCGACACGACCGTAGAGAGATCAAGCGCAGGACCTACAACGCTTTTACGTGTTTTTCGAGGCACCGGGAAAGTCACATCACCAAGTTCCTAACTCCTGGCTGCTTTATTTTGGAATGCCATTAAAGCAATATTAATCTACTTATAGATACATAACAACACTTAGCCCGACCTGGACAAGACCTCGACAGGGCCACATGCTCAGCAGTAGCGGTTACAACCAGTTGCGTTTTCATTTATGAAAATAATAGGAAAAATACAATTTTCTCGTCAATTTGTGAATTTTGTCAGGTTTCGGTAATGAGTGATTAGCTTAGCTAAGCTAAGCTAGCTAAGGTTAATTCTTCACCTTTTAATATAAAAAATATAATTTAATATTTAATTATAATTATATGGAGCAGTGGTGGCCTAGTGGTATATAGTTGTAGGTCGTGAGTTGGAACCCAGACAGGCGCTTTATTTTGTGTAAATAATTTCATGACTACTGCACTCAAAACGGTGAAGGAAAACATCGTGAGGAAACCGGTATATCCTAGAACCAAAAATTCGAAGACATGTGACCGCAATCCGCACTGAGACCGCGTGGTGGATTACGGCTCAGTCCCTCTCATAGAGAGGAGGCCTGTGTCCGCGCAGTGGGAACGTTATATGCTGATTATGCTCTAATAATAATTGATGTGGTGTTTTGAACTTTTGAGTGATGAAGCAATGTTATAAAATTATTTAGTAGTTTAAATCAGACAATTTTTTAAAAAACCAAAATGGTTTCAGTTTGATTTAAAAAGTTTATTATATGCAGAGCAAGTCTTACAGTGGTGTATGTAATCTTTAGGTGGCTTTGAGCAAATGTCGTCATTTTGTGAATTACGGTGTTAAGATTTTTCGCAGAAGAGTGTCACTCGTTCGTTTATTAAAAATAAGAGATAATTTGAAATAAATAGATTTTTTTGTAACAAGATCGTCGGAAATAAAGTAGTTTTGTAGGTAGATGCTGTGTTGTAGTTCAGTAGTCTGGATTTGGGTCCCTCCCCCCTGGTACCACTCCCATGAAAAGGTAACGCATCGTTCTTGAGAAAACTAATTATTGTAACCTAACCTCAAAACACTTTAATGTCGCTTCGGCAACGTCTCCGGCGCTGCGGGAAGTGCAACCCCTTCGCCCGGAGCAGCGGCTGAGGCTCGCATGGGTGCCCATGCTTTGTTACAGCGGGAGGGGGCTGACTTCCCTTCGCGCCTCCAGATTTTTATAAACACTCTAGGGGTAGGAGCCAAAAGACTACGTGGAGTCGGGGTGCCCCGATTCAGTTTTGGAACAGTGTCAACCTATTTAAACCAGTAAGTGGGGGTACACTAACTTCACACAACTTGGGGAGAAACGGAATGAACGTAAACAAATGACACTGACACATGACACAAATAGCGTTTTTTTACGTTCCGATTCATATATTTTGCACGACATTTTACACCACAGACAATACACTAGTACAGATTTGGTTGTTAATCACCGATTTTAACATTTCGTTACGCTGTTTATCTAATTTGAGGTTAGAAACAATTTAAAAAAATGATCCCTCTAAGGTAAACAGACACAAAAAGTACCTAGACAGTGAATTATGTGAAATTGATAAGTTTTCTGTAAGGCTAGTATATCGGTTTATAGTTGAGTAAGATTAGATTAGGATTCTATTAACAAGATCTTTAAATATTATATTGTTTTGTCAAGGTACAGTAAGTGATCATTTTGTAAATGATTAATGATTTTATTTCTGTAAGTAGGTTTGTACAAACACTTTTACACGTCAATCATATTTTAAAAACTTGATGAGATCGGCGTTTCCTATCTGACCACTCTGAGAAGAAAGGCCGAAACTAACTCAGAAGTCAAAGTCTCTTTTAAAGTCCAGACATAATCTTGGTCGAATCATGTGAAGACCACGTAGATTGGTGTCTAAAATGGTCTTTTGAGGAGAGAAACACACAGAATGAGTGGACATGTCCAGTCAGTGCACGCATTTGTCAGTAATCATGCAGCTCAACACAGAACTTAAGGAGCTCAACGATTCAACGAACATTACTAAAGAAAGGACATTTGGATAGGCCGCGTAAAGTAATCAAACTGCCAGACCACGATTAAAATTAACTAAAAAAGAAAAAACATTAAAAAAAACAACAAATACACATTATCTTCACATTCATTCGGTTCGGTTCGGGTAATATGATTCCGGGATCATTTAATCCTTCAGTAAAATTTTAAGTAAATGTGGTTTATTTTGGCAAAAAAAATTACAAACACTGTTTCTTATAATTAATCTTTTTAATAATAAAAATTTAAGCAACTTGAGTAGGGATGATGACATTTTTTTATTTTTTATATCAAAATAATGTTTGTTTCCAAAATGGTTATAACAATATTGTAAACAGTGTAAAAGCTTAAAAAAATGCCAAGTTACAAACCTTTTAAAATAAGTATTAGACAAGTACAGCACTATCGTAGAAGTGATGTCACGACTAAGTAACTTCATACTAGCGCCATACATTGTTCGCACTGCGCGACAAGGACGGGATTAATCCCCTCAAAAACTTTAAAAGCGTGTAGCTTCTTCATACTTACATCAATTTAAAATATTCTTTTGATTATCTAATCTTTACTATGCCTTCTTTGAAATTATCTTATTTTTTTTGACATTTTTAATATTAGTCATCATCCCTATTACACTGTGTTCTGTCCTTGAAATCATGAAAACTATGAAGTAACGCGCAGGTACTGGCACCCAACTACGAACTCAACAAGATAAGCACTAAACAAAATGTTAATTGAAAAATTTTATCACACAATTGACGACTAATTCCTTAGTGATAAATCACTGACTGATTGACATGCTACTAATCCATTTGACATTTTATTTTATCTTAATAACATCTGTCATTTCGTTATCATTATGACATTTATACTGTAATTCAAATGATTTGCAATTTTTGTATTAATTACATTTTTACTTTAATTGAAACGAAGTTACTATTTCTTAATTTTTTTTGTATGTTGTAGTTTTATAATATATAATTACTTAATTGTTATTTAAAATTACAATGTCTTTTAAATTTGTGTAAGTTAAACACGATTTGCATGCCCGTGACGGTAGAAGATGGAAAACTATTAAAAACGAAAACATCTATGTACTAATTACCCATGTTTGCAAACGAATAAATGATTTGATTTGATTTTAAGCAAAAAACATAAAACAACTAGTGGTGCCCTCTCCGGTAACTCATTTACGTTTTAGTGCTTCCGCTATCCGCCACGGGTTTTCGTTCCTCAAATATAAAATAAATTAAATAGTCTCACGTGTTTATTGGAAAAAGTGTCTATACGTACTATAGTTATATAGTATAATTATGATAATGCCGAGAAAACGGTACAGTGATGACGATATTGAGACCTACGTAAATCGAAAAATTTAAAAAACTTTTTCTCGATCTTCCTGATCGAGAAAAAGTTAAAGAAAAGACATCAACAATGCATCATCTTCGCCAATTAGTACAAATGAAATAACAACAACATAACATAACATCACGCCTTGTTTCCCCGAAGGGTTGGGCAGAGGTGTACCTATAGTACACCCACATTTCGCCAGTTATGTTTAAGTCCCATGTAATAGGGGGCGAGCCTATTGCCATCTACCGGGCACAAATCCAGACTTCGGGCTGCTACTGAGAAATTCCAGATAGAAAAACCCAATAACACGTTGCCCGACCTGGGAATCGAACCCAGGACCTCATGCTCAGCAGTAGCGATTGCGACCACTAGACCAACGAGACAAATTACGGTGAAATTATGTACTATTCTAAATTGGAGAAAAATACATATTTTTCTCTGTAGGTATGTGGTTACCCACATTGTCAATTACATCTATGTTGGTCGTGAACATTATTAATATGGAATGTGTCCGCCAATTGATTACAACGGAACTGTGTAGGTACAGTATATGGATTAATCCCAATTTATAACTTAAGGGTCCGACGAACAAAGCACATAATAGCAATTCGAAACTCAAAAAACTCGCTCGATTTTTATTTTGGAAGCAAAAATCAATTTTAAAACAGGAAACTAGAGTTTCCTGTTTTAAAATAGATTTTTGCTTCTGCTGGCAACTGCAGTAGCCAAGATTGTTTTTTTATTAAATGACTCAAAACTGCGTAAGGCTTATTACATGTTATTTTAAACAGTAAACGAATAGATTATTTACCATCTGGGCCCAAGATTGCAACATGACAGATATAAATTTTATTGAGGAATAATAAGTGAAGTTGCGAGTCGGATATTTTGTGTTTTAATTGCTTTTTTGTTATTGTACGCAGCGCGTGCTTCGTGAAAAAATGTCGAAAGTATTCTATTTTAATATTCATTACTAATGTTATGGTACCAAAATAAGCTAAAACCCTGTTCCATGATATTTTAATATTTTATTCATTGATACTAAGTTAAATGTGCGTGAAATGTTCCAAAATCGAGAGTGTACGCGTCGGTGAAGTTTTTTGTTTACGTATTTTAAAGTGGTAATTTATTGTAATTACTAAAGTCTGCGGGAAACCATGTGTGTTACTATAATGTATTTATCAAATTAAAGCAAATATTCTTCGTAATTTTATTTTGAAATCGCAAAATGTATCATAGAGTGGTTTAATATGTCATTGTACTTTACTCAATATTATATGCACAATCTATAATACACAGTAATTTTAAGCAAATTTACAAAATAAAAAAAAACCATTCACAATTTAAAAAATTGCGTCAAAAAATTCATCCGCATCGCTGTCGACTGGTAATGTTCCCAAAAGACTGGCAGCGTTGCCACGTTGTATGGCAATGCTTAGCCTCTGGCCAAGGTAAAAGCTAGCCCTTGGGTCACGGGAAGTGTCAACCAGCCGTTTACAAACTTCCTTAAAGAAGACCATGAGCGCACGGACCCCACGGCCCGAGGGTTTCAACCCCAAACGGCTCGAAAATATAATTACCGATAAGGTTATTATACTTACGCCGCTTGAGGTTTTCCGCAGCCGCAGCAGCAGAGCCAGCACAGCTCGCCGAACCAGAAAGGTGGGATGGCGCAAGAGTGTCGACACACGTTGCATCCCACACTAGAGGCCTACCCACCTTCCATGGAAATAAAGACATGCCGTCCGGTCTCTTGCCATCGTCGCGTGCCAAGCCAATGGGTTCTAGTACAGCTGGAACGCCGACGGTGACAAGAGCTCGTCGGATGATGTCGTTAATGTTGGCGTGCCGCGCTAAGCGACCCGCACTTCGGCTGCAAGACAGGCCGTGATGTCCGAGACTGTTGACAAATTCGCCACAGTGACAGCGATGAGGAGAACAACAAGGAGCTCCTAGTCGCAGGGAAGCAGCGAGGCGGAAAGTGGTGTCATCGAACAAAGTGCCTATGTTCGACGACGGTAGTGCATGAAGCCACAGACCTGACTCCCATTTACCCACAGCCAGCAGGCGCACACGCTCCGCAGAAGTAGCAGACGAGTTAATTAAATTGTCCTGTATTACTCTGCAGAGCGGCTCATCCCAACGTCTCTGGGAAAACGGTTTGTCGGGTAGATCAGAGTTCGGGCAAGCGAGTCTCCAGGCATCCATAGCCTTGGTGAAGCACGGCACATCAAAATTAATCAGTGTGGAGGTAAGAATTTTCCTGATTAATTTCTCAGTACCATGGACCGAGGATAGGAAAGCCGGTAAACTAATGCTAGAAATTTTGCGGACGCCGAGGCCTCCCATACGAATGGGAAGAGTAGCTTGTGCCCAAGCTCGGTCGTCCATGGCCACATTTAAAATTGAAGTAAGTGTGTGCCGGATAATTTGGTCTATTCTTTCTAAAAGGTGAGTGTGCTTCCATAAATAGGAAGTGTGAAGGAAATATGTTAATTTAGGGCCGAAACAGCAGTAACGAATTAAGGTGATGGCCGAATGCATGTTAATTTGCAGCAGTCTTTCAGTATTTTTTCCTCAATAAAATCGGGAAAGGAATTTTCAAAAATTGGAGATCCAAGGAGACGAAGAGAGCTTTTTTCAACAATTTTGATTTCTGGAGCTATTGCATTAAATTTAGAAAGTGTCGGTTGTCTGTCAGTACTGTCCGCTAAGAATAGTTCACATTTCGAAAGGTTGAGATCACGGCCAATGTTATGAAGTTCATTTTTTAAGAACTGTAGGTCATTTAAAACAGTTTCTACATCGCCTCCCAAGGTTCCATCATCAAGATACCAAACGTTAAATTTAGAATTTAGCTGCCTAATTATAGGTTGAATAGCTAAACTGAAAATCACTGGCCCGAGTGGATCACCTTGTTGACAGCCAACAGCAGATTCCAAAACGTTGTCCCTATACAGTAATTTTGATGGTAGTCTGTAACATTGCCAAAGGAAACTATAGATTTGGGGTATTTCTTTTTTAGTTTCTGCCAACAAGGTGTCCCTATTAACTGAATTAAAGGCGTTCTTTATGTCAACCTTCAGGATGACCTCGCCTTTGCCAGAATTTAGGTAGGTCGACAAGGCGTGTACGGCAGCCTCACAGCCCCCTTTGGAGCCATAACCTAGCTGGAGGGGCTGAATTTTATTCGAAACCACATCACCATAAAATTTACAACAAATCTTGGCTGCCACACGACGGTGTTGTTTTTTAATTTTACTTTATTTTATCGCAAAATAAAGTAAAATTAAAAAACAACTTCCCTTTTTTCTGTAATTAGATTCTAAATAGAAATTATCATGTTAGAATCTAGTTAGCCCTTAAAAGCGCTAATAAACTGGCCTTTCTCAAATATTTTTTTTTCTAGGTCTAACAGTTTTTGTATAAATCGACTTAAATTGTACATCTAGATTAAGCGGTTAATTGTATAACTGAGAGTAGATTCTTTTATTATTTTAATTCATATTTTCTTTCACAATCATTATAGTTTTTTGTTAAAAAGTACAAATAACTATTCTAGTTTATAAAAATATGTAAAACTTGCACCTATCGCACAACATTTTTCACAATAACACGTTATGAGACTCAAATCGGCAAAATATGCTCGACCTTGAATTTGGTCTTACATAAAATGTTATACACACAACGCTTAAAACAATAAAAAACGTTCCTTTATGGCTTATCTTACCCTCTACTATAAACATTAAACAAAAGTACTACTTGGAGCGATCGTAAATCAAGTTTTGTCGCGCCTACCCGGTTGTGTGTCAAGTGACTTATTTTAATGGCGACTTTTTTTTTATCGAAAGCATGTCAGTCGTTCATAACGACTCGGAAGATATGTCTATATATTAGTAATTAGGTATATTCATGATTTGCTTTGTTTTTGTTGACGACTTTGGGGAATCGTTTGTAAATCTACAGACTAGTAATGCGTTTTTTGGAAATTTCTTTACAATATAAGAGATTAGAATATTTCGAGATCTAGGCCTTGTAGAGAAAATCTAGCAAATAGGTATACCTTTCCTAAATACTTTTGTAAACCAATGTTAAATGTACCTATGTGCTGTTGGTGTTCTTGAATAAATTAAACTTATGGTACTTACTCGTATATATCGTCATCGCTCGCGGTCTTAGGGGGAACCGGCCGACGTCGTACGTCGAGTAAATACAAATTATAGGGATGTTGTCTTTGTTAATTTTAAGCCTGTTTAATTTAATGTATTCCCTTGGTCTCATCTTAAAATGTACTGTACTTACTTTTACCAAACTTAAAAATTGTTACGAAATGTATAAATAATGAATAGAAGTCAAATAATAAAAGTGTTATGCAAAATGAAATAAAAATATTCCAATAATTTATACCTATTTACGCGAAATGAGTACATAAATAACACCGTTCTGAGCTAAGAATAATAAAAATAAAATAAAAGGATTTTGAATAAACACTTATTTTCTTATGTTCATACTTCATAAATATTGTTATTACCATTGTTATTATTGATTCATATATAAAAAAAAAACGAAACGTAATAAAATTGGACAAACGTTACAGTACTAATAAAGAGGAACAGTGTGCTTTAGATAACTTTTCGCGCACTGGATTTTCAACGCACTGCTTAGCGCCGAGAGTTGAAAATCCAACAGTGTGCAGCACTCTGTTGGAATTCTCAATGCTCGGTTTAACACCGAGAGTGCGCGATAAAATCCCGCCGCGAGATATTTACGTCCGTGCAAACATGGTCTTAAGAAAAGGAACAAACAAAGCTCCATAGGTAGGTAGAAAGGTAGGTAAATACTAAATAAATACTACACTAGAAAAATAATTTATACAAAATATACTTAGGTACCTACTAGTGTGAAACTCAAACCAAGAAACTGTACAGTAATATAGCTTATACATCAGAATAACACGTTCCCGGGATTCATCGCTTATAGGAAGGATGAAAGGTCCGCTCACGTGCGATACTGTGGTCTGGCAGTATTGGTGAGACGAACAGTCGTCCATCAGGAAATCCCCTCGACGACACTCAACAATTTTTACGCGCTGGGTGTGCAGCTACACGTAGCCGGCGAGGACATAAGCATATATGCGTGTGACAAGCCGCCCGCGGCCCACTTGGACTTTCCCGAGCTGCGGTCGCTTGTAAACAGTACAACACACGCCACCATCCTCGCCGGTGATTTTAATTGTAAACACCCGGCGTGGAACTCATACAGCACGAATACCGAGGGTAGACGGCTCTTCGCGGCAACGGAAGCCTTCGGCTATACGGTGTCCGGCCCAGAGACGCCCACACACTACCCAGACGCTTTACGGCATATGCCGGACGTGCTGGACATCGTAGTCCACCGAGGGCTAAAATGCCAGATCACGCAACAAGTTATAGACGACGAGCTACAATCGGATCATCAACCTGTAGGTTAATTCACGTAACTAAAGAAGTTCAGTTTTCGTATTATCTACCGCTATCAGCTACGCTCGCGTCAATTTCGCGTCACGCGAGCGCATTATCGGTATTCTCCTACTGCGCGTCATCTATTCGTTTTTTGTAATTATAAAAATTTATGTTGTAATAATTGGAAGGATGTGAGTGTTGAACAGATGGCTGTGCCGACTATTATCGCTCACTTGGCGCAAATCGATACACTATTGCAACTTCTCGCATATACCACGGAGACTGCAACGCGTCATTAGTTGCAGCAAGAGCTTCAAGCGTTCTCTTATCTGAAGAGGAGAGCCCTACAGATATGCGCTCTAACGGGAATGAGAAACGTGTGAAGTTTTCGTCACTACTACCAATCAAGTGTCAAGCATGTGGCAAGCTAGGACACAAACAACTGGATTGTCGCTCGAAGAAGAACGACGTCAAGAAGCCGTTGCCTGTGCCGGCTGGTACGGGCACCGGGCAGCGACCACAAGCCAGCAGCAGCTCACTGGTGTGCTTCAAGTGTGGCACGCCGGGCCACATTGCCAGTCGCTGCACAGCGGGCGGGTCCAGCGCTGCTATACCGGCGTAGAAGTTGGTCGACCTTTGCATCGTCGAGCCTCCATCAGGAACATGGAAACATTTTGGTGAGTGTTTCAAATTTGATTTTGGTTTTGGCGATGAATGTTCTTTAATGAAAGAGAGTATAGTTTGTTAATTTTGGAGGTAGAAGAATTAATGATGAATGAAGATGAAGATGAATTTGGTATAGGCGATACAAATGTTACAAGTACTTTGCATTTGCATTGTCAGGTAGAAATCAACGATTTCATGACGGAGATTCTATTCCACGTTTCCACGCAGCCTATGGGCATCTTATACACAAGCTGCTTACAGTGCCCTTCGTGTCCAATATAACAACGCGTTCAGGGCAGTGTTGGGGCTGCCCCGCTTTTGCAGCGCCTCAGGCATGTTTTTGCGGAAGCGCGCACCGACTGTTTCCACGCAAGCGGTGCGCGTCCTTAGTGCGCAGGGTGCGGGCTAGCTCCAATATTGTCCTGGCGATGATTGCTCAGCGACTGGATTGCCCTTACATTGGGCATTGTTGTAGCAGGCATATAACTGGTGCTTGATTTGTCTTTTTATATAGGTGTGTTTTATGTAGTATTTTGGAAATTTTAATTTTAGTTTTGTTCGTGACATAATCTCATTTTCATAATTTAATTCATTTGACTGTTTAATTATTTTGTATTTTTATTTTTGCTTTGTGAATTGAACATAAATTGATTTGATCTGACATTTTTATATTGTTTATCTGTTATTTATTTACATCATTTCATTAACTTTTATCGTGACATGAATGTCCTCCGCCCTGGGGCGGGCGCCCTGGGGCGGAGGACATCCATGAGGATTTTCCACCCCGGGAACAAAAAAAAAAAAGGTAAGATGCCTCAACCTCAGCCCTCGCTCTGAAGGAGCTGGAGCCCCAGCTAAGAGGACTCTTCAGAGCGTGCCTTGACCGGGGCCAGTTTCCCACTTTGTGGAAAACAGGTCGTTTGGTCCTGCTCAGGAAGGCGGGGCGCCCTGCGGACTCGCCGTCCGCGTACCGGCCCATAGTGCTGCTGGACGAGGCTCTACCTCCGCCGCATCGTTGGGGCTTATCGGGCAGAGAGGTGTGTCACCTACATGGGACGTGATGGCGGAAAGCAGCGCCAATCGTCGTGCGGTGTTCCACAGGGTTTGGTCGTAGGGCCACTCCTGTGGAACATCGGGTACGACTGGGTGCTGAGAGGCGAATTCCCACCGGGCGTAGACCTGACGTGTTACGCTGACGACACGCTGGTCACGGCCCGGGGGAATTCGTACAGGGAGGCAGCGTTGCTGGCGACGGCTGCGGTTTCACAGGTGGTGTGCCACATACGGCGCCTGGGCCTGGAGGTGGCCCTCAACAAGTCGCAGGCACACATCGTGGTCGGGGGGGTCCGGATCGCTGTCGAGCCCATCATGAAATATCTGGGATTGGTGCTCGACAGCCGGTGGGACTTCGGACCCCACTTCCGGCGGCTGGCGCCCAAGTTGTTGGGCGCGGCCGGGGCGCTGTCAACGCGGCTCTACGTGGGGATCGTGCGACCGATGGCCCTTTACGGGGCTACGATCCGGGCGGCTGACCTGACGGCCGCTAGCATCTCTGTTCTTCGAAAGCCGCAGAGAGCAATGGCCGTCAGAGTCATAAGGGGGTATCGCACGATCTCCTACGAGGCGGCTTGTGCACTGGCCGGATTCCCGCCATGGGACCTAGATGCGAAGGTGCTCGCGTCACTTTATCGGTGGCGCGAGGAAGCGAGGGCGCGGGGCGAGCGGCCGATGCAGCGCCATATGGAGCAGCGTCGTTCGCAGCTTCGCGAGGTCCTGGTGGCGGAATGGCGGGACAGGCTCTCACGCCCTACCGCCGGCCTCGTCACCATCGAGGCGGTCCGGCCAGTGCTCGACCTCTGGCTCGGGAGGAGGCACGGCTCCCTGTCGTTTCGGGCGGCGCAGGTTCTCTCGGGGTATGGTTGCTTCGGGAAGTACCTGGGTCGCATAAACAGGGAGCCGGACGCCCGGTGTCACCACTGCGTCGACTGCCGGGAGGACACGGCGTGGCATACGCTGGCAGAGTGTGCCGCTTGGGAGGAGCTGCGCCGTGCCCTCATCTCTGAAGTAGGCAGTGACCTGTCGCTGCCGGCCGTAGTGAGCCGGGGTTGCGGAAGAATTATGTGTTCCCACGACCCCGGCGTAGGTGTGAGATGGAACACCGGGGTGGTTTTTAGTCAGTAAGAGTCTGACAGACCCCTCCGCCCGCCCCAGGGCGGAGGACATCCATGAGGATTTTCCACCCCGGGAACAAAAAAAAAAAGGTAAGATTAAACCAAACAAGCGAAAGATAGAGGCTTTGTCATGTTTACCTTCACCACAGACACTTACGCAGGTAAGACAATTCGTAGGTTTGGCTACTTACTTTCGTCAGTTCGTACCGAACTTTTCCCGCCTCATGGGTCCGATCTATAGATTGACATCTGGAAAGGCTTTGTTCGAGGGGACACCCTGCCGTGAAGAAGTTAGAAAGAGGGTTATAAAATACTAATTAGTGATCCAGTGCTCATGATCTTCGACCCGCAGCATCCAGTGGAGCTTCATACCGATGCCAGTTCAGAGGGTAATGGCGCGATTTTGTTCCAAGTTGTAGAAAGTAAACAACATCCTATTGCCTATAAAGCGCCTAGCAAGCGCACGATACCATTACCACTCGTACGAGCTGGAGACGCTAGCAGTCGTTAACGCGGTGAGACATTTTAGACAATACCTGCATAGCCGAAAGTTTACAGTAGTAACGGAATGTAATTCTTTGAAGTCATCACGAAACAAAATCGACCTGACACCGAGGGTACACAGGTGGTGGGCATTTTTACAGACGTTCGATTTCGACGTAAAATACCGTGTCGGTAAGCAAATGGCGCACGCTGATTTCTTCTATCGTAACTTATTGCCTCTACCACCAAAACAACAAGCTTGTAGAGTTGAACAGAAGCAAGTAAACGTTACCGAATTGTCTGACAACTGGCTTCTGGCAGAGCAGCAGCGAGATGAAGAGATCAAGAAAACTCTCTGATCAAGAGCAAGGACTGGTCAACGACGACGTAGCTAAGACGTATGAGGTAAGATCAGCTATACTTTACCGTAAAGTTCAACGTAACGGTCGGACGAAATGTTTACCTATCGTTCCTCGTGCTATGCGTTGGTCTGTCATCAATAATATCCACGAATCCATTATTCATCTAGGATGGGAAAAGACGCTCGAGAAGCTGTAGTGCTGCTGAGTCGCTACGTAAAAAGGTTTGTAGATAACTGTGTCATCTGCAAGATAGCGAAG
Source organism: Dasypolia templi (assembly GCA_963555695.1). Classification (NCBI taxonomy): domain Eukaryota; kingdom Metazoa; phylum Arthropoda; class Insecta; order Lepidoptera; family Noctuidae; genus Dasypolia; species Dasypolia templi. Next base: position 6,179,626 of record OY743155.1, on the reverse strand, counting down.
TCGCACTCAGGTAAACTACAGGTAGAACTTCACCCTATACCCATGACATAGATGCTACAGGAAAGCTGAGTAGCAAGACTGATAACAAGGAGTACGTGTTCGTGATGATCGACGCATTCGCCAAGTACGTATTGCTGTTTCACAGTAAAAACACTGACGCCAAAAGCAGCATCAAGGCCGTGTCGGACGGCGATGCACTCTTTGGCTCTCCTGTACGAATAATCGCTGATCAGGGACGGTGCTTTTCATGCAAGGAGTTTCGCGACTTCTGCCAAGTTAAAAACATCAATGTACACCTAATTGCGACTGGTTCATCTCGTGCGAATGGTCAAGTGGAAATGATAATAAGTGTGCTTAAGTCAATGTTAACTGCGATAGAGACTTTAGAGATATGAGGAACAGGGTGTAAAGTTCACTCATACTCTTTAGAAAAGGGAGGATCCTCCGACCAGATGGATGTCGTATCTGGTGGGCAACTGCCCGATGATTGTTGTCGGGAAGTTGTATATATGCTATCTGCGCGGTAAACTCTGCTTGCGCGATGCAGGATTGATGCGTTTGTTCGCATGTGGCGGTGTAGATGCCGCCACATCACTCCACTCCGAAGACCGGAGGTCGATAGTGGAATAAGTCTTGTATCTTACGATGCTTGCCAATGCCAGTTGGGTTCCAGTGGGTTGGAACCGGGTGTCGCATAGTTCGCGGTGAGTCGGCACTGTCTGCGAAGATGCCCCAGTGAGTCGGGGTGGCTGACTGCGGATGTCGACCAGGAGAGGGATTAAGCACTCTGCTTGTGGACCGGCCGAATGTGCAGTGTGCTGTGCCAAGGTTGCTGATGAGGCTGAAGGTGATGACCAGGTATGCGCTTGCGCTGCATGCTGATGGTCAGGACAACTGTTCGAGCCGTGGTTGCTGGCTGGCTTTGTGACTTGCGGGAGTGATGATGATGACGTCACGCTGAAGTAGTTGCACGAAGGCTGCGCTGGCGTTCATACTCGGGGTCACCAGTGAAGAGATGATGTTCATCACGTCGGGGTCACCAGTGAAGAGATGATGTTCATCACGTCGGGGTCACCAGTGAAGAGATATGAGGAACAGGGTGTAAAGTTCACTCATACTCTTGGAAAAGGGTGGATCCTCCGACCAGACGGGTGTTGTGTCTGGTGGGCAACTGCCCGATGATTGTTGTCGGGAAGTTGTATATATGCTATCTGCGCGGTAAACTCTGCTTGCGCGATGCAGGATTGATGCGTTCGTTCGTATGTGGCGGTGTAGATGCCGCCACATCACTCCCCTCCGGAGACCGGAGGTCGATAGTGAGCTAAGTCTGTCTTGGTGAACCTTGTTGGTCCTTTTTCTTGAATGCGCTAATCAGCGGCTTATGATCGGTGTATACCGTGAAGCATCGTGCTTCCACCATGTGGCGAAAATGCTTGATGGCCTCGTAAATTGCGAGGAGTTCACGGTCATAAGATCACGGTCACGGTCACGGTGATACAGATCGGTCGTGGCAAGACTCGCTAGGAGATGTACAGCTAGCTCTAAATTGTATGGTTAATCGCGTTACAAAAGCTAGTCCATTAGAACTTTTGATAGGTAAGGTAACACGTCCACTTCATTTAATGGCTAACGACAATGACGACATTATAGATCTTGATGATATTAGGAGATTAGAATCCGAAGGCATTGAGAAGTCTAAGCGTTATGATAAAAATATCTTTGATAGTACAGAGGCAAGCGCAAGTAGGTTCTCTGTCGGTGAATTCGTGCTTATTCAGAACGAGGAGCGTAATCAAACTAAGCTTGACGTGAAGTACAGAGGGGCATTTCAAATTGTTGAAGTGTTAGATGGCGATCGGTACGTTTTGAAATCACTAGTTAACAAGCGTGTAAGTAACAAATACGCTCCGTGTTCGGAAGATGCCCGAGGGCCAAGTACCAGTTGAGATTATAGATGATGAAGTGGCATCACTTTAGTTTGTGTAAACAGGTTATCGGTTCAGTGGGTCGGAGACTATACCAGAGTATCGTAACCGTGGCCCGTTGGAAATCGGTATCTGCTCAATGAGTAGTCCGTGGGTACGAGGTAGGCGGTAGCTTTGGGTGGTATAGTCGGGTTTTGCCTAGAAACAAAGACCATAGAGTCATGGGATGACTCGGTATTCCTGTGGGGAATAGTGTGTGTTGTTGACCATGAATGAGATACCTGAAGTTATGTTTTCGTTGATTAATTTTGTGTGAAATCGTTGTACTTGGTCTCGGTAATCTGAGAAGTGCGAGTAGATAGTTCCAATTTGAAATTAAATAGCCTAGTTGTTAGTTTATAATTTTAATACTATTTGCAAATTGCTTGTGAAATAAAATAGACTTTAAAAAGTCAAGTCTCTTTTAATTGCCTCATCAGTCTTCAAATGGGTCAGGATTGGACGAGCAGATACTGTGTGCCTGTGTGTCTGCGTTGATTTATGTCAGCCGACCTGTATACGTATAGGTGGCATAGTTCAAGTAACCCGTCGACAGTCCACAAACTCTCCTCCAGTGGCTCCTCGTGCCACATCCCGGAAACCACGTCGGCTCGTGGGCTAAACCTGGAGGAGGGGCTCGGGAACAACATCTCCCGAGCTGCTCGGTTGCCCTCCGAGTTGTGTCTTGGCTATGTCTACAGCAGTCCACCGCCGGTGGCAAGATACCTAGGCAATTGTAGGAAGGCCTTAAAGCAGTAATAAGGGCTTTGTTATTGCTTGCTAGTCTACTGCATCCAGCTCCCCTCCGGTCGTAGCGGTTCTCCGTTCCACTGGGTCCAGGGGGGCAAGGACGAGAGAGTGCTCCTGCGTTTGCGCGAACGTTTGAGCACTTTAATATATCCTGCGCATCTGACCGTTTATGTTTATGGACTCCGATCTGGCAAAGTCTGGTGGCGATGGGCTGAGGTAGAAAGGTTCGGTTGGATGCAAACTGAGCTTTGTCCAAGGTCTGCACATCAGCGGTTCTGGGGGTGTGAGTACACACCGTGGTCGCTTTTACTCTGAACTGGGGGGACAGGGTAAATTCGGCAGCACCCAGAATGACAAAGCAGCCCTATTTAGGGAAGCACTGCTTTCCCCGCTCAGCCGAGGAGGGGGCTAGAAAAGGTGCCCTAAAAAAGTGCTCACCCCAAAAACCTTAGGATAGTAGTAACCACGGCTGCTTCCGCATCTTTGAAACTCGTGGTCGACGCAACAATAATAAAAATAAGTATATTACACCATCTTTATCACATAATTTGACATTTGGCTCGTGGAATGTGCGGACTCTGCTTGACCGTGATGCTAACGCCTGCCCGGAACGTAAAACTGCCATCGTAGCTCGGGAACTTCGTCGCTATAATGTTGATGTGGCTGCTATCAGTGAAACACATCTGGCTGACGAAGGTGAACTGATCGAACATGGCGGTGGCTATACTTTTTATTGGAAAGGGTCCTCCGCTTCTGAACCGAGGCGGTCGGGAGTCGGATTGGCGGTCAAAAATCTTATCGCCAAGAATCTTCAGGAATGTCCTGTTCACATTTCGGACCGCATCACTACCTTGCGCCTCCACTTAAGTGGCCAAAACTACCTTAATGTGGTCAGTATTTATGCGCCGACTCTGGATAGTGCTGACGACATTAAGTGTAAATTTTATGAGGAACTTTCACAGTGCCTTCAGAGGATACATCCTAGAGAGAGCATTTTGGTTTTGGGAGACTTTAATGCAAGGGTAGGCAGAGACTATGAAGCCTGGCCTAAGGTTCTAGGAAGGGATGGAGTTGGAAACATGAATTCCAACGGCCAGTTGCTGCTAAGTTTATGTGCTCAGTATCAGCTCGCAGTAACAAATACTATGTTCCGCCTTGCTGCTAAGCACAAAACGACATGGATGCACCCAAGATCTAAGCACTGGCATCTCATTGATTATGCTATCGTACGACAAAGAGACGTGTCCCAGGTCCTTGTTACCCGTGTTATGCGTGGTGCACATTGCTGGACGGACCATAGACTTGTCATTGCTAGGTTGCGTCTCCGCCTTCGTCGCCCTTGCCGAGCCAGTCAGAGCAAAGCAAAACGGTTAAATGTAGAGAAGCTTGCTGACTTCGAGACGAGGAGGGCCTTTGCGGAGACTGTAGCTAATAATGTTGTGCCGACGATCCCTGTAACTCTTGATATTGATTCTGTTTGGGAAATTCTGTCGTCGTCAATACTGGATGCCGCAGCTGCTACTATAGGTGTAAAACCTCAGCAAAGGGAAGACTGGTTTGACGAAAATGACAGAGTCCTGATGGAAGCAATTGCCAAACACCGAGCTTTGCTTAAGAACAACGAAAGTAGTGCTGTGATAAAAGATAGTGATCGGGAGTTGCGCAAACTCACGAGAGAAGCTAAAGACAAGTGGTGGGGGGAAAAGGCGCAGTATATGCAATGGCTTGCTGACAGTCATCAAATTGGAGAATTTTATAATGAGGTTCGCAAACTTCTGGGTAAATCCAATTTTGTCAAAGTGCCTCTGAAGTCGCTTGATGGTAGCCTTCTGAAAAGCAGGGATGAAGTGCTTAGGCGTTGGTCAGAACACTTTGATAATTTACTTAACGTGGATCGAACTGCAGATCTAATATGAATTAGTGATCTACCTCAACTCCAAGCAGAAAAAGAGCTAGATGATCCCTTATCTCTGGACGAAGTTGTCTGTGCGATAAAAGAACAGCAAAACAAACGTGCGGTTGGCTTGGACCTAATACCAGGTGAGCTGCTAAAATGCGGTGGTACTGAGTTGCACACGCTGGTCTGGGAACTATTTGTTCGCATGTGGGAGGAGGAACAAGTTCCCAAGACATTTAAACTCTCGCGCATTAGGGCCCTTTATAAGAACAAGGGTGACCGAGCAGATTGCAATTCTTACCGCGGCATTTCACTCCTCTCAGTCCCCGGAAAGGTTTTCGCCAGAGTGTTGCTTAACCGCCTAAGGAAACTGTCAGAAAAGATCTTGCCAGAAACGCAGTTCGGTTTCCGACCGGATAGGGGTACTTGCGAGGCAATCTTCGCAGTTCGACAGCTGCAGGAGAAGAGCAGAGAGCAAGGCAGACACTTATACCTTTGCTTTGTCGACCTGGAAAAAGCAGTTGATAGCGTTCCTCGTGAGGCCCTCTGGATAGTGCTGCAAAAATTGGGATGTACGGAGAAGTACGTCTCCTGCATGATGACATGGAGTGTTGTGTAGTGGCAGAGGATGAGCAGTCGCAGTTATTTTCGGTTACCTGTGGCGTGAAGCAGGGCAGCGTTTTGGCCCCCACTCTCTTCGCCCTTTATTTTGCAGTGGTCATCCGTGAAGCCCTTGCGATATCTTCAGAGGGTGTCCGGCTGCGTTTTCGAACAGATGGCAGTCTTTTCAACTTATCGAGACTAAATGCAATCACAAAAGTGTCTCTTGCACATATTGAAGAAATTATGTATGCAGATGACCTGTGTTTTGTGGCAGAATCCCCAGAAGGGCTTCAACAGCTTGTTACGAACCTTCACGAGCAGTGTTCTAAATTTGGCCTAAAGATCAGCGTCAAAAAGACGGAAGTTATGTCTCTGGACGTTCATGGAAATGAGACACTGAACATTAAGCTTGGAGAAGACGTACTGAAGCAGGTTGAAAAGTTTCGATATCTGGGGAGCACATTAACATCTAAGTGTGACCTTGATGCCGAAATCAACAGCAGAATCAATGCTGCTGCTGCAGCTTTCGGTAAATTAAATGCCAGGGTCTTCTGCTCACACGACTTAAAGCGCGCCACAAAAATATCGGTATATATGGCTGTTGTGCTGTCTAACATTTTATACTCTGCCGAAACATGGACACCGTACCGACGTCACATTAAACAATTGGACCGATTCCATCTCAAATGCCTCCGTTCAATCCTTAACGTCCATTGGTCTGATCGAGTGCGCAATACGGAAGTATTGAGACGAGCTAATGTGGGAGGTATTGAGGCGTACCTCATGAAAAGGCAACTTCGGTGGTGCGGCCATGTGCGGTTTGGAAGGATTATTATTACTGTGTGCCGGAATTTTGTATTTTCCAGATTAACAACACATGAGGACGTTTGCATCGCAGGATAGCCGTGTCGCATCCGGTCATTAGTACGGAGAAAAAACGAATCGCAAGTGCGCCACTTTCGACATCACGGGTTCTACGGTAAAACGGGGTGAATAGGGATGCAGGGGTGAATAGAAACAAAACTTTAAAAAGGATTTTAACATTGAAATAATAGAGTTTGTTGCCAACAAGGGCACTTAATCGTTAATTATAATACAGTCAATCCATAAGCGACATTTTTGGCAATTCACCTACAGCGCGCTTCAGAGTTGTGATGTGAAGTCTACGGCGAGGAGGACATTCAGTGTCTGTTCGCTTACAAGTTAAGATGGCGCGGAACTGTACTCGATTCGTTGAGCTCAGTTATTGTTTTAATTGTTATTTGTGATTTTAATAAAAGCAGTGTATCGCATCGCACCCAGAGTGTTTTCATTGCACGAAACCCATCTTCTGCCCACATAATGTTTGAATCTAACGGAGTAAATCCTGACGATCCGATATGTTTATTACTGAAACAATTTACTTGTTTCAATTTCTGTAAAGAAACGCATAGGGGAGGTTCGCTCTGAGGGCTGGAACAAGATGCTCAATGAACTCGAGCCCACTCATCAAGCCTTCTGGCACTTACAGAGGAAATTGCGTTCCTCAGAAGAGGTCTCTATGCCTCCTCTCATCCGCCCCGACAATAGTGTCGCTTTCGACAGTCCCGACAAGGCTGAATGTCTTGCTGACAGCCTAGAGTCCCAATGTTCTCCCAGCTCACAACCAGTAGACCAAGCTCACCTGAACAAGGTCGACGCTGAAGTCGAACGGAGAGCCTCCCTCCCTCCCGTCGAAGACCCTGATGATCCTCTGCCTCCCGTCACTCCAGACGAAGTGCACGACATCATTAAGGGGCTCCACGCTCGTAAGGCCCCCGGTTCGGATGGTATTACCAATAAGGTATACAAACTCCTTCCTGCCCCGCTCATAATGCTTATGACCGCCATCTTCAATGGCGCCTTGAGCAACAACATCTTCCCACAAGCATGGAAAGAAGCCACCGTTATCGGTATCCCAAAGCCAGGCAAGCCAAAGTCTGAGCCCTCCAGCTACCGCCCTATTAGCTTACTCAATGTTCTCGGCAAAATCTACGAGAGACTTATTTATAAGCGTCTCAAAGACTACGCCGAAGCAAAGAGCCTCATTCCCAACGAGCAGTTCGGTTTCCGTCCGCAACACTCGAGTATCCACCAGGTCCACCGTATAGTAGAGCACTTATGCGCTGGTCTGCAGCGTAATGCGACGACGGGCGTGCTATTCTTCGACATAGCGAAAGCCTTCGACAAAGTCTGGCACAACGGCTTGATATACAAGCTGTACCAACTAGGAGTGCCAGATCGTCTCGTGCTCATCTTACGAGACTTTTTGTCGAATCGCACCTTCCGCGCACCTTATCGCATCGAGGGTGCACTCTCGTCCCCTCACCCTATTCGCGCCGGTGTCCCTCAGGGTTCCGTTATATCTCCTCTAGTCTTCACGCTGTTTACTAGCGATATCCCACAGAGTAAAAAGGCTCAGTTGGCTCTCTTCCCAACTGCCGTTTACTATACTGGTTATTGTCCCAACGCTATAGCTCGTACTCTCCAAACCTCCGCAAACGTCTTAGGCGCTTGGTTCCGGAAATGGAGAATCGAGGTCAACCCCGATAAGAGTCAGGCGGTTCTCTTCTCGAGACGTCGTCGAGTCCCACCCCCCCTTCGCAGCCCGATCACTATGTACGGCAAGCCAATCCCTTGGGAGAAGCAAGCCAAATACCTAGGCGTGATCCTTGATCAAAACTTAACGTTTAAACAGCACATTAAGGCTGTTCGCGCGCGCGCCGCTTTCGCTCTTGGTAGACTCCACTTTATTCTGACAGCCCGTTGCAAACTGTCACTTAAATGCAAGCTGCGCATCTACACCGCAGTCATCCGTCCCATCATGACCTATGCCTGCGTTGTATTCGCGCACGCTCACCCACGTCATCTCCATAAGATGCAGACCCTCGAAAACCGTTTCCTTAGAAAGGTCACGGGTGCCCCCTACTATGTCCGAAATATAGATCTCCACGTAGACCTAAAAATGCCTACCATAAACCAGTTCATGAAACGCTTATCGAAGCGTTTCTTTGACTGTGGCATAAAACACCCCAACCCCTTGATCTCAGCGGCCGCCCGCTACACTCCCTCCCGTATTAGTAGTATTCGCCGACCAAGGCATACCTTAATCGCCCCCGACGACGCCACTACCCTCCTCCAGGAGAGTAGTAAGGCCACCAGCACGCTTCATAAGCCCAAAACCCGATCGCCGTCCTACCGTCCTCGCCGCCGAGGCCCGCCGTGACGCCCAAATCTACGTCCCTCCCGACCCTTGCTCAAGCCAGCCCGCACCGCTGAGCCTGTAACTTTAAATTCGTCCCTAAATAATATCATTCCTGATCCAGCTAGTCATTTGCTGCCCTCTTCCAGCGACGCCCTAAGCCGAGGTTCGTACCCCACAGGGGGTGCCCTTAGTGTGTAGTCGCTTAGTTTTTAGTTAGTATTTAAGTTTAAGTCCTGGCTGGAGGCCTTAATTTATTCAAGACAGACAGGCAAGTCCGTCTGAGCAGACGACAACCTCATAGGTTGACCTGCGAGATGCCATTTATATATAAAAAAAAAAAAATTGTTTCAATATTGTTATATTTATTTTCTTAAATTGCAAAGTATTTCTCACACATAAATTACATCATAATTGAATTACACAAAGAAAATGCTTTCAGTTGATGAATCACTGAACGCAATAATTCCACTCCTTGAAAAGATACATATTCAATAAAAGCAAAAATACTGTTTGTCTGTAAAATTTGCTTCGGGGTGTCTATGCAAAACACTAAGTAACACAATAAGTTACCTACCTACTACCTTCTTGTAGTAGGTAGGTAACTAATATTATGTCATTGGGTAGTACCAACTGTTAAGGGTCCGACGTAAAACGCACATAATAGCAATTCGAGGCCAGTACAAAATTCGTTCGGAATATTGCTATCTTTGTTTAACAAAAGAAGGCGAGCGAGGGACGCGGTGCGAAGCCGTGTGTCTCTGAACAACGTCACAGCAAGTACAAAGCATAGTGGTCCCCAATAGGTGTAGAGGTACCCGATGCCAATGCTCGGTATAAACTGACTGACAGCTATCACCAAAAAGTACAGGTTCAGGAAGAATCGGAACTGTATGTGTCTGTGTGAGTGGATAGAGAGCGATTATTAGCTGTACTGTACTTACTGACCTACCATTCAATCATATATGAAACTTTCGTGCAAACTTTGATGCTACCAGACTCTTTCATATCTTAAAAAAAAAACAGTTGAGTAATCGAAAAAAAAAACAATCAACCAAGTTTTGTATTTAAATTTTTTCAACAAAAACGTTATTGTTATATTTTTTATTAATTTTACCAACGTGCGTTACTAAGTTATACAGATATTTTTGTTGAATGATCATTTCAAGAGGTTGGTTTATATTTTGTGCCGTGTCTGGAATCAGGTTTCTCAGAAATTTGTTCAAGATTAACATATTTCGCTCCCAACGCACTTGTATAGATTTGGCTTTTTATCAGACAATACTACTTTGAACATTTGTCTCTAGATGCGTGTTTATCCAATCCATAGTACGATCAATTTGTAGCGTTAACAGCGATAGTAATTAATTGCAGAAGAACTGATGAGATGAACACCGTCTAAAACTCCCAAGCAGAGCAAGGAATGTTGAAAAGACTAGATTTTTTATTTAAACAATACTGTTTTTAGTTTATTCTGTTTATTGTAGGTCTAGTGGTCGCAAAAGCTCCTGCTGAGCATAGGTCAGGTCGGGTTAAGTATCACTGGGTATTTCCATCTCGAATTTCTCAGTAACAGCCTGGAGTCTGAACTTGTACTCGATTGATGGCAATAGGCTCGCCCCCTATTACATGGGACTTAAACATAACTGGCGAAATGTGGGTGTACTGTAGGTACCTCTGCCTAGCCCTTCGAAGATTATAGGCGTGTGTGTTTCAAAAATCTACTTACTATTTGTCAACAGAAAACTGTATACGACCCATCTAATTTGCACGTGTTTATTTAGCCTTAAACCGTTTGTCGACCCGCCAATGTCAACGGGATGCAACGAGAAACGATATTATTCGAACCGAGCGTAACGTCCCGGTGACGGCGTGTCACCGGTACGTCACGCCACGTCAGGACGACAAGTCACGTCAAGTGGACACGTGACCTATGTATGTATCGTTACTTCAGCGCCATCACAGTCACCGAGCTCGTTGACGTCCCGTTAACGTGGCGGTGGAAAAAAAGGGCCTTACACTGGACCAAAAGACTAACAAACAGTTGAATCTTGTTATTTATCATTTCAGGCAAAAGATATCCACTGCTGGACATAGGCCTCCCCCAAGCACCGCCACTTCGACCGGTTCTGTGCTTCCCGCATCCAGCAGATTCCTGCAGCCTTCACAACGTCATCGATCCACCATGTGGGAGGCCTTCCAACTTCCAAAACCTTTCGGCTCCATCGGCCATCTGCCCACTGCCACTTATTATTGGCAATTTTTGACTTCTTCAGGGCTATGTCGGTTACCTGCGGATCTCTTCATTTCTGATTCGATGACGTAGGGAAACTCCAAGCATAGCACTCCCCAATGCCCTTTGGGTGACTTTTAGCCTTCTAATTAGGCCTATTGTGAGCGACCACGTTTCAGTGCTATAGGTCATCACTGGTAACACGCAAAGGTCAAAAACTTTCGTCTTGAGACACTGCCGTATGTGGGAGGACACGCTATTACATAGATTCCCGCTGCCCGGCACAAAATCTTGTCATTGGAACATTCATCATCAACAACAACAGTACGAGTCAACATTATGATTTTCACCAACTTTTATTGATACACATTTATTTCACCTACTCTAAGAAGTACTTTTAATTTAGGACACATAATATCACATACCTTAACTGCAACGAAACACTTGGAAGCATAAAAGTTGACGGGGGGACAATACAACATGTCCAGGAATACCTTTACCTGGACCAAGTAGTCTCTTTCCAGGCGAGACAAGATAAAGAAATCACAATACAAACGGAAAACGCCTGGAAGAGCTACTGGTCCATGAAAGAACTATTCAAGGTTATGACACTAAAACGCATGCTCATGTGGTCATGGACTTGGTCTTTGACTAACGTCTAGAATACCAAACTCAAGGTCTGCCAACAAGCAATGGAGCGCAGTATACTATGCGTTAAATTAACGGATCGTGTTCGAAACACAATACTGCGCTCCAAAACAAAGATAGCCGCCTGTAATCACGGAGGTAATACCATCAAACGGGGTGAATAGGGATGTAGGGGTGAATCGGGACGAAACTTTAAAAGGGATTTTAACACCCGGTACCTATTGAAACACAATACAATAACAATAAGTATATACATCTACAATTTAGTAGTTTAAACAATTATTATATTTTTCGCGACCGTTTTGTCTAAAATCATAGAAATATATATGTATACGATGGTCTACGTATATAGTTCCGGGCAACAGCTAGTCTTAACTTACATAAATACAGTACGCGCCAAACTTTGTGACCGCCCCGAAACTAGGCTCATTGCATTGCGCAGAACACAAAATCTGGTATTAGCGGGACGCACAAGAGCTTAATAGTTTAATTATATTAATGTTTTTTATTTACATTTATCCTATTATTACCTAACCTATATGTTTTACAAATAACACATACATTATGTATTAAATAACCTATGAAATAAATACGAACTTTATTATCACCAAATAATAAAATAAATTGACATAATACATATACGTATAATAAGTATTAAAAGTGTTAGAAACCGAAAATTGTTTGGTTGATTACTTAGTGTCCACTCGATTGTACCATGCGCAAGTTTGGACTCTCGACTATATTCAAGGCGGTCACAAAGTTTGGCGCGGGCTGTTAATGTGATATAAGATGTTAAGTTTAATATTTAGCTAGGTAAAGTGTGAATGACCCATTAAGGCCAAAACGCCAGTGCGTAAGAAACGGCAAAGATATAATTACCTGTTTGCCTTTGACTGGTAAGTAAATGGTGTGCCACAAATGGCCACATTATTAAATTTTGTTTAATTAGAAGCAGACTACAGACAGTACACTGTACAGGCAACAAATGACATTGACGAATTAAAAGTTTCAAAGTAGGTAGATATCTATTTATCAAATAGAGTAGATAAGTAATATACAATGAAGACTCAACATAACAGGAACAGGAAGAGGATTTTTTTTCAGCGTCTATTTTATCTCCTCTTACTCTAACTAAACATAGGAAAATAATGGTAGTTATATTGAAATATTTCTATTTGTTAGTACCTACCAATTTTTGAATTACTTCGGATACCCGAGCTCGTTCCCACTTGTCGGGTGTCGGATCCGTATATTAATCGGATGTCGGCGCCTTTGTTCACACTCTCGGTTAATAATCGGTTGTCGGCCACGGTCAAAGCTGGTGCCAATTTTAAGTACTTTGCGAGGCGACTGTGCACGATGGACGTTGACGAAGTTCTTGTGATGTATTATTATTTAAGAAGGAAACGAAGAAAGAGTGCCAAGGAAATAAAATATTGGGTGCACCCTATACTGAGGGAAAATTTAGCTTGGGAACAGTTCAGACTTGTGTGTGTGTGACATGATATGCCACGAAGCGCACAGCGAGGCTCTTCCTCACTCAGAGCACTCTGAACTCTTACTACACAAGTTTTAGGGTGCATCCGAGAATGTATTCAAGATTAACGTTCGTACAAGGGTAAAATTTTTCACGTACAAAAATCTTGTCGATTGCTATGTCAGACTCTAACGAGGCCTGTCACTAACGAGGCCTCTAGTATCAGATCTTTTCACATCTTTTAAAGAAATTCAAAAGGCTTAAATAACTCTAAACTCGTTATACAAATTATTCTGTTGTTTAAATACATATTTAACTTTCTGTAGGTAATAAAACCTTATGCTACCCGTTTCACTGATCAAGGAGTAAACCGGGAGACGTTGATGTTGTACACAAGCACCACATTTCAATGTTGGTAACACGGTAACACGTGGTTGTTAATAATCAAGTAAGTATCATAAAACTTATGAAGAAAGAAAGAATAGCATTTAAAACAAGTAACTCATTTTTATAAGAATAAGGGATGATGTCAGTTATCAAAATAATTGAAAAAAAATCTCAAAATGTTCGGTATCTTTTTATGAGTCCGTTTATTTTGGGCCTTCTGAAGAAAGCTCATAAATAAATTACTCCAGCTAATGACTTTGGTGTTCACATTACCGTATCGGAAAAAAGACAAGTTAAGTGAATTGAAGCGGCGAAAGATTAGGTATTATGGGATGTTAAGGATTCGTCAATAACGCAAAATAATATAACATGTAATGAAAAAGAAAGAAAACGTTCAACAGTATGCATACGAGATGCTTAATTATGCCTAATTATGCCTTTTTTGCAGCAAAAACTTGCAAAAATCTAAACAAATAACATTTAATTTGCACTGAAATTCACTAAAGTCACAGTACTGCGCACTTTGCACGGTTTTTCGCAATGGGATTGCAGTCAACACATTTCGATCAGCAGCGGAGATTCGAATCTCGATCCAAAAAAGTTTTTGTACTATGACCTACCCCGTTTTTTAGAGCCTGCTGATCATAGCGGCAATCATACAAAGCTTCCACTACAAAGTAAATAAATAATAATATAACAGCTAATGGGGTATCAGCCAAGAGCATCAACCAACACCTGAGAAGTTTCTCGTTGGGCAGCTGGATCAATGTTTAGTGATCGAAATTGAACCAATTCAATATCAATCTAGTGTATTCTAGCGCTACGTGCGTACCTGATCAATGTCAATCAGCCACTTAGCTAAGTTCTAACTACCCATACTCCATACTAATGTTATAAATTCGAAAGTAACTCTGTCTGTATGTTACCTTTTCAAGTCTAAGTCACTGAACGGATTACGATAATATTTTGCAAGGTGATAGATGGCATCATGGAGGCAAATTACATATTAACATAGGCAAATTTTTGTCCCGGTAGCACGTTCTCTTGGGATAAATTCCAACATTCACGCGGGACGAAAAGCTACATTTCAAGTAGGGGTACATGTCATCAATATCAATTATCAAGTCATCTGCCCTTTAGTAGCCGTTTTAAAACTAATTTTATTGTGGTTATCTACTAGTCTATCCAGTATTCTGCATGGAGCGACTGCCTCATGTGACCTCCGCAACCCAGTTGCTGAGTTATACGGTGCCTCTTGGTAATACTAGTTGGCAGAGTTTCGGGCTTCTGACAACTAAACAGGAGTCTAAATAATAAACAGTTGTTGGTAAACAGGTTTATTAAAGGTATTGAGTGTCACCAACACTCATTCTGGTCGTATATAGTAATATACTTACTTAGGACTGATGTACCTATATTGTTGATTTTACTTCTACCGTAACATATTTTCTTCTTACATTATCGGTGACAGTGTAAATGAAGTGAAGAACCTGTAAGTTTCAACAAAAAAATGGAGAGGAATATCATTATTCATCCTTTATTTACCAATAAAAGTTAGAATTAGATCATCTGTCACTTTTCATTGATTGACAGCTGTATATGATAATTTTTGGTATATGATTTAAAAAAAATTGATGTTTATTAAACCTGCTTCCTACATTTATGAGTGAGAGGTTATTCAATTACATAACTATTTAAATACTAGGTTATAATTACATAAAATAGCGTACTTACATCGCTAACATCATTCATTAGACACGTGTGAACATATACATTAATAAAAGTAGGACAATTTATTTCATGTTTCGAAATCGTAAAACACATGCCCATCTACCACACGCAAAGAGCGTGTGGTAGATGGGCTTGTGTTGGGCTCTACTCGTCGCTCTGCTCGAAACGTGTGAACATAAAAATTAATTCGATACAAACTCTATGATGTTTTATTGAGGAAAGATTTTAGCCTCACTAAAACATCATAGAGTTTGTATACCATCATAGATATGCCAATTGAAAATCAGACCACATTAACACAACATTTAAAAAAAACTTTATTCTCTAGGCATTTCTAAAGCCATTTGTTTAAGTTTCCTCCTGTGCACCTTGGTGGACGCGGTCATCGGTATGGCGTCGACGAATATCACGCCGCCTCTGATTTGCTTCGAGTCTGAGAGAGATTCTGTAAGATTTAATTTGTATCAGTAGAGTTGGCGACAGTTAGAATCATCATATTGGGCAGTAACATCCTTCCTTCCTTTTTGCCATTTTGCATTACAAAATTGTTGGTATTGCGGCGGCATTAAACTGACGTCACGCATTTACCGAGCAACTAGCATATATAAAACAGCCCGATATCAATCGTCGGGCAGTTACCCATGAGACACGACACTCGTTTGGTCGGAGGATGCTCCCTTTTCTATAGAGGATGAGTGAACTTTACAGCCTGTTCCTCATACCTCTATAGTACTTTGGACATAAACCATGCGGTACGTGCTGTAGCACATCCATGATATCAATCTGACATTGACAGCACCTTTATGTCGAAACAGTTAGGGCGGTTTTCGTAATTCAAGTCTCAACATTAAAGTAAGATTCATCATACTAAAGGACCAAAAATCTTTTCTTGATTGTTTGAAATTGTCTTTAACTCTTCTAAGTAGTACCTTTGACCCAGTCCTTGATCTCATCAGCACTGGGTTCAGCCCCTGGACGTGGCACTACGAACGCGACTGGCAGGTCGCCACAGTCGGCGTCTGGAACGCCTGTCACTGCCACGTCTAACACGCCCGGGTGCTGACGGATTACAGCTTCTATTTCTACAGGCGAAATCTGGTTGAAGGAATATGGGCATTATATTAGTTATATTTATTTTCAAGTAAAAATGACATATGCTTAGCCAAAGTACGTGCTTAGTACATTATTTTATCTCACGAAACGATGCCCGCTTTAAATGTGGTAACTAAGTGTGCAAACACGCTGTGAATGTGTGCGCGAGGACGAGTAGCGTCAGCACATAACCCACACATGCAGTCACACGCACCCACACACACGCACACATTATTTTGCGAGCGTGCGTCTTTCATACTGAAGTAACAAAGTTAGACCTCGAGAATATAGTCAATCCAAGCAACTGCAATATTAGTAATTACATTAATATAATAAACTTCGCTGAAAGTGATTTATGCTCTGGAATAAATCAAATAAAACTCAACAGTTCCTATTGGCCCTGATAATATTCCTCCGTGGTTTTTAGAAGAGGGAAAAGAATTTCTCCACAAAATTTTTAATTCAGGTATATAATCTGGAGTCTATCCACCACCATGGAAGATATCACGTGTGACTCACATACCGAACACTTCAAATAAATCTTCAGTCGAAGAATATCGACCAATAACGAAACTATGTTCTCCCGCGAAAGTTTTCGAGAATGTCCTACATTAAGGAAATACAATAAACTTACAAACAAGTGAAACAGTACCTGTGCATTGAGCAGCATAGCTTTCGCGAAAAAGATCCGTCAATACTAACTGACTTACACTAGTTAATTACATCTTTATTAGTCTTGATCGCAGACGCCAGGTAGACGTTCTTTACTTTGATTTTCAAAAGGCGTTCGACAGAGTCAACAATGACATCTTAATGTTATAGCTCAGTGTGATGGGTGTTGCTCCAGGGCTTCTCTCCTTGCAGATTATTTGCGGGACCGACAACAATTTGTCAGATTAGGTTTGTACGAGTCCCTCATATACCACACTCGCTCGGGTGTGAGACGAGTTTCGGTCGTTAGCCCTCTCCTTTTCATTTTGATGATTAATGATGATGTGGTTGTAATTGCCACATCCCTCTTATCACGCTGATGACTTAAAGCTTTTTTATGAAATAAAATTTGAGCTCGATTGCCAAGTTCTGCAATCAGAAATTGATTCAGTATAAATAAGTGGAGCTGGGAAAATAAAAGGAAAATAAATAAATTTTTGATTGCTATGTGATGTCTTTCGGTTG
The DNA here is from genome assembly GCA_963555695.1 of Dasypolia templi. Taxonomy (NCBI): domain Eukaryota; kingdom Metazoa; phylum Arthropoda; class Insecta; order Lepidoptera; family Noctuidae; genus Dasypolia; species Dasypolia templi. The sequence continues at coordinate 6,162,448 of OY743155.1, read as the reverse complement.
AATGCGGCGTCCAGACAACTTTCTATACAAACTGAATGGAGGTACAATTACAAGAACTGATTTCATGAAAGACTACCAGAAGTCATAAGACCGTAAGCTCACTTTTCGCGACCACATTACATCCACTGCGAAGGAATTCTTCAGGCGCCTTGGCTTTGTTTTAAGGAACTGTCGTGATTTCCACAACCCCCACGTTATCAAGCTTGTTTTTGGGACAGTGGTCCGTACCAAACTTGAGTGTAGTGCGTGCGTATGGAACCCTTTTGGGAAACAGAAGCTTTATAAAAGTTCATAAGGCATTACTTAGATGCCTTTAAAAGCACTTGGAAGGGTTTTATCCTCTCTTGTATAAAACTAAATTCCTGTTAAGTTGCTGAAGTTTCAATTCTCTAGAAGTAAGACGGTTGCGCGATCAGATGACTGTAATATTAAAAATTCTTAGGGGGATTATTGATATTCCTGATCTGCTTAATGAAATCTGCAATCTGTTTGTCTCAGGAAATTACAGTAGTGTGGATCGGCCGGAGGACACGGTGGAACATACGGTGGAGGTCTGCCCAGCTTGGGCGGAGCACCGCAGTGTCCTCGCGGAGGCGATCGGCGGCGCCGATCTCTCGCGTCCGGCCCTGGTCTATGCCATGGTAGGGAGCGAAAGGGAATGGAAAGCAGTCACCTCCTTCTAGAAGCAGTAATGCTCGCAAAGGAGGAGGCGGAGCGCGTGAGGGAGAGAGCCTTGCGCCCTCACGCCCCTAGTCGCCGCAGGAGACGCCCTGGGCGTCGGGAATCGCAAGCAGGTTCCCGGCCACCGTAGGCGCGGGCTTGCGGACGGCGAGCAATGGGTAGCTCGCCGTCCGGTAGGGACCAGTCCCGGGTCGACGGCTTGTCGTGTTCCACGCGCGCCTCAAAGAGATGTCAGCACAACATGACGGGGTCCGATAGGGTCGACGTCTGAGGGTCGCGGGTAATTCGATAGAGATAACCGTGGCCCTGGCACAGGCAACTGAAGGAACACGGGTGGGTTTTAGTCAGTAAAAGTCTGACACGCCCTCCCGCCCTCATTTGATGATTTCCCATAAAAAAACATTAGCCGCTATTATCGCTCTCGTGAACTCAAACACAGGTTTATATATGTATGCGAATGAATGGATGATGATACTGTCAGAATGTTTGATTTTTTGTGAGAAGAATGCATGACTGTGTTAAATAAATTATATGTTTAAATAGTGTAATTGGCTTCAGCCGTTCTATTTAATAAATAATAAATGCTATGAGTCTGAGTTTGAATGAATCTCGGCCTTAGTGACTTCTTATTATTACCTAGATACAGTCAAAAAGAGAGATTGTGTGTAGGTAAAATTTATACCTGATAACTTTTGTATTTTAGCAGTAATTTAATCCTCTCCACGAAGAAAAAGTTCCAGTTCTCATCTCTGTAGAAAGAGTCACCAGTTTTGAACCAGCGGTCTTCGGCGAAAGTCTCTTCTGTGGCCTCGACTTTATTGAAGTATTCCTGTTACATAATCATAATATCAGCCTGTTCCAGTGACACTGCACAATCGGTAATCCAAGTAAAGATGATGTAATGATAAGGAGACACCAGTTTGACAGCTTAATGCATTATCAAAATAATGTATGTGTTACTTTATAGGGTCAAAGTTCTGCTTATCACTAAATTACTTCCTTAGTTTAAGGTCCGTGTGGTTATTTGAAGGTTCATTCAATACAATACGTTCATATACAAACCTTGCCAACACCCTATTTCACCTGGCGCGGATACAGAGGGGGGGTGTAAAGTAATGCATTGCTAACCCCCCTGGGTTTCGATCAAACCGAGTCTGAAAGTCGAATTTTACTTTATGTACCTACAGTATACTACTAACATATATAAGTACAGTTGTGTTTACGGAAAATAGGTTTCGACGGTACATTTTATAAGGCTTTTACGGCTCGACAACCCCCCCCCTCCTTCGCTCTCACCCTCTCTCAGAGACAAACAATTGCCCCTCCCTCTAGCGAAAACATAGATATATGACAAAAGTTAAACTATGGGATTTTAAAGCAACAGAAAAGTTATTGTTTCCTCTAACTTGACACTAATTACTGACAGATTATCTCACATAAAACTGCAACCGTTAGAAATACATATACAAATCAACTGACTTTGACTTACAAAAGGACGCAACACACAGTCAAATTCACTTTAAAAGTTTCAGTTATCGGTAAGTTATTTTAATTACTTTATGTTGTTTTTATCTTATTGGTATTTTGTGCCCAGTTGATGGCAATAGGCTCGCCCCCTATTACATGGGACTTAAACATAACCGGCGAAATGTGGGTGTATAGGTACACCTCTGCCCAACCCTTCGGGGAAACAAGGCGTGATGTTATGATGGTATTTTTTATTCTCTTCAGTCTCACAAAAGCCCCTAATGTAAGCTTGTACTAATGAAGCGTCGCGTCGTGGGGCCCTGGTGACTTGTACCACAGGCGTTGCTTGCGATGCCTATTTGAAGTTACAGCTGCTCAGAAGTGCGAACTTTTCCTTAACCTAGTTTTAAGCACTACTGCTGTATTACAAGTGCGATTGAATGTCAGACAAGGAAATTGGTCCTTACCTTGAAAATACTTGGTCCTTTGAGCCACAACTCGCCTGGCACGTTGGCCTCGTAAATATCTTCCTGTGTCTCAATGTCAATAATCTGCAACCAACAGAAGATAATATAATCAACCATAGCAACATTAAGACAACAAGTTAATAATTGCTTAGACATTTTAAGCTACATCGTATCTTTTGATTTAAAAGAGTCTCCACGTAGTTTCTTGTCTGTCCTTCTGCATAGGAACCTACTACGCTTTGTAATGGCCAACTATCTTCATATTTCTGACAGGTCAAATCTAATCAAATGAAAAGTTGTTTATTCAAATTAGGCTGAGAATCAGCACTTTCCGAAAATCTAAATTACATGAAAGTCCCCCAAAACGCCCTCTCACTACCTAGTGCTTTAGCTGGGAAGAAGACTTCTCAGCAGCACAGCTATCTATTCAGTTAGAAAAATACTTGACTCGGTCGACTCCTTGACAGTTCAAAAGTGCCTGTAAATGGTATAAATGCTTTGAGTTTGTGCCGTAGACGCGGTCAAGAAAAATGATATTTAAAGTTTCCTTACCCGATACTGAAAGCATCCCATTGGCTTGCCACATGACCCTGGTGCGGGATTGTCTACGTTGAATGGAGAACCACCCAGCTCACTCATGCCATAAACATTCAGGACCTCTGTGTCTGGCGATATGATCTAGAAGAAACAAAATATGTTATGCCAGTGCTTCAAGCCTCGCACCTTATGCGCGAGGTTGTTGGTACTAATCCGGGCATCATAGGTTCTTTCTAAGGTTTTATTGGACATCACTGACATCGGCGAATGAAATCATTGTGAGGGAATTGCCACCCACCTTGAGCAAGTTTTTTATTACCATAATTCAAAAGGTAATAATTTTATATATCAGTAGATATTCACTTGTAACCTTGGTTTACTGCCGCTTACTCAATGATTGCTACCCAAACAACTTATTATTTATCAAAATTATCTCATTTGTCAAAGACAATGTTTTTTGCAGTATGTTTACATACAGATAGAAAAAACGTGACCGTAAAACGCTCAGTTTATCGTCGCACAGTTAGGCATATTGGTGTATATTACAAGCCAGATTTTTTTTTGTGTATGGTCAAATTTTCAAAGCAAAGATTTACTGAATAATATATTTCAAAGGAATAGAGAGAGAGTCATGTTTTAAAACTTTTTTGGCGCGTAGTTCTCAATTATATTTTGCGTAATCTATCGTATTCTATGATGAAGATAAAGGGAATTCAATCAACTAAAGAAATACTTATAAGTTATTCCACTGAGCCGTGCATTTGTCATTAATTTATAAAACTTTAAAATTTGGTGGTCATTCGATTCAACTTACATCAAACGCATCGCTGTTTTGAACCTTATTTGTTTAGGCAATGTGCTATTGTCAAATACCAAAAAAATGCTTTTTTACCGCGGCCCAAGCCCCGTCTCTGCAAATATTTTGAAACGTAGTTCCTTACCGCACGTTATACCTACTCTGCACACTTGGCCAATGAGAGCTAGACCAACAAAAGTGTAACATTTGACCATCGCGACACTTTTACTTCGTTCCGACCAGCACCCAAATTCAAACATAATTATAGCAATGAATGCTGTTGAACTGGCAAAATGAAAGTCAATGCAATGTTACGCAAGTACTACACGGGTGTCCCACACCACCTCTCGTTCTTTTTGTTTAGAGCCTATAAAAGGCTCGTGTTTGACTACTATCTCTCCTGCTGGTTAGCGATGATCAAACGACGATGGAGCATGCTCGCCTAGATTGCTTCATAATGACCCTTCACTAAGGAAACACGCATCATCACGACCATGAAATATAAAAGCTACTTAACTTGGCACAAGCAGAAAATTCAGTACCAACCTTAAATTCATCAGTCAGACTCTTAGGCACAGCGCTTCCACCCAACATGAGCAGTTCCAAGCTTGTGAAGTCGCACCGATCACGTTTGTCGGGGTTAATGAGCGTCGACATCATTGTTGGGCTCATGATTGAGTAGGTGGGCTACAAGAAAATGTCTTTATCAGAGCAGTATAAGCAGGCCAGCCTGCAAAGGCGATATCTTCTAAATTCTTCATTGAGATGAGATGGCAACATAATTATTAATTAACAACTTTGCTTATAATAATTAAGTGCCCCAATAAGAAGACATCCATGACAGTCGCAGTCAAACAATAGCTGAACCTAAATGTATTTGTAGTTGCTATTTACATTGTATTGCATCTAAAAGTAGGAACTATCGGTAATGGTCTATCTCCTTATAATTCTTTCGCTTACCTTATACGTGTTAATCAGATCATAAGCATGCTCTTGCGTCATCGTCTGCGAGGTTTGTAGTCTAGAGAACCTCAATATTGGTGACACGATGAAGTTCAAGATGGCGGTTAGCCATTGTAGCGGTGATCCGATCAGGGCGAGGCGGGTTGGTGTCGGGAATGTTGTGAATCTTGACCTTTTAGGGAGAAATAAACATTAGCTAACTAGGAAGCAAGTTTGAAAAGTAAACCTGTTTTATTTTTGAATAATCTTATTTTTATAAATAACCACCTACTTGTGCTAATACACATTTTAACAACATCATAATCATTAACATTCACAGACCGACTTCACCCACTGCTGCCAATCCTCATGCATATTATTAATATACCTGTTTCATTTTAAGCGATCTTCCAAGTGATCTAAAAATAAAGTTACGCCCATTTCTCACAACCGATAACCGTACCACATTCTACAATCCACATCATGCCTCACACTATATGGTCAAGCTTTAGTTTCTACCAATGACAATAAGAATATAACTAACCACATTTCGTCGCCATATATAATTAGTTTGTTATTAGTTTTATTTAGGTTAGGATTTTATATTTAAATTTTAATAGTTGGTTAGGTAATTTAGTAGGTATGTGTACTTATAATACGTTTATCATCTTTAATTAATTTTCTACTTACCACACGTAAGGCGTACTGATAGCGAAATTCTTATGGGTCACAGCAGCAGTTTTAGGCAAGCCAGTAGTACCACTCGTAGCTATAAGGAACGCAGGAGAGTTTTCAGGGTCGAAGTCTGTACACCTGGAAATCAACTCGATAGTTAAAGACGCCACAACGAAATATTTATCGTTAACATACATACATATCTTCATAAAACCACGCTTTTCCCATTGGGACGCAGAAACTACTGAATACTATAAACATACATACTCCTTTTGCTTCGTGTACGTTCATATATCACCTCCTGAATTTCGAAACACCCTATCAATCACAATCTTGATAATTTTGAAGGATATTGCTAATCCATTACTTCATGTGTATGTTATACAAATTAATTTTTATTTTATTTATTTAAGTTTACATGCACAACGTTACAGAATATAATCGCGGTAATTAGACCAATACAAACTAAAAAGTGACATACATACCTACTTACGTAGGTTAGGTAAAATACAATTAATCAATTAATAAGAAAAAAAATTAAACACGAGAAAAAAAAGAGTTAACAACAAAACAGCATGCAATAAAGTGAAATAAAAAATAAAATAAAATTAGACTAACAATTATCTTTCATCCATCTTCTCATAAAATCTTAAACATTCACGACACACATCTTTCCTTCTCCCGGCAAACAGATCCGGTGTTGCTGTTAGAACAGTACTTAGAGCATTGAGTTGTTGCTTGGGCACAACAGGGACAAAAAGCCTAACACCTGCACCACCAGTTTCTTGCAATGGGACTCACTCGGCATATTTGTCTGCTCAACAACGTAAATAATAGTTGCTAAACTGTCAAAATCAAAACTATTCCTAGGCACTGTCAGTGTGTAACGGTTGGTTGGTTAATCTTTCACATCGTGCAAAATTTACGCCTTGTGTCGCCGCGTCGCCCCGTGGTGGAAATTTCAAGGACATGATCGATTACCCGATACCGATTTCCGATAGTTCATACGAATTCTAATAACAATGTTATTTTTAAAGGATGATAATGTTTTGATGTTACAAAAATCACGTTACATAATAAGCCCAAAAACGTTTGTTTTACATATATTTTATTTTATTCGGGAAACTTACAGCTAACTTATACAGTGTCCTTAAACGATGCAAAATCGAAGGCCATTTACTAGTTTCCACTGAAAAACACTAGAAATACAAACGAGAAGAAAAATAGGTACAAATTACAACATTAATCAAGAAATACAAACTAAATATAGTAATCGATCAACAAATTCAAATTAAAAATCATTTAGACAATTAATTTTCAGTAAAAAAACTTTTCACTAACAAATGCTTAAGCCGAGGTACACTGGCATTGAATACGAGTATACGTATCCCAATCTTGTTCAGCGGACAGTTTATCCGTCCCATCATGACCTATGCCTGAGTTGTATTTGCGCACGCTCACCCACGTCATCTCCATAGGATGCAGACCCTCCAGAACCGTTTCCTTAGAAAGGTCACGGGTGCCCCCTACTATGTCCGCAATAAAGATCTCCACGTCGACCTTAAAATGCCAACCATAAACCAGTTTATGAAACGCTTATCCAAGCGTTTCTTTGACTGTGGCATAAAATACCCAAATCCCCTGATTTCAGCGGCCATCCGCTATTCTCACTCCCGCATAAGCAGTATTCGCCGACCAAGGCATACCCTAATCGCCCTCGACGACGGCAATACCCTCCTCCAGGAGAGCAGTAAGGCCACCAGCACTTTACACAAGCGCAAACCCGATTGCCGTCCTACCGTCCGTACCGAGCTGTGTAGTTAATGAATACTTTGTTTGCAAAGATAAATTGTACAAATATATAATTTATATGAAGCTATGGGTCTGGAACGCTTCAGGGTTAGAGTTCCCCATAGGTCCTCCGTGGACGAACCCCAGCATTACGTGGCTTGCGGACTAAAACGTCAAGTTTACTTAGGAACGTGTGCTCAAGTAACTATGATGTAATATGTTTAAGAGACGCGGTTAAGAATAAAAGCAAGAATGCTGTTACCAGATTGAGCGGATGATAAATACAGTGCGGCTGAACTAGAACAAATATGTAGTAACACAGTGCGGTGTCATGATTTGGTATAAACTAATGTGGAATGTCACTACTCACCATAGTCCGGTTAAGTAGTGACGACCTCTCAAGGTCAACTACGAAATGCCATACATAAAAATAAAAAAAACTACTCACCACGGAAATAAAACTAGATTCCCTACTCTGGCTCACTGATGAGATAGTGAACAAGCGAAGTTTATAGTGATTCATTATGTAAGCGGTGTAAAATAGGCATAAGGTGTAACAATCTACGAAGATACCGTTTTTTGAATTACACCTTGTAGGTATGATAATTCAAATATAAAATATGTAGCACATAGTGTGCAAAAAGCAACTTTGAGATGAAATAGATAAGACGTACAACACAACCGATCGGCAAAACAAGTAAACGATCAGTGCAGGTAGACAGCAAAGCAAGGCGCATTATGAGCTGCTAATTAGGTGATTATGAAATAAATACACACCAGTGTCTCTAAAACTTGACCTACAAACCAATATAAAATGATGAAAGCATGACTTGGAAAATATTAGAAAAAATAACATGTTTTTTTTTCAAATCCAGTTCTGACATAATTGCGTGCGTAGGTGAAGTAGAACTTTTTTTTTACAGAATTTTGTAGTTTTTTACGCAAATAAAAAAAAAAATCCTTGTCCTTGGATAAAGCCTTCGCCTGGTTGAGTAGCTTATTTTCAAATGTAACGTGATTGACAAAAATCTTGCTGATACCATAAGTCAGATGCTGTCAATGACTTCTATAGCGCGGGTTTTCTAGGGTCATGGTAGTTCCGATGTTGTTGCTAGGCAGAGCCATACCGGCGCGCCCCCCCGTTCTCCGCCGCCCGCGCACCTCGCCGCAAGCTCGGGTGAAGTGACGTGGACGACCAGGAGAGCAAACCCCGATCGCCGACGGAAACGGACGTAATACAGCGATCCTCCGCGACTCTCAGTCGCGACGCTACCTTTATTGTAAATTGTGAACTTTTGTTGTTCAGTGTGTTCTGTTCAATTGTACATTTGTTGTTATGACCAATAAATGATAGCAGATTTAAAGCAGTGACTTTAAACTTGTGTTTTTTAGCTGCCGCTATGAAATCGTCCCTCAAATATCTATTGTGCATGGATATAATAATGTTTTTAGCATCTTTATTGTTTAGTTGTGAAACTATGGCAATATAATTTATTTGTTCCTTTGAGACTAAGCGTTTGATTATGCCGCCAATTTTTGCAACAATACCAAAGAGATTTTCCGACTCTGTTACCGGGACTCCCTTTATCTCTATGTTATTTAGTCGCGATCTCTGCTCACTCTCGCGGATGCTTGATTCCAACCACCCAAGTCGCATCTCGAAGCGTGAGACGTCCTCTTTAGTTTTGTGTAGGGACTCAATTTGTTTGTCAACGTCCTCCAATTTGACCGTGAGCTCATCAACCGTGACTTGGACGTAGTGTAGAAATTTCTGAACTCTAACAATCTCATCCTTCATGTTTTTGAGTTCAGAAATATCCGCTTGAATCGTCTTTACATTTTCTATTAAAAGAGGTAAGGATGCTAATTGTTCCGTGAGTTTCCGGACCTCCAGATGGATGTTTTCCAAATCACCTTAAGCAGCTTTCCCAGGGGTTGGTTAGAACGACTCGCCAACCCAGCTTTACAGGTCCTGCACTTCCAAGTAGCTTTCCTGTCGCTAAGCTTGCCATACCCTGCCTCGGTGATACTAGCACAAGGAAAATCAACATTTTTGAGGCAAATCAAAAATTCGAGAGTACATTGCACTCCATCCCTGGCTTTAACCTGGCAACGATGACAATTGAACATGGTCAATGAGCAAAGCGGCTACTCAATATGGTGAAAAGTACAAAAGTTGTAATAAGTATGTAGCAAGTAATTTGTTATTGTACGAGTACACGTAACTGTCATAAAATCCTCACAGCGTTCTTCGTAAACACACCGGGCGCTCGCAGTAACTAGACAGAAATACATCACTGGCTTTCGACGCACGCCGATTTCGCTCGTACGCAGTCCGCACAACCACGACAGTCCCGTGCGCTTGCCGCAACAGCTGTTGAATCACTATGTCCACCGTGATTTGCACTTTTACGTGAGTTCCATTATTGATTTGATGTTTTAAATCACTTCTGTTTGTTGGGTTTTGTTATTGAACTATGTTCGCACTCACTACTATATAACGTACCTATGTCAAAAACTCTTCAGCCAAAGATCACTTGACTGTGTTGTACATGAAAATAATTATTGTCTAATTTTGTTCTGCACACTTCGTGCTTTTTGTCATGCAAAACATCCTATCGTGAAAAGAATAAGGTATGGGACGAGATCTCGCAAATTATAATGTTATGTTTTATAAGAAATTATAGCGTACATCGACCTCCGGATAATTAAAAGTATCACACTTTATTTAGTTACAAGATCTTGTGAAGATTGTTGGGGTCAATGGAGCAAGAACACTATACGAATTTAAATACCACTAAAGATAGACTAAAGAGTATCATTTACATAATTAAGCAACAGAAAAACTAAATATGTTCAGATTAAAAATAACTCAAGAAGTAAACCTTAAGGCAAAGACGTAAAGGACCAAAATTGTGTAAGAGTCACGGGAAGTTTGTGGTGTTCCAAAAGTTTCCTTACTTGAAATCTTCCACTGGCGAGTCATCTCCATACTGCTCCATGAAATTATTAAAACTGCAGCAGTAATCTCCCTTATCGAAGCTCACTATCTGAGCGTTCATGTTCAAATTATTCAAGGACAGCTGCACATCCGACGCTCTGTCACTTTGGCAGAATATTATCTTTGGTTTTGAGAAAGCGAAGGTTTGTTGGAGTTCATCTAGAACATAAAAGACAAAATTAAGACTTTACGCCCCGAAACGGTGACAGAGACTACAGTTTCGAGGAATACAGGCTTATCAAGGGTAATATACACAATTTGGTATATCAAGGGTAATAGGCTCAAATTGGAGGGCTTTAATCCATTTTCCGGGTTGCTACCGTGAATTCCCTCAAGGAAAAACACATACCACTGCTCAAATCGTACCCAGGATCAGCACTCGCGCTTGAGACTGTTATAAAGATAAGTAAGTGTGGGAAATCATGAAATGACTTCTCCCGCCCTGGGTGGAGCGGGAGGGCGTGTCAGACTTTTACTGACTAAAACCAACCCGTGTTTCTTCAGTTGCCTGTGCCAGGGCCACGGTATCTCTTTCGAAAATCCTGCGACCCTGTGGCACCGACCCTATCAGCCCTATCAATGACGGGGGCTGAAATCTCTTTGAGGCGCTCGTGGAACACGACGCGCCGTCGACCCGAGCCTGGTCCTGACCGGACGGTAAGCTACCGATTGCTCGCCGTCGCGCTACCGACGCCCAGGGCGTCTCCTGCGGCGACTAGGGGCGTGAAGGCGCAAGGCTCTCTCCCTTACGCACTCCGCCTCCTCATTCGCGAGCATTACTGCTTCGCAGAAGGAGGTGACGGCCTCCCACTCCCTCTCGCTCTGTACCATGGCTTGGAACATGGCCGGACGCGAGAGATCGCCGCTCCGCCCAAGCTCAGACCTCCACCATATACTCTACCGTGTAGGTTCTTAGACCTAAGAATGCAGATTGATAAATTGATTGCGCAAAGTTCACAATATATGTACACAATCGTTCGGAAAAGTTCTAGTTCATTATTTATAAAGTTTTAAAAGACATTACTGTGTAAATGACGTAAACGACGTATTCATTGTTTTGATAATTCTTCTAATGTATCTTCCGAAAAGATCAACAGTAGAACTTTGATCAGTACTGTTAACAGTCATCATAATCTACACTTATCAGAAAGATCGGTGACTGCAATCGGCACCTTGTCATCCTTGTAAAACAAAACAAAATCATACTTACTTGTTGTCAAAGTCCTGTCAACAGCACCAACGATAATTCCAAGATATAGAGCAGCATACAAAGGTATGGCCACGTCCAGATGGTTGGGGGCCATCAGAATCAGCACGTCTCCATGCTCCAGTCCGAGGTTCTTCAGGCAGTTGGCACATCGCACTGTCCTCTCTAGGACTGAAGCATATGTTTCTGATTCGCCTGTTGCTCCGTCAATCTGTGGACAAAAAAGAATTTACAATAAATAAACCGACAGTCCTTAAATTCGTCTCATTAACATTATTTACCAATGAGGTAATTTGAAGTCCACAAAATGAAACAGCTGATAAGTCTTAGCTATGAAAATGTCTTTAAATTTTAATGTAGTGTCTCATTTCATTAAAGCGTCTAACGGACCTCTGCAAGTTGGTTGCTTCGGCCCTTCGTACGCCTTCCAAAGGTCCCGGATCCCATGGTCCCGAGTTATAATACCAGCCTATTATTGTCCCACTGCAGGGCAACGGCCTCTTCTCATACAGTGATGGTACGAGCATTGATCACCACGCTTGCTCAAGACGGCTTGGCGATTTCAGACTTATATTAACTATAAGTATAGGTTTCCTCACGATGTTTTTCCTTCAACGATATCACTAATGTCCAAGATAAACTCAGAAAACACAAATGAATCGAAAAAGTCACAAAGGTACTTGCCCGTACTTGAACCTATTACCGCGTGCATGATAGGCGAGGCCTTAAAATACACAAAATCATAATCATTTACAAAATCTATCCTTCGTTTCAATTTGCAAGACCTGATAAATGCATTTATTGAAACTTACCTGCATCACAAAATCTGGGGCATCCTTAAAGCTTTGTAGAATAATCTTGCCAAGATGGTATTGGTCTGAAGGGATCCCTGATTCAGCCACTATTCGCGAGGTCAACTCCCCCATGAACCAGTGCACAGAGTCATTGGTCATCCTACGTGGAGTCATGTTTGTTCCTTTGAGTTCGGTTTTTGGCCCTGGAGGGCTTGTTCAGCCTGTAGCAAAAAATAAAGATGAGTTGGTTGGGCTTCAATTATCATAACTAAGTATTAGTAATGTCAATGTCAACTACATAACTGTTCACGTGATTAACGTTGCTGCTTAAGGACACGCTAGTCGGTCATTCTGCCATTCAAACGTAGTATGGTGATTACTCGTCTGTTTGACGGTGTACCTTAAAACCTAAAAATTATAACAGTTTGTGTCGCCGTTTTCTAGCCCTGAATGGAAGCAGAAACGAAAAAATAAATTGGTTTAGAAGTTAGTATCGTATTTTCGTTATTACAACAGATATTTGAGCCTAAATAAATAACACTCGGAGTATGAAAATGGCAAAATTGTTACCCTACCGAGATAAATAATTTATTCAAGATTGCAAACAACTTTATTTTGAAGAAATACATCCAGAAGTTTTTTCATAATATCTATACGCCAAACGGTCTGTTCATGTATTTTTATGCTCGTTTTCGTTGTAAATTATCATCTTATTCACAGATGAATAAAAATTAAATTAAACCAAACTTAAATAAACTAAATCAAACAAATTAATATATAAATAAACTTAACAGCTTGCTTATTAGCCACACCCACAAACGAGTTCGAGCCGTCGACTAGTGCAACCTTATCGATACTAATATAAACCGATACGTAAGCAAGCGAAAGCAATCAAAATCGATTCGAAAAGCAGACAAAAATAAACTCCGAAACATTACCATTTAAAACGTGTTGTTATCTATTATAATGTTAATTTTTATAAGAGTCAGAGACATTTTATCGGTTGTTAATAAATAAGTAACAATGACGCGTTGACGATCCAAGATAACAATATTAAAGGAAGTGTGAAGTTCGTAAACAATGAACATAGTTTTATAATTATCATTTTCAATACTACGAGTATTAACAACAATACACCGTTCTGACGTCAAATTACTTCATTGAATTTTACGGCTCATAAAGTAAAGTTTATCCTTTCCTGTGGCTACCTTCTATGAATGCTAAATTAAAAATATTGTGCTCATGTTTCTAGGTCCTGCACCTTATAAAAGTGACAAGGGGAAGTAGGATTTAAGGTTGAGTCAGTCAAACTTAGGGTGATGTGTTTTTACAACTTCACTTGATTTGGAAGTGATTGCGTTGCTTTGATACGGACTTCAAATGCGTATCATATGACAAATAACTCAGATGTATAATGGGCAAGCTTAAAAGGAATGCTTAGAAAGGACAATCATGCAATTAAACAGTTACATTAGTACGTTTTCAATCACAAGTTTTGTATAAATGATTACTACTTAATATCAATAAAATGGATCAATTACAATTTAAGCGACAATTGATTCATTTAAATTAAGAGTGTATCTACATTGGTAACTTTATTGCATATGTAAACAAAATAATTGTAATGTATGACAATGCCCGGAATTCAAGCAGGATCGTAACAGATTGTTTATGATTGCTTGGTGTTAATAATCACATATTTTGTCAGAACTCACAGATATGCCCTGGGGAAAAATTGGTCCTGCTGCCTTCCTTTATATTACGACATGTAACTTCTTAAAAAAAAACGGTTTGTTGTCGTTCATGCGTAGTATCACTGGCTCCTAGAGATGCGCCGAGTACAAGTTTATTACTGCCTGGAATACTATGCCATTTTGGTAGTACTCGTTATCGGCCGAATAACTCGGTTTGACTGCCCAAGTACACGAAAAGAACTCATAAACTTATACTCGTAACCTGACCTCTTTGCAATAATAATGTAGATTAGTCATTGTCAGAAAAAATAATACGAGGAAAAAACGAACACAAGTATTCGAATAAATGATCAGTATTTCGCTGTGATAAACTTTCGCTTAGACAATTGGTCTAACTCTAGATAGTACTTTTCAGGTCTTTACGCTGTAGATGCTAATTCATCGTTGTAATGCCAAAAACTTGCATGGCATTCTGATATAATATTTGAAGCGTTACTACGTACGTTCCCAATACCTGCGTCAGCTAAATCGAGTTACTCGACAGAGTACTCGGTTCGGTAAACATACCTGGTTCATTAGCTAGTCATATGTTGAATAAACTTAATAAAACAGAGCAGAACTTAGCAGCAACGGCAAAAACAATTAACACATCAGTTAACTCAATGACCTTTCTTCCCACTGACCCACAAGAAGTAGCTTTGTGTTTGGTTTAAAATCGCACTGTGCACCTGGATGGGATAAAATTTCCACGGATATCCTTAAGCAAAATATAGCAGCACTAACCTATCCTCTCTCTTTCTTGTGTAATTTGAGTCTCGTAACTGGCAATTTTCCCACTATTTTTAAAAGAGCTAGTTGAAACGTAAGTAAACAAAAGATTAGTACCTTAAACAAAACAAGATAATAAATGAGAATCAGTTCGGTTTCAGAGAGGCGAAGTCCACTGAAGACGAAGTTATTAGAAGATAAGATAAGATTTTTTACTTGCTTATTAAAACATGGTATACAAGGTGACAAACAATATTTTTAGATCGAACATGTTTTGCTTAGTACTAAAGCCAGTGGCGTATTTTAAGATCCAGCGCCCTGGGCCTGTAAGGTTTTCCGCCCCATAAAATAAAAGAAAAAAATTACAGCAGTGTCTTGATGTCGGCTGGGAATGATGTTAGCTAACAAATTCTTCAATGACTCTGTCATAGTAAACGGATTTGATCAAGTCAGCTTCTACACGGTGACAGGGAAATTCGTCCTATTCCTTAAAAGACTCGGGAGGATGCACGGCTCCTTGTCGTTTCGGGTGATGCAGGTGCTTTCGGGGCATGGGTGCTTCGGAAAGTATCTGTGTCGCACAAACAGGGAGCCGGACACCCGGTGTCACCACTGCGTCGACTGCCGGGAGGACACGGCGTGGCATACTCTGGCAGAGTGTGCCGCTTGGGAGGAGCCGCGCCGTGCCCTCATCTCAGAAGTAGGCAGTGACATGCGCTGACGGCCGTGGTGAGTGCGATGGTCGGCAGCGTCGAGTCCTGGGACGCGGTGGTTTCCTTCTGCGAAACAGTGATCAAACAGAATGAGGCTGCGGAAAAGGAGAGAGAGATCTCGTCCACTCGTCCGATCCGCAGCAGGCGCACCGGGCGTAAGCGGAGGGCGGACAACGCCCTCTTTCAGCCCCCCAAAATGGGTCCAGGGACGGCGGACTCCGGGACGTCCGCCGCCCCCCATACATCAGGACCCGAGGTGGCGGCGCGTAGTGTTCCACGCTCGCCCCTCTTAGACGTTGCGGGGGGAGTCTAACACCTCACTCCCCCCCAACCCGAGGAGGCCCGCAGAGGCGGGCCGGCAACAGTCGGGGTTGCGGAAGAATCATATGTTCCCGCGACCCCGACGTAGGTGTGAGATGGAACACCGGGGTGGTTTTTAGTCAGTAAGAGTCTGACAGACCCCTCTGCCCGCCCCAGGGCGGAGGACATCCATGAGGATTTTCCACCCTGGAACAAAAAAATAAAGAGGGTCATTAGCAGGATCAAAACTGGGTGCTTACCGAGCTGTAACGGTTCTTCGATTTTTTACTAAAGACCTTTTATTTCTGAGATTATGTATGTTTTGGGCATGCATTATTTTATAATTATCAAAAAAAAAACAGCTTTCAGAAAAGTATCAATGAAATGTTTAGTTACTTTCAGTTAGTTTTGTTGTTGGTAATTAACTGGACTTATTTTATTGCTAATGGCCTCTAGTATAACCCCTGTCACCCTGTGTATTAAGAATAGCTGAACCATGATTTAGTATATACTAGAGCTGAACTATGTAAAACATATAGAATTGTTTTAAAAGAACACGTTCTTCTTGCAGACATCCGTCAGTTCACTCCGGTATACTTTTTGGAGTTTTGGCATTAACTCTAACTTCTGCTTCAGACATTTTATCCAATTTGTATAAACATGCAAAATTGGCAGTTATCGCATCATACGAAGTTTTGCGCTTCCTCTGGCCCAACAATTGGTCGCATGTTAGGAAGAAGGTATTAACCCTGAAATGATCACGTCCTTGTAGCAACACTTCTCCCTTGCGACACTCATCGTCTCGTTTCTTTCTCTTAATATTTCTCTTGTGACTTTTTCTGTAATCTTCTGAGGATTTTCTTTTACCAGCCTCTTCAAAAATATCAAAAGATTCCCGTTGATTTTCGACAAAAGTAATGACTTGTAAAGCCTGGAAATTACCTCTACGTCTGTGTCGACACCTTGTAGAATTTTGGTAAATACATTTATATTGAATAGTTTGAATACAGATCCCCAAAATTCCGATAATATAGCCGTTTCTAGTGAATGTAGTTGAGCCAATAGCCCTGCAGCTTCACTTTTATCCAAAGCTTTTTGTTAGGCAGAGTCACTTTTTGTAGCTTCAGAAGCCGCTATTATTTGGTTTCAATCTTAATTAAGGCTGGTACTAGCATCGTCTCTCGCTGAACATCGTTCTCGCCTATGGATATGAACGAAAACGACACGAGCAACGTCGAAACATCTCGACTAGTCCAGAGTAGCGACGAAGTCCGACGATCACGCCGTCGTCGCCCCGCTGGCAGTCAGTAAACGATAGCCCCGCGTCTTTTTGCCTATCAAACTTATAACAAATGAGTTTTTTAATTTCTTCAGGTTTGAAAAGTCAAATAGAAAGACGCGGCTGGCTACGCCCGCGCCCCTCGGAGCTTGCCGCCCCGGGCCATGGCCCTTTTGGCCCTAGGGTAAATACGCCCCTGACTAAAGCATGCAAACTTACTAACTGAAGATACGTTATGACATTGAAATATATTACATAGAATTCGTATTAAAAAACAAAAAATCACTAATGCTATAGAAATTGTTATTATTGTGCCATTTATATAATTGGATTTTAAATAATTTATAATTTAATGTTTTAAACATTTTTGGGAATTTATCATGGAGACGTACACACATAGCCAGAGAGTTTTTTAAAATATTTCGCTGATCGAGGCAGCGCATCCAGCACAAGTCTGTATTGGTCACGCCGACTTCGAGAGCTTCTTCCTCTGCTCTTTTCAATAGTTCCTTGTGTTTTTGAACGAACACGCATGCTTCATATACATTTAATGAAGGTAACGGTAGCAAACCAAGCTCTTTAAATATTGGTCGACATGATTCGTCAGATGGAATCTCGTATAGAGCTCGTAAACGTATCTTTTGGGCGAAAAATGCTTTATGTAAATTAATAACCTACTAATCACAGAATTTTGAGCGTAGTTTGTACTACTATGGGGTACATCGAATAACTGTGTGCCTAGTCCGACGAGACGGAGCACTCAACCTTAGAACTAAATCATTTAGAGCAGTACTCTCAATGTTCCCACTACAGACATTATAAAGGAAAAGCATGTCCAGAATCATACGCCTGTCTGAAATTTCTTGTTCCTCCGACCCACCCTATTGCATCTTAGCGTTCTGCGTTCATATTATTAGTATATAAAATAGGTACAAATGCTGTACTTATCTATACGAATATTATAAAGAGAAAAGATTTGATAGTTTGTTTATATTGAATGGGCACCGAAACTACTGGACGGATTTGAAAAATTGATTTACCATTAGAAGCCGAAATTATGTTTGATGAACATAGGCAACTTTTTTTTTTTCGATATCCACGCGGACGAAGTCGCGAGCGAAGTGCTAGTAGTTAATAAATAGGCACTCGTACAATGGAATTAAACACAACTGGCGAACGGTGGGTGTACTATATAGGTACTTACATATAGGTCTAACCCTGCGGAGATACAGGCGTGATAATAAAATATTTAATATTAGTATGGAATCTTCAACCCATCTTAAGCAAGCGTGGTGAGGAAAATAATAGGTCTGGTAATATCAGTAGGTAATTTTTCTTGCAGGTAAAAGGCTGGAAGAATCTGCCTGGAAGTCAGGCTAGTTAAGCCTGACTTCCAGGCAGATCTAGGTGATGCCGTGATGTTAATGAGGCTTTTAATTTTTTGTGGGACAAAAGTAGAGCCGCTATATTAAGTACCTACCTAGTTATTTTACTATACCTATGTTACTAAGAAATATGGATATGGAGTTAAGTCACATTTTCAGGAAATAAAACATTTGTTACTGCAATGGCCGACAGCAGAGGCATTGATGGACGAACGTGAAAATATGGGCCGAGGCCAAGCTGGAAGCACATATACGTGTCCATCACTGCCTGTTTGGGCCAAGGCTTGTATAGTACTTTTCTCAAATAAAGCGCGGAAATACAAACTAAGTAAATTAATTATAAACTCCGGAATCAATGACAACCGACGAGAGATTTAAATAAAATCTTTAAAAAGTTCGTTCCATTTTAAATTAAGTACACGTCCAAATATATTCACCAAAAATGTTTTGTCCAAGGTCAGTTTTAATAAGGTCAGTTTTTAGTCAACTAACACACATAATTAACAGAAACTTAATTTTAGTCATTTGAAACTATATTTGGAATGTCTAATTAACGTTAAACACTTACACGATTCATTATCAAAATCTCAATCAAATATTTATGTACGTGACCGATATCCTAATTTAAAATGGGCGAACTACTTACTATTATAAAAGCAGCCTCAATTCCACACAAAATAAAATCACTTGAAATCCTCCTCCGAAACTACCAAACTTTTTTATAGACAATAAATTTATTAGTCAATTCTGGTCCATAACAGAAAGATGTGTTATCCATTACGTGATCAGAAGTATTCTGTTCCGTCTGTAGGTCTGCAAGTGGACACATGCCTCATTATATGTGTTACACTAGGCACAACTAATAAAGCTAATTATACACTGGGGGAGAAAGAGTGCAGTAGATTTAATTTTTTGCTAAACCTGACAGTCTTATTTTAGAATTAAAGTTCTTTGTGGTCATATATTAATAAAGCTTTTACTATAATTGTCGTGCCTTTCTTTTCGTTAAACAAGTAAAAAGGAGTTTACCAGGAAGTTACTTAGGTTTTTTTAGCATGGTTTAGTAGTAACAGTACTTACCTTAATTATTACTGTTTTTACTAACTAGATTTTATCGATTAATATTTTTTTTCGAACACACTAGATTCTAGATTATTTTAAGACATTTAACTAATACAAAAACCAAGGCCTAAATCTGCACTGCGTACCTACTAGGCAATTTGATATAAATAGCTCATTCAATTGAATCTAAGGATATGGTTAGGTACTTAAATCGCCGTCCCCTGAGAACAAAATGATAACTGCCATTATCTTACTGTTAGTGTTATATCATTTTTGGGATCAGTGGGTGGTAACACATCTGCTCAATTTTTTCGTAATGTTTATACGGTTTGTTTTACGAAGTTACATACTTTTACAACTGTATTTTAAGATTTAATGCTGGCCTTAAATTTAGAGAATAAAGTGTTAATACAATATTATCTAAACATGTTCCTACTTGCTAGCATGAAAAGCAGTCATAGAATTATGTTCTCGTGAAAAATATTCAACTAGATTATTATAAATGCGGCTATCATTTTATTCTCGTTCAAAACCAACCAGTCGCTTCGTATAAAGATGTGTTATGTAGACATATTGTCATGAAATCCTTCGGTAAAAATTTGCGTCAAACTGTTCTGTATTGAGCTAGATGGGCATGTTATAGTGTACGTTCACATCTTTATCTAGATGGAAAATTTCTGTGTCAATAATGAAAGATGTCCTAGCAGAACTTGCAGCCAGTAACAGATCTGCAGCTATTTGTGGTGATTTTTGTATTAATAATATATTGCAATAGTGTTGGTGTTCCTGGGCCTCAGCAAACTTTTTGATTATGTTGGTGGCGAGTTCCATTTTAAGGTCACGATGGAGGTCATCCTGTCTTATATACCAGCGCGAGTTAACAATACTCATAAGAACCTTATTTTGGAATATTTGTATCATTTTGATGTTGGCCGGTTTAGAACAGCCCCAAAGTTGGATGCCATACGTCCCTATCAGCCACGACTTACGATATTTTACTATTGAGACGGGCTGAACACATTGTGTCATAGGCCAGACTGCACAATACCCGATCTATACTCGAAACATTAACCACTAGACCAAATTAACTCTATTTAATGTTGTTCTTGAAATTAGTAATTACTTTCGATTAGTTTCGATGCAATACTCTCAAGCATTAACACCTTATATTCTAACACTTATAATTCATTATCGTACAATCACGCTATTAAAATATATCATGGAATTGGTATTTATTTATTTATTAAAGAACACCAACACTCAACAATGGTTACATTCAACAATGGTTTCCCAAGTATTTAGGAAAGGCATTAAGGTATCGTATACAGCCGATCGTTTACAATGAAAAGGTGATTAATTACGAGTGCACTAAGGTCCTAATTCATGACTCCTAAAGGCAGGGTTAGGTTTTGTTGATCACTGGGCACGCCACAATAGCGGCGGCAAGTCCCCTCTTGGAGGAGTGGTTGGAGAGGCGCCACGGCGTCCTCACCTTCCGCCTTACACAAGTCCTCACCGGACGCGGTTGTTTCGGGAGGTTCCTGTTTCGAATAAGGCGGGAGGAAACGCCCGGGTGTCACCATTGTGTGGATCGCCCGTAGGACACGGTGGAGCATACGTTGGAAGTCTGCCCAGCTTGGGCGGAGCACCGCAGTGTCCTCGCGGAGGCGATCGGCGGCGGCGATCTCTCGCGTCCGGCTCTGGTCCAGGCCACGGTTCGGAGCGAGAGGGAATGGAAAGCCGTCACCTGCTTCTGCGAAGCAGTAATGCTTGCGAAGGAGGCGGAGGAGCGCATGAGGGAAAGAGCATCGCACCTGGATATCGATCTATTTTGCACCAGCGCGCACAGTACAGTACAGGGAATATTTTGGGGATAGTCATGAATAACTACTTAATAGTATCCAATGAAAATGGAATGTTACGACTATGTAGGTACTCGTATATAATTTTACTTTTTTGATGTTGCACGATTCGAGTAACTTTTTTAAATGTATCTCTTTGTCTGTTTTTTATGTGTTTCTTTTATTTATCGTTTGCAAATCGCTGTTTACATACATTCAGTCAACACAAAGTACTTGTAACTAGATGTGTACATGTGGAAGCTTGTAATTAGCAATTTTTTTACTTACGAATGTTTTTTATTTGTGTTATAATAATAATAACAATAATCGTTTATTTATATAAAAAGGGTCACATTTACAATCGATACAATAACAATTAAAAAGAACACAGTTGCTAATATGCCTGAACTAGGAATTATATGTTGAACCTGTGTTTCAGGCTAGAAAGTCCAAAATTACATAATATTATAAATTAACAATGAGTACAAACTAAAAACTAAATTAAAACTTAGGTAAATAACAGTAAAATAGCATGTTGGTGGATCTATTTGCTGACAACAAGTAGATCTTCTGTGTGTGCATAATAAATGGTTAGTAAATATTTATGTATAATTTGTTTACAGCTATAATTATTTAATTTATAGATACTTAGTTTTCTATTTAATATATTGTACAGAAATGGGCCTAAGAATGTAAAAAATCTTTCTACAAAGACATGTTTCGAGGTTGCATTAGATACGCATACTATGTCATTCCGTCTCTTGTTAGTTTTGGTAGCTTTTCATTATGAAAAGCTGGCATACCGTCAGTACCTTGCAGGATTTATATAACAGATCTGTAGGAAAGAAAAAAGGATGGAAGTTTGCTACCTTTAAAATAGCTCTCTGAGCTCTTTCAAGAGGAAGCAAATTAGTTTTTGGTGCGCCACCCCAAGAAGTGATACAGCATTGAATTATAGATTGACATAGGGCCAAATAAACTTGGTTTATTAATTTTGGATCTGAGATTGATCGCAATTTTTTTAAAACATGTATTAGTTTGCGCACTATATTGGCTAGGCTTTCAATATGTTTTTAAAAAGAGAGTGTGTCGTCCATTATCACCCCCAGGTATTTTATGTTGCCCGTTTTGAGCATAAAAGCACATTTACACATGTTGACTGTACGGTTTCCATATTGATGGGCATATAAATGAGGGTTTGTAATGAGTTGAGGCTTGCGCATGTAGAAGTGAATATATTTAGTCGTGTGGAGCGATTGAGCGATTTCGAACAGTTCACTACTGGTTGCTATTAAGTCTGTAAGTTTTCTGTAAAATTAAATAAATATAGTAGTTGAGTATATTTTTATTATGACATTATGGCAATTAAGATCTTTTTTATTTGTGTTTCGTAATGTCAATTACTTCATTCAAGTTCTTCTAACTGAACAGACAGCTGTGCTGCTGGGGAGTTTGTTTCGCCACTTCTCTTTCCAAGCAAAAGCACTAATAAGTGGTGAAGTATTGTACGACTATTATGTCTATTTAAGAAATATGCCAAGTTTCTAAACACACCAGCGACAACCAAGAACTGCTGAAATATAAAGGAAATGACGTTATCTCCATCAATAAATGGAATGAGTACTTTATCTCAGTTGGGCAGAACCTTGCAACCAACATCGTAAATGGGCAGGCGACAACTGGGAACGAAAAATGCCTCAGTTCTAAAGGAAAACCCACCTAAAGACTCACTGGTTTTACACCCTACTGACAATACAGAAATTGGTAACATCATAGACAATCTCAGGGACGACAGCGCTCCAGGTATCGATGAATTTCGGCCGCGGCTCCTTAAACACACAAAGAAACAGATCCTGGAACCCATAAAATACATTTGCATTCTGAGCATGGAAACTGGAGCCGTTCCTACTTGCTGGAAGAGTGCTGTCATCACGCCTATTCACAAGAGTGGTGCCAAGGATGCCCCTGATAACTACAGGCCAATTTCATTGCTTTCCGTGATATCTAAAATCCTCGAAAAACTGATAAACAATCGCCTCGTAAGCTTTCTAGAGAAAAACTCTTTACTCTCAGAGCGTTAGTTTTGGGTTTCGGCGAGGGAGGTCTACTGAGCAAGCCGTGAGCTTGCTGACTGGCCTGATCGCTACAAACATCGACAAAGGCTACCGTTCAGCTGGTGTCTTCCTGGACCTCGCCAAGGCCTTTGACACCGTTGCAAGTCCTACACTGCAAAAAAAAAATAGAATCATTTGGTGTCAGAGACCTGTTCATGGATTGGTTCAGTAGTTACTTGACTGATCGAAATCAGCTCTTCAGAATTGAAGATAGCGTCAGCGGTAGTCTTCCGGTCGTTTTTCGGGTGCCTCAGGGTAGTATTTTGGCACCTACCCTCTTCATATATACATGGATGACATTCTGAGGCTTAATATTGCACAGTCGGTAATGTGATCTGCCATGCCGATGATACTGCTATTATTTTTGGTACTACTTGGTAAGAGACCCTGGATGCAGCTGAAAAAGGGATGAGCATAATAGCAACATGGCTAGAGCAAAATCTCTTAACACTGAACTTGATGAAAACTAATTTCTTAACCTTTCACGTCACTCGATCTAGTAGACCAAACATTGACACACTTAAAATACACAATAGCAAATGCAATTTTTTACAGCTGCTGCCGTCTCCGCTACCGTTTGCAACTGCAACGCCATTGTCAGAGTAGAAACCACAAAATATTTAAATGTCTTAATCGATCAGAACCTTTCCTTCAAAGCACAAATTCAAACACTCGCAAAAAAACTCGCAAGTTCATTTACATTGCGAAACTCTTACGAGTCAGTGCTCCTAAGAACGTACGTTTACAGGTTTACACATCTATATGCCAATCTGTCCTACAATACTGTGTAAGTGTCTAGGGCAGCGCCGCCAAGACATGCATACCGGAGCTGGAATGGGCCCAGCGGGCTGTCCTTAAGGTACCTCTGGGAAGGCCGCGGCGTTTCTCTACGGACGAACTTTATACGGAATCCAGGGTTTTACGTGTATGTCAGCGCGTACTTTCGTCCTACGGTCACTTTTGAGCCTCACAAAAGTTAACAAAAACGCTGCAGTAACAGGGGTAGGAAATTAGCTAAAAGAATCCCACTTCCAAGATCTAAAAAAACTCTTTTCGTCCCGGTTTTCGTCGTAAGCAAAACCATCCCTGTTCCTAACAACTACTCTGAGGCCAAAACTAAACTAAAAGAATGGTTGCTGGGTCGGACTTATGAGGAAACTGAAAGTTTACTTTGCAGCGCATGCTAATACACACTCTGATAGAATACATGGCCTCACTCACACTTACACCACACACTTACTCACCTTAACTGTTTTCCATGTATAATCTATGTTATTAATTTTATTATATTTTCTAGGTAATCAATTAAATATATTGTTTTTTTTCTTATTTTGTAATGAACATATGAATAACAATCTTGCGCTAGCAGAAACGTTGGATTAATAACTTGTGTAATAAGGTGTAGAGTTTGGGTCACCAAGATACAGGCTGTGCCTAGTTTGGGGCCCGCTGCTTAATCTGTCTAAGTCTTCTGTTAGTGAGAATGTCATACCATGCTACTTGTGTATAATATTTAAGAACTTTTGTAGACTAATTAATAATAATAATAAATAATGTAATTTCGACGTTCACAAGTGCTAATTCTCAGTGTTGTTCGAATAAATGATTATTGATTTTGAAAAAGCTACTAGGTACGACTTGAATGTGCCCTGAGAGTATGTTATGCTGACTCAAATGTCTCGCTGGTGTCGGCGTGCATGTTGGATCATTAAGTTTCCTTCAAAATGGGCTGAATGGTGCTGATCACATGCTGATCCATACGCCGTACGTTCGTGTACGGGCGCCGTCAGGTGGGACTAGTCATTTCTTAGCTGACACGGATTATTTACTTTTTTGAAGAATTGTTTTGATTTTTCATTAAGGACGCTTTTAACGTGCACGTTACCAAGCCCAAGTCCTGACGTTTTTTATGTTTTTGTTTTTGAGGAGTGAGAACGTCACTCCTCAAGAACTAGAAAATAATAATCGTTCGTCTCGTTATCGTTAAAAACTAAACTAGGTCTCTCACTTGTGTGAGAGACCTAGTTTTTTGTTGTCATACTACGATTTCGTCATCACAGGAGGCACAGAATTGAATGTTGTAAAAATTCAAGATGACATGACATGTCACATGTACTTAATTTTGACAATAATAATTCATATACTTATAATAAATCACATATCTTAATTTAATTGTAAATCACATATCTTAAAATTAATTGTACTTAGTTATATAAGAATGACATCTGAATATATAAAAAAAAAATAACATTATACTATTATAAATCTACATTCTAACAAATATATAAATTCTAATTCTAATTCTATCCTAAGCAGCGAATGGTTCAAGGCTTAAGAAAATTATGATGAAGTAACATTAAAATATGGACCTTGTACATGGCATGCGGTGGCAAATTATCATAGTCATCCTGACAAAGTGGTTTTTTTTATAGATCGTATTTATACAGTAAAAAACGGTTGACGACTCCTTGGACGTTTGAAACTTCCGTATATTAGTTGGGTCGTAGACAGTAACAAAAGTACTTTTGATGTTACTATATCATATTCGCTCTCGATGGAAATACATAATAGGTATGTATACCTATTTGGGACTGACGACCTTACGACACAACTAATATACGGAACTTTCAAACGTCCAATGAGTCGTCAACAGTTTTTTACTCTATAAAATACGATCTCCAAAAAATCAAGTTTGTTGGGATGACTATGTAACTTTGCAACCGCACGTCATGTACAAGGTCCATGTTTTAATGTTACTTCATCATATTTATCTTATGCCTTGAACCATTCACTGCTTAGGATAGAATTAGAATTAGAACTTAAATAATTTTCAGAATGTAAATTTACAATAGTATGGTGTTAATATTTTTTTTAGGTTCTACACATTCTACCACAACATATGGTGTACAAATATTCAGATGTCGTTCATATATAACTAAGTACAATCAATTATAAGATATGTGATTTATTAGTTTAAGAATTATTATTGTTGTATATTTAATTATGTGCCTCCTGTGATGACGAAATCATTGTATGACAAAAAAATTAGGTCTCTCACGTGTGTGAGAGACCTAATTTTTTTGTCATACAATGATTTATATATATATATATAATAGTTAAATTTTTAATGATTATGAGACGAACGATTTTTTTTTTCAAAAACAAAAACATAAAAAACTCCAGGACTTGGGCTTGGTAACGTGCACGTTAAAGAGGACCCTCTTTAACGTGCACGTTACCATGAAAAAATCAAACCAATGAAAAAATCAAAACAATTCTTCAAAAATTTAAATAAGCCATGTCGGCTAAGAGATGACCAGTCCCACCTGACGGCGCTCGTACACGAAAGTACGGCGTATGGATCAGCATGCGATCAGCAACATTCAGCCCATTTTGAAGGAAACTTAATCATCCAAGATGCACGCCGACACCAGCAAGACATTTGAGTCAGCATGACATACTCTCAGCCACCAGGGCACATTTAAGTCGTACCCAGTAAATGGTAGCTTTATCAAAATCAATAATCATTTATTCGAACTACACTGAGACTCAGCACTTTTGAACGTCGAAATGACATAATACAGTACTTCACCACTTATTAGTGCTTTTGCTGGGAAAAAGATGTGGCGAAACAAAATCCCCAGCAGCACAGCTGTCTGTTTAGTAAGAAGCACTTGCTGAAGGATATTTTTGAGATATATGAGATGTCACAACAACAACTGAGTGAGCGATTGATTGAGGCTGGGGAAATACTAGAATTGGTGGAATGCAATGCTGTGAGATACCAGCCTCTGACTAATAATCTATCATGCAGCTGTGCCAACCAACCACCCCCTCCTCAGCCTGAGCTTGACTTGTCTCCACCGGTGTTGGCTCTTCCAGCAGAGCCCCGTGTTAATACAAAGAAAAATAAGTCCATAATCTTTTGCGACGAAACCTCAAGGAACCTAACTGGTTCCTTGAGGTTCATTACCGACTGTAGTGGTAGTAGTCGGTGAGTATTTTGAATTTACTATAGCTAAAAACATCGTTTCGATAGTACTGTAATTAGTTTCACTGTCGTTTAAGGTTCTTGAGGCTTATCAGATGGGTTTATCTGAGCCAATTGTACCTTGCGAGAGTACGGCGCCTATAGCTACGTTTGAGGCGTCATTGGTTAAGATAAACACTCTCGTGAAATCGGGGTACTGTAAGATTGGGTAATTTGTGAGTTTAGTCTTACATTTTTTAAAACAGTCAATGTAGTCGGGGTCAAAAGTAGTTTTGTTAGTTTTTAAGGCATTTTGTAATAGGTTAAGTGATGCGGGCAAAACCTGAACCTGAACCTGATGAATCTTCTATAATAGCCTAATTCTCCGAGGAACTGTTTTATTTCTTTCGGGGTTTTTGGTAATGGGTATTTTTCTGCAGCTGCTATTTAATCAGGATTAGGCTTCACACCCTCTCCACTGATTACATGTCCTAATACCCAGTAACGCGAGTAATGCACTCATGAATTACGTAATTACAATGTATTTGCTGAGATAGCTATGGAAACGTCACCGTATAGGCTTTAAATAGGAATATTTAATAACTTGGATGAGTTTGCGGGAATGGTTTATTGATAACTGGACTTTTTACATTGATAAAAACGAATGAATGTGGTTGTGCAATCCGTAATTAAATCATTATTTTTAAGGTCAATCTGTGCTCCGTCCAGTATGTCTAGACCTAACTGACCGTCAAAGTAATTATGGAACTTGTAGATGAAAAACTTAACATTCGTCGGGTTATTAAATTCAGAAAAGTTCGGAATAGTAATTAAATGTTCATGCGTACTAGTTACACGGGCGTTTGTAACTTCAAAGGGATTAAAGTTAAAAGGTATAAGTGAAAAATATTATTCGACTACCTCGGGAACATTAAAAGACCTACTAATAATTCCAGTCTCTACTAAAAACTTAAGTGATGGGTCTGATTTCTGAATGTAAACTAATTCCCTTTTAGATTGCACTTTTAATTCTATTTTAACCCTGTTTGATCCTTCTCCTTGTGAAAATCCGGATTAGCATTATAAGTAGGCTGTGGTGCTTCTAAACATTCATGTCGGGCTCGTTGAGGTAATAAAGGTCGGGGTAGTCATAGTAACAGGAACAGTCAGGTTGTACTTATTAATATTATTTCGTTAATATTCATTTCACGTATCTTAAAGTAATTTCTTGGTGGTGGGTTTCCAGATTTACGCCAATCATGTCCTGGTGAACCTATCGGTCTTGATACGAAGTGGCTTATACCGCTCATCGGTTTTGGACCGAATACGGTCGGTACGACTAAACGCGTCCCCTAACGCGTTTAGTCACGGTGGGTACCCGAGAATGCTTTCGTTACGATGCTGTAGGTACATAACATTTAATTCTTGCTGTAAAAAATCCAGAGCCTTTTCTATAGTTTCGGGTCTCATACATCGGAAGCGGTACCCTAAAGGTTCCTTAAGGCCTTTGACAAAAGATTGTAACGTTGATTTTCTATAAAGATCGCGTTTTGTTCGATTGTAGTAGCTATGTTCTCATGTGAGGTGACATAAGTCATGATAAAGCTAAAAAGGGTCTGGCATTTGTCGAAATATTCCTGAGGGGTGCTACTTCCTTGTGTCAGTAATGAAATGGCACTATAAAGGGCGGTCTCGTCCTTCTGATCGGAAAAAAATATTGATTAGCGCGTCACGACGCGCCCTTGCCAATTTTCAGGGATACCGTATGAGTTAATAGTTGTAGCTGCGGATACCATGATTTTATTTAGAATACCGGCTATCACGCATAAATTAGTTAGCCCTCCTTTCACCTTTTCCTAGTGCTTTAGCTGGGAAGAAGAAGTGGCGCAACAAACTCCCCAGCAGCACAGCTGTCTGTTTAGTTAGAAAAACCATTGAACTATATAATTATAAGGTAATCAAAGAAGAAAAACCGAAACACAAAAAATCATATTAAATTATCTGCCATATGTAAGCTAGCCACGCCAATATACCCAAAACATAAACCAATAAAAATCTATGAAAAAAAACAACATAACTTAATACACAAATAAAAGCCTCCAGGCATAAGGGGCGTGACACCTTACATATGCATTATTGGATTATTTTTGAAGTACACACAAATGATAAACAAGGACCATCGAAGTAAAATAAATTAACAGAAAAATTACTTTAACAATAACAAAACCATAGACAGCAAGACGACCAGTCACCACAAGCAGCACCCGTCCACGAGCATAACGCAAAGATCAGCCATTGCCCCCCTCGCCATATTTGAGGGAAAGAGGCAACCCGATCCCCGACGCTACCGCAAGCAGTGACATCTACGGGAGCATGAAGAACTCGCTGCCGGTTGCTCAGGCAAGAATAATTTATGATCAACTGTCGAGGTCGCTAGCTAACCACTTATTGCAATACAACTCGTTAAAAAAAAACATTGGAATGAGTAGATCATGTCAATAATAAATGAAGATAATTAAAAATTATTGACTTATATAGTCAAACAAAATTAAAATAAATATACAACCTCGTATACCCTGTCAGTAGGTAAGCTGATTCTGGCGAAAGAACATAAACATTGTCTTGAGTTAATTACAGCGACCAACTATTCTTATCGTTTAAGTAGTCGTTAATTGAATATGCCTTTGAACAAAGGTGGGTTTTACTTGAGCTTTAAATGCATTAAAAGGCAAATCTAGCAAAAAAGAGGGTAGCTTGTTATAAAAGGTTATACCAAGCCCAACAAATGAGTTACGAACCTTATGAAGCCGGTGAAAGGGAGCACGTAGTTTGTTCTTATTTCTAGTAGAAACATTGTGAAAATCACTGTTTTTAGTATATAAGTGTATATTTTGCCTCAGTATAAGATGTTGGCGAAGATGAATTGTAATGCTACCGTAAGAATACCAATATCTTTAAAAAAATCTCTAAGAGAAACTCTGGCTCCTAGCGGATAAATTGCTCGGACAGCTCGTTTTTGAAGGACGAATATATTTTGAATATCAGCAGCTTTGCCCCACAGCAGAATACCGTAGTTTTCTGTCTTTCTATCCGTTTCTTTCTTTCTTTTTTTCTTTCTAAAATAGACCAACCGTGCTGTATCATGTGTATTGCTTACTTTTCTGACGGCGTAAGCGGCTGAACTGAACCTCCCCGCTAGGCTTGATATAATTATGTGGGCCCCACTGAAGTTTGGCATCTACTGTTATGCCCAGAAAAACTGCCGATTCTACTGTTTCAAGCAGCTCTTTATCTAAGACGATGTTGGTTCCTAGATTTCTAACATTCGGTAAGACGAACTTTACACATTTAGTTTTCTTGTCACTGAGAACTAGGTTATTTGACGTAAACCAATCCGTAACCATTGAGAGTGCACTGTTTACGTCGTCAAAATCTTGTCTATTCCTGTCTACTTTAAAATAAGAGAGGTATCATCTGCAAACAGTACAACGTCACAGATATCATTTAAAAAGAATGGTAAGTCA
Organism: Dasypolia templi; assembly: GCA_963555695.1. Taxonomy (NCBI): domain Eukaryota; kingdom Metazoa; phylum Arthropoda; class Insecta; order Lepidoptera; family Noctuidae; genus Dasypolia; species Dasypolia templi. Next base: position 6,131,440 of record OY743155.1, on the reverse strand, counting down.
TTCATGTACACTAAGAACAAGAATGGAGCTAGTATTGAGCCTTGAGGAACATCTAACTGAACTGGAAGCCCGGACGATTTCACACCATCGACATCTACACATTGGAACCTATTGTGTAAATAATAATTTATTACGTTGAGAGCTTCGTTTTGGACACCGTAATGACGTAGTTTACGCAAAAGCGTGTCATGGTGCACGCAATCAAAGGCTTTAGAGAGATCATAGAAAACTCCAATAGCATTTTGCGATTTCTCCTATGCATTAAATATGTGTTTCAGCAGAGCAACACTCGCATCTGTTGTTGAACGTCCTTTTGTAAAGCCATATTGTTCATTATGAAGGAGGCTATTTAAATTGTCTTAGCAACTGCTTAAGTATAAACTTTTCAAATATTTTGCTAAATGCTGGTAAAATAGACATAGGCCTGAAATTGCCAATGTTATTTTTATTACCAGATTTAAATAATGGTATGACTTTACTACTCTTCATGAGGTCAGGAAAAGTTCCTATATCAACACATTTATTAAAAGTAACAGCTAGATAGGGGGCTACGATGTCTATTATATTACTTAAAAGTTTAATTGAGATGCACCAGTAATCACCAGTGTTTTTACATTTAAGTGTGTTAAAGACGTTAATTACATCACTAGGCGTTACATGTTCGAAGCTAAATATGCGATTACGTTTTGGCACGACATGGACGAATTTAAGGAGCAAGTCGTAGTTATAGGTATATTGGCAAAAAACTCATTAAATGCCTCAGCTACGTCAGCTGCCTTATTAACTAATTTGTTATCGACCATAATTTCAAGTTGATTTTCTTGTTTAACCGACTTACCCGTTTCATTGTTAATAATTTTCCAAGTGGTTTTTACTTAGCAAAAACGCAAATCAAGATCGAAGATTGGGGTCCAATTCCATTTCGTCACTATCAAATAATATATCTAACAGATCTCCTGGTTTCCCTTGGATAAAAATCTTGAATTCATTTAAATAGGTATAGGGGTGGAAAGGAAGGACTAGGAGGCAACACTTCAGCGAAAAGGGTGCTGAGGGGCGAATTCCCACCAGGCGCAGACCTGACGTGTTACGCTGACGACACGCTTGTCACGGCCCAGGGGGATTCGTACAGGGAGGCAGCGTTGCTGGCGACGGCTGCGGTTTCACAGGTGGTGAGCCGCATACGGCGCCTAGGCCTGGAGGTGGCCCTCAACAAGTCGGAGGCCATGATGTTTCATGGTCCCCGGCGGACGCCGCCGCCTGGATCACACATAGTGGTCGGGGGGGTTTGAATCGCTGTCGAGTCAACCATGAAGTACCTGGGATTGGTGCTCGACAGCCGGTGGGATTTCGGACCCCACTTTCGGCGGCTGGCGCCCAAGTTGATGGGCGCGGCTGGGGTGCTGTCAACGTTGCTTCCCATTCTGGGGGGCCCGAGCGCCGCTTGTAGGTGACTCTACGTGGGGATCGTGCGATCGATGGCCCTTTACGGGACCCCAATCGGGGCGGCTGACCTGACGGCCGCTAGCATGTCTGTGCTGCGAAAGCCGCAATGAGCAATGGCCGTCAGAGTCATAAGAGGGTATCGCACAATCTCCTTCGTGGCGGCTTGTACACTGGCCGGATACCCGCCCTGGGACCTAGAGGTGAAGGTGCTCGCGTCACTTTATCGGAGGCGCGAGGAAGCGAGGGCGCGGGGCGAGCGGCCGATGCAGCGCCATGTGGAGCAGCGTCGGTCGCAGCTTCGCGACCGCGGCGGAATGGCGGGACAGGCTCTCACGCCCTACCGCCGGCCTCGTCACCATCGAGGCGGTCCGGCCAGTGCTCGACATATGGCTCGGGAGGAGGCACGGCTCCCTGTCGTATTGTGTGACGCCGGTGCTCTCGGAGCATGGTAGCTTTGGGAAGTACCTGTGTCGCATAAACAGGGAGCCGGACTCCCGGTGTCACCACTGCGTCGACTGCCGGGAGGACACGGCGTGGCATACGCTGGCAGAGTGTGCCGCTGGGGAGGAGCCGCGCCGTGCCCTCATCACAGAAGTAGGCAGTGACCTGTCGCTGCCAGCCGTAGTGAGTGCGATGGTCGGCAGCGTCGAGTCATGGGACGCGGTGGTTTCCTTCTGCGAAACAGTGATCTTGCAAAAGGAGGCTGCGGAAAGCGTGAGAGAGATCTCGTCCACTCTCCCGATCCGCAGCAGGCGCACCAGGCACAGGTGGAGGGCGGACAACGCCCTCTTCCAGCCCTAAACGGGTCCAGAGACGGCGGACTTGGGGACGTCCGCCGCCCCCCATACATCAGGACCCGAGGTGGCGCCACTCACTCCGGCACCAGTCGGGGTTGCGCCGTTTTTCACCCCGGAATAAAAAAAAAAGGTTAATCCCCCCTGTCTCACCCCACATTCCAACCTGTACGCTTCAGATAGAACGTCTCCCCAACGAACTTGGTTTAACTGGTTAGATTACCAGTACTGGAACAAACCCGTCACCTCAGGTGGTACACCTGCTCCCTCGAATCTATCCCAAAGGACATCATATGACACAAAGTCAAATGACCTTTTAGTTAGGCCTTTGAGAGATCAAGGAAGCAGGCATACACTGGAGTCCTCCTGTCCTTATAGTTGGACGGTCTGCCTAAAGGATAGCACTCTCAGTGGAAAGTCCAGTCCGAACAGGCAAACTAAAGATGTCAGAATTGGTACAAATTAGGAGTTGAAGGCTATCCAGGCTACGTAACGGAAAAAAACACTTGCAAATCTGGCGATTACATCCAGAAACAACTCTTGAAGCCATAACCGATCATGTTAAAAATGTATGCGGTTCAGATGTACTCATTAAAGTGGATAAAATCAAACATAAAACGGAGCAAGATTACTCGTCGTTTATTGTGGGGGTGCCTGAAAAATGTTTCGATAAATTGTATCAAGCAGAAATCCGGCCCATGAATGCGGAGTTCAATGAGTGGATTTGGTTTCGCAAGTCAATCAAAAATACACCAAACTAATACCATAGATATTTTCTACCAAAACGTGACAGGTCTTCGAACGAAGTTAGATGAAGAAAAGAAAGAAAACATTAATTGCAGACATAAACGCAATGACCGAATCTGGGTGCAATGATTCCATAGAAGATCCAGAAATTATCCCACCGGAATATCAAATACTTCGCGGTGATCGAGCAGATGATCGAAAACAGGGAGGCGCGCTTCTAGCGGCCACACACCGCTATGAGTTGCGACAAGTACCTATCACGGACGCGTCGATAGAGACCTGCGTTTTCGGAATGGTTGGTGCAACTGTTTATTTACATAATAAATTTTTGTTTTTGTATTGTGTAATATTAAATATTCACCAGGTTAGGCAGAATTATTACATGATTCTATTCAGAATTAATAGAGAAACTGTGTAATATATATAGCGAAGTAATTGTGGTTGGCGATTTTCATTTATATTCGTGTCCTATATATGTTAGTAATTATTATGAATGTGTTGTATCTTATTGCGAGTTCACTCAAAGTAACACTGTACCAAATAGTTTAGGTCGTCAGCTGGATTTGGTCCTGAGTACAGGGTTTAGGGGAGAGGTGTCAGTAGAAGCGGCAGACTAGCCACTCGTGCACGTCGACGGGTATCACCCGCCGCTCGCGGTGTTGTGCGCCCCACCCCCGCGCCCGCCGCGCCTTGTCCGCCGGCTCCCGCTGGTGCGGCCTCCGTCAGTAGATGCTCACGAAGTATTAGGCCCCAGTGGAATTTCTATAAGGCTGATTATCAACTGTTGTATTCTATGTTAACTTCCACTGATTGGAGGACAATTTATGACATGAATGATTCGGAGGAGATGTTGAATTTTTTTTTTTCATTTAATTTTTTCATTTTCATCAACTTGTCTTGATAATATGTTTACTAATTGTGATGCCAAAACTAAATTAGTGTTAAGTGACTTAACGTCCAACCACTGTGGTTTATTAGCTAGGTTCCCGATGTCATTACCTAAAAAGCCGCATAAACTTGAATGCAGGCCATATACAGCTAGTCGTTGTAACAAGTTTTAAAAATAATATAGCTCATAGAATTACACCATCGTTAGTAGAACACGAAAATCCTAATGAAATATACGGAGCCCTTTTTGATGTTGTGCAAAAAGAATACCAATCTATTTTCAAGACAAAAACCATTAACATTAATGGCACCTCCGTTGGCTTCAACCAATGGGCTACTCCAGGTATTTATAAAAGTAGAGCGAGACTATGCGAGTTATATGGTTTGAAAAAATACAGGTTTGATACTACTTTCCTAGAGTATGTAAAAAAATATTCAAAATGATTTAAAAAGATTTGCGTTTTTGCTTAATCAAAATTTTTAAGCGATTCAATAAAAAATTCCAATTCGTGGTTTTTACTTTATTATTTAATAAAGTAAAAACCACTTGGAAAATTATCAACAATGAAACGGGTAAGTCGGTTAAACAAGAAAATCAACTTGAAATTATGGTGGATAACAAATTTGTTAATAAGGCAGCTGACGTAGCTGAGGCATTTAATGAGTTTTTTGCCAATATACCTATAACTATGACTTGCTCCTTAAATTCGTCCATGTCGTGCCAAAACGTAATCGCATATTTAGCTTCGAACATGTAACGCCTAGTGATGTAATTAACGTCTTTAACACACTTAAATCTAAAAACACTGGTGATTACTGGGGCATCTCAATTAAACTTTTAAGTAATATAATAGACATCGTAGCCCCCTATCTAGCTGTTACTTTTAATAAATGTGTTGATATAGGAACTTTTCCTGACCTCATGAAGAGTAGTAAAGTCATACCATTATTTAAATCTGGTAATAAAAATAACATTGGCAATTTTAGGCCTATGTCTATCTTACCAGCATTTAGCAAAATATTTGAAAAGTTAATACTTAAGCAGTTGCTATGACATTTTAATTTAAATAGCCTCCTTCATAATGAACAATATGGCTTTACAAAAGGACGTTCAACTACAGATGCAGGTGTTGCTCTGCTGAAACACATATTTAATGCATGGGAGAAATCGCAAAATGCTATTGGAGTTTTCTGTGATCTCTCTAAAGCCTTTGATTGCGTGCAACATGACACGCTTTTGCGTAAACTACGTCATTACGGTGTCCAAAACGAAGCTCTCAACGTAAAAAAATCTTATTTACACAATAGGTTCCAATGTGTAGATGTCGATGGTGTGAAATCATCCGGGCTTCCAGTTCAGTTAGGTGTTCCTCAAGGCTCAATACTAGGTCCATTCTTGTTCTTAGTGTATATGAATGACTTACCATTCTTTTTAAATGATATCTGTGACGTTGTACTGTTTGCAGATGATACCTCTCTTATTTTTAAAGTAGACAGGAATATACAAGAGTTTGACGACGTAAACAGTGCACTCTCAATGGTTACGGATTGGTTTACGTCAAATAACCTAGTTCTCAATGCTAAGAAAACTAAATGTGTAAAGTTCGTCTTACCGAATGTTAGAAATCTAGGACCCAACATCGTCTTAGATAAAGAGCTGCTTGAAACAGTAGACTCGGCAGTTTTTCTGGGCATAACAGTAGATACCAAACTTCAGTGGGGCCCACATATATCAAGCCTAGCGGGGAGGCTCAGTTCAGCCGCCTACGCTGTCAGGAAAGTAAGACAATACGCTGACGTTGATACAGCACGGTTAGTCTATTTTAGTTATTTCCACAGCGTTATGTCCTACGGTATTCTGCTGCTGATATTCAAAATATATTCGTCCTTCAAAAACGAGCTGTCCGAGCAATTTATCAACTAGGAGCCAGAGTTTCTCTTAGAGATTTTTTTAAAGATATTGGTATTCTTACGGTAGCATCACAATTCATCTTCGCCAACATCTTATACATTAGGCAAAATATACACTTATACACTAAAAAACTCATTTGTTGGGCTAGGCATGACCTTTTCGCGGGAGCGGGGCGAGCGACCGATGCAGCAACATATCGAGCAGCATCGGTTGCAGCTCCGCGAGGTCCTGGTGGCGGAATGGCGGGTGAGGCTTTCACGCCCTACCGCCGGCCTCAGCACCATCGAGGCGATCCGGCCCGTGCTCGAACGCTGGCTCGGGAGAAGGCACGGCTCCCTGTCGTTTCGGGCGACGCAGGTGCTCTCGGGGCATGGTTGCTTCGGGAAGTACCTGTGTCGCATAAACAGGGAGCCGGACGCCCGGTGTCACCACTGCGTCGACTGCCGGGAGGACACGGCGTGGCACACGCTGGCAGAGTGTGCCGCTTGGGAGGAGCCGCGCCGTGCCCCATTACTGAAGTAGGCAATGACCTGTCGCTGCCGGCCGTCGTGAACGCGATGGTCGGCGGCGCAGAGTCCTGGGACGCAGTGGTCTCCTTTTGCGAAACGGTCATCTCGCAGAAGGAGGCTTGCGGAAAGGGAGAGAGAGATCTCGACTCTCGACCCGGCCCGCAGCAGACGCACCGGGCGTCGGAGGAGGGCGGACAACGCCCTCTTCCGGCCCCCCTAAATGGGTCCAGGGGCGACGGATTCGGGGACATCCGTCGCCCCCCAACATCAGGACCCGAGAAGGCGGCGCGCGTAGTGTTCCGCGTGCGCCGCTCACAGACGTTGCGGGGGGAGTACACCTCACTCCCCCCGCCCGAGACGGGGCCCGCGCTAGCGGGCCGGCACCAGCCGGGGTTGTGGAAGAATAATGTGTTCCCGCGACCCCGGCGTAGGTGTGAGATGGAACACCGGGGTGGTTTTTAGTCAGTAAGAGTCTGACAGACCCCTCCGCCCGCCCTAGGGCGGAGGACATCCATGAGGATTTTCCACCCCGGGAACAAAAAAAAAAAAAAAGGCATGACCTTTTATAACAAGCTACCCTCTTCTTTGCTAGATTTGCCTTTTAATGCGTTTAAAGCTCAAGTAAAATCCAACCTTTGTACAAAGGCATATTATTCAATTAACGACTTCTTAAACGATAAGAATAGCTGTTCGCTGTAATTAACTCAAGACAATGTTTATGTTCTATCTCCAGAATCAGCTTACCTACTGATAGGGTATACGAGTTCGTATATTTATTTTAATTTTATTTGACTGTATAAGTCAATTAGTTTTAGTTACCTTCATTTATTATTGACATGATCCGCTCATTACAATGTTTATCAATGAGTTGTATTGCAATAAGTGGTTAGCTAGCGACCTCGACAATTGATCTTAAATTATTCTTGCCTGACAACCGGCAGCGAGTTCGTCATGCTCCCTTAGATGTCACTGCTTGCGGTAGCGTCGGGTCGGGTTGCCTCCTTCCCTCAAATACGGCAAGGGGGGCAATGGTTGATCTTTGCGTTATGCTCGTGAACGGGTGCTGCTTGTGGTGACTGGTCGTCTTGCTGTCTATGGTTTTGATATTGTTAAAGTAATTGTTTTGATCACTTATTTTACTTCGATGGTCCTAGTTTATCATTTGTGTTAACTTAAAAAATAATCCAATAATGCATATGTAAGATGTCACGCCCCTTATGCCTGGAGGCTTTTATTTGTGTATTAAGTTATGTTGTTTTTTTCATTGTTTTTTTTTATTGGTTTCTGTTTTGGGTATATTGGCGTGGCTAGCTTAAATATGGCAGATAATTTAATATGTTTTTTTTTGTGTTTCGGTCTTTATTCTTTGATTACCTTATAATTATATATGTCGCATCCGGTCAATAGTACGGAGAAGAATCGAATCGCAAGCGCGCCACTTTCGACATCACGGGTTCTACCCACACCTACAGCGCGCTTCTACAGAGTCGTGATGTTTTAAGTCTACGGCGAGGAAGATATTCAGGTGATATTCAGTGTCTGATCGCTTACGAGTTAAGACGTCGCGGAACTGTACTCGATTCGTTGAGCTCAGTTATTGTGTTAATTGTTTAGTAGTGATTTTAATAAAAGCAGTGTATCGCACCCAGTCTGTTTTCATTGCACGAAACCCATCTTCTGCCCACATAATGTCTGAATCTAACGGAGTAAATTCTGACGATCCGACATCAGAATTGGGATCACATCGTGCTAATGAGATCACACTCGGGAACAGTGACAATAACAATCAGTGGCGGTTACTTTTTGAAATGCAAAACCAACAAATGCACGCGCTGATACAAACTCTTAAAACACAGCCTGTGAATAGCAAGTTGGTGTTGCCGGAATTCTACCCCGTTAAACCTGAGTCCGATGCGCGTTCGTGGTGCGCCTCCGCTGACTTGTGTTTCGACGGGAATGCAATGGAAGGAAACCAGCTTATTTGGACAATAAGCAAGGCATTGAAGGGCTCCGCATCTACGTGGCTGTCGTAGATAACCTATCCAGGTATGACGTGGGACCAGTTTAAAGAACTGTTCAAGGCCAGATTCGTGTGCATCGAAACTTCTGCGGCTACACTAATTAACCTGAGCAATGACAAACCAATGGAGAATGAGACCTATGCCGCCTATGCTAGCCGTCTTATGACGTCTATAAATAATTGGAAGGATCTGAGTGTTGAACAGATTGCTGTGTCGACTGTTATCGCTCACTTGGCGCAAATCGATACACGCTTGCAACGTCTCGCATTTACAACGGAGATTTCAACGCGTCATAAGTTGCAGCAAGAGCTTCAAGCGTTCTCTTACCTGAAGAGGAGAGCCCCTACAGATATGCGCTCTGACGGGAACGAGAAACGTTTGAAGTTTTCGTCCCTACCACCAATCAAGTGTCACGCATGTGGCAAGCTAGGACACAAACAAGCGGATTGTCGCTCGAAGAAGAACGACGTCAAGAAGCCGTTGCCTGTGCCGGCTGGTACGGGTGCCGGGCAGCGACCACAAGCCAGCAGCAGCTCACTGGTGTGCTTCAAGTGCGGCACGCCGGGCCACATCGCCAGTCGCTGCACAGCGGTCGGGTCCAGCGCTGCTGTACCGGCGGAGAAGCGAGTCGACCTTTGCATCGTCGAGCCTCCATCAGGAAAATTGAAGAATTTTGTAAAAACATTGACACAAAAAGCAGCATCAAGGCAGTGTCAGACAGCGCTGCACACTTTGGCTCTCCTGTACGAATAATCGCTGATCAGGGACGGTGCTTTTCAAGCAAGGAGTTTCGTGACTTCTGCCAAGGTAAAAATATCAATCTACACCTAATTGCGACTGGTTCATCTCGTGCGAATGGCCAAGTGGAAAGGATAATGAGTGTGCTTAAGTCAATGTTAACTGCGATAGAGACTGATACCGATCAGTCGTGGCAAGACTCGCTAGGAGATGGACAGCTAGCTCTTAATTGTACGGTTAATCGCGTTACAAAAGCTAGTCCATTAGAACTTTTGATAGGTAAGGTAGCACGTCCACTTCATTTAATGGCTAACGACAATGACGACATTATAGACGTTGATGATACTAGGAGATTAGCATCCGAAGGCATTGAGAAGTCTGCGTGTTATGATAAAAGTCTTTTTGATAGTACAAAGGCAAGCGTGAGTAGGTTCTCTGTCGGTGAATTCGTGCTTAATCAGAACGAGGAGCGTAATCAAACTAAGCTTGATGTGAAGTACAGAGGGCCATTTCAAATTGTTGAAGTGTTAGATGGCGATCGGTATGTTTTAAAATCTCTAGTTAACAAGCGTACTTACAAATACGCTCATGACCGTGTTCGGAAGATGCCCGTGGGCCAAGTACCAGTTGAGATTACAGATGATGAATTGGCATCACTTTAGTTTGTGTAAACAGGTTCTCGGTTCAGTGGGTCGGAGACTATACCAGAGTATCGTAGCCGTAGCCCGTTGGAAATCGGTATCTGCTCAATGAGTAGTCCGTGGGTACGCGGTAGGTGGTAGCTCTGGGTGGTATAGTCGGGTTTTACCTAGAAGCAAAGACCATAGAGTCAAGGGTTGACTCGGTATTCCCGTGGGGAATAGTGTGTGTTGTTGACCATGAATGATATACCTGAAGTTTTGTTTTCTTTGATTAATTTTGTGTGAAATTGTTGTGCTTGGTCTCGGTAATCTGAGAATTATATTGTTCCAATTTGAAAATAGATAGCCTAGTAGTTAGTTTCTAGTTTAAATGCTATTTGCAAATTGCTTGTGAAATAAAATTGATTTCAAAAAGTCAAGTCTCTTTAATTGCCTCATCAGTCTTCATATGAGTCAGGATTGGACGAGCAGATACTGTGTGCCGGAATGTTGTATTTTCCAGATTAACAACACACGAGGACGTGTGCATCGGAGGATAGCCGTGTCGCATCCGGTCAATAGTACGGAGAAGAAACGAATCGCAAGCGCGCCACTTTCGACATCACGGGTTCTACCCACACCTACAGCGCGCTTCTACAGAGTCGTGATGTTTTAAGTCTACGGCGAGGAAGATATTCAGTGTCTGATCGCTTACGAGTTAAGACGTCGCGGAACTGTACTCGATTCGTTGAGCTCAGTTATTGTGTTAATTGTTTAGTAGTGATTTTAATAAAAGCAGTGTATCGCACCCAGTCTGTTTTCATTGCACGAAACCCATCTTCTGCCCACATAATGTCTGAATCTAACGGAGTAAATCCTGACGATCCGACATATAAATAAACAGCTGTGCTGCTGGGGAGTTTGTTGCGCCACTTCTTCTTCCCAGCTAAAGGGTGCACTCTCGTCCCCTCACCCTGTTCGCGCCGGTGTCCCTCAGGGTTCCGTCATATCTCCTCTAGTCTTCACGCTGTTCACCAGCGATATCCCACAGAGTAAAAAGGCTCAGTTGGCTCTCTTCGCCGACGACACTGCCGTTTACTATACCGGTAATTGTCCCAATGCTATAGCTCGTACTCTCCAAACCTCCGCAAACGTCTTAGGCGCTTGGTTCCGGAAATGGAGAATCGAGGTCAACCCCGATAAGAGTCAGGCGGTTCTCTTCTCGAGACGTCGACGACTCCCTCCCCCACTTCCCAGCCCGATCACTATGTACGGTAAGCCGATCCCCTGGGAGAAGCAAGCCAAATACCTGGGCGTGATCCTCGATCAAAACCTAACGTTTAAACAGCACATTAAGGCAGTTCGCGTAAGTAAGCCCGTTGCAAACTGTCACTTAAATGTAAGCTGCGTATCTATACCGCAGTCATCCGTTCCATCATGACCTATGCCTGCGTTGTATTTGCGCACGCTCACCAACGTTATCTCCAGGAGAAGGATAGCGGCATCAGCTGGTTCGCCTACTCGCTGCCGGCCGAGAAGAGCCTCAAGATCGCCATACGGGGACTACCGGCGGATACGGACCCGAAGGAGATAGATGAGGAGCTCCAAACGCTGGGATACCAGCCGGAGTACGTGCGCCATATCAAGGCCGCACAAGGACGACCCGGTTGCGTATTCCACGGGATCTTAAAGAAGACTCCGGACGTCCGGGCCATTTACGACACCACGACTTTCATGTTGATGCGTGGTGTCAAAATAGAGGCCTGGCGCGGAAAAAGAGGACCTGCCCAGTGCCACCGATGCCAGCTGTTCAGACACAGCTCGCATCACTGCCACTGCCCGCTCGCTTGCGTGCGCTGTGGAGGGGAGCACGCGGCGAGAGACAACCCGCGCCCGCGGGAAGAGCCGGCCACCTGCGTGAATTGCGGTGGCCCGCACCCGGCGTGCAAGATAAAGTGTCCGGTGTTTCAGAAGGAGATCCGGAACAAGCGGGCGGGCACCGCCGCCATAACGGCCACATCACGCCGCCCCAAAGTAGCCACTGAGAGGCCACAAGAGATACCAGAAGAGGCCCAAGGCACGACGCTTATGGCGGCGGCCAACGGGCCCCAAGACAGACCAGCTACCTCCTCTGGGCGGAGGAAAAATAAGAGACGCGTGGGAAATTGGTATTTCCCATAATAAAATAAAAGCTGTGTGGCAGGTAATTAATAAAGAAACTGGAAACACAAAACAGCGAGATCAGAATGACTTGTCGTTAACAATTGATAATGAAACCATTTCAGATAAGTTGAAGGTTGCTGAGTCACTAGAAAATTTCTTCACCAACATCCCAATTGAGGTTACGAAATCTCTTCCCTCATCATCTGTATTAGCTGAATCTTTACTCAAAGAAAACTTCAGTAAGGACATTCCTAGTTTTAAATTCGAGCCTATTTCTATTGTCACAATAAAAAAAAGCGTTCAAAAGTCTTAACATTAAAAACACTGAAGACTTATGGGGGATTTCCGTTAAGGTTCTTGGAGATATTATTGAGACAATTGCCCCTGTCCTAACAGGCATATTTAATCAATGTTTAGACAGCGGTACGTTTCCAGATTTAATGAAACATAGTAAAGTAGTACCAATTTTCAAATCGGGTAATAAGAGTGATCCCTCTAATTATAGACCTATATCTGTGCTACCAGCATTGAGTAAAATCTATGAAAAAATCATGCTAGACCAGATGTTGTCACATTTTAATTCAAATGGAATTTTACATAGTCGCCAGTTTGGTTTCACGAAAGGCAGGTCGACGACTGATGCGGGAGTAAAACTGGTCAGTCACATTTTGGAATCCTGGGAGAAGTCCCAGGATGCAATTGGCATTTTCTGTGACCTCTCAAAAGCGTTTGACTGCGTTGACCACAATGCACTGATCTGTAAATTACACCACTACGGAATTCGTGGACAAGCCGCTAATGTTGTTCTTTCTTATTTATCAAACAGGCAACAGAAAGTGAAAGTTAACGGGGCGACGTCCTCGGGATCCTTAGTTAAGATGGGCGTGCCTCAAGGTTCAATTCTAGGCCCTTTCTTATTTCTAATTTATATGAATGACCTTCCTTCCATGATGGCTAACTTATCAGATATAATTTTATTCGCTGATGACACTTCTCTTATTTTTAAAATAAATAGAAAAGATACGGATGTCTTACATGTGAATGATAGTCTGGCTGTTCTTTCGAAATGGTTTGCAGCTAATAATCTTTTACTCAATGCGAACAAAACTAAATGTCTTAAGTTCTCATTACCAAATGTACCCCAAGTGGATTTAAATTTAAAACTTGATGGCATTCTGCTGCTCTTTTCAATTTTCATTTTACAAAAGAGGGCAATCCGCGCGATCTATGAAATGGGTCTTCGCGAATCTCGTAGAAATAAATTCAAAGAAATTGATATACTAACTCTACCTTCTCTATATATCTTAGAAAGTATTTTGTATGTTCGCAAAAACTTAGGACTTTTTAAAATAAGAAGCGATTTCCATAATATAAATACACGTAGTAAAAATGAAATCGTTATACCCAAATTTAGATTAACTAAAACAAGCAAATCATTTTTGATAAACAGTATCCGCTTTTATAACAAGTTGCCAAAGTCGGTTACAGAACTTAGCGATGGAAAGTTCAAAACCCACATCAAACGTGTCCTTATAAAAAATGCGTACTATAAGATTAAAGACTACGTCGAAGACAAGAAAGTTTGGCAATAATTCCCTCTGCACATGTGGCTTCCCTGGTACCTCATAAACGGCATCACTATGTAAATTTCTAATAACTGCTCCCAAATAATGGTGTTTAATTTTTATTTTTTATTATTAGATATTGACATATAAATAACTCTGACATAATATTTTCATTATTTGACATTATATACCTACAATTTTTAATTAGTTTTGATTTTATTCTATTAGATTATTTCTATATCTTGTAAATGTGAGAACGTCGTAGACCTTGTGGATTGTAAATTTATATACCATTGTCTATTTGTATAACATATGGTACTTTTTGACAGGCCTACACTGTCCTCCCATACCTATTAACACTGTAACTAAAAATATTGTAAAAGCCAAATATTTTTAAAAGAGTAACCATGGAGTTTCTTGCCGGCTCTTCTCCATAGGAAACGACCAATTGGAACCGTGCACCTAGAATCTGATGTTTCATAAGTGCCCATGTAGGTTTATGTGAAATAAAATATTTTGATTTTGATTTTGAAAGGGCAAGGGAAAGAAACCCGACCCTCCCCAGGCGACCCAAGAAAACCCTACAGCCACCCCTGCCCCAAGCGGAGCACAGGTTGTGGAAAAACAGCAACCTACCGCTAGCGCCGCCACGGCGCCGCGGATGACAAAGGAACCAAAGAAGAAAGAGTTCCAAAAAGAAACCAGTGGCGGCGCTACCGATGCCAAAACGGCCACAGAAAAGTCGGATTTCACAACCTGTGCCATTAAATTGCTGATGGACCTGATAAAGGCCATCAGGCAGGGACAGGATGTCGAGTTGGTAATCCTGGATGGCCTGGCCGCACTACTAACACTGTACCACGGCTAGGTCACCCAGGGCGACCCAAAATGGGACGCCTGCGGCCTTCTGGCACAAGGCCGCCCCCCCCCTCCGCCATCTTCTTCGGGATACGGACGACATCTCAAACAAACCCGGACTGACTTCCAGAGAAGCCGCAACCAAGTTACAAGCGACTTATCTGTGACAAAAAGACTCCACACTCACAACACACACACCCATTACGTAACGTGTTCTAGGTTAATATAGGCACGTTACGTAAATGCAGACAGACATACACGTCTATACAGGCACCCAAACTCACGCGTGTACGCGCGGCGCGGGCTGCGAGTCACGCAAACATTGAACGGTGTTACACAATTACAATACCGTTCACACCCACATGTCGGCCCCTTAGCCCGGACAGTGAACGGCTAGCTCTGTGATCTGGACGGGCGGGGACCAATCACCCACTCTGCAGGAACGTCGAGTCGGCATCTCCGTCGCAGGTCGTCGCCGCCGGGCCTCCCCTAGGTAACTAGGGGTCTCACCTGGCGGTGTCTGACCGCCGAGATGCCGTGAAGCAAGCGACGCTTTGTAATAATAGCGTCGCGGCGTGCCTACAGAAACACACATAGCAACCACCCACATGGGCGAGCGTAGCTCGCGTGCGCCCTATGAATGACAAACCACGAAGCCCATTGCCAAGAAGCAGCCACAATGAGAGGCCCGTATTTACGGGTCGCCGTATGGCATCTGCGGTCGGGGGGCGAAGCCCCGGCATCGCACGCAACGCCCCCTTACGGGGGCGCCGCGATATAGCTACGATCCATTACCAGTGGATTGGCTTGTGGTCGACACGCAAGCTTCTCCTACAGAGTATTTTTTCTATATTTTGAGGTTAAGTTTGCTCCGCGCGGACCGCATTTTTATTTCTTGCCTCTTTCTGCCGCCCGGTACTTAGTACCGACGCGGTCGCGGAGACCACACCCCCTGCGATGCCGAAGCCCGGCACGCGCGGCTCGTTGGGCTACGATGCCGGATCACCGGAGTCCCCTAGATAGGTGAGACCCCTAGGTAACTAGGGGTCTCACCTGGCGGTGCTTGACCGCCGAGATGCCGTGTAGCAAGCGACGCTTTGTACTAATAGCGTCGCGGCGTGCATACAGAAACACATATAGCAACCACTTACATGGGCGCGCGTAGCTTGCGTGCGCCCAAGGAATGACAACCAAGTAACCTATTGCCAGGAAGCAACCACAAAGAGAGGCCCGTAGTTACGGGTCGCCGTATGGCATCTGCGGCCGGGGGGCGAAGCCCCAGCACCGCACGCAACGCCCCCTTACGGGGGCGCCGCGATATAGCTACGGCCATTACCAGTTCGGCTCGCACGGACACGCTTGACTCGGAACGGTTTCGGGCAGTTGAGCGCTATCTGGCTTGCACGGTCGGCTTCCATCACGGAACCGATATCGGGCGGTCGTACCTAGTACTCAGCCGTCATTGTAATGTTAGTATTTCTGTGTAATTTGTTAAAGTGTGGTTTTATTTGTGAAGTTAACAATAAATTATGACTGCTATTATACTGGTTTACGAGTGGTTTTATTGGAAGAATCCTTATAATATTAATTTATGAAAAGGGATTAGATTGATTTTCTTTTTTAATTTAACGTGTCGTGTGAGCTTTAAGAGTCATGTCACGTCGTCATTTGAGTCGAGATGAAATGTTACGAGCCGTGGGCATGTTAGAAAATGGTGCTATTCAAGGCATCGTTGCTGAGGCCCTATACACCAGCCAAAACGTGATATCAAGGTTGTGGTCACGTTATCGCAGTTCTGGGGATGTGACTGAACACACTGGCACTGGCACTGGCACACTGGTAGATATTGTATTACTACGCAGAGATAGGATCGATATCTCCAAATGACCGCCAGAAGACAACCCAATATCACAGCGATGCAACTAGTACAAAGGCTCCAAGAGGACCATCAGCTGCTGGTAAGGCGACCAACCCGTGCGAAGGAGGTTGCATGAAGTTGGTCTTCATGCTCGAAGACCGCACCTTGTTCCAGCATTGCGACGTGGCAATCGCGGTCGGTGGCTTTCGTGGGCTCGGGAGCATTTACCATGGAGTGACAAACAATGGTCTTTGGTGCTGTTCATCGATGAGTCCCGGTTTGGGTTTCATCCGGATTCACGAAGAACACACGTTTGGATATCTCCAGGGAGAGTTAGCCGTCTACGGCACCCTCAGAAGGTCCACTCATGCCAAGGCGGGACAATCATGGTGTGGGCAGGAATTCGTTTTGGCGGAAGAACCCAGCACGTTTGGTTCCAAGGCAACATGACTGCACAAAAATACCATGAGGAGGTAGTAGAGCCTGTTATTGTCCCACACATAATCCAAATGGGCCAGGAATTTCTACTCATGCACGATAATGCTCCTTCCCATACGGCGCGTCTCGTGTCGGCCGCTCTCCGAGAACACAATATTCAAGTTTTGGATTGGCCTGCACAGTCGCCCGACTTAAATCCTATCGAGCATGCCTGGGACATGTTACAACGAAAAGCTTTGAGAGATTTCCCGCCAAATTTGACGACGGAACAACAACTTTACGAACACTTGCAAAGAACATGGGACCTCATAACGCAGCAAAACATTGACAATTTAATTTTAAGTATGAACAATCGATGTCGATGTGTAATGAATGTAAGAGGTGGCAACACTGATTATTAATAATTAGATTTTATAAGAGTTTTTTAATTTTAATTAAAATTAAAAGTTTTATAAGAAGAAAAGAAGTTTTTTATCATACTAATTTTCTATGGCGATTTTAAAAATATATATTTTTATGTAAAACAAAAGAATCACGAAATAGTTTAATATTATTATTAAAGACCTTAAAATAACCTATCATTCTTCCATTTCCTATAATAGAAAATTCTTCATAGATTAATAGATATTTGATTAAATATAAAATATCCCTAGATTTTGTTGATGTGTGTCTATGATTTTGTATTTTCTTTTTAATATCTACTATTTCGAAATTTTTATATTTTGATATAAACTTGTTATATTTATGTTTGTACTTACGTAGGTAATTTTTATTTAATTGTAGTTAAGTTTGTTTTGTTTTATTCATTGTGTATGTCGGCGTCACCGTTAGCGGTAGGTACAGCGGGCCGAGTTTCGCTGTGCAAAGCGGGACGTTCGCCTCCCCACTCTCCCCACTCTCCCCACTTCTCAAGCAACTTAATGTAAGCTAGTGCGCAGCGAAGAAGGGGGAGCATTCTGGTGGCAGGCTCGGCCCGGTGCGCCTGCCGTAGCGCCTAGAGCTATTTTCGCGATCTATTTAATTAGTTAACAAGCTGTCGGAATAAAAGAGTTGGTTACTGCGATATCTCATACTTTCATTTAATATGTCGGACCTCTGCCTTCAGGTTATTTCATGGTGATTATTTTATAAGAAATTGTGGGTGAAATAAAGTGATTGTGCTGTAACTAGTATCTCTATTTTCTTCGCCCGACAATCCACGCCTACTTACAAAGTGCAAGTGTTATATCGCTGATGAGGGCCTATCCCGATATGAACATATTTCATCATGTGTAATATAATATTAGGTAATAATAGTTGATAGCTACACTATCGAATTAGGTCGAAGATCAGTAATTATAGTTGTAAGAAGTAAGTAAATAGAAACCCAAACTGTGCGTCATGTAAAGTTATCGGGGGGCCCGTGCTCCCGCCAAGTCGGGCGCGAAGCAAACACTGCCGTACCATCCTTTACTGGAACCATTTCGCCGCATTTTCAGGCCCCTATTTGAGAACCTCTGGATAAGACCTCAGGGCTAACTGAACTGAAATTTGTCTACGATTTTGACGTTATCCTTACACCTAACATGACCGCCAAGCTGGAGAAAACTCGAAAAAGGCACTTTGACACTTCTGTATCTCGCGACGAGAAACCGATGTAGCAAGTTATTAAAAACAAATCATTTTATCACTGCAACATCGGTCGATTTTACGCATGGAATAAGTATGTTCTGTATTGATTTAACGTCCACCTCTTTTAATTTTTGTTTAGTTCCATAAAACCGACTTTTTTACTGTTTTTCTTTGGCATGCTAAAATTAAAATATACAATTAGTGGCACTTATTATACTCACTAGATAATCCACCACAATTGATAAATCGGCCGAAGGTCACTATTCGACAAAGCGAAGGTTGATATTGTAACAATCACCATAAAACACATGATACTGCTTTTACTCACCAACTTTGCGAACTTTGGCAGGTACAGCCATAACTCCCTAGATTTCGATAATCACCATAATTGACAAACTAGACTGATTATTACTGCACTTCATGCTCATCTACGTAATAGTGCTTCCCTGCGCCAAACTTTCTCTCGCGGCCGCCGAAAGGAACTTCATTCCAATGATACACATTGGAATGAAGTTCCTTTCGGCGGCCGCGTAGTAGGCTGTTTAAAACTAAGTAATTTCATATTTAATGGCCACTTATAGGACAAACTATAAAAACTAGGATAATCGAAGATCTGGAGTACCTGGTGACCCTGATTAGAAAACACAAGAGCCCAACAAAACTATTAGAGATATGGTAATGCCCCCTTCTACTATTGGTACATAAAAAAATCGACTGTCATTGCAAAAACCCAGGGTTGTGGGACACATCTTCTAATTTAATCTAGCCTATAGCGTCCCACTGCTGGGCGAATGCCTCCCCTTCTGCTTTGTTTTTCCCATGTTTCTACAAAAAGAAGTGAAATCCCACCAAAACATTCTATAAAAAACTAGCCAAGTCTCGATGGAGCTGCTTGTTTATTTCTAAAAAGTAATGAAATCTAGACAAAGTCGCGCCAAGTCTAAGGTTCCTTAGTGCGATTACTTTATTATTATAGTTAATGTTGTGTGACTTGGCCATTGAAGGGTACACAAGGGTACAAAACCAGGTGCTCCATGACACCATTGCACCAATCTGTCGCCAGAACCGCTACCCATTGACGATGGAAAATTGCCACTTGGAAAACGTTGATTCAATAACCAGTCAATTGTAGGCTTGATAAAGCTGCGTATTTCAATAATACTTATGTATAGGCGAGCCTGAAACAAACAGTAAAAAAAATATTTCCAGTACGGACGGACTTCTAATCATTTATAGAAGTCCGTCTGTACGTCTATTCTGCTGCTGGGGCGGCTGGAAGGGGGCAGCAAGGGACTAGCTGGATCAGGATTTGAGTGATTTAGGGACGAATTTAAAGCTACAGGCTCAGCGGCGCGGGCTGGCTCGAGCAAGGGTCGGGAGGGGCGTGGATTTGGGCGTCACGGCGGGCCTCGGTGGCGAGGACGGTATCTGATTTATTCTGATTTATTAACTCAGCAAGTAGCTGAGTTAATTAAAAGAATCAAGCAAGCAGCTTGGCAGAGAAACGGATCGGTTCATAATCACGACGAGTCTCATCATCGATCACCCCTTGAGCCGGCCCAAGAGGAGATGATACCATATATCAATCCTTGAACATGCGGGGTGTGTCCTCCGGTGAACCAAATTCCCCCACACTCACACGGCGGCCCCGTCCAACCTTCAGTTTGTTGGTCGAGTTCCAGAACTCAGACTTTCCATCTTAATCTGATTCTGGTGATTTCGGCACCATTTAAGCCTACCCCTAAAGATTTTCTGACTCCGTCGCATGTCTTCCCAAATTCTACCAAGTTTTGGCTTATTATAGAATGGCCACGTTTGATACTTAGACCGAGCCTCCCCATAAGCGCAACGAACGCGTTTTTTCCAGCCATCCCAGACCTGCACAACAGCCACTGACAAAGTATTTACAATATTGCTATTCATACTATCTAGTTCAGGCTTAAGTTCTACAACATTATACATTTTATCTCCACACTTCTCAAACAACTCAGGATAGTGGATATTCCTAAACTCTATGTTATATTGATCCCGATACCTATCTATTTCCACCATAGTGCGCTCCCGCCACATAACTTTATTATGTACTTTAATTTCCTGCGCCAGTGGCTCGATTACATTTAAATCACACTCAATTACTAAGGGTAGACGATCTGACCATTAGGTATCGAGATCCACGATGACATTTGTTACAGTGTGCCACGCTGACTTAGTTACTATACAGTGATCCAGCCATCGCTGACTACCATTTATGTCACTTAAAGATGTAATAACGTCGGAGTCAATACCGAACTTTTCTACATAAGCGGATATCCACTGATGATCTTGACACTGGTTACATAGCTCAGGCCAAAACGGCTGATGTGGATGCGAGTTAAAGTCTCCTAACATGAATATTGTTTCAGTATCATTGTTTTCTACAATAGCACTGATTTCACCTAAACAGTTTGTGTATTCGTAAAAACTATCTAAGGTCCAAATATTTTGTACTGGCCATACTGACGGCGGAAATACGTATTTAAATAAAATCGGGAGATTAAAATCATTGCACTGGGCACACTGGTGGGGACAGCTACGCTGACCTGCCACAAATCGGACACTTTTTATCGGGGGAGTTGGCAGCGAGCAGTCGTGGGATTGTTGTACCGTCGTGATTGGTTTAAGAAATAATTTTTGATTAATATAAGTTATTAGAATAATAAATAAGTTTTGAAGGTTAACTGTGGTTATTTCTGAGGTATCCTATACACTAAATAATATCACTACCAGCGATTGTCACTTAATGTCGCTTTTATGGCCACTAGCCTGTTACTGTTACAGTTACCAACACTCACCGTTTTCAATAATTCTTTGCGCCATAAAATAGCCACTCCACCATAAGGACGCCCTTTAGGAATACCTGCGGATGTATCTACAGCAGACTTCCCCGTGTTTTCAAAGTCTTTATGTATTGTATTGAGAAAGTGCACATCATGAGAGAGGAGCCAAGTCTCTTGAAGCGCTAGTACATCCGCAAGCTTACACAAATCTCGAACACTGTCTAATGACCTCTTTACAGATTTACGATTAAATGTAACAAACCTGTTTGAACACGCTTGTTTCAAGTAACTATCCATTACGGTTATTTCTGAATGATACTCGAAGCAGAGCTTACACTAACTCTGTCTTTACTTTTAAACTGCACAAACTGTCGAAATTAAATATCTTCGGGCCAAAGAGCATCATTAAAAAACAACGGCAGGTTGCTTTTTTCAACAAACAATTTGTAGGAATTATAACTACGCTCCAACTTTAATATTTTTTCCAACTTAACAGTTATTTGGGTTTTATCACAAATATAGCTTATAATGTCATCATCACTGGTTTCCGTACATAAGTTAGAAATATAAAGAGGGGAAAACATAACTGGCAAAATGTGGGTGGGTACTATAGGTACATCTCTGCCCAACCCTTCGGGAAACAAGGCGTGATGTTATGTTATGTTATATAAAGAGGTATCTGGGTCCACGCTGCCCTAAACTTCGCATTTTTATAAATCAAAAGTCGCCTTTCCCGTGTTACTGATAAACTTATTCCGTTGTCTCTATTTAGTTGTTGCCATATTCCATTCGTCACTTTTGGCCCCTACTATCTCACATGAATTCACAACTTGCAAACTTTATCGATTTACATTCGCCGCCACCGCCGACGCATACCCATACACAGCCGTATTATTCACACTCGCGTTCGACTCAGGCGCATTCGTAGTAGTGATTACTTGGCCGTAGGTGGGGGCACGGGTGCACCCAATAACCGGTCGCTCGTTTGTAACCACCGTAGGGGTCTCCACGCGCGGCTTGTTTTCTAACGATGTCTTAGTGCGTATGCTCGGTGCTACCGAAACCGGGGTCCGGGCCTCCACGTGGATAATATCCTGACCTTGTACACTGACCGCACTATTTTTAATATTGTTTACGGTAGACGTATCTTATCTAGTGGTAATTGTCCTTTCAGGTTCATATTCTAAGCGTATAGGACCACTGTCACACTCAAAACTATTAACTTTGCAATCTCCATCCGTCGTTTATTATCAGGCTCAAAATGCATTTCGTTTGACTGCTTTAGCATAAGCTTATCACTCAATTCTTGCCGTGTAACAAATTAATTTTTTAGTCCACCAATCTCAGTAAGTTTGAAAACTGATCTTGCAATTTCAAAATATCTTTCAACAGCCGTGTCGCATCTAAGAGGTCGAAGGTTACAGGAGGCACTTCATTTTATAACAATGTGGCACGAACTAAATGTTACATTATTAGAGGTCATTGCCCCGAAAACAGCTGTTACCGCGCGTACGATAGAAAGTTGCGTAGGTCTGTCCTTGACAAGCGCGGTGCGCGGGACGCGCGGTAATTAATAAACAAATGAACGAGAAAGTGATGCACAGGTTTGTTGTTTTGTATGTATTATTCTGATTTTGCCATGTTTGTTTTATATTTACATCACCAGCAGGTATGGTATAAGGCAGGTATAAGGTTCAAAAGGGCTAAACATGACTGGTTTGTGCTACAGTCAGGCTTCTCGGACCCGCCAAAAATATACGAAATTTTGTGAATACTTAACTTTTTAGGAAGAAACCAGCTTAAATTTAAAGACCGTAAGAATATCGTGAGTCTATCTGCTGAGCGGACTGTTGAAATAGCCTGCATAGCATTGGAGTAGTTTATTTTATTAATTGTGTACAGGCCCCCTTCAGGATTGTATGACTGCTTTGAAAAGGTAATGGATGAAGTGTCACCCAAGATTTGTTACTCGAACAAGTCCGTTATCATTTGCGGTGATTTTATTGTTAATTTATTGGAAAACCTCCGTTTCTTGTATTAAAATATTATGTTCGTTTTAGTCTTACAATCCTGTAAATCTACTTTTGGAGCCCTAAGAATAACCCATACTAGTGCCACATGCTTAGAGAATATTTATACATTTATTGTACCAAGCCACAAAAAAATGATTAATTTACTAGATTCTGATCATTGCGGGCAAAGGATTACTATTCAAAACCTAAACAACAAAATGACTAATAATGATATTACTGTTATCCCAAAACTACAAGCCGGATTCGGAACTTCATTTTAAACATATTACCTGTAGATATATAATTAAAACCTTTCATATTTGAAATGTAAAAAAGACTGCAGATCTGTGGGGTAATTCTGTAGAAGTTGCTCAGTCTATTATTGACATTGTAGCACCTATTCTTAACTATAATAATTGTATCGACTGTGGGGAGTTTCCTTATGAAAAAATAGTAAAATAATACGTTTGGTTAAATCAGGTAGTACATCAGAGCAACAAATTATAGACCTATTTTAGTACTACCTACATGTAGTAAACTTTGTGAGAAATTTATTTAAAACCAGCGACAAAGGTTTTTTTTACAAACATAAACTATTACAGGCCTTAATTACGACAACAAAGTGTTTATCTATTATTATCTAAAATGTATTCCTACTTGTTCGTATGACAAACAGTCATAGAATTATGTTCTCGTGAAAATTATTCGACTAGATAATTTTAAATTTAGTTTTCACTTTATTCTCGTTAAAAACTAACCAGTCGCTTCATATAAAGAAAGATGTGTTAGTAAAACGACTTTTACGGTTTTGAACAGTAAAGACAAATCATCAATCCTTATATAAGGTGTATCTATTCATACACGAAATATTTGAAGACTAGATCTATAGGTCGAACTTGGGCTATAGAAATGAAAAAGAGTTTTTTATCTAAGCATCTAATTTAAAAAAAAAAAACAATATTACTTAAACACACATAAAAATACTGGCTCTTTCATATTTTGTAACATCCATTACGCTAGTTTCTACGGAAGTACTACGTAGAAAACACTTTCATTGAAGCGGGCGAGGTCATGGCGGCGCCCTTAGATGTCGCGTGGCTTTTATGAATGATCAAAAGAGACCCGACTCGCGGCGCCGTCGCGCCGCCGGCGCCGGCTTCAGTTGCCTCGCCCCGCGCCTGCCGCGCCGTCCGCCGCCGTGTTCAGTCTCGTGCGAACTGCATGTTGCACTGCACGCGGCTTAACTAACGTGGAACGCTTCGCGCAACAATGCCGAAATATTCCAACTAGGAGTACCATACATGGTGGACTGCTACAATGAGGGTGGTCTTATTTTGCTCACAGCACAAGCCCCCTTCCTAGAGATCCTAGAAGCTCGACAGCGGCAACGGGACTACGGGGTCTACATGCCCCCAGCTGCAGACGGAGGCAGGCCTGATCTTACGCCGTTGGATTTCCATGTGTGGGGTAGGGGTAGACCTGATTTACGGTAATGACGGCCAGGCCATTTCTAGTGCGGAACAACAAAACTGACAGCTCACTCCACGCTAACTTCACCTAAGTTTTCACGGTGAGGTGGTTACAGAATAGCACTACAGATCTGCGGTTATTCATGGTGATTTTTGTATTAATAATATATTGCAATAGAGTCCGTGTTCCTGGGCTTCAGCAAACTTTTTGATTATGTTTGTTTCATTTTGAGGTCACGATGGAGGTCGTCATTTCTTATATACCAGGGCAAGCTAATAATACTCCTGGGTACCTTATTTTAGAATGTGTGTATCATTTTGATGTTGGCCGGTTTAGTACAGCCCCACAGTTGGATGCCATACATCCCTATCAGACACGACTTACAGTATTTTACTATTGAAACGAGCTGCACACATTGGGTCAAAAGTCAGACTACTCAATAATCGATCTATACTCAAAACATTAACCACTAGACCAAATTAACTGTATTTAATGTTATTCTTGAAATTAGTTATTACTTTCTCGTACATCTAACAGACACATCATTATCCACGGAAGTGTTTCCTGAGAAATTGAAAATGACAGCTAACTGAGAAATTGAAAATGAAACCAATACATAAAAAAAGGTAATTGAAAACTTGTTGATAATTACAGACCGATAGCCATGCTGCCTATTTTATCGAAAATTTACGAAAAGGTCATGCATACGCGATTAATAAGTTATAACGATAAGTTCCAAATTTCGAAACATGAATTGCATGGATTCCAAAAAAGGAAATCGAGAACCACAGCGGCATTTAACTTAATTAACCTAGTTACAAAACATATTGACCAGAAAATCAGCCTTTGACTTTGTATCGCACGAGCTACTACTAACAAAATGTGATAAATATGGAATACGCGGTAAGGCAAATGCATGGTTAAAAAGCTACCTTACAAACAGATCGCAATTTATAGAAATAAGTGTGGATAAACCGAATCTAAATGGTGAACTGAAATTTAAATCTAATGTAGGTTACAATTGCACAGGCGTTCCACGGGGCAGTATTTTAGGCCCCCCACTTTTTCTGCTATATATAAATGACCTGACAGAAGTAACTGATCATCCCTGTATACTCTTTGCAGACGATGTGTCCGTTATTATCCCTACTACAGAAAACTATAATGATGACATAAGTAGTACCGTAAGCAAAGTAATAACTTGGATGGAAAAGAAAAACCTTAAACCTAATATAGATAAAACCAAATATGTACAATTTCATTACAAAAAATGTAAACGAACAATAAAGATAAACAAATACAACAATCAGATAGTATGACTTTCCTTGGGATAGTTCTAGATGAGAGGTGTTCCTGGATTGGTCATGTTGATATGATATGTGGAAAACTCAGTAAGTTTGCTTATGTTTTATGGCGTATATCTAACCTAATAAGTAGACAAGCCACATTACAGGCTTATCATGCATATGTTGGATCAATACTGCGTTATGGTATACTAGTATGGGGAAACTCGGTGCATCTGAAAAGAGTTTTCGTCGTACAAAAGACGTGCGATTTGTAATGTAGACCCACTTACATCATGTAAACCACTGTCTAAAAAACTGAGATTACTTACATTAACAGGTATATTGAGGAAATATGTAAATTTACCAAATCTCACCCTGAGAAGTTTGATAAACTTGGAGATAAATATTAGTTCAAAACTAGATATCCTAATCGATTCATTATGCCTGGAACGAGAACGGAGCTTTATAGGCAAACATGCTATCCTATGTGTGTTCAAATATATAACAAGATTCCCAACCAAATTAAAGAACTTCCAATCGTCCGCTTCAGAAGGGCTTTACACAGGTGACTTATTGAGAATCCCTTCTATACTTTAAAAGATTTTTTTAAATGTTTAAATGTAAATGAACCAATTGTACCTGTACCATAATTTGCATGTCATTATGTTATGCTTAAATATGCTAAGCTACTATTCTACTACCATTTTAAGAACGTTTGTTACCATATTTATCTGCAAATAAATCTTTGGACTTTGACTTTGAAAAATATTTCATGGAACTGGTATTTATTTATTTAATAACACCAACAGCATATTCTTTAAACAGTGGTTTCCCAAGTATTAAGGAAAGGTATTGACAGCTGTTTCTTCCCAGGTAAAGCACTAAAAAGTGGTGAAGTACTGTCTTATGAAAGAAAGAAAGAAAAAACGTTTATTTAGCACAGACTAAAAGGCACACAAAGCAGGTAAAAATTATGAGAAAAACAATCAAAATAAAGATAAAAATAAAAATAAAGTGTACAGTGCGAAGTATGAAACTAGCAGGGTAGTGTGCCTCACGGCTGCGCCAAAAAGGCCCAGTTCAGCAAAAAAATGCCAGACAACTAGTGCCTGACGCTGGTTTTCAACTGGACCTGAACTGTCAAATGCAAATTTCGACGTTCAAAAGTGCTGATTCTCAGTGTAGTTCGTATAAATGACTAATAATTTTGATAAAGCTAGCATTTATTGGGTACAACTTGATATACCCTGGCGGTGAGAGATTGTCATGCCGACTCAAATGTCTCGCTGGTGTCGGCGTGTATGTTGGATCATTAAGTTTCCTTCAAAATGGGCTGAATGGTGCTGTGACCAGCTATATATGCTGTATGCTGATCCATACGCCATACGTTCGTGTACGGGCGCCGTCAGTAGGGACTGGTCATCTGTTAGCTGACACGGCTTATTTTAATTTTTGAAGAATTGTTTTGATTTTTTCAGTACGGACGCTTTTAACGTGCATGTTACCAAACCCAAGTCTGTCAAGGCTATTCTAATAAGCAAGGCTTTATATAATGCTTTTATAAAAGCATGTTCTCTCAGCCTCTGTAAGGCAGGAGATATTCCAAGTTACTATCGTGGTTTTACGAGTCGACGAAACTGATTGTATGTGATAAACGTGATTGTAAGGCTGTCTTACAAATAACAAATTATGTAATAGATTATAGTCAAATTACTTTTGTATTATAAAAATATTTCTTTTTTATTAATTCAGATAATATGTGATCAAAAGTCTGACTTTAATTAATTCCAACCCCTTGACAATTCAAAAGTGCCTGTAAATGGTTTATTTGAAATATATGCTTTAAGTGGCAGGATACAAAGAGCGTAAATAAAGAAAAATGCTGCTGATTCATACGATTGTTTTCATTGTTTTAATGTTTTTGTTTTTGATGAGTGAGAACCTAGTTTTTTTGTTGATTTACAACGTCTTGGAAGACGTTTGTTGCAAAGTTCATTTTCTAAACACTTGAATTGAATAAAACTTATGTTGATTGCCATATCATCATTTCATTAAGAAACTAAATTCAAAGTCCATAACAAAAAAAAAGTTTTACAATATTTACGAGAATAAGACGATATTAAAGTATTATCGTCATTAGTAGCACACAAAAAATCCGAAGAATAAAATGATAAGTAAGGAGTACAATTTTGGTCAGGCTGTATAAAGAATAAAATGATAATCGACTCTATAGAACTTAGACGATGATGTATTTTGACTAACTTCTTATTTATTATATAATATCTCTGTTTTAATAATTAGATGTGTTTGACTAAAATATATCAAACATAGGAAAAACAAATTTTTTTCAAAGCTAACAATCATACGTCTATGTCCAGTTTTTAAGGAAAAATCGACGAAAACATGTTTTTTATTTTTCCAAAAAAGTTGGGTTTTTTGTAATTAACATATTATTCTCCGGGGACGGCGATATTAAAAATGCTTGGGAAGATAAATGCGATACCTTGGGATTTTTTTGTTTTTTGTCCAAAGCATTCCATTGCGTTCTTTATGAAAAGTTAATCAGGAAACTCCGCCACTACGGGATCCGAACCCCGGTCTGGATCTTCTTATTTCACACTTGAGTAATAGGATTCAGAGCGTTGACGTTATTGGAGAAAGATCTCCCGGATCTGTCTTAAAAATAGAAGATCCACAGGGCTCAATTCTTGGTCTTTTCATATTTTTTATTTATTTAATGATCTGCCCTACCTCACAATGAATGATCATGATATAGTGTTGTTTGTGGGTGATACTCCACTATGGTTTAAACTTAAACGTCAGCAGCTAGTTAATGACGATGTAAATAGCACGATCTCAAAAATAGTTCACTGGTTCAATGTTAATAATTTACTTCATAATGAAAAAAAATACCAAATGCATTAAGTTTACGCTACCTCACGTTAGGCAGGTGAAAACGAATGTTTTGATACAGGGTGAAGAATTGAAACCTGAAGACAGCATAATATTCTTGGGCTTAACTTTGGGTACTAAACTTCAGTGGGGCCCACATACTGATAAATTGACAAAAAAACTAGGCTCCACATTTCCCCACAACAGCATATGCGTAGCATATGCCGCCGAAATTCAGACTATCTTTGTTTTGCAGAAAAGAGCTATTAGATTAATTTATAAATTAAGTACGAGACTCTCTCAGGGAGAAATATAAGGAAATTGATGTAATGACGGTGCCTTCTCAGCATATTTTTGAAAATCTTTTATATCCATAAAAAACGTATTTTTTTTAAAAAAATTCAGTGATATCCATAATGTAAATCAGAGGAACAAACACAAATTTTGTTGTACATACAGTAAGGCTCAAGAAAATAGGTGGTTCCAAGCCACGGTTAAGATCTAAGCCTTAATAAATTCAAATCATTCATTAAACGTAACTTGTGCCAGAAAGCGTTTTATACCGTTATAGATTATATTGAGGACAAAAAGGTTTGGGACTGATCTGCTCCAATGTTTGCATACTGAATGTTGTTTCTGTTTGCTAACTTTTATTTATATAGACTTTGAAATTTATGATTATTATATATACAATGACCATGAAATATTCACGGTCATTGTGTGGTCATGGTTATAATAAATATTCGTTGTCATGGACTTTGTAAAGTATAACATTATTATTAATTAAATTATTGTTTCAGGACTTAGTGGGTTATATTTTTATATATTTTGATGATCTTAGTTTTTTAATCTCGCAGTTTGAGAACTTAATGCGGCCTACCCAAATGTCCTATCTTTGGTATTGTTCGTCGAGTCGTTGAGCTCCTTAAGTTCTGAGCTACACGATTTATGCGTGCACTGACTGAAAGACCAATTCAGACAGCTATCTACATGGTCCTCATATGATCAAATTAATATTATTTCCGTTTAGGTTTATTTTTTTTAATATGACATGAATATTTACTTACTTAAGTATTATTTTATTGTTATTATTGTGATTGTTACGACTATGTGAGTCATTTTTTCTCTTCTGGTTTTCTCAGTTTTTTTTAATCTTAATCTTGGTCTGGTGGTTTGAGTAATTATGCGGCCTACCCAATGTCCTTTCTTTGGTATCGTTTATCGAATCGCTGAACTTTTTAAGTTTTGAGTTGATCTGCACGATTACTGACAAATGCGTGCACTGACTGGACAGGTCTACTCAATCTGTGTGGTTCTTTCCTCAAAATACCATTTCAGACATCAATCCACATGGTCCTCATATGATCTGACCAAGATTATGTTTGGACTTTTAAAGAGACTGTGACCTCTGAATTTGTTTCTGCCTTTCTTCTCAGAGTAGTCAGATAGGAAACGCCTACCTCACCTAGTTTAAAAAATATGATTGACGTGTAAAAGTGTTTGTACAAACCTACTTACAGAAATAAAATCATTTATTATTATCATTTTTCAACGTCACTAATTTACTGGTTGTTCACCATTTTTAAGCACCATGTTGAACAAGGTAGTAATAATCTATAATAATAATCTTTATTTCTCCATAAAAGCATTTACATAATTTAAATCTAAAACTGACTTAATATAGTGTTCCAGAGTGAAAAACCCTGACTTCTATACTAGGTTTATGTACCTGTATCTTAGAAGCCAGTGTCCCTTCAAAGTAATGTGCATACAGTAAATAGGACACATATAATATGCAAAAATCCATTTGGGCAAGTCCAAGAGAAACAAAAAAAAAAAACTGAATACAAGAAAAAAAAAAACATTAAAGGAAAGTGTTGAGTTTGTCTATAGTGTATTTCAGGAGCTACATGTTTGAGGGAGTGTGTATGTTTGTGATAGTGTAATTGAAGTATGAGTGGAATTAAAGTGTAATTGGAGTGTGCGAGCATATGCAAGAGTATAATAATTATCATAATTTATCTTTTAAATATAACTTTATGTACCTATATATTTATATTTCTAAAATTTCCCAACAGAAGATCCTCCGTATTGCGATAAGTCAGTTTTAGAAGATATTCCTTTAACTTAGGTTTGAGCTGATATTTAGTATCGGGATAAATTTTTAGAACTTTATTAAGCTGGTTATAGAGTTTCGTGCTGGAAATAAAATAGTGTTTCTTGGCAAACGAAGTTCTATGCGACTCTTGAAGAAAGACCGTGTGTTTTATTCTGCCTGTTGGCTCTGAGGACGGACGAGAAGGGTGCATTGACTGAAGGACATACAGCTGCCTGACAGTCAACACTTTGGATTCCGCATAGAGCTGTACTGTGGAATATCTTAGCGGCCGAGAGAGCAGAACCTTTAGAACAGCTCTTTGTGCTCGTTCCCGTCGGATGAAATGGTTTTCAGTAGCACCACCCCAGACTGGAATACAATAAGCTAAGATCGATTGGCACAAAGCAAAATAAACCACCATCAATGTGTCCATATCTGCAGACTTGCGTATTTTTTTAAAAACTTAAATCAGCTTGCGAGTTCTACCAGAAAGTGTGTCAAGATGTTTTTGCCAATTAAGATGTTGGTCGATATGTACGCCAAGGTACTTGACACTAGTGGACTTAGAGATTTTCAGGCAGTCACACTCACAAACGGTGGAAGACGTACATATATGGGCTTTA
This sequence comes from Dasypolia templi, assembly GCA_963555695.1. Lineage (NCBI taxonomy): Eukaryota > Metazoa > Arthropoda > Insecta > Lepidoptera > Noctuidae > Dasypolia > Dasypolia templi. Next base: position 6,100,075 of record OY743155.1, on the reverse strand, counting down.
AGAGTAAGGGAAGGTGATGGGCATAAGTTTGACCTGATAGCAAATGGCATGTAAACCGTTTTACTGACGTTTAGAGTGAGTAGGTTGTAATTCAACCATTCCAACATACGTGTAAGTGCCTTCTCGGCACTCCGATAGCACTGGGCCCAGTCTACTCCATCAATAAGCAAGGTAGTATCATCGGCGTATGCAATGACTTTACAGTTTTGTATGGGCAGTTTACAGAGTTCATTTATATAGATAAGGAATAGAGTGGGACCCAGTATGCTACCCTGAGGCACACCGTAAGCAATGGGAAGCTCTTCACTCACATGTTGGCCGATTCTAACCACCTGAGTTCGATTCCTCAGGTAGTCTTTAAAGATATCCAGCACCAAGCCTCGAATTCCAATGCCCTCCATCCTATTTAGCAAGGCCGGCGCATAAACGGTATCAAAGGCCTTAGATAAATCAAGAAAGATACCAAGACACTTTCGCTTATTGTCAACAGACCTAACTGCGTTGTCAGACAGAGCCATTATAGCATCTTCAGTACTAATGCCCTTCCGGAAACCAAATTGGTTGGGGGCTAAAATATTATATGTCTCAAGGAAACTGACGAGACTCTTATTTAAAATTCGTTCCAAGATCTTTGACATGGCAGAGAGAACCGAGATAGGTCTGTAGTTGTTAACGTCGTCTCTGCGACCAGCCTTATGAACAGGGTGAACTACGGCTCTTTTGAAGACTTCAGGGAAGACACCAGATGAAATGGTGAAATTACAGACATGTGTAATGATTGGGACCAATACACTTCTCGTGGACTTGATGATGCTAATGGGGATTCCATCCCAACCGGTAGCAGAGTCTGACTTTAGGCTAAGAATGATGCCTTCGACGTCCATTTCTGTAGCCTCTAGAAGAACCATAGAGCCACTAGTATTTGTTGCCGATACTGATGGTGTGGTAGACACAGGTTTTATTTTAGTAGCAAGGTTTTTACCAATGCCAGCCAAGTAGTTATTGACCTTATTAAGAGAGGACACTGGAGAGTCAGAAAGATGTAACAGCTCAACAGGGGGAGGACAGTGTGAACGAAGGTCAAAGTCAGTGTCAGAAGGTAGTGTCAAGTCTGTACATGTAATTGTTGGTGGTTTAAATAAAGTTAATAAATCAAATAACGGTTTCCTGTCTTCGAGGATTTAATTTCTATTTCGTCGAAAAAATGCACAACAATGAGCCAAAACGCCCATGTGACTTTATGCAACAAATAATTGGTTAATCTACACAATTAAAAATACGCAACGACTAAAGGTAACTCAAACATGACCTAAGCAGAGTTAACAAAATTTATATGGGACCACCGAGCAAGCTTCTTCTAACAAATAAAATAATAATTCAAAAACCGGTAAATAATTGAAAAAAATATAAATGAAAAAAAAAACATGTAAATACAGAGTAATTGCGGACCACCTAATTTTTGAAGAAGTGGTTTAAAAAGACGGTTATTTCTGTATTAGATGTGAACTTTAAACAATATCAGTAACTGAACGACAATTATTATTTCGTTTCTCGTGTAAAATTATCTCTAAGTAAAAACAAGATAAAGATTCATAGGCATTTATATAAGTAGAAGATTTGAGAACAGGTTATAAACATTTGGCAAGCAGACCTTGCGTGAAGCACTCGTGTTTAAAAATACAGAAAGCGGAGGTATTTTGTTTTTGAGTGTTTTTGGATACTTTTTGTGGTGTTTTGATACTTTTTAAATTTTACAAAAGTAAGCTGTGTCTCTAAATATCTTGGACACAGTAAAACTGTGATGGGAGGATTAACCTTTTATCGGAATGTTGCTCTGTTTCTGACTGACTGCCCGCGCCGCAGACGCGTCTCACCTGTCTTTGGGAGCCTTAAAATACCGTCGCGTAGGTTCTGAACCTGATGCCTCCCTGATCGTGTGAGATTGCCGTCCCATCGGACTATGAGAGAGTGGGAAGAAGGAGTGCACCTGTGTTTGCACAGACACTTGTGCACTATACGAGTAATATTTCTCCGTTAAGATACGCCCTATAAATGTCTGCCTGACCGAATTTGACCTGGAGGGTCAAATTCGGTCAGGCAGACATTTATAGGGCGTGACATACAGACGTTACATCTTTTAAAACGTGAGTAAAATTTCAGAAGTAAATAACAACCATCATGACGAGACGCGCCATCGACGCAGTGCACTGGTATATGGACGAGGTAGGATCCCGTGTGGTGGCGAAGACTGGGATCCCATCAGACAGACACCACATCGGGAAGCTCGTACTACACAGCTTGCAAGATGACCCCGATTTTGTTATGCAGGTTGGTATTTAAATTTTAAATCATCATTTTTTTTCCTTTTATACCATATATTGCGTTTTTCTAAAATTTATTTGCTAAGTCAAGTCTCAAGTTCTTAGTATGGATAAGTTAAACCTCTAACAAAGCTCTTGACCAATCATTTGTTCTTTTAATGCCCTGAGGTGTTCTGTTCTGCTTGTGTTAAGAACTGTCACGGTCTGGCCCAGGGTCGATCGACCAGTGTGCTATGAACTGCAGAACCAAACGAGCCCTTTCACAACCTCTTACATCCAACATGTTTTGTCTGATTAATGTGGACAATAGACGACTCCAGCTTTTCGAATTGTCGTGACTCTCAAAACGTGTAGATATATATATATATATTTATATGTATACATACCCAAATTTTACTATCTCGGCAGGTATTACAAAAATGATCCTTAAATTCAACCCGTACTTCTCTTAGATCGATGGAGGAACAGGGAAATCTGAAACCAATGGCATGGTTTTAGAGAGAAGCATCCGATGCGCTATCTCTCTCACGAACTTGGGACTGAAGAAAGGTGACGTCATGGTGCTGATGGGACCGAACCACATCGATTTCTGCATTCCCCACTACGCAGCGCTGTATCTTGGAATTATGATAGCATCCATCGATGTTACTTTGGGAGCCAGTAAGTTTATTTTATACTTAATTCATTAGAGCATTACAGATGTTTTTTTTTTGTTGGCTGGCTATTCTTATAGCCAGCCCAAGAAAAAAAAACCAGACATGTGCGAGTTAAAATCGCGTGTGTATAGTTAGGTAAACAAGGTATTTCTTGCACGCCAGCAGTTACTTTCTTCTACGAAAGAAGAGTTTCTTTCACAACAAAAGTGACCATCACAATTAAAATTCGTTTATTTTCGTGACGCGTCTGTTTGGGTCACAGTAATTCAAATGTGTGCCAAATCTCAATTAGTCAGTAAGAAAATTCCCCACACGAGTGATCCTATAAGGGTTCCGTATTTTCATTAGGACGGAACACTAAAAAGGAAAAAGCTCTCCTGTAGAATTTCTAGCTTCTTTAACATCGTAAGAATATGGGCATGAAGCAGTCCCGTGGCACTACAAAGTATCCTCACACGATCTGTCAATGATTCACCATACTTGCTTCTAGCGGACTGTTAACGTCAAATAATTATACCTTAACTAAGGTTTTTTTCAATGTTTTCTTCACCATTCAAAATCCTAAAGAACCCTAAAATACTAGTTTTGAATAGACTTGTATCTTTAATCTCGTTGGTTTGTATTTGAATGTTTTATTTAAAATCCTGGCAGGTAAACAATTTAGAATGTTAACATTTCAGATGAATTGAAAGACTTATTCCACACGAACCGGCCGAATATAATATTCTGTCAAAACGAAAAGAAGACGGATATCCAGAAGGCGCTAGAAATATCCAAAGTAGATGCAAAAATTGTTATCTTTGATAAGGATAGTAAACATACTACATTAGCGGACCTACTAGAAAATGAAGATGAGAAATCAATCAAAAACTTTAAGTAAGTAGCTTTTGGAGTTCTGATACCTATAACACACCTACAGATTTTCTCAATTCTTGACAATCGACGCGACCGCGTACACATACACATAAACTAACGCCTTCTTCCTTTGGGGTAGGCAGAAACCACAGAACGCCTCCTGCTACGATCCTTACATACTCCTTTTGCATCGTTAACGTTCATACACACACACGCCCGCCGGTTGTGAGTCCTATGGATCTGACCTTTCTGAAGAACATCATCAATAAGGTCACTATAATATGTCCACCTAGGGCGTCCCCTCCCGGCGTTTCCACTCACATCTGCCTTGTACCATCTACCTTTTGTTAGTCTCCATTCACCGCGACCACCCTACTGACCGTTGACCGTTTAATCATAAAAAATCGAGTTTTATAAGCTAGATGTGCCTGTCTCGATTTCACAAATTTATTGGATAGCCAAGAGAGGCTATACAACCAAATGAAAGTATACAAGAATTGAAAAATATTAGTGTGCGTTTCAAACTATAGGAGACTCACGTAACAGGTGACAGACTTAACAGGTGACGTTGACGATCGATGAAATCGAGCAAATCGGTAAAAGCTGAGAGATCATATAGATCATCACAAATTCAAAATTACCAGCAAATCTGTAGGCACCTTTACCGCAATCAGATTAAGCAAGACTGATAAAAGTCCATGGATTATAATCATCTTTATTCACTTTCAGGCCAACAGACCTGAACCCCGTGGACACCGTGGCGTACCTGACATCAACAAGTGGCACCACAGGGGTGCCAAAAACGGCCATGCTTACACACAAGAACTTAACTATTGGAGTGTCTTATATGTGGTAAGTAATTCACCTCCGTCCTTCGTTTCCTCAATAGATACTTTACGTTTTCGTACTTCGAACGGAAGTTCCAAGGTGTGCTCATCAAATGACTTCTCCCGCTCCGCGTGGTTCTTTGTTTTATTATTTCAATATCCGACTATTGGGTATTATTATCACAATCGACTCGAACGTCTTTAATATTGGAAATTCTAACATCACTATTAGCTATATATAGTCTTTAGTCGTTGATACTCGTAACAACAGAATCTAAATTATGTCGTGAAGGACCATGGGGGATTTTGTTTGAACCCCGTCCCACCCTACCAGAGTCATGGGATACATGTCAATTTGTTCATTGGGATCAAAAAAGTCTTAAATACCTGTATTAGCTGCAAAAACGATTGGGTTTATTTGTAATAAAAAAATGCTTTTTGGCAAAAATGAATTTATTTTTAAACAAAATAATTGATTCTCATACTGAAAATCATTGAGTTTGAATTAAAATTCAGGTTGAATTTGAATTCCTTCTCTTTGCTCGAAATCAGGACATTGATTTTTTAAGACTACTTGAATTTTGACTCAGAACTTTGAAGCAGACTATTATTGATATGTCTTGTTATTTTGAATGATAGCAACAGGTCCTAAAAGACAAACAACATTCTTCAAAATCAAATTACAAACCCACAATGCAGACCTTACGCCATATTGAATCTTCCAGCCAAAACCACTTATCAACAAAACCTGTTCTAACTATGTCTAACACAGCCGCTTGAACGCGCTCACTCGTGAGCTTACCATCTTTGATATTAACAACTGAAGCATTCTCTATATTGCATACACTCGCGGATGCAGCGAGAATGTGAGTCGCGATGAGTTTTGAAACAACTCAATGTCACAGCGTTTATGGCAGCCTCGTATTCGTTGCGCCTTGCTGGAAAAACTGCACGTTTTGCTTTGTTAGTTCTTGCTATAAAATTAGGTATTCTTAACCGTTAAGAGGGGTGTTTAAGTTTAAGTGGTGTATCTGCGTAGTGTGTCTGTCTGCGGCATCGTAGCTCCCAAACGGCTGAATCGATTTTTTTTTTGTCTGAAAGGTGACATGATCGAGTGCTCTAAGTTAAAGAAATAAGAAAATCTGTTCAGCCAATTTAAATTAGGAAAATAAAATAAATAACAAGCAAGTTTACTCTATTATCAGTAAATTCCTAGAAACGTCAATCATGTAAAATGAAAATGCGTAGGTATTTGCGTAGTCATTTTAATGTGAGTTTATTTATATAACGTATCCAGCAGCGCGTATCATTAAGTTGTGATATTTTCAGACTACCCGGGGCACAATTTCGAGAATAAATTCTTTAGTTTTATGGCCTCTTAAAATCTACAAATTATTTTAGGAAACAGAACTGATCGGTCGGTAGGCCGTCGCTTTTGACCTATTCCTACGAGGATGTCACATGTCTCATCGTCTATCATTGTACATATACAGTTTTATGTGCAAAAGCCTTGACGTAATATTTAGAAAAATCTCATTATCTTATCTTTTGAGGTATGATAATGTGGTTTTTCTAAATTTTACATTTCACATAGAGCGAAGTTTTTAGGCTGTTAAACAAAAAAAAGAGTTTTGTTATAACGAAAATAATATAACCGTTTGACAGTGTTAAGATTCCTTATCGCTTTTATCTTTTCGCGTACAACGAGGTTGTGGCTCTTGCTATATTATAGTCAACCCCTTTCTTGCGAAAGTATGACCTGTCAATGTGCCCACACATTGACAGGTTATACTTCCACATATCCACAACGATACATAGTGCACTTTTGACACATACATGACAGTTTTAAGTATAAAGGGATACCTACTTATAGTACTAGGTTTACGCACAATTATACAATTGTGCGTAAATCTACTTAACATCTATACTAACATTTGAGGTATAATTTGTTTGTTTGTAATAGCTGGGCCAGTTTTGTGGGGAAAACTAGAAAGTTAAAAACAAAAGTTTAGCAAACTGTACCGCGTGACATGTCAAAAGAAAGGGCTTGTTGTGAGGGTAATTTTTTTCTTGGGTGGGGTATCATCAAATGACTTGTCCCCACTTACTGACTAAAACCCACCCGTGTTCCTTCAGTTGCCTGTGCCGGGGCCACGGTATCTCTTTCGAGCAACTCGCAGCTAGAAGGTGTGCCAGCTTCTAGGGTGATCCTGTCATCAGACCCTGCCCAATTTATTGATCTTGTCTAAACGTTTCATATGAACCCTAACTCGAGGTTTTCACTAGTACCCTGATTGGGCTCAATCGGGACTTTATAATGAAAGAATTAGTGGACAGTAATAAAACAGGTTTATTAAATAACATGAACAACGTATGTTTAGTCAAAATAGTACAAACGAATGCCTGTAGTGACGCGCGTCTGTGAGCTGAGTTGTTTGGAGGGCGCGCAGCGGCCGTCGCGTACGGGTTCGGTACCCCGACACCCCGCACCTTTCCGCCGTCAATCACGCGCATTATGTGGTGCGCCGACATATCCTCTGAAGATTTTAACTATGCACCTCCTGGCTCCATCATCAGACCCTTGACACCAAGTGCAATATATTGAACTCATCAAAACTAATCATATGACTTTAAAGTCAAGGGGTTTACTAGTAGCCTCGAATATTTCTACTATCCACCTCCTGACCCGTCCATCATCAGACCCTTGTCGCATAAGCGCAATGTATTGAACTCTTCAATGCGATTCATATAAGCCCAAACTCGAGGGGTTTACTAGTGTCCACTGAAGAGTTACAATATCCACCTTCTGGTTTCATCAACAGATCTACTCCAAAATACCAAATAATGGTTTTGTCATCTACCCTCACAACATGTCTAAGGGTCACGGGAAATTCGAAAGCGATACCATGGCCCTGGCACAGGCAACTGAAGGAACACGGGTGGGTTTAAGTCAATAATCTGAGTCGCCCTCCCGCTCCACCCGGAGCGGCAGAAGTCATTTGATGATTTCCCAACCTAAAAAAAAGACCCTCACAACATTTGATATGTCACGCGGTACAGTTTGCAAAACTTTTGTTTTTAATTTTTTAGTTTTCTTCCCAAAACTGGCCCACATATTTCGAATACGTTTATTTACGTTATAAGACCGTGTTTGGGTCACAGAAATTCATATATGTACCAAATTTTAACTTAATCAGTCCACTAGATTCGGAGCGATTTTGGCTATTACAGACGGACGGATAGACTGATACACGAGTGATCCGAGTGATCCTATAAGGGTTCCGTTTTTCATTAAGATGTACCGAAACCTAAAAAGCTCAAATGGATTAAAAAAATAGTTTTGTTAACATCATGCAATTTATATTCTTCTTTTCAGGGCAAGTTTCTCTAAGTTCCCAACGCCAACAAAAATGGCGATAGTGACATCACCAGCGCAGTGGCTGTCAGCTGGCGTCCACTATCTCTTCTCTCCGATCTTGAAGTATACGCGGCTGCAGACATCATATCTTCTCACTCCGGAACATTTCGCGGAACTAGTTAATAAATTTAAGGTAGGAAGCAATTCACTTATGAACAGGATGGCCGATGGAGCCGAAAGGTTCTGGAATGGGGACCGCGAACTGTGAGGCACATCGTTAGGTTAGACAAGGTAGATCTATGATCTGGAGAAGGTCGCGGGAATCCGCTAGATGCCAAAGGCAACATCAACAGCTACCGGTCCTGATTGACGTGGCGACGCTTTTGGGAGGCCTAAGGCCAGCAGTGGACGTGTTTATGCTGAAATGAACGACGCTATTGCCGAAAAAATAACACTCATTGAGCGCAGTTCAATTACTGTCTGCACCTAACATAAACGTCACGATTAAACCTCATTTCTTAATGCCAGATCAACTCTTCAATTTGTAACTTCAATCTTAACAATTTCGTATTCACTAAAACTAGAGCTTCAGTTTATTTCACTCGAGTCCACTCGCCCTGGATCAGTACATTGTTGATTCTTCCATATTAATAAAGTTTTCTAATTTCACAGCCCTCTTATATCGTTACTAGCCCTACAATGATGATAACTATGATGACAAGTGCTAAATGCGACTTCACCTGCTTCGAAACCGTCATTTTAGCTGGCAGCGTTGTTACACCAGAGGTCATCGATGAAGTGAAGGTAATCATAATCATACATCTTTATTTATCTTAACATCTTAATGCAGGCACTAGTTAATAGTATGTACAATCTTAAATAGAGAAAGGTGTCTGTGATACGAGTAGGAGGGTCCTGAGTTACAGATCGACCGGCTCTCTTAGATAGGACATGTTTACAAAATGGATAGAGAGTAAAGATATTATATCACATAAGTTTAATATTGCAATTAAGTATTTAAGTAAAAGTAGAACCTACAAAATTCACAGAAAAATCTAAATAAAAATGGTTTTATTGTTTAAGATACTCATGAAACTTCAATATCATTTCTTATTTCTACTAGTCAATATAATTTGCAAGATTGCCCACTTTCAAATTATATTGACTAAAATCTAATTTGACTAATTCATAATTATCAGTTTGAAAGCAGTGCTTACGGTAACTACTAGTAAACGAAATTCAGAACTTAAAAAAAAAAAACATAGGAAAACAGTCAAACAAAAAATTCTAAGAAATATACAAAATATGCATATTATTTACTGATACGTCCATAAATATCTAGGTGACAAAATAAAATAAGAATTAGAAACTGAAGCTTGAAAATGGGGTAATTAAGAATGTTGTGTGTATGTGTTTGGAGGTGGTTTTACGACACGGGTTTTAATAAGTTCTCAGTGGCAACGTAACGTAGTAAAAGGTTTAATAGCCTTTTTTTGTTTTGCGTGGGTAATCATCAAATTACTTCTCCCGCTCTGGGTGGAGCGGGACGGCGTGTCAGACTTTTACTGACTAAACCCCACCCGTTTTCCTTCAGTTGCCTGTGCCAGGGCCACGGTATCTCTTTCGCATTTCCCGCGACCCTGAGGCATCGGCCCTATCAGACCTCGTCATTATGTGCTGACATCTGTTTGAGGCGCGCGTGGAACACGACGCACCGTCGACTCGGGCCTGGTCCTTACTGGACGGCGAGCTACCCATTGCTCGCCGTCCGCAAGCCCGTACCTACGGTGGCCGGGAATCTGCATGCGACTCGCGAAGCCCAGGGCGTCGCACGCGCGCCGTCTCCTCCTTCGCGAGCATTACTGCATCGCGAAGGAGGTGACGGCTATCCATTCCCTCTCGCTCCCTATCATGGCCTGAACCAGAGCCAGACGCGAGATATCGCCGCCGCAGATCGCCTCCGCGAGGACACGGCGGTGCTCCTCCCAAGCTGTGCAGACCTCCACCGTGTCCTCCGGGCGATCCAGACAATGGTGACACCCGGGCGTTTCCTCCAGCCATATGCGAAACATGAACCTCCCGAAACAACCGGTGAGGACCTGTGTCAGATGGAAGGTGAGGACGCCGTGGCGCCTCTCCAACCACTCCTCAAACCGCTTTGGAGGAGCCGCGCCGTGCCCTCATCTCTGAAGTAGGCAGTGTGACCTGTCGCTGCCGGCCGTAGTGAGTTCGATGGTCAGCAGCGTCGAGTCATGGGACGCGGTGGTTTCCTTCTGCGAAACAGTGATCTCGCTCAGGGAGAGAGAGATCTCGTTCACTCTCCCGATCCGCAGCAGGTGCACCGGGCGCAGGCGGAGGGCGGACAACGCCCTCTTTCAGCCCCCCTAAATGGTTCCAAAGACGACGGACTCAGGGACGTCCGTCGGCCCCCATACATCAAGACCCGAGGTGGCGGCGCGCGGTGTTCCACGCGCGCCCTACGACGTTGCCGGGGGAGTCAAACGGACGATTCGAGCGATTCGATTAATTGATTAATATTAATTAATTAATTAATACGATTCGTAGCCGAAAACATAGTAACGAATAAATGTTTTTTGTATATTCTCAATACGATCAATGTATTTGCCAAGACACGGGTTCCAAATTTGAGACGCATATTCAAGATGACTTCTGACAAAAGAGGAACACCCAGCGAGTCTCGTAACAAACCCCACTGAGACTGAAGCTTTGGCCACAATTTGCTCAATGTGCATGATATATAGAAGTTTTCATTCATGAAAAATGCCCAAGTCGCGTACACTATCACATATCTGTAATAGCTGCCATTAAGTTTATAAGTTGTAGGGAGAGGGACGCGTTTTCTGCTAAAGGAGATTACTGAACATTTAACAGGGTTCAAATCCAGTTTATTAATCAAGCAATAATTATTCAATCGTGCCAAGTCAGATTGGAAAGCATCCATGTCATCATCTGATGATATCCTAGAAAATATCTTCATGTCATCAACAGAACAAAGCAAATTATAGTTGTGGAAACACGAGTCAATGTCGCCAACATTAATGATAAAAAGCAATGGACCCATCAAGGAACCCTGAGGAACACCCCTAGGAGCTGGAACCCAGCTTGAGATGTAGTTACTAATAACGACAGCTTGAGATCTATTTCCAAGGTATGAAGTAAGCCAACAAAGTAGATCTCCTCTGATGCCATTGTCAATAGGCTATGTTTTAAGAATATTGTGGTCAACTCTATCAAAAGCTTTACTGTAATCGGTGTAAATGACATCGACTTGTGCCCTATTGTCCATTCTGTCCGTTAGAAAGTCATTGAGCAAAGCTAGGTTAGAAACAGTTTCACGACCCCTAGAAACAGTAGAAATCCGTGCTGAGAAGGGCTAATAGACAACCATTTCAAAACCTTTGGCTAAATGCAGTTTGGAAATAGTCCTGTGATTGACTATTTCATTTTTATCCCCTTTTTCTTGCGCCGGAGTTATAAAGGCAGACTTCCAGTTTTGGGGAACAGAAAGGGAAGCGAGCGATTTTTTTAACAATGTTGAAACTGACAATGCTATGGTTTCAGCACACCCAGTCAGCAATTTAGGTGATAAGTGATCCGGACCAGCAGATTTAAATGGATCAATTTGACTAATTAGCTTAACGAAAACAGTTAGGTCAATTTCAATTGAGTGAATATCCGAGGATATATTGGAATGTATAGCAAGAAAATGCATTACAAATGGACTCGGGAGAAGAGATCGTCACATCACCGTACTTGAGGAAACTAGGTATTGCATTGGACTTAGATCGCTGATTCACGAAGCTCCAAAAGCGTTTTGGATTATTCTCGATGGAGGCTTCTGTTACAACCAAGTAGTTTGTGTAAAAATCCGCTTCAAGATTATTAACCTGCTCACGCAAATGTTTAAAGGTCGTCTCATTTGGAAGTCTGCCGTACGTCTTAAATTTACTGAGATATCCGGCACTTAAACGCTTGATTGTTAAAGAGTAGTTCAAAGCTTCTCTTTAATCAAGCGTTTAAGTGCCGTAGAGTATCAAATAGGGTATGAGCTGTGAAAAACTGTTTTTGTAGGAATAGACTTGATTTGAAGATCCGCTAAAGTAGCATAGAAGCAGTTTACTGCGTCATCAAGCGACGTGTCCAAAAATACGTTCGTCCAGTCTATAGTTGCTATTTCCCTGTTAATTGCCGCAAAGTCAGCTTTAGCGTAAAGATAACGTATAAAGGGAGTGGGAGTAAAATACTTATACTCAGAAAAGTTGACGTCAATACAGAAGGCAGGATGGTATTTGTCAACAGGTGAAAAAGGGCACCATGCATTGACTTATGTTAATTTAACTTTAACTTTAAATTTAACTTTCCAGCAAATTACGAAAATTGATGAAGTGAACACGGTTTACGGCATGAGTGAATTGAGCGGGGCTGCTTGTCAACACGACATCCCACCGCCAAGGGGGTCATGCGGACGAGCAATCGGTTGTTTAGAATTGAAAGTAAGCATATAATAACAATCAAGGGGCGCCCTGGCATCACTGGTAATGTTCTTCAGAAATGACAGGGTGTCATCTTTTGCAACCAGCATGCATGTATGACCAGATGTATGAACGTGGACGAAGCAAGAGAAGGAAGAAATGAACCGTAACCGGTGAGGGGTAAGAATCGTAGCAGTGTGTAATCATTACATATGTCAACGATTCTTAGTCATAACCACTATCGCTTTGTCAACAGCGAAGCTAAAAATAAGAAAAGATACTGGACAGCGCTGGATAGTCGTTGTGGCGATGATTGTAGAGGCCTACGCCCAGCTTTGGACGTTTTTAGGGTTTCGTACATCATAATGAATATAGAAACCCTCACATGATTACTCGTGAGTCTGTCTGTCCGTCCGTCTGTAATGCCAATTTGCTCCGAATATACTAGACTGTTTAAGTTGAAATTTGGTACACACATAAACTTCTGTGACCCAAATACGGTCATATAACGCAAATAAACGAATTTGGGATATAGAATTACACATTATTAAATACCAGTGACTTAATTTATTACCATAAGCCCATAGGAGTGTCTGTTCGAAGGCCGTGAAACGGTCAAGCCATTCATTTTGACCAAGAAGTAAGGTTTGTAGAGTTAAGCCTTGCAGAATTAGTGGCCTGCCTCTTCATTCCGATAACTTTTTAACAATGATAGCGTCATGTAGGTCTTGGCAACCTTCTTCACATGAAATGTTTTTGGTGGGTAATATATTTGTACGGAAACAATCAAGTGCGAGTTGAACTAGCGTGGACCTCTCCACGCGAGTTCAACTCGCACTTGACTGTTTTTTTTGGCTGAGATGACGATGATGAATGTACTGTGGAGAAGCTTTCTTTCATCCCTACGTTTATTCATGTGGAGTATCCCGCCTCTGGCAACAGTAGCTTTTATGCCATAATTAAATTTATATTTTAAATGTGTTTCAGTCGATAAGATGTATGGAGGACTTGCTGCTACAATCCCAATTCTTTGGGATAAGTTCAGTTCAAAGAGGATGATGATGTTTATATATTTAATGAATTTTTTTTGTTTAGTTGGTGGATCCTGAAACCAATAAAGATATCAATGAGCCTAATGCCTTAGGAGAATTATGGTTCAGAGGCCCAACTGTGTTCAAAGTAAGACTTTTCATTATTTATAAATGTAACTTTTATTTGAGTAAATTATAGAAAAAGAGTAAACTAGAGGAAGAGGCAGATACCTTAAAAATTCGCATGATGTACACATGTACGATGTACCTTCTGAAACGAAGGCATAATCAAAAAAATATAACTCTGTAGTATGTAGTAACTACCTTGAAACATTATCAAACTGTGTTTCACCGAACAAAATGCCGAATTTGGTTCAACATGTTTGCAATCAAAATTCTGGATCTGGAGTTATATATAAAATAAGGTATTTATATCACAAAAACACAATTCCAATCCATATCTGTGCGTGGTAGGTTCTGATAAACATGATCGACTAGGATCTAATCAGAAGGATGTCCAATCTCATACTACATTCAATTCTTGTATACTTTCAGGGATACCACAATAACCCAGAGGTGACAAAGGAGACATTAACAGAAGACGGCTGGCTCAAGTCTGGAGACATCTTCTACAGGGATCACTCCTGGAACATGTTCTTTGTTGAACGCTACAAGTTATTGTTGAAGTACAGAAGTCATCACGTGAGTTACGTTACCTCGTGTTTCAAGGATCTGACCCCAATTACTCAAACGCCACTCAACTACAAAGCCTTCATGGTTATGGAGCGACGTCTGAACATTGAACGTGGGATGGGTCAAATACTTCTGTCACTACAATAAACCTTATAGTGACAGATACATTAATTTCACCAATGAAACTGAACCCGTTCAGCATAACTAAAACGCGTTCGAGAGCTGTCTGTGTAAAACATTGTTATGGAATATTGACACTGACAGTTCTTGAACTGGGTTTAAAAGTGCTGATCGCGTTCAATTTCTTCGGTGAAATCGGCACTTAGGAACTCATGCATTTAACGCTTAACGTGTTTAAAGCATCATTCCGTCGGTTATCTTAAACGATTGTCAAAAATAAACGATGTTTTAAATTCGATTAGCGCTTAATGCATTTAAGTATCTGTAGTGCAAGTAAGCCTTATCGGTGAGTTTTACATGAGTTGCTTTAGATTATTATTCGGTCATTACTTTTCTACTGCAATCTAACTAAATTTTTTGGGTTTTGTTTTACCATCCACTTGGTATGTTCACATCCTGAACAAGCATGGTGATTGTAGGTGTCTCCAGTAGAAATTGAGACGGTGATAATGAGACATCCTGGAGTATTCCACGCGGCAGTGACAAGTATACCTGACAGAGAGTGCGGAGACTTGGTCGTGGCGTGCGTTGTTCCAAAACCTGGATTCAGCCTCACAGCACAGGAGATCAAGGACTTGGTTAAAGGTAGGCAGCTAACACCTCCTATTAAGTTGAACTTGATATTTTTGGGTAGAAGCTTCTCTTGGAAGCACCAGAACCTGTTTCAGTGTTGCTGTTTTCCAGTTTATACGATAACAGGAGCATTATACGCTTTGACTCTAAAATACTGACGTACCTGCGATGCTTCTGGTGGTAGATGTCTATACCAGATGGATCGCATGCTTGTTGGCAATAACATCAAAAATTCAAATGGAGCAAATCTTCGAAGATAACTATGCGTTATTTGTAGACAAGACTTGCAGGAGGAAACAGATTTATGTAAGTGTTCATAAAATTCGAATTATGTTTCCAGAAACTCTGACAGATTCTAAGCAACTAAGAGGGGGCGTGATCTTCATGAAAGAACTACCACAAACCAGTACATCTAAGATCAACAGGAAGAAACTTAAAGAATTGGTGCTCACTATGTCAAGAGAATGAAAAAGAATACCATAATGTTCTGAAAAAAACTTGTAAATGAATAAAAGCGATGAGAAATATACCGATAAATTATGTTTCAGTAAAAACTGATTCTGAATACAATTTTTTTTTTAAAGTTTTTTTTTTTTTAACTAACTGAAAACTGAAGTAGTAAACTTCAGTTTTCAGTTAGTTAAAAAAATCACTTTTTTTTATTTCGATGTTAGGATATTTGATGGTTCCAAAACATTCTTATGCATTAGTATTGCCAGTATTTTCATTTATTGTCGTCTAACTGTCTCCACATTGTAGAGACTGTAAAGTTGTGTGGAAAACGGTTGTCACGGTGATGCGTGAAAGGTCGTAAACAAAGATTTAAGAAAGCTATTAATGGCTCTACGAGTAGTAGTAGAATACCAACGAAACGAGCGATGGATGGACTGTGTGAAAGATGATATGGCTTGGAAAGGGGTGACTATTGAGATAACAACTAATAGAGAAAGTATAACAGAAGAAGAAATGCTGCTCCGACCCTAAATAAATTAGGATATGGGCAAGAGAATGAAGAAAGAAAGAAGAAATTATTCAGTTACAGACTAAAGGCACACAAATGACATAGTTATATGTAATATTTAAATTATACCTGTTACATTGAGTTCAGTACATGATTCTGGACCCATCTGCTTGAGTTCTCGTCTTTTTTTTTGCTGTTTCGTGTATTGCGCATTTTTATGAGAAAAATTGGCAATATTTTTTTTATTTATTTATGACCGACGAAAAATTTCTCTACAAGCATAAATTAAGCACATGGTTGTAGACCCCACAACCATGTGCATTATTTACGCTTACAGATTATGCATCGATATCCCTGACAGCCTGTATAATAGTGTATTGTTTTGGTGATTACGGATATAGTTTAGGAAGGTACAGAATAAATGTTTAGAAACATCAACACACTCATAGTAAACGGTCTTATCTTTAGGCAAAAGAAGCAATTTGCGCATCATTAGATGTACTCTTATAGGTAAGCCAGGATGCGTAACGTAACTAGGCTAAAATGTAATAATATTTTGTTTGTTTATTAATTATAAATGATTTTTCAATGATTATTTTGTTTTCCGATTTTTACTTTTAAGGTTCAAAACAGACGGAGCATCATAATGCTCGAGCAGTTTTTTGTTGATAAATTGATATTGAACTAAATCGCAACCATCTCATTCGTCCGACATGTGTTCGAGCATGCTCGCCCATATTTTCACTCGAAACTTTGACAACAAAGAACCGTCTCGGACATAGTGTGTGGTAGTTTGTGTAAGTTTTCAACATACTTGAAATATAGTTGGTCCTCTAGTGTAGTGTAGCCATGGGGTCTTAACTCGAACAAATTATAATTTGTCTTGAATAAAAATCATAGATGGCAGCATAGGTAACCATTATGAAATTAACAATCATTCAAAAGCGATATACGGCAGAATTTTGGCTCAATTATGATTGGTAAAAGTCTAAGTATCCCTGTTTAGTGCTCATTTATCTATTGCCACTCATAGTTTCACGTATTTTGAAAATAAAATAAAAGGAAGCCTTTATCTTCAATTCGAACCCTTTTATTGATAAAAGTAACCATCTGTTAATCATTTGCTTTTGGCAATAGATGGCGTTTTACTCAATTCGTCCTGCCTCATCACAGTTTCCAATACTGTTACTAATTTAAATCAAACAACTTTTTTTACTATTATTTTTTACATAGAAATATAAAAGAAATCTAATAACATGTTTTTCTGAACCCGTAACTATAAAACTGTATTTCAAAAGGATTGCATGAAACGTTTTAAAAGTAGGTCGACTCCTAGATGGCGTTGTAAAACTACAGTCTTTGGCAATTAGTGAGTCGCTGATGCTGCCATCTGATGAAAAATTAGACGAATAAAAATTGCCAGCTCAATTGCCAGACTTAGGGAGATTTAATTTCTTTGTATGGGATTGTGTATCTGTACGTAGTATTATATTATCTGTGGTGTAGCTAAGGAAATGCCTAACTAACAGTTCTGGAACTAAACCAGTGCTTCCATTGTGCTTCCTCTAATTGATAGTGCAAACTAATTTATTGCCTTTAAGTAAACACGAATTTAAAGTGCAAAGTGCAATCCATTCATTGGCTACGCGTTGAGCTAGTAGCAGTCTTTTAGAATTTTACTACCGTATCTATAAAAAGAAGGGGCGCGCCACGACGACCGACGTGCCAAATCGCTTGCGCACGCGCACGTATGTGCATCCCTTGCCTTTCTTTCGGCCGGAAGACATGCTCTAAACTATCTTTAAAACACATTGAAATATACATGACACAAAGGGGGGCGCATTGTGTAGGGTAGTAGTCTCCAACCAGTCTCCGGCGTAATCTTTCGTTGATGGTAGATAGGTAGGTAGTTGATTTTCAGTCACCCACAACATTTAACTCAAACTCAAAGCATTTATTTTGACACAAGCTTAACTTTCACAGCGGTACCGCCCGCCATTAGTAACGTGACTCTCTTTCTCAAACATGGGCGGACGTACCGCGAATTCAAACACAGAATATTATTAGTTAGTTATTTCAATAAAATTACAAACAATGCTAAACGCTTATCAGTTAATTCTTTTATAATTAAAATAGCTGTGATAGTAAAAAATACAAGTGTTTTAAGAAATAAAGTTAAATGAGAAAAAAAGTTGTAGAAAATAATGAAGCTCCTAGCTTCATTATTTTCTACAACTTTTTTATTAGGGGAGAGTGGTAAAAACGATCCCTCGGTGTAAAACGATTATCAACTGTTTTACCGACTTTAGTAGCTCCATTTAGTTTTTGAGTGAAAATTGACTTTGCCACAACGCGGCAACGGATTTAGTATTCTGGCAAATTGTCATGGTGGTGTGAGCATTACGGAAGATTTTAATGAAACAAAATGAAAATAGTTTTATTTGATGTAAGGTAAGCAATAATTCAACAAGATGTTGTTTAAGTTCAAGTAATTATACTGTAATAGGATTGTCTGCGTTAGTTCCCAATGATAGGTAACTCCAACCCAAACTCAAAGCATTTATTTTAAATAAACCAATTACAGGCACTTTTAGAATGTCAAGGGGTCGGTCAGTCAGAAATATGAAGCTAACTGCCTATTCCAAAGCGTAGAAGGTACCTATGGAGAAGAACGGTCAAGAAACTCCATGGACACTCTTTTAAATAATATTGTTACAGAATATTTATTACATCAGTCTTGTTGAAGAAGTCAGTATACATGTGAGAGCGGTGTAGAAAGACGTGCACGTTAAAGGCGTCCGTAATGAAAAACATAAAAAAGAAACATAACATAACATAACATCACGCCTTGTTTCCCCGAAGGGTTGGGCAGAGGTGTACCTATAGCACACTCACATTTCGCCAGTTATGTTTAAGTCCCATGTAATAGGGGGCGAGCCTATTGCCATCTACCGGGCACAAATCCAGATTTCGGGCTGCTACTGAGAAATTCCAGATAGAAAAACCCAATTACACGTTGCCCGACCTTGGAATCGAACCCAGGACCTCATGCTCAGCAGTAGCGATTGCGAAAATTAAAAAAAAAACGTGGCAGCCAAGAGATTATCAATCCCCACCGACGGCGTCCGTTCAAGGTCATGACGTATGGATCTGCACCATTAGCTCAACCATTTTGAGGAGAACTAAATTATCCAACACACATGCCACCACCAGCGAGACTTTTAAGTGAGCGTGACATACTCGCAGCCGCCACGGCACATTCAGGTCAATAACAGACGTGCCCAGTATAGAGTAGCTTAATAGTAGGTACATAGAGCTCAAACGTGTGCTTAGCAATTATACAATATTAAAAGATTGAATTTATAGAGTGCAAAGATAGTTTTTACAATCTTCAGAAGCTCCAACAATATTTTCGAATGCTAATCATTTATTTATCATTTATCATTTATTATTAGTTTAATTTATTAAATTAATTTATTAATTATAAATTAAATTATTTTAATTTAATTTAATCAATTAGTTTATGAGCCCTTGTGAAGCAGAACCAGCGTTGAGCCAAGCATTTTTGTCAGAGATGTAATCCCTCAACATACTTGTCTGCATAGTGTGCGTTTGATACAAGTTTCAAACTTCGTTTCATTCAGTTGGAGTACGTGGGGAGGTATTTTATTATAACAATTTAAACAGTACCCATGAAGGATGAATCTACTTTTACCATTCTGAAACCTGGTTGAACTGATTGGTCCCTATTTCTAGTCCTCTAATTGTGTCTTTCACCTCTTTTACTGAAAAGATTTTAAAAAAATCTTACGTACGTGATGTTTTCATATATATATTGACAAGGTACGGTCATGATGTTAATATCTTTAAACAGTTTCCTTACAGAATCGCGCCTGCGGAGGCCATATATTGCTCTGATGATTCTTTTTTGCAGGATAAAAATAGACTCGATGTCTGCAGCGCGTCCCCATAATAAGATACCGTGAGACATGATGCTATGAAAGTAACTGAAATAGACTAGCCTCGCGGTATCTACGTTAGTAAACTGACGGATTTTTCTTACAGCATATGCTGCTGAACTTAGCAGTCCTACAAGAGATGTTAAATTATGGGGTCCCCCCCATTGCAGCCTTGAGTCGAGCGTGATCCCCAAGAAAACCGTTTTATCAACGAATTCAAGTTTCTCTTTTTTCAATACTATGTCACAATCACTAGTTTTAACATTCAGCAAAGCAAACCTTATATATTTAGTTTTTTTTTCCCATTGAATACTAAATGATTAGCAGTAAACGAATTTTGTACCTGCAGTAGGGCGTTATTTTCGTCGTCAAGATTTGATGTACGTCTACTTATCTGTAAAATTAAGGAAGTATAGTCAGCAAATAATACTATTTGTGGTTGGTTAAATGGGGTAGATCATTAATATATGCAAAAAAAAATAGGACCTAAAATCGAGCCTTGTGGAATACCATTTTTTTTAAACCAAGTAAATTAACACCATTTATTTTTTGCTGTCTATCTTTTATATAAGATCTAATTAAACTGAGCGCAAGTTTACCTAGTCCATAATGCTCAAGTTGTAGGAGCAAGGTTTCGTGATTAACACAGTCAAATGCCTTGAAGAGGTCACCAAAACTTCCTATGGCGTCTTGGGCCTCCTCTCAGGATGTAAATATGTTTTAATAAAGTGACACCAGCGTCAGTCGTGCAATGACCTTTGGTTAAACCGTATTGCTGTTCGTGTAAGATTTTATTGATATTAAAATGATTAACCATTTCATTGAGCATTTCCTTTACGAATATCTTACAGAATACCGGCAACACGGATTATGGTCTATAAGTGTTGGTGTCTTTGCTGTCCTCAGATTTAAAAAGTGGTACAATTTTACTGTAAATCTTCCGTAGTTTTAGATGGTATAATATTAGTAAAGAAAATTACAAATTCTTGAGCTACTTCTAAGTTAGAGAGTAGCGCACCACATGAAGTCTCCAAATTTTATTCAGTTTTTCCTACTAGTTTCGTTACTTATAACTTTCCAAACTGTTTTTATTTCATTTTCTGCTGATATGATCTTGGTGCTAATGTACAGGGCTTTAGCTAATTTGCAGGTATTTCTAAAAAAATATAGCAACATACATATTGAAAGCATCAGTGTTAATGTAAGGCTTAAGGCCATACAGCTCGAACAGTCTTTCCCTACTAATCCTAACGTTTGTTCCCACTAGTTCGACTCATTAGTTCGATCGTCGAACTAGTGAGAATTTTTTTCTCATTTGTTCCGTTTGTTCCCACTAGTTCGACTCATTAGTTCGATCGTCGAACTAGTGAGAATTTTTTTCTCATTTGTTCGACCGTCGAACTACTGAGACTTTTTTTTTTCATTTGTTCGACCATCGACTAAATTTTTTTTTTAAATTGATACAAAACATTAGAATAAAGTTTGTAAAAAACGCTTGAAAAGGTTTATATTTATCTACACGTAATTAATATTGCACATCGGAGGTCTGTACCACATCCTTGATCAAATACATAATAGGGATGTTTTCTGAGTAAAAAAATAAATTAAAAGTCACATATTAAAAACATGTACCCTATAAGACAAACTATCCTATTTATTACCCCACTCATTGTGGTGGGGCGTTCAGTTAAATGTTCATAATGTTTAATGTATGATGTAGATACGTAGGTGCTATGGGTAGGTATAGATGCATAAAAGGAAATGTACAGTCACACTTCCGGGTGATATAACGATGATTTTACTATTAATTGCCTTTGCTAAGAAGCTAGCTCAATATTTATATAAAATAATTTAATGTTTTTTATTAACATTCAGAAAATAAACTTACACGCCTATATTGATGCTCAAATACAATTAACATGCGGAAAAGTTGGTGTCAGTTTTTTTTTTACTGCGGTAAATATATTTGATCACGTGACGGTCGAACAATTGAGAAAAAATATTCTCACTAGTTCGACGATCGAACAAACGAGTCGAACTAGTGGGAACAAACGCAAAGATGGACAGCTACTGAATATCAAGCTGTACCACTTGAGATAGATCTTGTACTATATCAGATATATCCTGGTTGAGAATACAGTCTTGAGACAAACTCTCAGTCTGAGATGGGTCCTCCGTTAACGTAGACTGGACAGCATCAGGGTTTGACATCTTCTGACAAGTACTCTGACACATAACTAACTCATTAGCAGCAATGATATGTTCTTTAATTTGGTTCTGAGACCCACTTATTTAATGTAAAGGGAGCTAAGTCTGCCCTAAACTACCCGTATGTAAGACTAAGCGCTGTATATCAATTTCTTCAAAAAGATTATTTTGCTGTCTTTAATTTTGATCTGGTAATTGCTTATTTATTTATAAGATCTATGGAAGCTTGCGGGAGCGCGTAAGTAAGAGGCACGATACAACTTACATACAGTATAATTTAACAGGCAAAAATGTAAAGCATTAAACGATTGGTAGAAGTTAAATTAACAATGAGAAACTATGAACTCATGTGTTTTAAAAACAATGAAATTACGAGCCAAAGCATCGTGGATTCGCGTCGAGTTCTTTTGGCTGACTGTCTGGCGGTCGATGCCGTCTGCGGCTTGAGTGGTCTGCAGAGGCGGCGCGGTGCGGGGTGTCCGGGGTGAGGAGGCCGACCGGTTTCCGCGGCAAGCAGCGCCAGACAGATAGACGCTTTCACGCCAACAAACACTCAAGGGATAGGTAGTATTACTGTGAACAAAAATATAATATTAATGTGGGCCTAACTTGACGCCGCACGAATAAAAGGGTCGCTTTACTTGTTCAGGGAACTTTACTTTCCGACCTGAACGAGTAGTACGCATTGGCGGCGCATCTTGTGTCACATGGTTATGTGTCTCACTGTCAACGCTATCACGCCTTGCATATGCTGGTTTTAATCTGTCAACAGACACCTTGACACTTTTATTATTCAGTACTATATCGAATGTCTTTGGACTCCTTGTAATGACCTTATGAGGGCCACTGTAAGGTGGTTCTACCGATCCACAAAGTAGATCTTGCACAATAAACATGCGACCTTATGCTGTGAATGGTCCGATGCTGAACACGGGCGTAAGACGGTCATTCTTTGTCGTAGAGTGCTGACGAAATCTGGGTATTGTCATTTGTTGCGGTGAAAAACCGCTCTCGTAACTGCTCTCCATACACCAACTCTGCTGGTGCGCATTGCAAATCCTCTTTGCATGCTGTCCGTAACCCTACTACCGTTCGTACCGTGCGACATCAAAACAGCTTTGAGCGTGCGATGTAAATGCTTAATCATGCCGTTGCAGGCTGGATGGTTCGCTGTTGTTCTTGCCAACTTGATTCCATACGTCTTTGCTAAATTTTTGAATAAGTGAGATTGAAATTGTCTACCTTGGTCCGTTATTCCCTTCTTCGGGCAACCATACTGAGCAATCCACTTCAATAAGAACGCTTTCGTCACCGTCTCTAGTGTCATTTCAGGAAGTGGAATCATCTGTTATACCTGTCAATAATAGCAAGGCAATATTTGAAATTAGAAGATACTGATAGTGGTCCTATTAGGTCTACATTAAGCTCCGCGAAACGTACATCTGGTACGTCAAGTTTACCTAGAAGAGATGTGGTTTGCCTTGTTACTTATGACTTTTGACAAGGAATTCACTCTCTAAAACAAGTGCGAACTTCTTTCATAAGGGGCGGCCAAACAAAACGTTCACTGACCATTTTGATGGATGTCTTCGCACCAGGGTGGTTAAGGCTGTGCAACGTCTCGAACACACGGCGTCTGTGGGTCCGTGTCACGAAAGGTCTGTGTTTTGTCAAAAAAATCACAATAAATATGTACTTTTGAATCTGGTACATTCGCTAACTCCAGTGTCAACGAATGGTTATGGTACTGAAGGGTCAGTAGCTGTTGTAGCTCTGGCCGCTGCGCAAGGGCAAGCTCCATGAAATCCAGTGGCGCAGTGACTACCTCAATCCGAGACAATGCATTGGGCACCTGGTTGTCCTGTCCGAAAACGTGCTGGATATCAGTCGAGAACAGAGAAATAAAGTACAGTTCATTAATCTGTCGTCGTGAACCTTGTTGGTCCTTCTTTTTAAATGCACTTATCAGCGGCTTATGGTCGGTGTAAACAGTGAAATATCGTGCTTCTTCCATGTGCCGAAAAGGCCTCAGAAAGTGCGAGGTGTTCACGATCATAAGCGCTGTATTTCTCCTGCGTGGAGCTCATCTTCTTTGAGTAGAAAGCTAAGGGCTGCCAAACGTTATCAACTCTCTGCTGTAATGCGGCTCCTAGGGAAACATTAGATGCATCTACTACCAGTGCCAGCTGCGCATCGGTAACTGGGTGAACCAACAGTGCTGCATCTGAAAGGCTATGCCTACAACGCTCATATACGTCTAATAACTGGGAAGTCCAATTCACTGGTTTTGATCCTTTGATGCCTGGGCCTGCCAATAAATCATTTAGTGGTGCTTGTAACTCTGCAGCATTTTTCAAGAAATGCCCATAAAAATTTAGCATCCCTAAAAATCTTCTCAAGCATCTAGTCTGAGGAGGTGGGTAATTCTGGATAGCCTCCACCTTTTCCTGTAACGGGCGCACTTCTTTTGCTGTAACAGAATAACCAAGAAAACTTACCGGGTGTTCATCAAAATTGCACTTAACTACTTTAATGACCACTCCGTATTCCTCGAGGCGAGCAAACAGCCTCCGCAGATGTTCTTTATGCTCCTGCGTACTTCTGGAAGCTACACTCAGTTCCAAAAATAACGGGTCAGTCACAAAAGCATCAATCGCTACTGCTGAGCATGAGGTCCTGGGTTCGATTCCCAGGTCGGGAAAAGTGTTATTAGGTTTTTCTATCTGGAATTTCTCAGCAGCAGCCCGGAGTCTGGATTTGTGCCCGGTTGATCGCAATAGGCACACCCCCTATTAAAGTACTTAAAAAAAAAACATAACTGGCGAAATGTGGGTGTACTATTGGTACTCCTCTGCCTAACCCTTCTAGGATTCCAGGCGTGATGTTGTGTTATGTATGGGCATTTAATAATACAAAAAATGAATAAATTTAAATTTATATACCTTCATTCTTATTCTCAAAATAAAAAAATAAAGTAAGAATTTTTTTCTGAAACTTAAAAACTTCGTAAATATTTGTTATTTTTTTCATTACCTGCATAATTTGAATACTACGTATTGCCTCCCCGAGCTCTTCTTGCAGCTTCCAGGCGATTCGGCATGCTGAACACCAAATTTCGGAGCCGGTTCTTAGGAATGGCTTCCCATTCCTCCACCAGTGCTTGTCTGAGCTCGGGTAGCGTGATTGGTGGGGAGTTACGACGTTTTACGAAACGCTCAAGTTCGTCCCATGCATGCTCTATGGGGTTTAAATCGGGGCTTCGGGCTGGCCACTGCATCAGTTCGATACCGACCTCTCCAAGGTATTCATTTACAATTCCGGCGGTATGGGGTCGCGCATTATCATGCATTTATATGCCATCCCGGTCCATCCTCGCCATGAAAGGTCCCACATGCTCATTCAGGATCTCCTTCACGTACCTCTCTGCATTCAGAGTGCCATTTTGAATTAGCACGAGCTCGGTGCGGGCCTCGGCAGAAATTCCAACAAAAACAAGTACTGAGCCTCCGCCATGTGCCACTTTTTCCTGCACACAGTCTTGATGGAAGCGTTCCCCTGGTCTTCGTACACCAACTGCCTACCACCATGCTTGTAAAGCATGAATTTCGATTCGTCCGTGAACATTCCCTACACCAATCGTCCAATGTCTAGTGTTGGTGCTCGCGCACGTATCTCTGTCTTACAATTCGATGTTGCCGTTCCAGTTTGGGGCCATTTGCGGGCCTTAATAGTTTCAAGTTTGCCTCAGCAAGACGTTTCCGCACTGTTTGTGCGCTTAAATTGCTACCACCAAAGCGAACAAAGTGGTTTTTTAGACCTACTGCAGTTTTAAAACGATTTCGGAGCATTGTAGCCACCAGGTGTCTGTCATCCCTGGCCGTTGTGCATCTTGGCCTGCCATTTCTTGGTCTCCGAAGGTGCGAACCGGTCTCTCGGTACCGCTGGACTACTCGCTGAACAGTCAACAAAGATACACCAATGTTTCTTGCTGTTTCACGCCGGCTCCGCCCAAGTTCCAAGAAAGTCAGGATTCTGGTACATTCATCTAACGTGACCGCTATGCTCCACCTCACAGAATACTGATTATGCACGTGGAAGTCGTAAAAAATTTTTTTTTGTGACAGAATAGAAATGGAAACAAACCATAATGACATAAAGCAAAAAAATTGTTTTAAAAAATTTACAGTTTTCAAATTTTGTTTTTTTGTAAATAAGTTTCATTCATCAGCCAGTATAAAAAAATATATCATAAGAAGCGCAACTAAATAGTCTTTATTCTGTTTTTTATTTCATTGATCTAACTATTACAGTTTTGTAGCTATTTGAAATAGTGTAACTGACCCGTTATTTTCCAAAACTAACCGATTGTATTAATAAGTCGTCAACGTATGGAAAACAGAAGTCAAAATCGCGTACCAATCTATTTATAAAACGTTGGAACGTCTGTGCAGCGTTTCTCAAACCAAACGGCATAAATGGAAATTCAAACAACTCAAACGGTCTCGTGATGGCTGTCTTCTTAATATCTCTGGATTAACTGAAATCTGTTGGTAAGCTTTTACTAAATCTATAATATTCTCAGTTGATTTTTATGGAAATAAAAATCCACAATGTGCCGTACCGGGTACCTATCTGGCACGGTCCTTGCATTCAGAGCAAAGTTGTCACCGTAGGGTCTCCTAGTATCGTCGTGTTTGGGCACCAGGTGTTGCGCAGACTCCCAAGGTCCACTGGAAACACGTGCTGCCACTTCCTTAACCATTGCTTGGAACTCTGACTTAGCTATCTTTAAACAATTTGGTGGTAAACGGTGTGGCCGGCAGAAAACTGGTGGTTTGAGCGTTGTGTTAATAAAATGTAAATGTAATGGTAGAATGACGTACCTCTCTTGGTGCACCAGACGGACGTGAGATGGCCGGAAATTCTTGCAACATCTCATGGTACCTAGAAGTACCAGTAACAGCCTTGACGCTGGGTATCTCCATCTTCGCATAAGCTCCGCTACCAAAAAGGTTAGTTAAACCATCGATCAACCTACTTTTATGGCAATCTACTAACAGCTTATAATGGAAAAGATAATCAAAATCAAAATAATGGGGAAGGTCGGGCAAAGCTAATTGTAGATGGCGTGACCATAGCTAGGTCCGTACGGCCTACAAAAATTTTGACATTTCGTTCATTCGTTTAATTTTATGTTCATTCATGAGTTATATTTTATTTCACTATTTCGTTATTTTCGGTGATTTCAGTATTTTAAATCAAGTAATTGACATGGAAAGTGTCAGAATTAATATTTCCTCGTAATCTCTTTCTTCAAAATGTTCACGACATCAATTCGGACTCAAAAAAATCTGTACGAATAGCTTTAAAGCACAATCTTCTAATTCTAGGGGCTTACGAGAAATTCGAACTCCAATTTCTGAGTATCTAGGAACACAACATCGAGTCAACTTTCGCTAAAATAAAATTAAACCACATCACGCCTTGTATTTTTAGCTTGTGTTGGGAACTAGCTACGACAGCGCCATTTTGACAGTTGCCTTCCCCATTGGTTTGGTCACATCGGTGACTACAAAGTTCCAGCTAAACTCCTTGCGTAATCCTATATTCAGTTGCAAATTAATATACCCGTACGGGGATATTACAGAATAATTAGCTGCGTTCAGGTCGTAATTTACACGTACCCGCTTCTCATTTAAATAACTGCGAGGGTAGACGCACAGATCGGAACCCATATCGACTAGGAAAGGTTTTCTAGATTGAAGATCTGTGACAAATAAACAGTTGGACGTACCGCAGCAATCGCTCGCCGCCAGCTTTGGCGTTTTCCGAAACAAAATCACATGGTGTTATGCAGTGATGAGCTTTTTCACTAAATTTAAGGTGGTACCAACACCAGCCGCGATTGTTCGCCATTTTGAATGGACGATCTCTGGAACGGCTTCTTGATTTTGAAAATCGAAAGTCACGACTCCTATTTAACCTACCGGCTGTACGAGATTGCCGATCCACTGTAGTCGATAACTCATCTAGCTTCCCCGTGAGACTGGCTATTTCTGTACGCATTACCACAAGTAAAATCCCGGAAGAGGATGAAGCACTCGCAACCTGGGCCACTGGGTTCGATCCCTAAAACCCGGTCCGCCAGCTCCGCGACAGCTTCCAAGGTCGTACTGGCTTGAGACGCCACAATCGCCTGCAGACCGGTTGGCAAACGGCTAGTCCAGATGGTGCGTAAGAATTAAATTCTTATTTACATAATAGGTTCCAATGTATTGATGTCGATGGTGTGAAATCTTCCGAGCTACCAGTTCAGTTAGGTGTACCTCAAGGCTCAATACTGGGTGCATTCTTGTTCTTAGTATATATCAATGACTTACCATTCTATTTAAATGATATATGTGACGTTGTACTGTTTGCAGATGATACCTCTCTTATTTTCAAAGTAGACAGGAATAGACAAGATTTTGACGACGTAAACAGTGCACTCTCAATGGTTACGGATTGGTTCACGTCAAATAACCTAGTTCTCAATGCCAAGTAAACGAAATGTGTGAAGTTCGTCTTACCGAATGTTAGAAACCTAGGCCCCAACATCGTCTTAGATAAAGAGCTGCTTGAAACTCGGCGGTTTTTCTGGGCGTAACAGTAGATGCCAAACTTCGGTGGGGCCCACACATATCAAGCCTAGCAGGGAGGCTCAGTTCAGCCGCCTACGCCGTCAGGAAAGTAAGACAATACACTGACGTTGATACAGCTCGGTTAGTCTATTTTAGTTATTTCCACAGCGTTATGTCCTACGGTATTCTGCTGTGGGGCAAAGCCGCTGATATTCAAAATATATTCGTTCTTCAAAAACGAGCTGTCCGAACAATTTATCTATATAGAGATTTTTTTAAAGAAATTGGTATTCTCACAGTGGCATCTCAATTCATCTTCGCCAACATCTTATATATTAGGCAAAATATACACTTATACACTAAAAACAGTGATTTTCACAATGTTAACACTAGAAATAAGAGCAAACTACGTGCTCCCTTTCACCGGCTTCATAAGGTCCATAACTCATTTTTTGGGCTTGGTATAACCTTTTATAACAAGTTGGCCTCTTCTTTACTAGATTTACCTTTTAATGCGTTTAAGGCTCAAGTAAAATCCAACCTTTGTTCAAAAGCATATTATTCCATTAACGACTACTTAAACGATAAGAACTGTTGGTCGCTGTGATTAACTCAAGACAATGTTCGTGTTCTTTCTCCAGAATCAGCTTACCTACTTACAGGGTATATGAGTTCATATATTTGTTTTTTATTATTTTATTTGACGGTATAAGTCAATTATGTTGTTATCTTCATTTATTATTGACATGATCTACTCATTACAATGTTTAATGAGCTGTATTGCAATATGTGGTTAGCTAGCGACCTCGACAATAGATAATATTATTCTTGCCTGAGCAACCGGCAGCAAGTTCGTCATGCTCCCTTAGATGTCTCTGCTTGCGGTAGCGTCGGGGGTCGGGTTTCCTCCTTCCCTCAAATATGGCGAGGGGGGCAATGGCTGACCTTTGCGTTATGCTCGTGAACGGGTGCTGCTTGTGGTGACTGGTCGTCTTGCTGTCTATGGTTTTATTATTGTTACAGTAATTGTTATGTTAATTTATTTTACTTTGATGGTCCTAGTTTATCATTTATTTATTTTATTTGTTTGAATAATAAATCCAGTATTGCATATGTAAGCTGCCATGCCCTTTAGGCCTGGAGGCTTTTATTTATGTTTTAAGTTTTATTTACATTCATTTTTGTATATTTTTTTTTTAAATTGGCGTGGCTACCTGACGTATGGCAATTAAGTTAATGTTTTGGTAATTTTCTTACAATTGTTTAGAATCCAGTTCTTCTAACAGAACAGACAGCTGTGCTGCTGGGGAGTTTGTTGCGCCACTTCTTCTTCCCAGCTAAAGCACTAGGAAGTGGTGACGGGCGGGCGTTTTGGGGGACTGTCTTATGTAATTTTGACGTTCGAAAAGTGTTGATTCTCAGCCTAATTTGAATAAATGACTTTTGATTTTGATTTTGAATTCCTCTGGTACACCTCGGCCAGCCAGGCTCTGAATGTGGCGAAGAAATGCCGCTGGCTTGCCTCCTAGTTCTCCGTTCCAACTCGTAAACCTACATCTCGTCACCAGTTACAATGTCTTTCATGAATTTTGTGTCGAAATTGACTCGTTCTGGCATGTCCCCAGCGACATGAGTGGTTGAGTTTTTGGAGAAAATTCAGGTCTTTTGGGACTACCCGAGCGGCAACATGTTTCATAACCAAGTGAATATTTAAAATGGTACGGATCGACTTGTGAGATACAGATAGTTCAGCGGCTTTCACTCTCAAACATTAATGAGGATTTTCAGTATCTATTTCCTTCACTTTTGCGATGTTAACTTCGGTTGAAGACGTTGATGGCCTACCAGAGCGAAGCAAATCTTCAATCACATCTCGACCGCTTTTGAACGCTTTAAGCTTACTCATAAGTACGTGTTTTAGATAAAGTCGGTTCACGGTAAGCCTTCTGTAACTTTTTCAGTGACCCCGAACACGAAATTCCATTGGCGATGAAAAGACAAACTCTTTGCTAGATGTTTTTGTCCAATAAGAAATTCGCATTACACACTCAATAATAATATAATCTAAGTACAAACAGCATTGTATTTAATCTAAATAACAGATTTGTGCCAATCTTACAACAACAAAAACAAAAAAAAAAAATGGAACCATAACAAATCATCCATTCCCGATACTTTTTTGAAAGAATGTATATACTTTGAATTTATTCACAATCATATTTAAAAATAACCATTTAGATGGCAGGGGGGAAGACACTTGACTCTAACAAATACGAGTATTAGCAATTTAAGCTTAATATATCACAAACGTATCTCTTAATGTCTCCAAGTTCCTCATGATTAAGGAGTTGACGCAATTTCTTTTTCTGCAAAATTGACAAACGCTTAATTACCTCGGTTTTAAGCTTTTCAT
Organism: Dasypolia templi; assembly: GCA_963555695.1. NCBI lineage: Eukaryota > Metazoa > Arthropoda > Insecta > Lepidoptera > Noctuidae > Dasypolia > Dasypolia templi. The sequence goes on along the minus strand of OY743155.1, from coordinate 6,068,927 downwards.
ACTTATTATTAGTGGGTGGATTTTCTAAAATATCCTCTAGTTGAACCATAATGGAAGGTTCCAGATTACCGACCATAGTAAAATATTTCGTTGCATCGGAAGAAATGCTCGATAAAGCAAACTGGGCTTCAAGTTGCACAAACCATACCGCGGGTTTATCAGGCCAAAAAGGAGGAACGCGGACTCTAACCTTAGTGAACTCTGCTTATCCCAACGTTTCCACCAACGCCTCCGTAATCCAGTCGTCCGCCATATCTGCAATGACTCGCAGAAAAAAAAATACCTGACGACAAACGCGTTCTTCGCAAACGTTCCGGAAACTTCTCTGACGTCACGCGGTCACGATTCGGTATCTTCGCGACGTGCTATGGTTTTGTATTGTTGTAGTAATTATTCAGTTATTTTTTTTAATTCGATGGTTATTGTTTATCATTGGTGTGTACTTGACAACTAATCCAGTATTGGATTAATTCTTAAGTACACATTAAATTTGTATTATAGTAATTATTCTTTTTGTCGGGAGGCTTTTATCTTATACAAGATAATGTTCTATTATTGTATACATTCAAGTTTTTTTTGTCTAGCTGAACAGACAGCTGTGCTGCTGGGGAGTTTGTTGCGCCACTTCTTCTTCCCAGCTAAAGCACTAGGATGTGGTGAAGGGCGGGCGTTTTGGGGGACTGTCTTATAATTTCTGTTCGAAAAGTGCAGATTCTCAGCCTAGTTTCAATAAATGAATTTTGATTTTGCCTAACGATCGGGGTCACCACTTTTGGAAGCTTGCGGGAGCGCGTAAATAATTAGCACGATACAGACAACATACAGTATAATTTAACAGTCAAAAATGTAGAGCCTTATTACAACGTTATGTCGAAGTTAAATTAAGAAAAGGAAATGATTTTTACACCCTTCTGGTTACAATGAGAAGCTATGAACTTAAGTGTTATAAAAACAATGAAATTACGAAATTACGCGAGCTAAAAGAAATAACGCGGTAGCGAGCCAAAGTAACGTGGATTCGCGTCGAGGTCTTCTGGCTGACATTCTGGCGGTCGATGCCGTCTGCGTCTTATGCGGGCTGCCGAGGCGGCGCGGTGCGCGATGTCCGGGGTGAGGAGGCCGACCGGTTTCCGCGGCAAGCAGCGCCGCACAGATAGAAAGCGCGCGCGTGGTGCGCGCGCCTACACGCCAACAAACACTCAAGGGATAGGTAGGATTACTGTGAACAAAAATATAATATTAATGTGGGCCTATTAACTTGACGCCACAGATCAACACGTTCTTTTCTCAGTGGTATATTTTTAGAAAAGTTTTTTTGTTGTTTCCTAAATTGATTAGAATTTTTAATTATACTCGTACTAATCAGTTTTGCATTTAATTTTTTTGTTATTACTAACTGTGGCGGCATCTACACCGCTACATGCGATCAACGCATCACACTGACGTCACACAAATCCTGCGTCGCGCAATCAGAGATTACCGCGCAGCTACCATATATAAAACTTCCCGACATCAATCATCGGGCAGTTGCTCACCAGATACGACACCCATCTGGTCCACCATATGATACACTTCTAAAGAGTATGAGTGAACTTTACACTTCGTTCCTCATATGTCTTCAAACTTTATAACTATTATTATAATTCTGTTTCAGCAAGGAATATGCAGTAAGATTAATAGTTACTATGGAGTGAGGGTTACAATTTATATTTAACAATTCATAATATAAGTTTCTTTAACCTGGGTACATTCGTTTTCTATATCTAACTGCTTAATACGACTATGAACATGAAATAATTTATATTTAAATACCATGTTTTTATTTGCTTAAAATATGGTATTATATATCTTTATATATCTTTTAATACCATGTTTTTAAGCAAAAAAACATGATATTAAAAGATGGTAAAATACATGTTTCTGCTTATCAGTTATAAGCGTACATATTTTCACAAGCATATATTGTCATAGAAGTCTTTGATACTATAAAAACTATGACTACACAACCATTCATGCAATTTATTTTTGAATAATCTCAAATTTAATGTCTTGAGATTACTTGGTATATTATTATACACGTTACACACATAGCTAAACAACTTTTGTTAAATTTACCTAGTCTCGGTAGGATATCGAGTATAGTACGAATATAGTATGTTGCCGATTTAATGCAATAATCATGTTGTTATAAAATGTATCTAGTACAATTTGTATTTGGGATAAACTTTATTTTAAGTTGTGATCATTTTCTCCTACACAAATCAAAAGTTTATCATTGTAGTTTAGCTTGGCAGGACGGCAACCCATTATTATTTGGCTACTTAGTGCATTTGGTTTTGTATCCGCGATAATCCTGTACTTTTCATATTTAGTATTTCGTCTTGAGTGCATCATGGCCGCTGCGCGACCGACAGAGCCGAATATAAGTACTCTATTTGTAGATTCATGTTTTTGCTCTTCGGTTTGGGTAGGCGTAGATACGTATGTAGATTTTTGAAACAGAGGATTCTTTAGAAATTTTGTTGTTTTGTTTCACTGTGTGTATTATTTCCGTAAGAGCTATAATCTGTTGTTGTGCTTCGATTAATTCTTGTTGCAGGTTCGCGATTTTTTGTTGAAGGTGTATTGTGTCTATGCTTTTGCCACAGATAACGTTCAACTTAATCCCCAAGGGAGTAGAAGGTGCGGAAAAGGCGATTTGTTGTAGCAGAGATTCTCTTTTCTGTCCATGTTTAATGTCTGGGCTATTTCCAATTACAGATGAAGAGTTACAGAGCGATTTCAACATTTAAATTTCTGCAGCTAACTTATTTAAATGTTGACGGAGATTGTTATTTCTAGTATCGTGTTTTCTAACAAATTTTCAGTACTATCCAATATAAGTGTAAGCGCTTTTATGGTTCTAGAACTATCAATGTTTGAGTAATTGTAGCGTCAACACTATGTAATAATATTGGGTTTGTTGTATGATTCATCAGAAGTTTCGTATTCAGACAGTATGTGGGAGTCCAAGATGTCAGAACTGCATTGTACGGCTGACTTCATAGCTTTAAGTTGCTTGCTTTGCTGAACATTCACACTTGTTTTCGGAGAGGAGCTCTTAAGGTGTTGGTTTCCTTTTTTCCTCGTTGTGATGTTAGGAATAATCCCAGGGATTACCCACATTGTTATGTTCATTGGTTGTGGTATAAAATGCACTATTTTACAATTATAATTCGTTTTTATTGAACTGGTCAACAATAAATGAGTTAATTTTTATAATCACTATCAATCACGGATGTTGTGTTTTTATATGTAACTAGCTGACCCGGTGAACTTTCTTCCGCCTTAGAGGCAATTAACGAGCTTATGTTTTTATTATTTTTTATTAGGATAATAAGCATAAATAAAATTCTTTATTGTCCATCTATTTTGGTGCATGGGTTGCACTCTGCAGTGAAGTACCTTGTGATAGACTACATTTTTCGTTTAATTATCAGGCGCAAGAACAAATGACGCAGATGGCCTTCCGACCCGTGAACATTTCAATTTACCATTGGAAAAACATTGATTTTTAGATTCAGACCACAAACTTTCAAGGATTGGCCTTGTGATTTGTTAATGGTCATGGCGAATGCAAGACAGATCGGAAATTGAAGTCGTTTGAACTCAAACGGCATATCGGTTGGGATCATCGTTATCCTCGGAATGAGAACTTACTCACCTTCGAATTTTCCTTTGAGTTTCGTGGCGTAGATCACGTTGTTCATCAATTTACTTACCACCAAACGCGTTTCGTTGCACAGTTTTAGTTGGTTTATGTTCCGAAGCATGAATAGTACAGAGCCGACATTTAGTCGTGAGTGGTGCGGTGGCCCATCCAAGGAATTTAAAAATTCAATTCAATATTTGTTGGCTTCATCTTCATTTGTTACACAGTCAATAGATATGAATGAATGCAGTGTACCAATGATCTCATTCTGAATTAAGTAGTTTAAGTCATCTACATTTTTATTCTTAGCCGCCAAAATTGGTCGCTCACTCAACCATTCATGATTTTTGTGGTTAGTAATGATGTTTGGAAATACTTTGTTGATGATTTTGTCTTTCCATGAGACATAGTTACATAAATTCGGAGGAAATGAAATCAATCTGCTCGATTCGTCGACAGGTACTCGACCACTACCGATAGTCAGCAACTGCTCAGAGGAATCTTCAGCAGATGTATCGTTCAGCAGTGCAACTCTCATATTTGTTGTCAGCTGAATTTTGTTCACATAGCTCCATAGATTCGATGATTTGAGGCAAGCTTTTATTTCTTCGGCAGCACTTGATCTTGGAATTACTGGCAGTGTTTGAGGAAAATCACCAGACAGTAAAATCATTGCGGCTCCAAAACATCTCGAGTCATTGCGTAGATCTTTCAATGTTCGGTCAAGTTCTTCTATAGACTCCAGCTCTCACAAAGGTATGACTCTGCCTGTAACCTAATACCGTATACCAAACTTGTAACTTTTTGTAAAAAATAAATGACAAAATTTAAATTTAAAATCTTGATGCAAATATATCAATAGTTGGTGTACTGAACGTAACAAGTATAATAATAGTAACCAAGTAACACAACAAGTACACAGACTTGTTGTGTTACTTGGTTCCCATTATATGTCTGCATGTGTGGCCCTAGATTCCGCGTTTGTTTTTACATGATTTACCGAACTAATAAAGGAGGCGAAAACGTGTTTATTTTCCTTCTCGCACCACTGCAAGAGTTCCTTTGTAATTTTATTCAAATGCGGAAATCTAATGCCACTCATTCGATTGATATAAGATATGGCTGTGGTATTATCAATACGCAACAGAATCTGGAAATTCTCAAGCTGTTTGGCAAATATCTTAAGTCCAAAAACGGATGTCATTAATAATTCGAATATGTTGCTAATAAGCTGCCCATTTGAAGTATCTTCGCCACATGCCGCCCCCGCCCTGTTTTGCTTGCATCAGAAAATATCTTATGCAAATAGCAAATCATCATTCAGCATCGCGAATAGGATTAACGTTATTTTTAACCGCGCTGAGAAACCAAAATAAATCTTGGTGAATATGTAAAGATATTATATTCACATAACTTTCATAATTATTATCCGACTTTACTAATAACGGGCACTTCACCTGCGACTTCGTCCACGTAGATTACGAAAAATAAAAAAAAGGTCATGTTCATCAGACATAATATCGGCTTCTAATGGTAAAACAATTTTTCAAATCGGTATTTTTTTGTGCAATGAATGCTCTGTCCTTATCCGTACTGTTTCCCCATAGAATAAGGCCATAACGTAAAATGGATTCTACATAAGCATGGTATGTAGTTATGCCTCTTTCCTATTTATCACGTTCTTAACTTGCCTAAGAGCATTTGCAAATTTATTCATCCTATTGCACAAATTATATAATTGTACTTTCCAATTTAACCATTACACCTAAGAATTTGGTTTCTGCGAAAAATCTTAACACCGCGATTCACAAAATGACGACATTTGTTCAACGCTATCTAAAGAATATTACAATGGTGTAAGACTTGCTCTGCATACAATTAACATTTGAAATCAAACTGAAACCATTTTGGTTTAAAAAAAAGTATTTCTGATTTAAACTAATAAATAATTATATAACATTGCTTCATCACCCAAAAGTTCAGAACACCACATAATTTTTTTATTATAGATTCGATGATTTGAGGCAAGCTTTTATTTCTTCGGCATTACTTGATTTTGGAATTACTAGCAGTGTTTGAGGAAAATCGCCAGACCGTAAAATCATTGCGGCTCCAAAACATCTCGAGTCATTGCGTAGATCTTTCAATGTTCGGTAAAGTTCTTCCAATGCACGTTTATGCGCCATTGTGCATTCGTCCCAGATGCGCTATTGTGCATTCGTCTCAGTACTTGAAGCTTTTAGAATGTTGTAGTATGTAAGTGCCTTTAATTATATAATTTTAAGGGTGTGAGCCTGGAGATCTGTCACATAGGTCCCGAACACAGTATAGACTTCAGCTCTCACAAAGGTATGACTCTCCCTGTAACCTGATACCGTGTACCAAACTTGTACCTTTTTGGTGTACTGAACGTGTGGACTTGTTGAGTTACGTATATAATAGCTCCCTTGCTAAAGTAGTTAACTGGTTTAATGTTAATAACCTACTTCTAAACGAGAATAAAACTAAACACATTAAGTTTACGATACCTCATGTCAGACAAGTAGAAACTAGTGTTCTTATTAAGGGTGGAGAGTTGAAACCCGAAAACACCACAGTATTCGTAGGCATAACTTTGGATGCCAAGCTTCAATGGGGCCCCATATAGATAAATTGTCAAAAAAACTAAGCTCTGCAGCATACGCCGTTAGAAAAATTCGTAATTTAACTGATTTAGAGACAGCCCGTTTAGTATACTTTAGTTATTTTCATAGTGTGATGTCGTACGGTATTCTTTTGTGGGGAAATGCCGCCGATATTCTGACAATTTTAGTTTAACAAAAAAGGGCAATTCGTTCAATTTATAAACTTAGTCCCAGACACTCCCTCAGAGACAAATTTAAAGAGATTAATATATTGACTGTGCCTTCTCAGTATATTTATGAAAATCTTTTGTATGCAGTGATATCCATAACATAAATACTAGGAACAAACACAAATTTGTTGTTCCTACTACCAGGCTCAAGAAAATAGGTGGCTCATTTAAATATTTATTTATTTATTTTACTATGAGGACGGGCTGCAGACATCGAGTCCATTTTCATTCTGCAGAAAAGAGCCATCAGAGCCATATATGGCCTCCGCAGGCGCGACTCTCTAAGGGAATTGTTCAAAGATATAACATAATTTGATTTAAAAGAGTGTCCGCGGAGTTTCTTGCCCGTTCTTCTCCTTTGGTACTATATAGGTACCTACTACGCTTTGGAATGGGCCACTAGCTTCATTTTTCTGACCTTGACAATTCAAAAGTGCCTGTAATTGGTTTATTTGAAATAAATGCTTTGAGTTTGAGTTTGAGTTTGAAATGTCAATGTATACGTTTTTATAATAAACTTCCTAGCCACATTCAAGGAATTAAATAAATTCAAATCTTTTATAAAGCGGAAATTATGCCAGAAACCCTATTTTATACTGTCAAAGACTATATTGAGGACAGGATGGCTTGGGATTGAGCTGCTCCAATAAATTTACACAGACAATCTTGATGTTTAATATTATTTTGCATTTTTTTTTTTATATTTTAATTATTTTGATTTTTTAAATAATTTGTACCTTTTTTAAAAACACAATGACATATATATATTTACTGTATATAGTATAAAATTATTTTAATTTTGTTAATGGTAGGACTATGTGGGTCATTGTATTTTTCTTTTTTTTTCCTTTAGTTGTTTTAATCATGGTCTGGCTGTTTGAGTACTTTATGCGGCCTACCCAAATGTCCTTTCTTTTGTATTGTTCGTCGAATCGTTGAGCTCCATACTATGCAATGTCATGAAAATTTACTTTGAAAATTTACTTTGTTTGTATATAATGTCCACTCATTCTGTGTGGTTCTTTCCTCAAAAGACCATTTCAGACATCAATCTACAAGGTCTTCACATGACCTGACCAAGATTATGTCTGGACTTTAAAAGAGACTGTGACCTCTGAGTTTGTTTCGGCCTTTCTTCTCAGAGTAGTCAGATAGGAAACGCCGATCTCATCTACTTTTAAAATATGATTGACGTCTAAAAGTGTTTTAAAAAACGTACTTACAGAAATAAAATTGTTTGTATTTATCAATTATGACTTAGTTCCCATTATATGTTTGCATGTGTGGCCCTAGATTCCGCATTTGTTTTTACATGATTTACCGAACTAATAAAGGAGGCGAAAACGTGTTTATTTTTCTTCTCGCACCACTGCAAGAGTTCCTTTGTAATTTTATTCAAATGTGGAAATCCAATGCCACTCATTCGATTGATATAAGACATCAAAGTCAAAGTCAAAGTCAAAGCATTTATTTCAAATAGGCCCATATAAAGGCACTTTTGAACGTCAAAATTTACATTAAAAATAGAACTGATTCTAGGCGCCACTTCCAAAAAGTAGTTTCGTATGGAGAAGAAGTGGCAAGAAACTCCACCGTTACTCTTTTAAAATGTTTTACAATATTTTGTATACATTAATTATATTTCTATATATGAAGACGATGCACCAAGAATAAAAATACTATACCACTCTTGGTACAAAAAAAATAAAAATAAAGCAAAGGTATATAAATTAATCACGTGATAGGTACATTGTGCTCACATATTTACAAACAATTGTAAAAATATATGATTTTCCTAAAATATTAACTTGGAATAAGTCAGTGTGTGAGTAAAGTAAAAATAATCAAATATACAATACAATAAGCATTATCGATACGGCTATGGTATTATCAATACGCAAAAGGATCTGGCAATTCTCAAGCTGTTTGGCAAATATCTTAAGGCCAAAATGGATGTCATTAATAATTCGAATATGTTGCTAATGAGCTGTCCATTCGCAGTATCTTCGCCACATGCCGCCCCCGCCCTATTTTGCTTGCATCAGAAAATATCTTATGCAAATAGCAAATCATCATTCAGCATCGCGAATAGGATTAACGTTATATACGCTAAAAACAATACTGTCTTTTAAATTTCAGCTTATAGAAGTTACTTTTGCATAAACAACTCTCCGAACAATAAGTTCTTTACTCACCACATCCATGTCTAGTGATAGTTTTTTAATTTACTTTATAATTTTATAACCATTCATTTTCATTTGAAATTCTAATAATCGTATAACTTAAGTTATAATTTAAGTTGTAATTCTATTTGCGACTATGATTTCTGTTTTTCTTGCCTTCCTCTTCCATATAGATCCAAAGCTCTATAAATAGTGTTGGCATGTTGGGTCACCCTCCAGTTTCCTAGGTCTTGCCTTTTTATTGGGTCCATCCATCGCATCTCATTTCACATTCACTCATAAACGCTTATTAAAACACTGACACATAACTATTACATAACATTATCACATTACATAACTGGCCATTATGCAATGAGGCTTACATCATATTTTCTTTGATGAATGTTGGGTCACAGATTACTTATATGAAGTCCGCATTCCTAGTTGGACCATAGTCGCTGATTGCGCTCACGTGTTTGCGTTCCGATTTGGAAATTACGAATATGACAGCTGAGAGCTGTCAACAATTCGCTCACAGTGATGTTATTCTACGGCATGGTCGTCGTAATCGCTAGATGGTTCATGTCATGACGTCATCTATGACGATTCACGGGACATAGTTTTCGCGCACACGCTAACTCGGAACGGGTGTTAGCGCGCTCAAATCGATTACAGTGCAATTCGGAATGCGGCCGTAGCAAGCTCTATGTAATGGGTCTACCACAATAATGACGTTTTGAAATGTTACCACTGCATAAAACGTAAAATGACTATTGAGGATGATATTCTCGTAGCTTACATGTTTGTCTATTTATTTTTCATTTCACTTTAATTTTAAACCTGTTAAGTATATTTTATCACATTAAAACTAATTATTTAAAAAAAATAAGTACGCTGTACCAGTACAGTGTCTAAATATTTTGTTTACTGCATCGGTGGGCGTCATAACGTCAGCGCCGGCTGTCGCTGAAGACCAGCGCTGGGGCTCTGTCTTGCATAGGGTCGCAGCTTTATGCTGAGCGATAGCCGTTTATCGTGAATGTGACGCATGTTTCCTATAACCTTTTCTTTTTTGAGTGTTGTTCTTTTTTGCGTCATGTTTACCGCAAATAAACGTTTTTTCTTTCTTCTTTCTTTCTTTTTAACCGCGTTGAGAAACCAAAATAAATCTTGGTGAATATGTAAAGATATTATAATATTCATATAACTTTCATAATTATTATCCGACTTTACTAATAACTGGCACTTCGCCTGCGACTTCGTCCACGAGGATTATTCATGTTCATCAGACATAATTTCGGCTTCTAATGGTAAAACAAATTTTCAAATCGGTCATTTTTTTGTGCAATAAATGCTCTGTTCTTATCCGTACTGTTTCCCCATAGAATAAGCCCATAACGTAAAATGGATACATAAGCATGGTATTTAGTTATTGCCCTTTTCCTATTTATCAAGTTCTTATCTCGCCTAAGAGCATAGTGTAAATTTATTGATCCTATTGCACAAATTATCAACATGTACTTTCCAATTAAAGTCTTTTTCTATGAGTAGTACACCTAAGAATTTGGTTTCTGCGAAAAATCTTAACACTGCGATTCACAAATGACGAGATTAGCTCAACGCTATCTAAATATTACATACACCACTGTAAGACTTGCTATGCATACAATTAACATTTGAAATCAAACTGAAACTTAGCTACTTTAACCGTGAATTGATATAACTATAACTATGACTAAGTGCGGATTTCATAAATTAGACTGATAGTGTCAATAATCAACAACAATTTTATTCTGACACTGACAGATCTTGAGCGCGATTTAGATGTGTTGAACGGAAATCTCCCTAAGTAGGTATCAATGTAGACATCTCTGTAATGCAACAAGTAAACCAAACACAACATCACTATCTGCCTGACGTTTTCCCAACTATGTTGTAGTCGGTTTTCAGTCCCACCAGATGCAGCTGCATACCAGTATTTTACATGGCGCAACTGCCTAACTGATCTGGTTTTGGAGCCCGGCTGATGACAATTGGCTCTGACATGCAAAATAACGGTGTACATCGCTGCTATGAACGTGAAGTTCAAGACACATAACATCCAGCAAACATCTTGACTTAGTACTTGAAGTCGTCCACAAGGGATGTGGACTCCGCAATTATTAAGGCGCTACTCCACAGCAGCTCAAGGGATAACCCAAGGGCATGCACGTGTACTTAGCTTCGCAGTTCGCTGTGTATCAAAATGTAGACTGGATCATCCATTAGGACCCACGGTAACGCTTCTTACATTAACAACACTTGACCTTGAGCTGGCCTAGCGTTGTACGGAGTTTTAATAGAAAAAGGGACCAGTTTCGTACTGGTTTTGTTTCTGCTTAACTGACATGCGGCCTACCGTACGAATGCGTGGCCCGGCTGGCACCCAGATATAACCGCGCAGCTGACATGGGCTTGAATTTTTTATACCAACGATACACGGTTGCCTTAGAGGCGCCTTCATCCATGAATGCCATTTGAAGTCTATCGTACGATTCGTCCGAATTCAGGCGAAACTTCAAATCGTAAAAAGTCATAGCGCGAATATGTTCGCGACGCAGTTCCATGTTTTATGAGACACGTTAATTTAAATTAGCACGCAAACAATGTTGAGGAAATTTTGAAATTGGAACGTAGCTCTTTTAACTTACAAATCATCATATTTTTTAAATTGACTATGACTGGCTAGAGATACATAAAAACATTATTTTCGCAATATTTTCTGAGTGGCCTGGTAATTTTTGGTGGTGGTTAAATAAAGTTAATTTTAATCTAATAATTGTTTTCCTATCTTTGAGAATTATAATTCTATTTCGTTGACAAATAGCACAAAAATGCGCAAAACGCCAATGTGCTTTTAAGTGTAGCGCTAATTATTTTGTGTAAGTAAGTAAGTAAAGATTTTATTTGTTGAAACATGGTCTACATGATACATTGCATGCAAGATAATAATGATTAACAGAAAAGTTCTAACATGTTCAGCCGCATATCGTGGCGTATAAATTGGTAGCAAGAGATGGTGGTGCATAAACCGTGATAATATTCTTCAAAATTCAATGTCGAAGTGGTCATTCAATAAATTAGTAAAAAATAAAACTAATTACTGTCATTAATATTTCAATTCCAAATTACAAACATACAAAAAAAAATACAATAGATTACAATAACACGTCAAAAATACAACATCGTCATCTCAAAATCGATGAAAATTGTCATCTTTCATAAACTCTGCTATACTTTAATATGCTCTTTCAATTAGTAAATTCTTTAAAAATGCTCGGAGTCATGCAAGAGATGCTCTTACGCATAAAAGTTGTTTTAGCGGCGTGAACACACAGTTTGAAATTATCACGTCTATTCCTAGGGACAGCATCAGACAAACGCTGAAATAAATGAGAATTGGATTTAATGAACATTACTGTCAATATCTTAAGTTCTATAAATTAAGATTTACAGCTGTCCGTTGTTTGCAGTCTAAACATCGATCTAATGCAAGGTGCATCTGCGTTGTGTGAAAGAAAGAAAGAAAGAAAGAAAAAACGTTTATTTAGCACAGACTAAAAGGCACACAAAACAGGTAAAAAATATGAGAAAAACTATCAAAATAATGATAAAAATAAGAATAAGGTGTACAGTGCGAAGTATGAAGCTAGCAGGGTAGTGTGCCTCACGGCTGCGCCAAAAAGGCCCAGTTCAGCAAAAAAAAATGCCAGACAACTAGTGCCTGACGCTGGTTTTCAACTGGACCTGAATTGTGAGGTAACGGATGTAAATCAGTTTTATACTGCAACGTGACGTGTGTATGCATACATATAAAAATAAAATTGTTTCAAATAATAATAGTGATGATTAAGTACATAAATAGAGTAAAATGCAAAACAAAAAAAAAACAAAACATAAAAAAAAACATACTGATAAATAAATGAGACGAAAATAGAGAAATAATTCGAAAACGAGCCGGAACAAACCAAAACCTGCTTTAAACGATGCCCGAAACGCTATTTCATTGTCCGTGCTATTGCCCCAAAAGATGACTCCATATCTAACAACTGATTCGGCTTATCCATAGTTTTAAATTCTTTGTAGTATCTGCCGTCGGCTTCAGTCGTAATCAGATTTTTTCCCTGTTTATGTTTTTGTTGGTGCCATTCCATCAATTGGCACCATAAATAGGCCAAAGACTTATTCCCTTGTGTCTAGGACAAGTATGTGCCATCGTTTTAGGCGTTTTACGTTTTCTTTGTCGTCCAGAAGGTCTTTAGCGAGTTCATTTGTGTGTCTGTTTATTCGGTCTTTGTTTTTGGAGCTAATGTTGCTGATCTCCTTCTTTACTGTTGGGATATCCAGGTATTCATATTTCTCTGTGTTTCAGTGAAGCTATACTTGGGTCTTTGTCACTTGCTAGGCAGGCGGTGTCATCTGCATAAGTAGCTGTAACGACATTTGCCGTTCCTGGCAAGTCCGCCGAATAAATGGAATATAGTACTGGTCCGAGGACCGATCCATGAGGCACTGAGGCTTTGATGGTATAGAGCCTTGAATAGTCTTCATCATACTTCACTTGGAGTTGTCTTTGATCCAAGTATGACTTTAGGATCATGAAGAATGAGTTTGGTAATTTGGTCTTTAGTTTATAGAGAAGTCCTTTGTGCTCTCGCTTAAATCGCCTGGCCACGCGGCGAGGGACCTCCGAGAATACCCGCGGCATGTGCACGGCATAACCTATAATTGTAAGCCGCCACTATGGGTGAGTCTTCCTCCATCCACCTTGCTTTGGGCTTACGGCTGGGAGACGCACACATTGATGGAGGCTTGCAGTTCTGGCACAACGCTTACGGGAGCATCCGCCTTGCGCTGATTCCAGAGTTCCAGTCTTAGGCTACACTTACTGCATACCGCTGACTGACGTCATCGCTGCTTCCACCCTACCGATGGAGACACGCCCGTCACGCGGACTACCCACGCGGCCGCTGCCGCCGCCATCCACGTGGCTCGTGGGTGCAGAGACCCCACGCCCGCCACGTGTTGAGGCCCCTGCCTGAGAGGACCACGTGCCTACACACACGGTCATTCATCCCTTCGTGGTGCTGCGCACGCCTGGTGACCTCTGAGGTCGCTCCCCCACTCTGCTGCCTGCCCTGTGACCTCGCGCCGGACCACGTGCTGCGGCGTAGCGAAGCCCAGGGCAGTAACGTTCCTTCCTTGCTAACTACAGTGCCCAGTGAACCAGTACTTTAGAGACCTTATAACCTACTTCCCTGATTTCTGTGTCTTGTGCAACAAATGTGTAAAGTGAATACGGTTTTCGTTTTCTAACTACCAAGAAACCCGCTTGCCACGGTTTCCAAGTGTTTCGCAGTAGTTGTTGAAGCTGTCTTGTTTTGTGTTTAGATGGGCAGTAGATCGCGCTAATATTAATGGGGCCTATATATCCATTTACGGTTATGGTAGTGGCTTTGCATCCAGCTTTATTGATACTCGCTATGGAGGTGGTGTTTAATATTTTTCTTTATTATAACTGCAGATCCTCCGTGTGAGGTGCTGTCAGGGTGATTTGAGGGTGAGTTGTCTATAGTAATATTTTTTGCTATCATTAAGATGGGTTTCTGATATCAAGGCTATGTCCACTTTATTTGTTTTTAAAAATATTTCTAATTCTTGTTTGTTTGGCGCTAGTCCATTCATTTTCTAGATGGCAATCTGAAATGATGTCATTATGGCGTCTACTGATGAGCGTCATGATAAGATTCATCATTGAGCTTAGCTGAGTTATGAGTTGATCAATACTTTCAGTCTGTTTCATTATAAGCGCTTCTAGGTTTAGCCTGTGTTCTTGGGATTCGTGGTCCTCGTTTTCTATTTATTTTTAAAATGTGTTCTCTGTGATCTGTTGTCACGGGAAGGTCTTGGATTTGTTCTTTCTGTCGGGTTATAACCAGCTCTTGGATATTGTCTTTGCAACTTCGTGTAGTCTTTTGCTTGTACGCTTTTATGGTTTTTTACTTGATCTACTAGAACATTGCCTGTTTTAGATTGAAGTATAGCACCTGCGTTATTGTTTGTCCTGCCTTTGACCGCTTCACTGTATATCTAGGCTCTCTTTTCCGGTTAGATTTTTTCGTTTTGTATGTGAAGTGTGTGATATTCTATCAGCTTCGGTCTTGTTATGTTGCGGAGGGTACATACTAGTAGTGGCCACCAGCTGGTTGTTAGCTTTGTTTACTTTGTTTGAGACATTTGGCTTTGTTCGTAGTTTTATGGTAATTTGAGGTTTGTTACCAGTTTTCCTTCTTGCTAGCACCTCTTTGTATACTTGACAACTGTTATAGCTTGCGGGGTGACTACCTGTGCAGAGGGTACAGACTGCCGGAGTATTGTCGTCTACTGTGCATGAAGTAGTTTTGTGTGCACCAGCGCACTCGACGCACCTGTATGGCCGCATACAATTGTTTCTACTGTGCCCATATTGTTGGCATCTCTTACATTGGACTACAGTGGATTTTCTTTTCGGAACTTCAATAATTACTTTTTGGTTGTAGATAACTTTTATGTATTTTACTAACTTATTGCTTTCATGTGGTGTTATGTTCACAAAGAATGTACTTAGAGGTTCTTTTGTCCCTGGCTTTCGCTTCGTTACAATATCGCCATGCACACTGTTACCTGTGTTCTCGATAGCTTCAACAATAACAGCTTTTGGTGTACTAAAGTGAAGATGTTTTATCACGACCCTCATACATTTTTTATCGTTGCGGGTGAAAGTATGACCAATAAGTCCTTTGCTTCTGATGTGTTCAATTATGGTAAAATTGATACAGAATACTAAATTTTAATAAGCAAAGAAAACGCTATTAATTTCGAACAAATGCATTCAATTTTGATTTCTGAAAAAAAAAACAAATTATACACTCGATTTTTTTACAACCAGCCAGTAGGTCCTCTAGATCAACAAAGTTTACATAGGTATTACCTACTTGGTAAGAAATTATATCATAATTGATTAATAATTTGAAATACAATGTATGTGTTGCTTAGACTTTTTTGATGTGTGCATTATTCCCAAAAAAATTATTGTGTCAGCTTAATTGATATTTATATTATTAAATTAGATATGTGTGGGGGCGTCTTTCGGGAAACTCTTCAATGAGTACGTCCTTTTTGGTTTAGAAATGTATTTGAAATTTCACAAATGTTACATTTAAAATATAAAAATAGATGTCTTATTAGTTAGGTTTAATATTTCAATGTCCGTTCCCACCGAAGTAAGGCCAAGAAAGACGATGACAATCGTCGGAGCCGTGGGAGGCACGGTGTCGTAATCCAACCGGTTACTTTATCGGTACGATGTGCTGAGCTTGCAGGTTGGGCTCTTTACATCTCCCATGCCAAACGAGCAACTATTTGGTGACCTCGACGCCAAAAGTTGTGGCTCTATTTTCATCTTCTGTCAGCTCGGTATTAGCTGTTTGAGTTGTGATATTTCGCAGTTCTATGGTGGAGGCGTATGATACATAATATGCTCAGTGCAGAATGGAATTGTGCTATGGTACATTCCAAATGTGTATAATGATTGAACATCTATTTCGTCTTGCATGGTAATTTGGTCCTGAATTTTGCGAAGACTGCTTACATCTGTAGTCTGCAAATGAAAACTGCGTGTCTTCGCTAATATCTCACAGTGCGGTAGAGCCATAAGTTCTAATGTTTGTCTGACTATTTATTATTCGAATTGATTATACTGATCTCTGGGGTTTTCATCTTGCAACCTTGAAGGACGGTGCCCAAAAAGCTTCCTTGTAACATCTGTCATCGTTCTTTGTCACAAGATAGTTTAACTTTTGTATTGTTGGGGAAAGCAATTATGTAGTGGTAGCTGTCTAGCTCAATCAGAGATTCATTGGTCAGATAGATAGGTGGGGTTCTGCACGTTACATCTTTTTCCTAAGATTGTATGAGTTTTTTATATGATTGTGACAAAGTTTGTTAATTTTTATATAAGGTACTGTGACAAAGGTTTGACTGATCCCCAACGTTACGTACTTCATACTTGACTAAAACTAAGTTCGTGGATAATTTTTCAAAAGTTTGCTGTAAAATCGGTAAGATACTCAACATTTTTTCTATAGGATTTACAAGAATCGCTTACCGGAGTTTTGGATCCACATGAGACTACGAGTATAACGTTAATTAAAGTTCCTTCAATGTATTTTCGTTGATGTGTACAGTAGTGTTCTGGAAGGACAGAAAAGGTTGAATTATCGTTGGTATACTTTTAGGGTTACCATTTATTATATTAATGAATAACCGCCGCTTTATGTTTATTCAAAGGTTTTTCCGACATTGGAATTTCCAGAACAAGGCCTTCTAAACTCGTCTGTATGGTTTCGATATGTGGGGAGGCTGTACTTTCTTGATGCTGTGGGTCATTCGATCCTCCATCAATAACTGAGTGAGCCGTGATGATTGATGACGAATGTTTCGGGCTAGCAGTGAGCGTGGATGGTGATTGTTGGGTTGGATGTTGTAACTCTTTATTCGTAGATAAATGAGCAGTAAGAGTGGATGATGAATGTATTGGGCTATTACCTTCAGCAGTTAATGTAGAAGATGTATCTGAGTTTGTCATTTCAGAGTGATTAACGAACAAGGACATAATTTCATTTTGGTTGATTTGAATACGTGATAGAGCATCCGCATTGGTATGCAAGTTACCTTTTTTATGAACAATAGTATAATCATATTCTGCTAACCTCAGTTTTCATCTCGTGACGCGTGAACCAAGTTATCTCAGAACATAAGCCAGATTAACGTTTTGTGATCAGTTATAATTTTAAATTCTCTGCCGAAAAGGTAAGGCCTGATATATTTTGTAGCCCAGACTATTGCAAGTAGCTCTTTTTCAATCGTGGAGTAATTCGTTTCACTTTCGTTTAAATTTCTAGACGCGTTTGCTATGGGTTTGTCAGAACCGATAGTTCCTTGAGAAAGTATTGCTCCCAAGGCCACGTATGAGGCGTCTGTGGTTAACATAAATTCTTTGCTAAAATCTGGATACGTTAGAATAGGGTTATTTGTAGGAAGAATTTAACAGTGTCCAAAGCAGGTCTGGTACTCTGGAGTCAAATTAGTTTTAGCGCCTTTTTAAAACATGACGTAAATAGCTTGTAAACCTAAGAATGCTTTAATCTGCTTAGGGGTTTTGGAAATCGGATAATTTACAACAGCTGATATTTTCTCCAGGTTTGGTTCGTAGTCCATTGATAATTGCTTTGCCTTAAAGTCGAAATAACGCAAAAGCTTCCTCTAAACGGATTACAGACTTGGGAAACGTACTCAAGGTGGCTGCGCACGAGAGAGCAGTACTGGACTTTTACTGGTTTAAGAGACCGAAAGCTAGAGCAAGCTCTCTTAATAAAACCCAGGGCCTTGAAAGCTTTCTTGACAAAGGCTTCTATGTGATCGTCAAAAAGTAATCTGCTGTCGTGTACTACACCAAGATCTCTGATACTGCTTGTCTTACTGATGCAAGTACCATCTAGTGTATATCCTGGACCGATAGTAATTTTCTGGCGCGAGTATGCAACGTGAAAACATTTGGATACGTTAAGTCGTAACTAATTGGTTTTGCAGTATGCAAAGAATCTGTCAAGGTCTGACTGAAGTAGGTCGGTATCAGATAGTGTACGGACAGACTTAAGAACCTTCATATCATCTGCGTATAGCATAATATGTGAATTAAGTAAAGCAACAATAATGGTCCTAAGATCGACCCTTGTGGCACTCCAGATGGGACAGTGTTCCAACCAGACATGTAACCATGTAAGACCACAGCCTGCATACGGTTATCTATATATGACGAAAACTAACGAAACAGGTCGCCGTGTATTCCTTTTTTTTTTTTGGGTGGGAAATCATCAAATGACTTCTCCCGCTCTGGGTGGAGCGGGAGGGCGTGTCAGACTTTTACTGACTATAACCCACCGGTGTTCCTTCAGTTACCTGTGCCAGGGCTACGGTTATCTCTATCGAATTACCCGCGACCCTGAGGCGTCGGCCCTAACGGACCCCGTCATTTTGTGCTGACATCTCTTTGAGGCGCGCGTGGAACACGACGGGCCTGGTCCCTAGCGGACGGCGAGCTACCCATTGCTCGCCGTCCGCAAACCCGCGCCTACGGTGGCCGGGAATCTGCAGGCAACTCCCGACGCCCAGGGCGTCTCTCGTATCCACTTGAAGCTTAGGGCCAGTGAATACAATATTGTTTAAAGATAGACCGTTAGTAGTTTTAGAACTAGCATCGAAAACTACTCTTAATTTAGTCGTCGTGCTCTCTTGGCGAACGACGCAACTGTGAGGGATAAGATAACGATTGAGAGTAGGTACCGTGGGGTTAGGTACCGGATATATATATACTATGTGAGCGTACCACGTATATAGAAAATACATGAAGCAATATTCACCACAAACTGAAGTCAAATCATTCTGAGTCCTATCAACATTCCAGTCCCATCTTTTACAATTTCTTTTTAAAAACCCAATATGATATCGTACAGGTGTTCATCCAAACGAATCAAAATATTGCCCAACGCTATATGTTTCAATATCTAAAGCTAACCAGTGTGAGCCTGGTTTATCATCTGTATCCAAATTGCATATTATATACGTTGGTACATTCATGGCTATGCATGGGTAGCCTATTGAGGAGTTCATCTTTGCAACGCACCTCGAAGGAATGTTAGATAAGTTTGTAAGATTGCACATTAGGAACTGTGTTTACTCATTAAGTTACTATCAGTTCCGTTGTACTTAAGAATTAGCTTTAGATTAGAAACTACTTAGTGGTGCTATATAAGACTCACCACCCACTGCAGTTCTGTCAATATAGTCAACTGGTTTGGCGGCAGTGGATAGTGAAAATACTACGTTTTGTGTTACTTCAACGCATCCATGGCAATAGAGGTAAGTGTTTATTCTATTGAAAATTACTTATCTTTCTTTCTGACTTTTTTATTAATATGAACTTTGCCTTGTGTGTGTGAACAAATTGATATTAACGTGTTTTCTGTGTTGTTGCAGAAATCATTAAGCTTCATAGACAATGACGAAAATACCTGGAAGCTGCAGTACTACTCACCACTTTCCCCTCAACACGAAGAAGACAGTGGTGACATCTTCATTATTAACACATGCGATGGCAGAAAAATTAAATCGCACACGATTGATTTTGGAGGATGCTGAAGGTGATATCAATGTGGAAGTGAAATATTGGTTTCAGTTATTAAGTGACACAACGTCAGAGTGTTTCGCTCACGAACTATTCGCCGAACAAATAGATAACGCTTTAATCAACTGTTTAATTTATGTTGTAAACGAGTGTGTTATAGAGATATTTTAAAGTTATCATTTGGGTTTTTTTTTGTGTACTTCATTATAAATCTAGAAAATATAAACTATATTATTGATGTAAATGGGTTCCAGATGTCAAAAAAAAATTACTTTAAAGAAGTAGAAGTTTACAATATTCAGGATAATAACCTTTACTTGTTTAACATAAAACTCCCAACATGGTTGTTAGATTATAAACATGATAGAACAATTAAAATAAAAAATTATGATAATGATAAAAGTTTTTCAGAGTTTTTAAAACGAGTTAAGAGTTTTGATCCAAACAAGCATTTCACGTGGGCTTACAAAGGGGGGATAGTAGAAAGAGATTTTTTTGCAAGTTTAGGGTATAAATCGTATAACTTAGAAGCAATACATTGTCCGAAAGTGGAAATAATTATAGAAAAATTGAAATTACACCGACTTAGTAATTGTACGAGGCATGTAGCATACAAAGGAAATCCACCTCGCAGCGCTCACTGTAGTGGTGTAGAGGTGCGAGCATTCTCACTGTGGTTAGAAAATCATTTACTTAATCGATAAGTTTAGTGTATAATATTTTTGTGTAGGTACCTACTTTTTTCATATTATTGTTACTATTGACTATTGGCTATTTGTTTTGACTAGAAAATCATTTTAATATAATTGGTAACCTGTTAGTACTTATTAAGTATTTTACAGGTATATCTAATAATAAACGTGGAAGTTTTGTGTATACCTGATTAACTGTTATTGTTAAGGTTTTTGCATGTCATAAGTAACGTTTAAGATTTATGTATACCTAATTAAATAAAAGCAGATAAATGTCAGCAAACTTCAGCTAGGTCAGTCAAATAAATCAATTTTCATCTTCACATGATACAATAACTAATAAAATTAGTGAATGTATATAATAAAAAGATAGTAGGTGGAGTCTAAAAAAATATAAAATCTATAAACATGAACATCAAACGTCAAAGCATAATTGTCATTAATATAAACTTTTTCAATATACAAAATTAAATAAAGCGAAATTATGTTTTTTCAAAGATAAAAATAATGGTAAAATCTCGCCTTGAACGACGATACCTTTGAACGATCTTGAGTCATAGATTTTGATAAGTCTTAAAGGATTAGGGTATCACGATAGACATATTAGAGTTGAGACTGAAGAAGTTTAAGTTTACCCTCTTCCATTTTGTTTCGTACGTAGGTAGAATAATGCTAAGTATGAAAATACGAACCTATGTTGAGATTTATTCCCCCCGCCTGCCGCTCTGGGTGGAGCGGGAGGGCGAGTCAGACTTTTACTGACTAAAACCCACCCGTGTTCCTTCAGTTGCCTGTGCCAGGGCCACGGTTATCTCTATCGAATTACCCGCGACCCTGAGGCGTCGACCCGGGCCTGAACCCTAATTGCGTAATACACAATCAATCGGAATCTGAATCGTTCTGAAACAGATTGCTAATACATTGCTTCATAAGTTCGATAAAAAAACTGCTCAATAATGTAAACAACGCAAAGAATGTTGTTGAACTGTCAGAATACTACAGATTAGTCGTAATCGTTTACGAAAATGTGTTACGCAATTATGCTGCTGGTCCCTACCGGACGGCGAGATACCCATTGCTCGCCGTTCGCAAGCCCGCACCTACGGTGGCCAGGAATCTGCTTGCGATTCCCGACGCCCAGGGCGTCTCTTGCGGCGACTAGGGGCGTGAGGGCGCAAGGCTCTCTCCCTCACGCGCTCCGCCTCCTCCTTCGCAAGCATTACTGCTTCACAGAAGGAGGTGATGGCTTTCCATTCCCTCTCGCTCCGTACCATGGCCTGGACCAGGGCCGGACGCGAGAGATCGCCGCCGCCGATCGCCTCTGCGATCACACTGCGGTGCTCCGCCCAAGCTGGGCAGAACTCCACCGTATCCTCCGGGCGATCCACACAATGTGTCACCATTGTGTGGATCGCCCGGTGGCATAGGTTAATCTGCGAGTATGATCAACACAATTTTGTAGGATAATACTTTTAAACTGCGAATTCTAGCAAATCTCTGAGTTTTTTATTGAAATTGAACCTGAGAATGCATGAAAAAACTGGCTCTACACGTAATCCGGCTCGAAGGACCACAAATATGAATTGAGTTTCGCAACAGCCATTCAGGCGTTTTTGAAGGTTTCTATTTGGAACCAGGCTAAGTGATACAAAAAAAAAACGAAAAGGAAGTTTATGTACTCACGGTATACTGGGAGCCAGGAGATCACAACACTGTTCACGAGCAGTCGTATTTTTAGATTTGTTTTGTTTTCTTCCGCCAGAGGACGGGAGCGATCCTTGACACGCAGTCTTTTTGCACTCGCACGTTGTAGGTTGCGTGTGGCGGCAGATTTAAATTAGGAATAAAAGGAAGGAATGAGGATGGACTGGGAATGCATCACAAAGTCTGTTCAGATGGATATCCATAAATCCTCAGCGGAGGTGCGTCAGTCACATCTTTCCACAACGGTAAGATCATTCTTCACCGCGATCAACACTCCACCACTCCGTGTCTGAGCCGTTCGACAGTAATCCCGGTCCCGCCTCCACACAAGATATCGTCCGTCAAACAACTCACTATTACTAATATTGTCTACTAACCATGTTTCCGTAAATATAATAACATCGTATGAATTCATGCAAACATTACGATATAACGCGTTTCGAGCGCAGCCCTCATGCGTTTTTAACCTTAACAGCAACACTATTGGCACCGAGATACAGATAATAATCTAGTAGTGTATTTAATAGATTACTACATTCGCATAATGGCGGCAAGCAACATGACAGTGATATTTAGAGATAACAGCCCTCATGCGTTTTTAACCTTAACAGTAACACTATTGGCACCGAGATACAGATAATAATCTAGTAGTGTATTTAATAGATTACTACATTCGCATAATGGCGGCAAGCAACATGACAGTGATATTTAGAGATAAGCTTTCAATGTTCTAATGAGCGACACAGTAACTGATGGAATATGCTGGTGGCACTCGACTGCGCACGGTTCTCAATCTTCCTTAATTAATTTTTTAATCCAATGGGCATTTTTACGTATTCAAAATGGCCTTGCTCTACACTAAATGCCGTTCTCGGAATATCAGATGGATTTAATTTGTAGAAATCCAGATTTTAAATCTAATGTCGAGAAGTATAAACATCTGCCTAATTTGTCTAAAATATCGTTAATGGTCGGGGTCGCATATTGATCATTAATCGTTTTTGCATTGAGTTGGTGAAAGTCAATGACTAAGCGCCACTTAACTTTGCCAGACGCGTCACTCTTTTTTGGTGCTATCCATATTGGGGCGTTCCAAGGCGTTGAACATGGTTGAATAATACCTTGGTGTAGCATCGATGCTATCTGTTTTTGTACTTCTTTCTTATGTGCGTAAGGGTATCTGTAGCTTTAACTGTATACCGGCCTATCGTCTACGGTTCTGATATGATGTTTGATTTCGTTAGTTAAGGTTAATAGTTCATTTTCGAGATGAATGAATGTTCTTTGCAAAGATTAATTAAATTGGCTACTTCTACGTTTAAATGTTCTATGCGCAAGTGCGATAAGACTTGCTTATTTCGCATATCTGTACTCCAGGTTGTGTCTAATGCTCGAGTTCATGGCATCGTTTGTTTGTTAAAAATATGTGCCAAGATGGGTTTTGATACAGAAATTACAATGTATTTATCCGTCGGATTTGAAATTTGTATATTAGTATGATAATTTTCAGCGGATGATAAGCATTCGCTGATGTAGTAATCCGAAATTAATTGTTCATCAACGTAAATGTCTCCCTGCGCAATATTAGTAGGCACCTTGATTGACTGAGTAGTAGTAGGTATAGTATATTTAATTCGTCTTGAGCGTATTCAAGAATACTTTCAAGGGTTGAGGTCTCATACCTCTTATCCTAGAATGTTACTAAAATTTATATGGGACCACCGAGCCAGCCTCTTCTAACAAATGAAAAAAGAATTTTCAAACAGGTTCACAATTGACGAAAATATAAAGGAATAAAAATTGAGAACCACCTCCTCTTTTAAGAAGTGGTTTAAAAAAGAGAGTGTTTTTTTTGTATTCGATGTGAACTGTTTTCAATATCTGTAACTAAACGATAATTATTACGACGTTTCTTGTGTTAAATTATCTCTAGTAGTTATAGTATTATTGACGTTGATAAACGACTATGTAGAAGATTTGATAACGGATTTTAAACATTTGGCAAGAAGACCTTGCGTGAAGAACTCGTGTTTTAAAAAACAGGTGGGAGGCATTTTGTTTTTTAAGTGTTTTTGGATTTTTTTTGTGGGGTTTTGACACTTATTGAAATGTTACAAAAGTAAGTGTCTCTAAATATCTTGGACGCATTCATGCAATGTTGCTTTACTCCGGACAGACTGCCCCGTTGGTCTCACGAGTATGACCACGAGACGGCCTTGGTTGGAATCCCCAGTCGGTTAAAAATTGTTTTATAGGTTTTTTCTGTAAAGCAGTGCATAAGCAGCCTGGAGTTAGGAAGTTAACAATGTGACACCGACCTCGGAAAGCACGCGACTCTTGTAGAAAATTTTTCGTGAAGTTTCCATACAAATTGTTCCACGAAAGTCGCTTTGCGTCAGTCAGTCGTGTCGCGCATTCGTATCGCGCCTGTCTGTAGAGGCCTTAATAGACCGTCGCGTTGGTTCTGCGCCTAATCCCTTCCCGACCGTGTGGGATTGCCGTCTCATCGGACTCTGAGAGAGTGAGAAGAAGGAGTGCACCTGTGTTTGCACAAACACTTGTGCACTATTCGAGTAAAATCTCTTACGTACTTGGCCTCCGTTGAGTCTTCGTTCAGATGAGACGGTCGAAATTTCGTCAGGCAGATATTTATAGGGCGTGACAAAGTGACAAAAGACGTTACATCTTTTCAAACTGAGTAAAATTTCAGAAGTAAATAACAGTCATCATGACGAGACGCGCATGCGACGCAGTGCACTGGTAGCGAAGACTGGGATCCCATCAGACAGACACCACATCGGGAAGCTCGTACTACACAGCTTGCAAGATGACCCCGATTTTGTTATGCAGGTTGGTATTTAAAATTTTAATACTCATTATTTTTTCTTTCCAATTGTTATAGCGTATAATTGCGTTTTACTAAGATTTCTTTGCTAGATCAAGTCTCAAGTTATTTGTAAGGATCAGTTAAACCTCTAGCAAAGCTCTTAACCCATCATTTGTTCTTTTAATGCCACGGGAATTACTAAAAACTGTCACTGCCTGGCCCAGGGTCGATCGATCTGTGTGCTACGCACTG
Organism: Dasypolia templi; assembly: GCA_963555695.1. Lineage (NCBI taxonomy): Eukaryota > Metazoa > Arthropoda > Insecta > Lepidoptera > Noctuidae > Dasypolia > Dasypolia templi. The sequence continues at coordinate 6,043,482 of OY743155.1, read as the reverse complement.
CAGAACAAAACGAGCCCTTTCACAACCTATTCCAAAACAAAAGAACGTGTACAATTTTTTTAAATGTTTTGTCTTATTTATGTGGACAATAGGCGACTCCAGTTGTTCGAGTTGCGTGACTTTCAAAACATCTAGATAAACGAGACATAGCCATTTTTTCCATCTTGGCAGGTAGTAAAAAATAATCCTTGAATATAGGAAACACGCATAAATTCAACCCGTATTTCTCTTAGATCGATGGAGGAACAGGGAAATCTGAAACCAATGGCATGGTTTTAGAGAGAAGCATCCGATGCGCGCTCTCTCTCACGAACTTGGGACTGAAGAAAGGTGACGTCATGTTGCTGATGGGACCGAACCACATCGAGTTCTGCATTCCCCATTACGCAGCGCTTTATCTTGGAATTATGATAACGTCCATCGATGTTACTTTGGGAGCCAGTAAGTTTATTTTATACCGAATCAATAACAGCATTACAGCATATTTTTTTCATGGTTTAATAGCTAGCACAAGAGAAAAACCGGACAAATGCGAGATGCACTCGCGAGGAGCAACCCACCAAAAATATTGATTATAAAGTAGGTTGCCAAGATTTACATAACGTTTCCAGTTTAGAGGTGATAATGTACTGATATTACAAAAACACGTTAATATCAAAACCCTCATAGCCCCTCTAGCTTAGTTGCTTTCCCATACTTTGAGGACTTGTCAAATAGACAAAACAACTACATTCACATGTTAAATAAGTATATGCATTCTTAGTTAGTCACCATAGTGACAAGTTTATATTTTTTGACACCAACATTTTTGTTGACAAGAAAAGGTCGACTTGGGATACTGTGTATCTGCCGATTAGTTATTGACGTCAAATAGCTAGGCTTTTATCTTTTATTATTAACCCAGACATAAGTAGTATGTCGAAGTAACCTTTAGTTATCACCACAATTAGTAATAGTAATAATGTTGTGGTGTTCAGCTCAGATAATTTAAACTAGTTTGTAAGACAACAGAGGCACCACTAATATGATACTATACTGCTATAATAGTATAGTTACAATTCAAAACGAAAAGGTATTTTCTCGCACTAAAATAGTTAACTGTAGAAAAGGGGCTAAGCAGAAATCCTTGAAATTATTTCGTCAAAATATTCAAGGTCGAAATACTCCAAACAATCGGAAATTTAATGGTTTTTAGAATAAACAATGTTTGACATTATTTGCATAACTGAGCATTGGTTAAAAAAATCAGAAATGTTAATTAATTACCAGAATTATAGTGTGGCCAGTTGTTTTAACTGAAAATCAATGCTGCGTTGGATTAGTGAACCACTCACTAATCCTATTTAAAAGTTGTATAAAAATCAAAAGCTCGTAAACACATAGTTGAACTATCGGTTGAATATAGCGTTGAACTGTCTTGGGTTGAGCTACTCGTAGATAAGCATGTTTTAGACCCCCGAATTATCAGAACTACTCTATATTTGAGTTAGCAATGGAAGATGTTTTGGCTAAACTTGCAACTGGTAATAAGTCAGTTATTATCTGTGGAGACTCATTAATATTTTAGAAAATAATTAAAAATACCAGCAGATTATTGAATTTGTGGCGGCATCTACACCGCCACATGCGAACAAACGCATCAATCCTGCATCGCGCAAGCAGAGTTTACCGCGCAGATAGCATACATACAACTTCCCGATAACAATCATCGGGCAGTTGCCCACCAGATACGACATCCATCTGGTCGGAGGATCCTCCCTTTTCTAAAGAGTATGAGTGAACTTTACACCCTGTTCCTCATATCTCTAAACTGGTGACCCCGACGTGATGAACATCTTCTCTTCACTGGTGACCCCGAGTATGAACGTCAGCGCAGCCTTCGTGCAACTACTTCAGCGTGACGTCATCATCATCACTCCCGCAAGTCACACAGCCAGCCAGCAACCACGGCTTGAACAGTTGTCCTGACCATCAGCATGCAGCGCAAGCGCATACCTGGTCATCACCTTCAGCCTCATCAGCAACATGGCACAGCATACTGCACATTCGGCCGGTCCACAAGCAGAGTGCTTAATTCCTCTCCTGGTCGACATCAGCAGTCAGCCACCCCGACTCACTGGGGCATCTTCGCAGACAGTTCCGACTCACCGCGAACTACGCGACACCCGGTTCCAACCCACTGGAACCCAACTGGCATTGGCAAGCATCGCAAGATACAAGACTTAGTCCACTATCGACCTCCGGAGGGGAGTGATGTGGCGGCATCTACACCGCCACATGCGAACAAACGCATCAATCCTGCATCGCGCAAGCAGAGTTTACCGCGCAGATAGCATACATACAACTTCCCGATAACAATCATCGGGCAGTTGCCCACCAGATACGACATCCATCTGGTCGGAGGATCCTCCCTTTTCTAAAGAGTATGAGTGAACTTTACACCCTGTTTCTCATGTCTCTTCACTGGTGACCCCGACGTGATGAACATTATCTCTTCACTGGTGACCCCGAGTATGAACGTCAGCGCAGCCTTCGTGCAACTACTTCAGCGTGACGTCATCATCATCACTCCCGCAAGTCACAAAGCCAGCCAGCAACCACGGCTTGAACAGTTGTCCTGACCATCAGCATGCAGCGCAAGCGCATACCTGGTCATCACCTTCAGCCTCATCAGCAACCTTGGCACAGCACACTGCACATTCGGCCGGTCCACAAGCAGAGTGCTTAATCCCTCTCCTGGTCGACATCAGCAGTCAGCCACCCCGACTCACTGGGGCATCTTCGCAGACAGTTCCGACTCACCGCGAACTATGCGACACCCGGTTCCAACCCACTGGAACCCAACTGGCATTGGCAAGCATCGCAAGATACAAGACTTAGTCCACTATCGACCTCCGGTCTTCGGAGGGGAGTGATGTGGCGGCATCTACACCGCCACATGCGAACAAACGCATCAATCCTGCATCGCGCAAGCAGAGTTTACCGCGCAGATAGCATATATACAACTTCCCGACAACAATCATCGGGAGTTGCCCACCAGATACGACATCCATCTGGTCGGAGGATCCTCCCTTTTCCAAGAGTATGAGTGAACTTTACACCCTGTTCATCATACTCCTAAAAATTTGTTCAAATAATTAATTTTGTCAAATGTGTTTTTAGAACCAACCCGAACAACTACAACTACTGTTTCATGTATTGATAATGTATTTTGTTGCTGCGACTATTTAGATAAAGCCATCGTTAATTATCTCCCTTCTTTAACTTTTGAGTCCAACAAAAAGATACTCGTAACAACGATACAAAAAGTGCAGATACAATCCGGTCTGGATTGTAATATATAACATAAGTTAATTTAAATAAATTTCAAACTCAAAGCATTTATTTCAATTAAACCATTAACAGGCACTTTTGAATTTTCAAGGAGTAGTTCCAAAGCGTAGTAGGTTCCTATGGAGAAGAACGGGCAAGAAACTCCATGGACACTCTTTTAAATAATATTGTTGTTACAAATATATTAGTTACATCGATGAATGTTGACACTTTAAGTGAGAACGATGTACAAAAACCGTACACTTTAAAAGCGTCCAGAGTGCAGCAAAACATAATTAAAAACAATCCAGCTGATTAATTATTAAAATAAGCCGTGGCAGCTAAGAGATGACCAGTCCCAACTGACGGCGCCCGTTCACGAACATGACGCATGGATCAGCTCCATTCAGCTCAACCATTTTGAAGGGAGCTAAATGATCCAACACACGCGCCACCGTCAGCGAGACATTTGAGTGAGCATGACATACTATCAGCCGCCAGGGCACATTCAAGTCAATCTGTGATATTACCCGGTAAATGGTAGCTCTATAGTACAAAGTACTGACACCTGTGCAAAGCATCTATAAAAAAAAAAGTTGATTGAGTTTATAAAATGCAAATATATTCTTACAATCTTCAGCAGATCCAACAGTATTTCAAATGTCAATTAATCAGTTGTGGTGTGGAGCACGACCAGCATTAAGCCAGGCATTTTTATCAGTTATGTAATCCCCTAACTTATAATATGCCTGCCTTCATAGTGTGCGTTTTACAAAGGATTTGAAATTCGTCTCATTCAGTTGAAGTATGTGGGGAGGTATTTTATTGTAACATTTTAAACAGTACCCCATGAAAGATGAGTCTACTTTAGCCAGTCTGAAACCTGGTTGAACTAATCAAGATCAAATTGTCCGAAGATCTTTTTTTTTTTTGGCAGGAGTGGGAAATCCTCATCGTCGCCCAGACTACCTCACTTATGAGCCACTCTGGCCAGTGCCGGACTCTTACCGGCTAAAACCACAGTCCTGCCACCATCTTGTCCTCTGACACAGATCAGAGACTTTATTTGTCTTGGTACCATTGAGTGCTTCCATTTTATTTTTCGCTATTTGGGGTGAGAAGGTCATTGGACCTTTTAAAGTATACCAAATCTAATTTCGATTTTAATAATTTGACTATTTCTAATAGTTAAAGATGATGAAGATGTTTTTTTTTTGCTCTTTTTTTTCGTATTATATTTCAGTTTCATATTATTTACCTGATTCATGATGACTGTTTTTACATATGCCACGATACATAACACAGTTTTTCCTTATTGCTATTTATTCTTATTTGCTACCTTACTTGCAATTTTTACACAGTACTTCATGAACTTATCTCTAGTGAACTTGTTTTCTATCAATTTCGGTATATCTACAATTTCAATGGGCATTTCAATTTCGTTTTCGGCGTTAGTTCTGTCTATTTGGTATACAGGACACTCAGTCAGAATATGCAGAATGCTTTCACTGACCTCTGGGTCACATATACACGCCTCTCCTTGCACTTGAAGCGGTTCAGGTACTCGGAAAACCCGCCGTGTCTCGTCATAACCTGCACAAGGACCGGATCTAATTGGATTTTTTAAAAAGTTTTATATGCCTGAATGGCATCCGGGAAAAAAGTCTTAGTGACGGAAGCAGTTTCACCCATTCTATAACACTTGTTCCACTCATCCAGAGACTCATTGCGAATTTGCCGCTTAAGAAACGACACAGGACAGCAGATGTAGTCAGCCCTTTTTTTGAGTTTGACCGCGGCTTCCTTTGCAAGATCGTCCGCCATTTCAGTTTGCTCGAATTCTTACCGTTAGGGGATGGAGGGAAACTCCATCTACTACTGTCTCCAGTGCTGATCTTGAATCGCAATAAATATTGCAATTGGATGCCACGCCCTGTAGGGCTAGTTCGGTGGCCTACCTAACAAGGGCCAATGTATCTCTGACGATATGTCAACATATCATAATTTTAAGTGAGGGTGTGTGTAAATAAATCGTTGTTTAACCAACCTGCGTGTGTTTCATTACAGCCAAGAGTTCGGCATGATAGACAGTGGAAAACGTGTCCAATTTAAATTTCCGGTTTTTGGTTTCATCGCCACCATCCCACAGGGACAGTGCCACCCCAACCTTCCTTTCTATTTTGCTGCCGTTGGTAAATATTTTCAGGCCTTCTCTATCATTTTGTGCCATCTGTACACTGTCTACCACGCATTTAAATATTAACTCCGCCTGTTCCGCAGGATGTGGGGCATCTATATGAGCTATTAGGGTTTCTACTTCCCGGTCTCCCACCGACCGCTGGGAAAAACCTTTCTTTATTTCAAAAAGACAGGCTGTGCTTAACCCTAAGGTCAAGAGGCAACAACCCCGCTAGTAGCAAGGCCGAGTTCAAAGAAACCATTCTATACGCCTTTACGATCTTCTGCACGAACCTACGCTGTACCGCCACCAGATGCTTCTTGATCCCGAGTTTATCCACAGCCGGTGCCCAAGCACATGCCACATACAATATAACCGGTTCAACTACCGCCACATAAATAGTCCTGACCACCTCGGGTCCTAACCCCCATTATATTTTTGCAACACTAGACAGCTACTTGTTGAGGTTGAGGCTTTGAGACAAACAGTGGTAACGTGCAAGTTGAAGGTGAGTTTATCGTCCACCGTCAGGCCCAGTATCTTTATTTCCCGAGACAGTCCAATGCCTACGCCGCCCCTGCACAGAATTGGTGAGTCGTATTTTAATTTATTGGTTATTACCGTGGCCTTAGTTTTATGTGGCGCGAATCTGAGTTTATTTTTGACTCCCCAGGTCCGAACATGTTCGAGGCTGGCATTGACCTGTCTCTCTACTTCTAGTGCCGTGTCTCGTGAAAAAATCAAGACCACGTCATCGGCAAACGCTTGTCTGTGGTCGCCCCTGTCCTCCAGTTCCTTTAGCAGGGGGTCCAAAAGCACATTCCAGAAAGTTGGGCCCCCTATTGATCCTTGCACGCATCCCTTTGTGGTGTTAACGACACCTTACCCGCACCCTCCGATCTGTCAAGTAGCTGTCTACGAGACGTTTGACCGAAGATCTTTATGGAATGTCTATTAAAGTCTGTACCTGCAAAATTGAGACTATAACACCTTACTTAGCCTTATTATTTAATTTGTGTGTGGATCAAGGAGTCTTCCCGAATCTAATGAAATACAGTAAGGTAATACCACTTTTCAAATCCGGGGACAGTAAAGATACTAATAATTATAGACCCGTGTCCGTGTTGCCGGTTAAGGCAATGCTTAAACAAATGCTCAATCATTTCAACACTAATAAAATCCTTCATGAGCAACAGTACGGTTTCACCAAAGGGCGTTGTACGGCCGATGCCGGTGTTACCCTAGTAAAACATATTTTTAACGCGTGGGAAGAATCCCAAGACGCCATAGAAATCTTTAGTGACCTCTCCAAGGCATATGATTGCGTCGATCACTGTTCGAGTTTCAATCGAACACTCAGCGAAAATTAAAAAAGCGCAAGTATGCACATTCGCTCGTCCACCAAAATGGGGGCAAGTTCGCGTTTAGATCTCATCAGAGACACCTCGTACTCATAACCATAACCATTACCATTTTACCATACATTTTACCATTTCGTGTAACTAAGTGTTATAGTGATTAAATATTGTTATTTCCCTTATAATTCAACACTTTAACTCACACCAAACCAAATCACTTCAACCAATACGAGAGAGGTGTGCTAGGTCACCATAGCGCCGAGCACTACTTTCTACATGGTCCTTCGAGCATTTTATAACCAGTGACTACTTTGTACATGGTCCTTCGAGCATTTTATAACCAGTGACTACCAAGTTAAACAGTGTCACGCGAACCAGAAGATCGCTGCAATTAGGAGAACCTGGGATTGCAGAGACCGTCGGTTGGAGCAAATAAGGTCAGATCGAAACATTTATTCATACTAACCATTACCAGATATTTTTGTCAAATCAACATCAACCATGGATTCCGATACTCTATTTATCAACCAAACGGAGCTTTATGAAATCTTGAACAAGTTTTTAACTAATATTAAGAAAGATGGATCCGAAAGGAAGACCATTGACAATTACAAGCGCAAAGCAAATATGTTGGAAGCATACTGGCACGATTACCAAGAAAACCTTAAGAAAATGTGTCAGTTAGCAAATTTCGACCACATTTACTTCAAAAAGGGTTGTTTCGATACGGTTCAGGAAGTTTATTTGAACAGCAAGGCGATTATTGATAACACCCTTGAGCAGCTAGGGACATTGCAGCTGCAAGAAGAAACCCTCCGCAGAACAAAAGCGGAAGAGGTACCATTACCAGGTATCCGGGCTAGGCAACAGCAAACCTCAGACCATCGCCGGCCGCAAGATGAGACGGCGCAGCCACAACCAGGTACGTCGTCATGCTATGAAGAGTCCTCGCCGCGTGATAATTCTCTCGGAGAGTCCAGCAAGCTGAACGGGTTAGTTAAGAAGCAGAACATTAATTTTAAAGCATTCATGAGAACCGCAAGTAAAATTCAACAGACATGAGCAACAGTATGGTTTCACCAAAGGGCGTTGTACGGCCGATGCCGGTGTTACCTTATTAAAACATATTTTTAACGCGTGGGAAGAATCCCAAGACGCCATAGAAATCTTTTGTGACCTCTCCAAGGCATTTGGTTGCGTCGATCACGAAACCCTGCTTTTGAAACATCAGCATTACAGTCTTGAAAAACTTGCGCTCAGTTAAGTAAAATCTTATTTAAATGGTAGACAACAGCAAGTTCAAATAAATGGTGTCAATTCACTTTGTTTAAAAGTAAAAATGGGTGATTCACAAGGCTCGAAATTGGGTCCTTTCCTGTTTTTAGTGTATATTTACGGCCTACTCCATTTATTAATAAATCAACCACATATGGTGTTATTTGCTGACGATACTTCCTTAATTTTTAAGGTAGATAGACGTGCTTCAAATTTTGATGACGTAAATAACGCCCTACTGCTGGTCCAAAATTGGTTCACTGCTAATAACATAGAACTAAATGGAAATAGAACTAAGTGCATAAGATTTTCTTTACCAAACATCAAGAGTAGTGATTGTGAGATAGTATTGAATCAAGATAAACTAGAATTCGTCGATAAAACGGTTTTCTTGGGGATCACGCTCGACTCAAGGCTACAATGGGGTCCTCATTTAACATCTCTTGCAGGACGGCTAAGTTCAGCAGCTTACGCTGTCAGAAAAATCCATCAATTTACTGATGTAGATACCGCGAGGCTGGTCTATTTTTGTTATTTTCATAGTATCATGTCTTACGGTATTTTACTTTGGGGACGGGCTGCAGATATCGAGTCTATTTTTATTCTACAGAAAAGAGCCATCAGAGCCATATAAAATCTCCGCAGGCGTGATTCTCTAAGGGAATTGTTTAAGGATGTTAACATCATGACGGTACCTTGTCAATACATCTATGAATACATCATGTACGTAAGATTTTTTTTTATATCTTTACAGTAAAAGTGGTGAAAGATATAATCATAGTACTAGAAATCGGGATCTGATAGTTCAACCAGGTTTCAGACTGGCTAAAGTAGACTCATCTTTCATGGGGTACTGTTTAAAATGTTACAATTAAATACCTCTCCACATATTTCAACTGAATGAGACGAAATTCAAATCCTTTGTAAAACGCACAATATGCAGGCAGGCATATTATAAGTTAGGGGATTACATTACTGATAAAAATGCCTGGCTTAATGCTGGTCGTACTCCACACCACAACTGATTAATTGACATTTGAAATACTGTTGGATCTGCTGAAGATTGTAAGAATATATTTGCATTTTATAAACTCAATCAACTTTTTTTATTTTATAGATGCATTGCACAGCTGTGAGTACTTTGTACTATAGAGCTACCATTTACCGGCTAAATTCATGATTGACTTGAATGTGCCCTGGCGGCGGCATGCTCACTAAAATGTCTCGCTGACGGTGGCGCGTGTGTTGGATCATTTCGCTCCCTTCAAAATGGTTGAGCTGAATGAAGCTGATCCATGCGTCATGTTCGTGAACGGGCCCCGTCAGTTGGGACTAGTCATGTCTGAGCTGCCACGGCTTATTTAAATCATTAATTTGTTGGATTGTTTTTAATTATGTTTTGCTGCATTCTGGACGCTTTTAACGTGTACTGTTTTTGTACAACGTTCTCACTTATAATGTCAACATTAATGATGTAACTAAATTAATTGTTACAACAATATTATTTAAAAGAGTGTCCATAGAGTTTCTTGCCCGTTCTTGGATAGGTACCTATGGAGAAGAACGGGCAAGAAACTCCATGGACACTCTCTCGACGCTTTGGAATGGGCTTCAAATATATGACTGACCGACTCCTTGACAATTCAAAAGTGCCTGTAAATGGTTTAATTGAAATAAATACTTTGTGTTTGAGTTTAAAATAAGGTATTTCTTGCACGCCAGCAATTACTTTTTTCATAGCCAACGAGAAAATAGTTTCTTCTTTGTTGTTAATGAACATGCTAATTCAGCTTGCATAAAAAGTGACCTGACGTTCAAAATTCATTTATTTACGTAACACGTCCGTGTTTCGGTCATAAAAATTCGTGTTTGTACCAAATCTCAATCATTCCAGTAAGTTCGAAGAAAATTGGCTGTGACACACGGACAGACAGACAGACACACGAGTGATCCTGTAAGGGTTCCGTTTTTATTTACGTACGAAACCCTAAAAAGGAAGTTTTGCTCTTATTCTGCTTTAAGATCTTAACAATATGAGCATGATGCAGTCCCGTGGCAAAATAAAGGCTATTGAAAGTACAAAAACTGATAAATTCAAATAATTATACTTAAGCTAAGTTTTTATTATAACATTTTCCTTCACCGTCCAAAATCATAGTCATCCAAAAAAAATCATATCATCCAAAATCATACTATCATAGAGAAACCCTAAAGGGTTTCTCTATGATAGTATTAAATAGACTAGTATCCTCAATCTCTTTGGATTGTAATTAAATGTTATTTTTAAATCCAAGATTATTCCAGGACGTGCGTGTAAAATTCCTAAGTTCTGCTAGGTAAACAATAAAAAATGTTAACATTTCAGATGAATTGAAAGATTTATTCCACACGAACCGGCCGAATATAATATTCTGTCAAAGCGGAAAGACGACTGACATCCAGAAGGCGCTAGAAATGTCCAAAGTAGATGCAAAAATTGTTACCTTCGATAAGGATAGTAAACATACTACATTAGCGGACCTACTAGAAAATGAAGATAAAAAATCAATCAAAAACTTTAAGTAAGTAGCTTTGAGAGTTCTGACATCTTTAACTTACCTACATATTTTGACGATTCAATCAAAATCGAGTTTTTTAAGCTACGGACGACAATTAACAAATGATGTGTCTGTCTCGATTTTATAAATTTACTGGCTCTCCAACAGAGCATAAATAACTACATGCAAGTATACAATAATTGGGAAAATATTAGTGTGCACTTCCAATTATAGGAGACTCTTTTCCCTTGATATTTATCGATCCAATAGGTAAAAGCTGACAGATCTTATTGATCATCACCACCAAATCTATAGGCACTTTTACCGCAATCACATTATGCAAGACTAATACATGTCTATGGATTATAATCATCTTTATTCACTTCCAGACCAACAGACCTGGATCCCGTGGACACCGTGGCGTACCTGACATCAACAAGTGGCACCACAGGGGTGCCAAAAACGGCCATGCTTACACACAAGAATTTAACCATTGGAGCGGCTTATATGTGGTAAGTAATTCACCTCCCCCCTTCCTTTACTTAATAGATACTTTACCATTTCGGACTTCGAATGACTAAGGGCGTATTTCACCAATGAAACTGGTCGCGATCATTATTCATCATCGCGTGTCATTATTTTCTGTGGAATATTGACACTGACATCCCTTGAACGCGTTTTAGATGTGCTGATCGCGTTCAGTTTCATTGGTGAAATTGGCACGAAAGCTCCTAGGAGTTCTCCGTCTACCTACCTCATTGTGTGAAAAGTGAAATTTCTCCAAAAGGAAAGCAAAAACGCTGGATGGATTCAAAAATGTATTTTATTATTATATACCTAAAGTAATACTTACCATGAAGATTAGGAGAACACTATCAAGCTGTACCAATTGGCTAATTTATCGCGTTGATCGAAAAAGCGTGGTCGTCGTTTTCCAACGCCATGCCTTGAAACATGTCGTTGTGCAAATGGCCGCTGTTGCGATTCCCATGGTGCATAGAAATAATTATGGTGTATCAACGAAGACTTCACTACTTTCAATGATTGAGTTTTTATAGTGTCGAAATCATAGTTATTAAGTGTCGAATTGCATAAATGGGAATAAACACAACACTGTACAGTCTAGAGTTATAATTTGGCATTTTTGTTTCCATTGTAATGTGTATAATAAAAAGAGAAAAGTATTCTCTTTTTATTGAATTAGGTTACGTATTAAAGATTTAAATGGATAGATACATCTATTTATATCTTCCATTTATACTTTTTATAGCATCTTGCTGAGCAACGACCTGTTCTTGCACAGATGCGACGCACGGCTTATTTATTGTTCTTATTATTGTTGTTTGTTTTGTTACAAAAGAAGTCGTCCTTCCACTTTTCAATCGGCAGCTTATGTTTGTACAATTATTGTTTATTGTCATTTGCCAGTGTCGCAACACACACAGAGCAATGTGTATTGTTTTGGTGCTTAGCAAAGAATATAACTACTCTTTACCGAGAGTTGCTTAGTGACATGAAGCAATGGTCAAAATTATAAAACTTTTTAAATGCTGAATACGAGGCCTTTGACTACTTTGTATGTATGTAATTAATGTAATTTTTTTGTAACGTGCATTTTGTTTATACAGGATATAGACTTTTTCTTTCTTTTCTTCTATTATTATTTTCAGGGCAAGTTTCTCTAAGTTCCCAACGCCTACAAAGATGGTGATAGTGACATCACCAGCGCAGTGGCTGTCAGCTGGCTTCCACTATCTCTTCTCTCCGATCCTGAAATATACGCGGCTGCAGACATCATATCCTCTTACTCCTGAACATTTCGCGGAACTAGTTAATAAATTTAAGGTAGGTAGCAATTCACTATTAAACAAAAAAACCAGAAGGTGCAGCGCGGTAAGGCCTCACACAATGTGGACAGATGAACTGGAGAAGGTCGTGGTAATCAACTGGTTGCGAAAGTCAAGGGAAGGCGGTTGATGTGGCAACGCTTTTGGGAGGAGTACGAGCAGCATTGTACAAGCAAAACATGACCAATGAACGATGATATTGGCAAAAAAAGAACACGAATTTAGCGCAGTTCAATCAATGTCTGCACTTAACATTATAGTCACAGTTAAACCTCATTTCTTGAAGCCTGATCGACTCCTCCATTTGTATCTTCTTCTTTAACAGTTTCGTATTCACTAGATCTTGAGACTTAGTTTATTTCACTCGAGTCTGCTCGCCCTCCAGCACATTGTTGATTCTTCTAAACTAAAATTATTTTTTTATTTTCACAGCCTACTTATATCACTACTAGCCCTACACTGATGACAACTATGATGACAACTGCTAAATGCGACTTCACTTGCTTCGAAGCCGTCTCGTTAGGTGGCAGCGCTGTTACACCAGAGGTCATCGATGAAGTAAAGGTAATTTTCTTTTTCTACTCTAGTATTAAAAAGTAACTTAGTTGTTAGCTATTTTCCTTCGTCGATGTCAGATAAGTGCATTAAGAAGAATTTTCCAAACTCAATCCCTGGGGTGGCTGTAACACGCTTCGGCGGAAGATTGAGAACTGTGTCCATTGGTGGAACTTCAAAGGAGCCTATCTGTAGCAGTGGATTGCAATAGGCTGAGTTTCAAATTGATTGATCGACTCTGGAACTTTTGTAAAGAAGGTTTCAGTTTGTATATGTAAAAAGGGACGGTTTTCTTTTTGTATAGTTCTTTCTCTCTCAACAAAACCCTTGAACGCATTCCATGACCGGGTTGATTCTACGGAAGAATAGACAAAATGACAGATAGAACAGACAAAACCTAGAAAATAAATTTTATTATACATCTGTCATTTTGTCTACACTTCGGTCAAAAATACTTGATTCTATGGTGGTCTGGCTACGCGTGCTGGAGTTTTACAATATTATATATTATGTTTATTTCGGATCATACATTAATTAACACACAATCCATATAGTATTAGCAACAACGACTTAAAAACCATATTAACAAAACTTACAAACTAACCTAACAACAACTAATATCTACGTGGCTCAACACAAGTTGGCACGTGCCTCTGCACCCAGTGCCTAATAAAGGGGCTGTCCACCTTGTCAAATAATGTTTTTAGGATGCTGTTGGAGCCTCCGCACAACCTACCCATTATTGCCGCAGCCTTTTTTCTCATTATGGCATGGAAATCATCAACACGAGCTTCCGCGAACATCTGCGATGCAGAAGCGCGGAAGCCCCATCAACATCCTAAATCCATTGTTATACTGAACGCGTAGGGCGTTGTAGGCCCTCCGCGTATACTTCACCCACAAGCTGCACGTGTAGAAGGTTTGGCAGTAGGCCTTAAAAAGATACACCTTCACATCCCCACTACAGCGTGCAAACCTGCGGGCTACCATATTGCAGCGAACCGCCAACGCCCTACGCTCCCTGTCCAAATCTGCATCATCAGATAATGTGTATTTATATTGTATTCCAGCAAATGGTGAAAATAGATGACGTGTACATTCTATACGGCATGAGTGAATTGAGCGGGATTGCTGTTCAACACGACTTCCCACCGCCACCGGGGTCATGCGGACGACCAGTTGGTTCTGTAGAATTGAAAGTAAGTATAAAACAACTATCAAGGGGCGCCCTGACTTCTTTCGTAATGTTCTTCAGAAAGGACAGGTGTAATCTTTCGCAACCGGCATGCATGTATGACCAGATGTATGAACGTGGACGAAGCAAGTAATAAACGTAGCAGGTGACGTTCTGGAGTCTCTGCCTACACGCCCATGGAAAAAGGCGTGAGTTTATATATATAGGTATGTATGTGTAATCATTACATTTCTCAACGATTTTTGGTACTTACCCACTATCGCTTTGTCAACACAAAATGCGTGGCTTGGCCGTTCCATATAGCAATTGCATTGTCCCAGATGTAAGGTTTGTAGAGTTAAGTCTTATAGAATTAGCGTGCTTTTTTTTGGGTGGGAAATCATCAAATGTCTTCTCCCGCTCTGGGTGGAGCGGGAGGGCGTGTTAGACTTTCCTTCGGTTGCCTGTGCCAGGGCCACGGTTAATCTTTCGAATTTGAAGCCTCTCCACGCAAGTTCATCTCGCACCGGTTTTTTTGGTTGAGATGACGATGATGACTGTACTGTGGAGAAGCGTTCTTTCATCCTAACGTTTATTCATGTGGGGTATCCCTCCTCTGGTAACAGTATAATTTATGCCTAAGTAAAAATATTCAATAAAACGTGTTTTTGTTGATGAAATCTATGAAAGACTTGCTGACTTTCTTCCCAAATTTTTTGGGACAAGTTCAGATCAAAGAGGATGATGATGTTTACATATTTCATGTTTTTTTTTTGTTTAGTTGGTGGATACTGAAACCAATAAAGATATCACTGAGCCTAATGCCTTAGGAGAATTATGGTTCAGAGGCCCAACTGTGTTCAAAGTAAGATTTTTCTTTATTTGCTAATGTAACTTTTATTTCAGTAAACTTGAGAAATTGGCAGATAGCTGACAAATGCGCATGATGTATACAAGCTTCTGATACGAAGGCATAACAAAAATAACGCTGTTGTATGTAGTAACTACGTTGAAACATTATCAAACTGTGTTTCACCGGAACCCATTGAAAAATGACGAATGTGGTTCAACATATTTTCAATCAAAATTCTGGATCTGGAATCATAAGTAAAAATAAAGTATCTATATCACAGAAAACACTATTTACATCCATACCTGTGCGTGGTAGGTTCTGATAAGTACGATCGACTAGGATCTAATCTCATACGAGTACTACATTCAATTCTTGTATATTTTCAGGGATACCACAACAACCCAGAGGTGACAAAGGAGACATTAACAGAAGACGGCTGGCTCAAGTCTGGAGACATATTCTACAGGGATAACTCCTGGAACTTGTTCTTTGTTGAACGATACAAGTTTTTGTTGAAGTACAGAAATCATCAGGTGAGTAACCTTACCTCTTGTTTTAAGGATCTGACCCCGAAAACTCAAACGCCGACCAACTTCAATGTGTTCATGGTAATGGACCGACGTCGGGACATTGGACGTGGGACGGATCAAATGTTTCTGTCGCTGCAATAAACCTTATAGTGACAGAAAGAAACCATGTTTTAAATTCGATTAGCGCTAAATGCATTTAAGGATATGTAGTGCAAGTAAGCCTTATCGGCGAATTTTTAAATGAGTTGCTTTAAATTATTATTCGGTCAATAGTTTTCTACTGCAGTCTACCAAACTTTTTGGGTATTTTTGGTTTAAAATTCCTTTTTTTCTAGTCCACCTGGTTTCAATGATGATTGCAGGTGTCTCCACTAGAAATTGAGTCGGTGATAATGAGACACTCTGGAGTCTTCCACGCGGCAGTGACGGGTATACCTGATAAAGAGTGCGGGGACCTAGTCGTGGCGTGCGTCGTTCCAAAACCTGGATTCAGCCTCACAGCACAGGAGATCAAGGACTTGGTTAAGGGTATCAAAATAAAAATCAAAATATTTTTATTTCACATAAAACTACATGTGCACTTAAGAAACGTCCGATTCTAGGTGCATGGTTCCAATTGGTCGTTTCCTATGGAGAAGAGCCGGCAAGAAACTCCAGGGTTACTCTTTTAAAAATATTTGTCTTTTACAATGTTTGTTAATTACAGTGTTAATAGGTATGGGAGGACAGTGTGGGCTTGTCAACAAGTACCATATGTTAAACAAATAGACTATGGTCTATAAATTTACAATCCACAAGGCTATATGTCAAATAATGAAAATATTATGTCAGAGTTATGTAAAAGTTAATATCTAATACTAATAAATTAAAATTAAACACCATTATTTGGGAGCAGTTATTAGAAATTTACATAGTGATGCCGTTCATGAGGTACCAGGGAAGCCACATGTGCAGAAGGAATTATTGCCTAACCTTCTTGTCTTCGACGTAGTCTTTAATCTTATAGTACGCTTTTTTGATAAGGACACGTTTGATGTGGGTTTTGAACTATCTATATATATTGGTAGGCAGCTAATACCTCCTATTTAATTGAAGTTGAACTATTTGTAAGGGAGCTTCTCTTTGAAGTACTACCAGCATACCTGTTTCAGCGTTGCTGTTTTCCAGTTTATACAATTATACGCTTTGACTTTAAAATACTGACGTACCTGCGATGCTTCTGGTATTGTAGATGTCGAAACCAGATGGGTCGCATGATTGTTTGCAATAACATTAAACAAAAATGGTGTAAATCTTCGAAGATGGGATATTTGTAGACAAGAAGACTTGCAGTAGGAAACAGATTTGTGTTAGTGTTAATCAAATTCGAATTCTGTTTCCAGAAACGCTGACAGATTCCAAGCAACTAAGAGGGGGCGTGATCTTCACGAAAGAACTACCACAAACCAGCACATCTAAGATAAACAGGAAGAAACTTAAAGAATTGGTGCTCACTATGTCAAGAGAATAAATCAGAATTGTATCAAAAAAATCAAAATGTTCTATAAATACTTGTAAATTAATAAAGGTGATGGGAAAATGTTCCAGTAAAAACTGGTTTTTAATACAAAATATTTTGAAAGTTAGTTGTTAGTTTGTTGAAAAAAATTTTATTTATATTTTAGATGTTAGGATATTTGATGTTTCCAAAACACTCTAATGCGTGATTTTTGCCAGTTTTCATTTACTGTCGTATAGCTGTCTCCGTATTGTAGAAATTACAGACGAACGAAATTCCAACATAGAATTTCGGACTGTAAAGTTGTGTGTAAATAAATTGTCACGGTATGTGATGAGGGGGAGTGCGTGAAATGTCGTGAGGAAAGGTTTGAGAATAGCTGTTAATGGTTATAAGAGTAGGAAAATACCAACGAAACGATGGAAGGATTGTGTGGAAGATGTTAAGGCTAGGAAGGGTGTGAATACTAATGACGACTAATAGAGAAAGTATGTAAGAAGAAGAAAAGCTGTTCTGACCCCAAATAAATTGGGTAAAGGGCAAGAGAATGAAGAAAGAAAGAAAATACATTTATTTAGCACAGTCCAAAGGCACGAAGTCGACGTAGTTCTTATACATACTTATGTTATGCCTAAGGTGATTCTGTTATATACATATATGTATGGTGGCAGGGACATCGACGCGCAATCTGTTACCATGGATTCAGTACATGGTTCTGAACCCATCTGCGTGAATGCTCTTCGGTATGTTTTTAATTTGCTGTTCGATAGATATTGACCGTTTAAGTATTGCGCACTTTTCTATGGAACAGATGTTTTTTTTTTATAATCGAAGAAAAATATCCCGACTAGGGGGTCTAGAATCATGTGCTGAATTTATGGTTACACTTTGTGCGTCGATTTGATGCCACCCTGTATTAAATTTTGGTGATTACGGATATAGTAAAAGGAGGTACATAAGAAATGTGTAGAAACATCAGCGCACCATAATGAATAGTCTTATCTTTAGGCACAAGAAACTATTTGCTCAGCACTGATGTATATAATTATAGGTAAGCCAGGCTGCGTTATGTAACCAGGCCAAAATATAATAATAAATTCTGTCAAAAAAAGTCTTTTCTTAAAAAAGTATCGGGATGTATGGTTTGAGATGGGATTGAGGATGATGATTCTTGTTGTTAGATTGTCACAACTATTTTCCATTTTAGTGCGGAGTTTGATTTGCATCTGTTATTTAAATTAAATATATTGCTGTTTTTAGATGAGATTATATCTAGTGTGTATTGCGAATTTCATAATAGCAAAAAAAACGAACAAAGAGTTTGTCTAAAATGTTGAACCGCCAATGGAATTTCCTGTTCGGAGTCACTGAAAATGAAACAGAAGGCTTACGGTGAATTGAATTTATCTAAAACACGTACTAATGAGTGGTACAATGCGTTCAAAACCGGTCGAGATGTGATGGAAGATTAGATTCGCTCTGGTAGGCCATCAACGTCTTCAACTGAAGATAAAATCGCAAAAGTGAAGGAATAGTGACTGAAATTCCTCATTCTTGTTTGAGGGAGATAGCCGCTGAACTTTCTGCGTCGATCCATTTCATTTTAAATAATAACTTGGTTATAAAACAGGTTGCCACTTGGCTAGTCCCTAAAGACATGAATTGTCTCCAAAATCTCAATCGCATAAGAGTTGCTGATGACATGCATTATGAAACGCATTGTTACTGGTGACGAGATTGACATGAAAACTAGGTAACAAGCTTCGGATTGGCGCCTTCCATATGGACCGAAACTAAAAAAAACACGGCAAAGTCGAAAAAAGTCAAAGTCATGTTGACTGTTTTTTTTACTATCGCGGACTGTTATGCACTCGGAATTCTTGCCGGAAGGTTAAACGCTAAATAAATAATATAATATGAGCTTTATGCGGCGTTTAAGAGAGCAAACTCGAAGAAACAGGCCAGATTTTTGTAAAGAAAATTCATGGATATTGCATCACGATAATGCGCCTTCGCACAAGGCCATCATAGTGAACTAATTTTTCACCACAAACTCAACAAATACCTTAATAAATATACGGTCTGAATTCATTTATTTCTAAAGATTACAAGTCACTTGTACATTAATAAACACTACTTAATTAGAACATTGATGTCCAGGAGTAGCATATAGTGTTAGCATTACGAAAATAAGAAGGTAATTTTTACAAGCTTTGTATTGTCTACCGCCGCACTGTGGGCTAGATTCCGGCATTCATAGACTTATAATCTTATTGTTTCAAGTGTCGACTTTTATGCTTGAATATGATTTGAAAGACCAACTTCATGTTCAATTTTAGTAATCACCAGGTTGGTAGTTCGTTCAGCAGAGTTAATGCAAATACATGGTGGCTCATTAATTTTAGTAAATAACCACATTAAATTTAAAGACCGTAAGGATATTGTGAGCCTCTCTGTTGAGCGGACAATTGAAATATCCTGTATAGAATTGGAGCAGTTCATTATACTAAGTGTGTACAGACCGCCTTCAGGATTGTATGATTGTTTTGAAAAGGTAATGGATGAAGTGTTGAACAAAATCTGTAATTCAAACAAGTCTATCATCACTTGTGGTGATTTCAATGTTAATTTGTTAGAAAATTCTAGGTTGAGTACTAGAATTATAAGTTTGTTTCAGTCATACAATCTTGCTAACCAATTTTCGGAGCCCACTAGAATAACTCCCACTATTGCCACATGCCTAGATAACGTTTATACAGATGTTATACCAACCCACAAGGAAATTATTAATTTAATAGACTCATATCATTGCGGACAGTTGGTCACTATTTCAAATATTAACAAAAAAGTTACTAAAAAAGATATCACTGTTAATCCAAAAACTACTAATCGTTTGGAATCATTTAAAACTAAACTTCTAAGTAATTTACCACTTTTACCAAATAATAATGATTCTAATCAACAATATAATGCTTTTTTCAAAATGTATTGTACACAATTTGATAACACTTTCATTCCAAAGACATTTTCGATTAATAGTAATGCTTCCTTCAGTGACTGGGCTACCATAGGTATACATAAAAGTAAAAAACGACGTTATGAGTTGTATGATGAACGGACTTGTATAAACACTGCTGAATTTAATTTATATGTTAGAAATTATTCGAAATTATTTAAAAAGGTTTGTTGCATAGCCAAGTCACGTTACTTGAGTGCAAAGATTAAAAATAGCAGTAATGTAACTAAAATGACATGGAATATCATTATTAGCGAAACGGGAAGATCATGCAACCGAAGTAGCGACTACAGCCTTGCAATTGATGGCAATTTAATTCAATCGGATTCTCAAGTCGCCGGGACCTTCGAACATTTATTTGCAGAGATTCCCGTTTCGACTACTAAATCTCTAAAATCATCGCCCACTGCTGCAGAGTCTTTACTTAAAGAAAACGTTCCAGTTTGTGATTCTGAATTTTATTTCCAATATGTCACTTGTAGAGATATAATTAAAACCTTTCAACTTTTAACCTTTTGGGGTAACTCTGTGGATGTTGCTAAGTCTATTATAAATATTGTAGCACCTACTTTAGCTGTTATTTTTAAAAATTGTATTGACCATGGTGAGTTTCCTGATCTTATGAAAAACAGTAAAATAATACCATTGTTTAAATCTGGTAGCACATCAGACCCTACTAATTATAGACCTATTTCTGTGCTACCTACCTTTAGTAAAATTTTTGAAAAACTTATTTTAGATCAAATGCAATTATTTTTAATAAACACAAATTACTGCATAACAAACAGTTCGGTTTTACATGGGGTCGTTCGAATACTGATGCCGGAGTCGAACTTTTAGGACATTTTTACAAGGCATGGGAGGACAAATGCGATTTGTCCAAGGCATTCGATTGTGTTCTTCATTAAACATTGATTAGGAAACTGCACCACTGCGGAATCCGGAACGTCTCTCTGGATCTTCTTACTTCTTACTTAAGTGATAGGACAAATGCGATTTGTCCAAGGCATTCGATTGTGTTCTTCATTAAACATTGATTAGGAAACTGCACCACTGCGGAATCCGGAACGTCTCTCTGGATCTTCTTACTTCTTACTTAAGTGATAGGATTCAGAGAGTTGATGTTAACGGAAAAAGATCACCTGGATCTGTAGTAAGAATGGGGGTCCTGCAGGGTTCAATTCTTGGCCCATTTTTGTTTCTTATTTATATTAATGACTTGCCTTACCTCATAAAGGATAATCATGATATAGTGTTGTGTGCAGACGACACTTCACTTTTATTTAAACTAAACGTCAGCAGCTGGTTACTGACACTGTAAATAGCGCCCTTGCTAAAGTAGTTAACTGGTTTAAGGTTAATAACCTACTTCTAAACGAGAAAATAACTAAATGCATTAAGTTTACGATACCTCATGTCAGACAAGTAGAAACTAGTGTTCTTATTAAGAGTGAACCCGAAAACACCACAGTATTCTTAGGCATAACTTTGGATGCCAAGCTTCAATGGGGCCCCCAAATAGATAAATTGTCAAAAAAACTAAGCTCTGCAGCATACGCCGTTAGAAAAATTCGTAATTTAACTGATTTAGAGACAGCGCGTTTAGTATACTTTAGTTATTTTCATAGTGTGATGTGGTACGGTATTCTTTTGTGGGGAAACGTCCCCGATATTCTGACAATTTTTGTTTTACAAAAAAGGGCAATTCGTTCAATTTATAAACTAAGTCCCAGACACTCCCTCAGAGACAAATTTAAAGAGATTAATATAATGACTGTGCCTTCTCAGTATATTTATGAAAATCTTTTGTGTGCACATCAAAATATTAATCTGTTTAAAAAATACAGTGATATCCATAATATCAATACTAGGAACAAACACAAATTTGTTGTTCCCACTACCAGGCTCTCAAGAAAATAGGTAGCTCATTTAAATGTCAATGTATACGTTTTTAAAATAAACTTTCTAGCCACATTCAAGGACTAAGCCTTAATAAATTCAAATCTTTTATTAAGCGGAAATTATGCCAGAAAGCCTATTATACTGTCAAAGACTATATTGAGGACAGGAAGGCTTGGGATTGACCTGCTCCAATAAATTTACACAGACAATCTTGATGTTTAATATTATTTTGCAATTTTTTTAAATATTTTTATTATTATGATTTTTTAAATATTTTGTTCCTTTTTACCTACAAAATGATATGTATGTATTTACTGTATAAAGTATAATATTATTTTAATTTTGTGAATGTGAGGACAATGTGGGTCATTGTATCTTTTTTTTTTTCTTTCGTTGTTTTTAATCATGTTCTGGCTGTTTGAGTACTTTATGCGGCCTACCCAAATGTCCATTATTTTGTATTGTTCGTCGAATCGTTGAGCTCCTTAGTTCTGAGTTGAGCTGCACCATGATTGAGAAATGCGTGCACTGACTGGACAGGTCCACTCAAATCAGTGTGGTTCTTTCCTCAAAAGACCATTTCAGACATCAATCTACATGGTCTTCACATGACCTGACAAAGATTATGTCTGGACTTTAAAAGAGACTGTGACCTCTGAGTTTGTTTCGGCCTTTCTTCTCAGAGTAGTCAGATAGGAAACGCCGATCTCATCTAGTTTTTAAAATATGTTTGACGTGTAAAAGTGTTTTTAAAAAACCTACTTACAGAAATAAAATCATTTATCATTTAACTACATGCCTAAATATATCATGATTATGGAATAATATAGAAAACAGCACTAATAGTTTTTTTTTTTTTGAAAAATTTGTATGGAGTTGGTAAGAAAAATCATCATATCTCCGCTCAAGCACAATCGGCCGTTATTCTTTTTCAGGGGATTAATCCATATATTATTTGGAATTTTTTGACATACGCCATGACACGGCCAAAGATGCGAGTTTTTTTTTTAAATTGACAAAGCTTATTTTGATTTGCAAAATTAATTTTGTATTAATAATATAAACTTTACGTCTATGGGCATTGCCTAAATAATTTAACAGACCACAAATTTCAATTACCGCGTCAAGAAATGGTAATTAACTTAAAAATATTACTTAAAAATAAAACAATAATGACTAACTTTTCTAATAACTCCGTAACTATTACTATAATCACGACGCATAATAAAATAATTGTTAAGTATGTCATTAATAATTAGTGTGAAATTTCCAATACACTATTTAATTAGACTAATTAGGCAAAGGTCCTTTTTTCTCATAATATTGTCCTCGTTATGTTATTGATTTCAATGGGTGCGTATTTACGTATTCCGTCTATTAGTTATTGATATAATGAGGATAATTAGAAAAAAAAATGTTTTCATGCAATAAATAGGAGTGTTTTAAAGAATGACAATTCAGTTATCTTCGAGTAGTTACATTAGCAACAGTGATCATAGTAAACATGGAAAGTATCGTATCAAATCTTGATTTGATCGTTATTCTGAAAAGCTCAGACAAAAGTAATGATTATCAATTTTTGTTTGAGGCTGTGTTATCTCGATGTAACTATTGTTTATCCGAGGAAGATCGTGTAACTTTCAAAGAATTTTGCCGAAAATTCACTAGATCAGTTGACAAACGTTGGCGTTTAGCAAGACGGAATATGGAGATGTTTCGAAAGGAGTACGGAAGCTGGCTTGAAGGAAACGTTGACTGGCCTAGCTGTATCAAAGATAATTTTCATGAAGCTTCGACAACGTCTGTTGATTTTGAAGAACTGCCATCTACATCAACATCATCTGTTAGCACTATGAAGAATTACAAGTAAAGCAAAAAAAACGAAGAAGTGCTGATCATTTGGATTGTGAATCCAGTGAGCTTGTTAACACAGCCAGTTCCGAATTGAAGGATGTAGTTCGTGAGGATGTTGCTTCTGTCATTGAATTTATAATGAAAAACTCAGTGCTGTTAAAAAAAACTAGGAAGTCATATAACATCCAGCCAAAAAAATTCTTTTACACCCATATAGGCCCTTGGATTGCTACTATCTCTTTAACTTTCAAAATGGCAACATATAACTTTAAGAGAGTCCGCTGTTCGAGAAGGTTTTTGTGACTTATACCCTTCTTACTACCGAGTGCAAAATGGAAAGAAGGAGTGTTATCCACCTCAACATGGTAACTTTATCACAGTAACAGACTCATCCGCCAGAATTACTTTGCAAGCATTACTTGATATCACAGCAAATAGAATACTAAAATCCCTACACGATGACTTAAAAGGGAAAGAAATGGTTTTAATATCCAAATGGGGTTTTGACGGAGCATCCAGCTAGAGCAGGTATAAGCAAAAATTGGATTCTGCCCAATATGACTCCAGTATTTCCATGACTTTACTTGCACCATTTAAAATCACATGTGAGGGGAAGACCGTTTGGGAAAATCTGAAACCTTGTTCAGCAGCATTTTGTCGTCCGATGCAGTTTACATTTGTAAAAGAAAGTGAGGTAGTCGTGAAGGAAGAAGAAAGACAAATGAAAGAAGAAATATCCGCTCTTCGACCAACAAAGTGCAACAGCAATACGATCAATCAAAATCTTCTTATGACCATGATCGATGCCAAGATATGCACTTACCTTTCAGAAGCTAGATCGAACGCAGCTTGTTACATTTGTTTAGCTAAACCGTCTGAGCTAAACAATTTAGGAGCTATGAGAAGAAAGACGACATCAGCAGACATGATGAAGTTCGGAATCTCGTCACTGCATACTCGTATAAATATGATGGAATGCCTCTTACACATTTCGTACCGGCTAGATATCAAGAAATGGGCAATAAAAGAAAAAGCTGACAAAGATGCAAGGGACGCAAGGAAGAAAATTATTCAAAATTGCTTTAAAACCGAACTGGGCCTACTTATTGATGTTGTGAAGCAAGACTATGGTACTACCAACGACGGAAATACCGCAAGAAGATTCTTTAATGATCCAGAGAAAACTGCTGCCATCACAGGTTTGGATGCAGAGGTGATCCGTAGATTTGCTGCCATCTTACAGGCAATAACTTCTGGAGAGCAAGTAAATGTTGAGAAATTCAAAGATTATGCTTACAAAACTGCTGAAAGAAACGTGGCATTATATAATTGGTTCGACATGTCGGCAACAGTACATAAAGTGCTTCTTCATGGAGCTGATATTATTGCTTGTAACTTAATCGTACCAATCGGGAGTCTTTCTGAAGAGGCATCGGAAGCCCGGAACAAGGACTTCCGTAGATTCGGGGAACACAATTCCCGTAAGAAGAGCAGAGTGAGTTCCAATGTGGATATTTTTAATTTCCTTCTTCTGTCGTCGGATCCACTTGTATCATCAACAAGACCCACTTTGGACTTTAAGCATAAGAACACTTTCATTGAGGATGCAAAAACTTTATTAAAACTTCCAGAAACTGAGTTCGATTTTGTAGATGTTTCCCAGCTAAACTCAGACTCTGAATCGGACTCTGATACTGAGTCGGAGTCGGACTCCGATAATAATGATGCAGAATAGATACCTTTCTATAATATTATGGAACTCCTTTCTTTTTTCTGTTGGTTTCGGTGAATTATAACCATTTTTGTTTTGTATGTACTATTTTTATCTATTAGTGCTGTTTTCTATATTATTCCATAATCATGATATATTTAGGCATGTAGTTGGTCTTTCAAATCATATTCAAGCATAAAAGTCGACACTTGAAACATTAAGATTATAAGTCTATGAAAGCTGGAATCCAGCCCACAGTGCGCCGTGCGGCGCGTTTACGCGGACACCGTACGGTGACTCGTTATCTTTCTTATAAGTTTGAAATCAAAGGACTCGTTCACACTACAGGCAAATAGATTAAATAAGTTATTTTTATTTAATTTAATATTTTATTCATGACCTTTTAAGATGTGGCATTTTGGTAGTTTTTTAAATAGTAATAACGATTGTGTATTTTAATATGTTTAGGTAATGAGTTATAAAGTTTTGCACCCTCATATATTATTGTTTTTTTCCATAGTTTGTTCTAGTACTAGGTATTTGTAAGTCTTGTGCATGCCTCAGAATACATTTTTGTACCTGTATGTTTTTTGTGAATGTGATGTGTGTGTAAGTCTTTGGAAAGAATTTGACGAACTAAAATACATGTGTTATGCAAATATATATGATAAATGTTGAATAGCTTGGTTTCTTTGTAAACTTTGTGTGTACAGATAGTGGTAGTGAAATAGGACTTTTATAATGTTGTTTTACGCTCTTTGTAGCTTTTCGAGGTTGGTTTTAGCTGCTGAACCCCACAGTTCTATAAGATATTCATGTGCGGTTTCACCAGAGAATTATAAATAGTGTGGCGGACTTTAAGAGGAAAGCACTTCACAATTCGACGTAAAGCCCCCGTTAGGCGTGATATTTTAGAACAGGTTTTCTCTAAATATGGTTTCCATGTAAGTTGATTGTCCAGAATAAGTCCGAGATATTTCTCCTTATTAACTTTATTTAAGATGAAGAGAGAGATTGACTTGAATGTGCCCTGGCGGCTGATAGTATGACATGCTCACTCATATGTCTCGCTGACGGTGGCACGTGTGTCGGATCATTTAGCTCCCTTCAAAATGGTTGAGCTGAATGGTGCTGATCCATGCGTCATGTTCGTGAACGGGCGCCGTCAGTTGGGACTGGTCATCTCTTAGCTGCCACAGCTTATTTTAATAATATTTTTTTTGGATTGTTTTTAATTATGTTTTGCTGCAGTCTGGAACGCGTACGGATTTGGTACATCGTTCTTACTTATAGTGTCAACATTAATCGATGTAACTAATTTATTTGTAACAACAATGTTATTTAAAAGAGTTTCCATGGAGTTTCTTGCCCGTTCTTCTCCATAGGTACCTACTGAGCTCTGGAATGGGAAACTAGCATCATATTTCTGACTGACCGACTCCTTGACAATTCAAAAGTGCCTGTAAATGGTTTAATTGAAATAAATGATTAGAGTTTGAGTTTTAGAAAAGTAAATATATTCATAAATCTTTAAAAAAATGTGAGGGTAAACCCATTAAGATGTGGCAATTGATAAATAGTTTGTATAATAATAAATTAAAGAAAAGTGTTGCTCCGTCTAAATTACAATCACCTACAGATCTGATTACTGATGAAAAGGAAATATGTGAGTGTTTTAACAACTATTTCTCCGGTATATGTACACTTCTAGCTAATCAGATACCTGCTAAATATCATAATAATCAGACTAACACTATCGCGCTAAACAAAACCGTAAATGTAGGGCATCAGTGCCAAATCAATCAAATTTATAAATAATCTCATATTACCTAATCTAACTCAATGCATCAACAAATGTTTGAGCGAAGGTCACTTCCCTGACACATTAAAATACGCCAAAGTTACCCCTATTTTTAAAGCTGGCTCCAAACTGTCCCCTGGAAATTATATACCTATTTCAGTATTGCCTGTACTTTCCAAGGTTTCTGAAAAGCTATTACACAATCGGCTTAGTCTAGATTTAAATTCATTTAACTATCTTTCTTAACGACAAAAAGGCTTTAGATCAAAATCCAATACTCTTTCAGCAGCAACAGATTTAAATACAACTATTAAAACTAACATAAACAAGAAACACATTGCTTTACGGATCTTCATCGACCTAAAAAGGCGTTCGATACCGTTAGCCATAGCTTGTTAATGAATAATCTTGCTTAGATCGGTTTAACAGATAATGCTTAAAAAAATATTGAATCATACCTACAGGGGCGCCGGCAGGTCGTCAAAATTGGTGACAATGTTAGCGCACCTAAGGTAATTAACTGCGGCGTACCTCAAGGCTCAATTTGTGGTCCCCTTTTATTCCTTATCTACGTTAATAATATAGACAAGATAGGCCTGAAAGGTCATATTTCTTTATATGCTGATGTCACCTGCCTTTTATATTTTGGTCACTCAATTGACTCAATAATACAGGACGCACAAGAGGATCTCATCTTCTTGGAAAGATGCTTTCTAAATAACCTGTTAACTATTAATAAATCCAAAACCAACTATATAATATTTTCAGCTAAAAACAAAAAAAATCAAACTAAACTCAAACTAAAACTCGAATCATTTATTTCAATTAAACCATTTACAGGCACTTTTGAATTGTCAAGGAGTCGGTCAGACAGAAATATGATGCTAGTTTCCCATTCCAAAGCTCAGTAGTTGGATCCCAATGATCCCAAACGGTTGGATCCCAAATGGGACCAGCGGGGCTTGAAGGTTTTTTTACTGGAACCAATGGGGATCGACGGGACGTGAGAGGTTAAATGCTTCTTCTGATTCTTGGTTATTTGGACTGTTCTTGAAATTTTTCCACAATTCATTTCTTTTGTCTATCAGATTAACTAAGTCCTTATTTATCCAATCTGTCCTCGGAGGGTTTAGTATTTTAGTTTTAACTGTTTTATTTCTAATGAATGCAGACTGGATTGCTTCCTCTAATCTGGTATATTCCTCGCTGATGTTATTATAGTCTAAGTTTTCTACAGTTTTATATAAGTTTGTGTATGATATAGCTGGGAATTTCACCTTTCTAATAGGCTCGGTCTTATACCTCTCGACTTCTAAGAAAATCTGTTTGTGGTCAGACATTGCGGATTCTATAATAGCTAGATGTTCTGAAGTTATAGTCATATTTATAGTTGGGTAATCGTAAGCTTTTAGCTTCTGTTTCGTTTTTAATCCATGTTTCTACTAGTACGACTAGATGAATGTTTTTAATTGTTGCCAGTATACAGTTAAGTTCTTCTAATTTACCAGGTTTTACCAAACTACGGATATTTGCATACATAAATCTTAATGATGTTCGACATGTGCCTAGGTTATTATAGTTGCTAGCAATTTCGTATGTTATTTTGTCTTGTGCAGTGTTCGGTTGTGGTATTGTGGTTCTTATTGGTTTTTTGATGGCTTGTGTTCAAACCAATTTTAGGTGTATTATTAACGTATTTTATTACGAGATTTTTCTCCCCGTTTTGTGTTCGGTGTTGTAGTTCTTCTGTTAATTTATTCATGAATTTTTGTTGATATGAGGTTTGATCCGAGTATATTTTAACATTTTCGTTCTTGTAGATTGATTTATTACGGAGTATCACTTTCGCATCGGGGGGCATGGTAGTGCCCCCGCCAAGTCAAACACTGCCTTACCATTCTTTACTGGAACTATTTCGCCGCATTTTCAGTCCCCTATTTGAGAACCTCTGGATGAGACCAGAACGCAGAAATTTTTGTCATCCAGTAAGCTCACATACTTAAAATCCAAAATTTCAAGTCTGTAGGTCATTTAGGTCCGAAGTTAAGTGAAAGCAAAGTTTCGCATTTATAACACTCACTCACTCATGATCATCAGAATAGAACTAGTACTTCCCATAAACTCAGAGAGTTGAAATTTGGTACAGAGTTAGCGTTTAATGGCCACATAAAGGCAAAACTATAAAAATTAAGATAATCGAAGATCTGGAGTACCTGGTGACCCTGATTAGAAAACACAAGAGCCCAACCAAACTATAAGAGATCGACATACCGCCTTTACAAAAAATATTCAACTTGGTTGGCCGCTTCATTTGATGTCAAAAATCGAGGGTCTGAAGTATCTGATGAAGAACCCTCAGCTGGTCTCAGCTGTATTAGAGATATGGTAATGCCAGGGGGCATTCGTACTTAAAAAAAATCGACTGTCATTGAAAAAACCCAGCGTAGTGGGACACATCTTCTAATTTAATCTAGCCTATAGCGTCCCACTGCTGGGCGAATGCCTCCCCTTTTGCTTTGCCCACGTTTCTACAAAAAGAAGTGAAATCCCACCAAAAACATTCTGTAAAAAACTAGCCAAGTCTCGATGGAGCTACTTGTTTATCTCTAAAAAGTAATGAAATCTAGAGAAAGTCGTGCCAAGTCTAAGGTTCCTTAATGCGATTTCTTTATTATTATAGTTAATGTTGTGTGACTTGGCCGTTGAAGGGTACACAAGGGTACAAAACCAGGTGCTCCATGACACCATTGCGCCAGTCTGTCGCCAGATCCGCTACCCTTGACGATGGAAATTTACCACTTGGAAAAAGTTGATTCAATAACCAGTCAATTGTAGGCTTGTTAAAACTTCGTATTTCAATAATACTTATGTATAGGCGAGCCAGAAACAAACAGTATAAAAAATTATTTCCAGTACAGACGGACTTCTAATCATTGATAGAAGTCTATCTGTACGTCTATTTTATGTTAGTTAAGTGGTCGATTTGACGCTCCAAAAAGAAGAGAACAGAAGTCATCATTTTCAATGCTGAATGTATGTCTTGCACAATCAAGAACAGCCTAAAATGAGACACTAGCGTCCAATTACCAATACCAGTATGGGCTGTTATCTCGCTTAACAAACATAGGTAGTTACAACAGATATAACATTACGTGTAAACAAAATTGACTTGTGACCACTAACGTATAAAGAATGTTCAACGGCCAAGTCACACAACATTAACTATAATAATAAAGAAATCGCAGTAAGGAACTTTAGACTTGGCACGACTTTGTCTAGATTTCATTACTTTTTAGAGATAAACAAGCAGCTCCATCGAGACTTGGCTAGTTTTTTACAGAATGTTTTTGGTGGGATTTTCTTAGATGGCAAATATACCTTTAGATGGCTAATATATATCTATACTAATATTATAAAGAGGAAAGATTTGATCGTTTGTGTGTGTATTGAATAGGCTCCGAATCTAATGGACCGATTTTATTTTAACAATGGATTTTAAAAATTGTTTTACCATTAAAAGCCGAAATTATGTCTGATGAACATAGGCAATTTTTTTTTCTTGATCCACTGAACATAGGCTATTTTGTTTCGAGCTATACGTTACACTTTTAATAAAATTCCATATTTTTTACTATAAGTACCAGCTTTTTCTAGTGCAATTTTATCGTAGTTGCTTTTAACTTTTCTTAGAAGATCATTACAAAAGTTACGGTACCGTTTATTCGACAATTGCAAATTTAAATTTTCTGAATTAGATTTAGCTTTCATACGCAGTTTATCTCTATTTTTCATACAGCGAATGAGTCATACCGTGATCCATGGTTTTATGTTGTAGTTTTGTTATTTATCCGAGTTAAGACCGTGTTCTTTTGAATTGCATGTATAACATACAAAACTGCGGATCAGCGGAATAATAGACTGGGTCAAAGTCGATATTACCTTAGTCTTCTTCAAGTTTATTTTTACATTTCAACTAGAAATGGTGCGAGTAACTAATTTAGGAAATTTACAATTTAATATAAGTAGGGTAGCACTGTGATCGGTTATTGTTGAATTAGTTACATGGGCAAGTGCAGGGAAATTCGACTTGAGCATTATATGGTCCAAGCAGGAGCCAGTTTGATGTGTAGGAAGCGTGTGAACGGGAAGTAAACCATGGAGGGCGCATAGGTTAAGGTATTCCTCAGAGGATGCGTCAGCATTTTCTGGAAGAATATTGAAATTAATATCTCCAATTAAAATGGTATTTTTGAGAAATGACAGGTTCTACAAGGTGTCGTTTAGAGAGTCAGTGAAATTATTTATATTTCTTAACGAGGGGGGTCGATATAAGGCAAGTATCGCTAATTCTGACCCAATTTTAATTAATCATCTGTTACAGTCGTGCACATCTGATTTCTCGACGGTCACATTGAGATGATTTCTTGCATAAACTATCACTCCATCGTTTTGATTGTAGTTTACATTACTTTTATACTTATTATATCCCGGAATTAGTGGTATGTTATATTGTTTGGAACGCCAACATTCAGTTAATACAATAACGTCACAGTTTATGTCTAGACGTTTTAAAAAAGTTGTCGAATTTCTTAAAAATACTGCGAATATTTTGGGTTAGTACGGTAAGTGGACTAGTGTGGGAGGAGAGATATTGCTTACAGTGGTCAACTTCACAAACATGGGATTCTGATACAGAGAAATTATCTAGGTCATTGATTAAATTCGGCTTTTTGAAGTGCAATCAAGTAGCGCATTTGGTTCCTCAGCCTTCTTTCTGTGTGCATTCTTTTATTGACTGACCCTGATCTCCACAGTGGCCACATGTATGGGTGGTCTCCGGACATGATTTGGCCCCATGTCCGTACTGCTGGCACTTATAGCAGCGTGTGACTAAAGTCTCTCATAGGGATGATGACCAATTTAAAAACACTCTTTCTTTAGATATCAGGGCTTTACATATGTCTGCAGATACTTCAATTATATTATTACAGGTCTCAGCGTCCTTCTTACCTGACGTGTGGTTTAACTTAATGGAGGTCGAAAAAGCATTTGCATTGCATTAAAACGACTTAACATCGTTTACGATGTTATTATTCTCACTGAATGCTGGCTGAGAAGTTGTCTAGTGGTTGGTCAGATTCAGGGTTACACGTCATACTCTACTGTAAAAAATCTCAACCAATGCGGAGGGGTTGTAACATACGTCAGAAACTGCTGGAGCGTTACGGAGCCTGATCTTCAAGACGCTGAATCTCTCTTACTTCAGATTTCTAAGGAGATTTGTTTAATCGCTATATACCGATCTCCTTCACATAGACAGGTTGACAACTTTACTTCCTTGCTTGATAAAATTCTTAATTCAATTAATAATTACCAATCTATTATAGTGACCGGTAAAGGTAGAGGATGTAGGCTCATCAAATGCTTCATTTGTGTGTTTAGCTACGAGAGCCATCCACCTCGAGCTTGTGTCAGACCTTACAAACGAGGCTTTCTTAGCTGCACTAAACCGCTTTATTGCTCGAAGGGGAAAACCCCGTAACATCTTTTCCGACAACGGCACAACCTTTGTCGGTGCTTTCAATGAGTTGGCCAGGCTGCTATCACAAGAATTAGACTTTAACAACATCGATCCTGGCATTAATTTTTCAATCATACCTGCATATACTCCATACTTCGGAGGCCTATGGGAGTCTGCAGTTAAATCTACCAAGCATCATCTACGACGCATTTTGGGTTTAACCAACCTCACCTTCGAGAAGATGGCTACTTGTTTAATTCAAGTCGAGGCTATTTTAAATTCAAGACCCATAACTCCACTGTCCGACGACCCTTCCGACCTCGCATCGACTATTTGAAGCAACACTTCTGGGCTCGCTGTTCCCACGAATATGTTCTGTGGCTACAGGAGAAAACAAAATGGAGCCCGGCGTCTGGCGAGCTCAAGGAAGGAACACTCGTCGTCATAAAGGACAAAACCTTACCTCCTCTTATGTGGCTTCTAGGACGCATCACACATGTACTCCCAGGCAGAGATGGCGTCGCGAGGGTCACCGACATCCTCACAAGAAAAGGCGTCATCCGGCGCGCCTTCAACACCATCTGCCCGCTGCCGGTTACAACTGTTGAAGACTCTTCAACGGGGGGAGTATGTTGAGACCGCTCCCCTCAACATGGCCGCGCGCTGGCGGCAGTGAACGAGAGGTGCGGGGACGGCGGGGAGTCAACCGGCCTACGGCCGAGCGCGGGCCCCCGCGCGAACCAGTCAGCTGCTGCACGCCTCCACGCACGGCTGCGCTTACGCATTTTTTAACATCTTATTTATTTATCTTGTTTGCATTTTTAAACCGACCGTTGTAATTTCAATTTCATTTCTACTAGACTACAACTACTACTCAACTCAACTAGACTGGATGCGTGCCTCGACCACATATTTATAAAATCAAGATATCAGAATGTTTTAGGTATTATCTGTGAAGCTGATATTACCGATCACAAATTGGTAATGATGGGGTACAATACGGTTACTCCAACTGGTAGCAAATGCCAACAACGCACACTTAAAAAAAATAACTTTCCCGCATTAATAGAAGACCTTCATAACATAGACTGGAATGAAGTTGTGACTGATTTAGACGTTAATACAGCAACCGATGAATTTCACAGACTTCTGGCAGAT
The DNA here is from genome assembly GCA_963555695.1 of Dasypolia templi. Classification (NCBI taxonomy): domain Eukaryota; kingdom Metazoa; phylum Arthropoda; class Insecta; order Lepidoptera; family Noctuidae; genus Dasypolia; species Dasypolia templi. Next base: position 6,009,401 of record OY743155.1, on the reverse strand, counting down.
GCAATAAAAAAACACACGATTGAAAAAACAGCTAGCCGTTCTATATACATTTGGAAGCCCTGGATCACACCTGGACTGATAAACTCCATAAAGAGTCAAATAAAGAGCAAACAAAAAAACTTGTTTACACCCGTTATAGAAACTTCTTTAGCAATCTGGTGCACTAGTTAAAACAGGATCACGACAGTAAAAAGTTAGAAGAAAACATGATTATGGAATATAAAAACAATCACCGAACACTAGTAACAGAAGCAGTCTTAGCGACTTACTAAAATGAATAACCCCCGGCACAAGATTCAGTTACTTCAACGAATTAAAACTGGAAAGGACTACTGCAACGAATATTTCTCTTCTGTTGGCACACACTTGGCTATCCAAATTCTCACTGACATGAATGAAACCCAAGAGTCAGTGGTTTCTAAACAAAAATTAGGAGAACCACAAGGGATTACCTTCTTTATGCAACCTACAGATATTTTTGAGATTAACAAACTGATTGTTAACCTTGATAGTGACAGTGCTGCCGGCGTTGATGGTCTTACACCAAAAGTTGTTAAAGAGATTAGAAGTGAAATTTTAACTCCACTAACTTACATCATCGACCTTACTCTCAGTACAGGTATATTCCCCGATAAATGGAAAGAAGCCAGAGTCACCCCTATACACAAGAATGGATCAAAACAACCAACCCTGCGAACTATAAACCTATATCGTTATTGGGATTCTTCTCAAATATTCTGGAAAAGGTGATGAACAAACGCCTAGTTGCTTTCTTAGAGTCGAACAACCTGATCTCCAATAAACAGTTTGGCTTCAGGAGTTAGAAATCTACTGAAGATGCAGTAAGTCTCCTGACCAAGCTAGTAACGTCTTATCTAGACAATAACAAAAAGTGCTTAGGAGAGTTTTTGGATCTTGCCAAAGCGTTTGACACTGTTGCAATACCCATACTTCTAAAGAAACTGAATCCCCTGATTCCAATGACCTACGTCATTGGAATCAGGGGATTTTCATTGGATTGGTTTAAAACCTATCTGACTAACAGACGCCAGTGTGTGAAAGTGGGTGAGAACATCAGCTGTCAAAAAAATATGATATTTGGGGTTCCACAGGGTAGTGTTCTCGGCCCTACTCTATTTCTCATCTACATAAATGATATTCATAGTACATTAGATCAAAATGCAGATATAATATGCTATGCTGACGACACGGTTATTCTATTTCATGGCAAATCCTGGGAATCGGTGCATAAGAAAGCTCAAGACAGTCTGACCAGTATCAAACGATGGCTTGACTACAATATTCTGTCATTAAATTTTGAGAAAACGAATTTCTTGTTTTTCCACAAAACGCAGGCCTCAGCGCGCAAACTACCACATGGCATCGTTATCCACTGTGCAACCTGTAACCTTCTCCTGTGCACCTGCCGGAAAATAAAAAGCAGAATGTATTAAAAATAGAATGTATTAAATATCTATAAAACTCTTGCGTAACTCCGCCAATAAAAAATTGTAAACATGGTATATGTGGCATTATGTGAGTCAATTCTATGTTACTGTATAACAGTATGGGGTGAAGTTGGAATCACCACCATGATCCAAAGCGAACGAGACCAGCGATCGGTTTTGAAAGTCATGCTCAAACAACCTTTCAGATGCCCGACAGCCCATCTGTACATAGAAGCCGCATTACTCAATGTCCGACAGCTATATATCTTTAAAATGGTACTGAAATAGCATACAATCATAACTCAGACTCCGGAATACTCGCAGCTTCTCAAACGTCGAGTTTTCAAGTGTACTTCGATTAGGACACGTACAACTTTCGCACAACACATGCAAAAATTCTTGCTCATTCACGTATACAATAAAGCCGTAAGAATGTGTAGCATAAGTAACTCCAGAACAAGCCAAGTCAAAAAGATTGTTCGCAAATGGCGAACAATCTTAACGGCTTTATTGTATACGTGACTGAGCAAAAAATGTGTAGCATAAGTAACTCCAGAACAAGCCGTAAGAATGTGTAGCATAAGTAACTCCAGAACAAGCCAAGTCAAAAAGATTGTTCGCAAATGGCTGCTAGCTCAATCATCCAGTGAATCCGAATCTCTCTTAAAGGTTATTACATAACACACACACACGACACACACACATACACACCCTCACAAAAACAAACTCGTTCTCAGTCTCTCTCTCACACACACACTCACACACACACACACACACACACACAAACACATACTCTCTCGCGCACGCACCCTCGTACAAATAGTGCACATTGCGTTCTAAATATTTCTTTAACCTAATATATTGATTTAATTTCACTGTTTTAGATCTAGACAATGTTTTAATTTTCTAATTACTGTATAATATCACTTTTGCATGTGCTTCTTGACTGAAACAATCCATCAGTATCAATGTAATGTACATTTTCACTATATGGTAATACCACCCATGGACTCCACGAGACAGGCTCGACCTAGTGTGGAGTTCATAAGCAAAATGCTTCCTTTGCGTCTTATGTATTACTGTTTATTTTTATTTTGAATGTAACCGAGATACATATTAATGTAGACCATAAGGAAATTGTATAGCACTGTTTTTGGAAAATAAACATTATTATTATTATCTCTTGCATCGATGAGGGTATTCCGATAACTACTTCTCTAGGCTTCCTTTTTGGGGGCTCGTCTTCTATAAGTCCTTTGTTTGATAGCTGCATCGTTTTTTTCACCTTCTCAATATCGTCCTTCATTTCAGTGTTTTTGTCTCCTCCTATATTTTTCTCGGAATACACTTTAGGCTAAAATAAAGATAACAGTAGAATCTCAAGTTAAAATTTAAAAAAGTTGAAAATCAAAGTAGTTTTCATTATTTTCTTTTTTTATGTAATTATGCATTAAGTACCCGGATTAAATTGTAATGCATTGTAAAACGGATGGTAATCCTGATCTATTACCATTTCCAATTCCTGTAAATGTTTAAACTTGCCCTCAGTAATTTTTAATTGGGTTCTGTACAATCGGTTTGGAGATACCAGACCGTTTTTATGGTTATTTCTTCGCTGTGGAAGTACGGACCACTCATCTACATGCCTTAACCTATAAAATATGGATCCATCGTATAAATATTTAAGACCCCTAATGTCTACCACGACAGGATCTCCCTTCTTTTTTCCAGGCCGTATGGATTTTAAATTCGACTCCATGTCTTCAAAATTGAGAAAAAAATCATGGTGTATGGATTTGACGTTATAAGGCTTTTGTGGTCGAGCTTGTCTCATCCGGGCAATGTAATCACTGGGAGCGAATATTGGTGGTTTTATGTATTGCTCAATAGTGGAGTGAACACTATCTACTTCCATCATAGTGTGCCCTTTTTCAAGGTAAAATTGTTCTATACAAATATTCCTTCTTTGCGCCAAATCGCTTAGGGCACTTGACAAAATTCGGTTCCGATTTTGGTGACCGCATCCATCAGAAATAATGATAACGCACTCTGTTGAAAGTGGCAGGTTTTGACAGTAGTCTATTAAACAAGATGTGAATTCATTAGCAGTAACATTACCGTCTGCTTCGTGCCAAAAGTAAACTGTCACATCTTTGGATAGCACGTTATAAACCGTGAAGTTATGGCATTGTAATTTTATTTGTAGTACAATGCACTAGCCAATAGCTTTGGGCCCAGCTTTGAACGTCGACTGTTATGACCACAACCTTTTCATTCGCACTAGCTACGGCATTCTTCTTAGCTTCACGGGCTCCAGTTTTCTTCGCAATATGGCTATCATATTCTTCTTTGGAAATGTTACCGGTTTTATAACTACAACAGGTGTCGCACTGGTCTTTGCGAGGATGATGAATGACGATATTTTCTTTAGTCAGTACTTTCGAAAATGTCATTCTAGAGGCAGCTATAGTGGTTCTCAATACACCACTCCTTAAAAACCTGATGCATGTGGAGTTCTGATCGAAAAGTCGATTCAACATAAAAAAATTTGGAGCTCGAACGACAGTAATGGCTCGGCACTTTTGGTAAAATATCCAGCCACGTTTTAACAGTTCCCGTCAATTCAACGTTCCTTCCTGGCCTAGCAATAATAATTGAACTAGGTGCACTATTTTCTGCAGTTTGTTCATGGATATTTTCCTCGAAAGTATCAACCTCCCTAGTCCAGCGACGAAAACTGTCTTCTCCAATGCAAAGACTGTTTAGAAAAAAATATTTACACACTCTCACTCTAGTGCATTTTGCGTCCAATTTATTGATGAAGATATCGTGGCCACTTTGTTTTTTGCTAGTAGAACTTTGTTGAGATTTACGTCGTCGTCTTATAAATCTTCTCACATCTGATGCTTTTATAAACGCCATCTTCTCTGGCCAAGTCCTGAGCTTCCAAAAATTTTTATGAATCACTTCACGTTCTTCGTTGGATACAAGAGCACAAAGAAAATAATTTTTACATTTAGGAGCTACACACGTATGTAAGCAACGTGGTTTCAAATTCTTTCAGGCTTCTCAACGCACGCTGTCCATTTGTCAGCTAACTTTTTATACCCAATGTACGATTTACCAGCAACGCGGGCTTCTTTATTCAGTTTAACGGTGCACGGAAGGGGTCTTTGTACAGAGACAGAGGTACTCGTATTATCATCAATATAATCGGACAATGAAAGCCCACTAACATTGTTATCACTATCACCATACTCACTATCCAGAGAAGGCAAGATCCTCCGTCTTCTTAAAAATAAGTTCCTGTTTCTTCGTAAATCTTGCACAGTCAACGACCTGATATTTTCATCGATGTCCAAATTTTCTTCAACCTGGCTCCAAAATGGATAAAGAGTCCGCCTCCTCCGTGAAATCACTGGAACCCAATCTGGATCATCATCACTGTTATCGCTCAAATTTTCAAAGATTCACTTGCCTTGATTCAGATGCAATACCCGGGTCTTCAGGGGCATGGAGTATGCTGATGCTATGAACAGATAAAGTTTCCGTTACGTCATCTTCAGACGCAATATCCTGGCCGTCAGTGGCATGGAGCATACTGAGGCTTTGATCAGATAAAGCTTCCGTAACGTCATCTTGATTATACAATCCTGAAGATATCAAGCCCAAGTCTTCTGGCGTAATAAGGGAACCGCTAGAACAGCACTCCACCCTTGGAGGTTCCCCAAAATCACGAAAAGTACTTGATTCTGAGTCACCTGTATTTTGTTGATTAACTAATAACTCAATCTCACTTGGACAGAGAGATTCACTCATTTTTAATGGTTTTACACTCACAAATCTAATAAACTTTCGTTTTACACAACGTGGAACAAGTAACGACCTGCAACGCACTGACGAAATAAATTATTACCTAGAATGAGCGACATCTAACATCTACGATTGCAGAATAATCACACGATTTATCTGTCTCGCTCGTCCCTGTGATATTATTGGTCTAAAGTCACATAAATAATTTAAAAAATACCCGCCTTTCTCGTCCTGCTGCACATAGGATATTTTGTTAAAAAAATTGTCTAAAAACTACGGTATGACATAAAAATAAAAACTCGTATGTGTACATTGACACTTATGATATTTTAAGCACCAACTTTTAATAAGCAAGCCCATTGGAGATCTTGAAGTTGGTGAACAAATTACGATTGAAACGTCGTATACACATGAGAGTTTTTGCATTCGATAGAGCTTCAAAATGTAGAATCGACTGGCGTAAAAAAGTGATTTTGAGAAAAGTGACACATAAGAGGTCTTAAAGTCGCAACGACGATATATAATATAATATATATTACATATTTTTGGTTTAAGCTGCTTTGTTGTTGATATTATGGCCACAGTATCATCTTCAGCAGACTCAATCACACTGGTTTTGATCGTCATAAGATTTGGAGACGATTTGTTAAAAGTTGCAACCCGTATTTTACTTATCTTTCCTGATAAGTTTTCTCTTATATTTAGCTTTAGATAAGCTTCTTTATAAATCCTGTAGAGATTATTAATATTTTTAAACTCTGTGGGAAGATTTAATCTGGTACTATCTTAACGACTGTAATGTGATGGTATATGGTGCCGGATGCGAGAGATCGCCGCAGTCAATCGCCTCCGCGAGGACACTGCGGTGCTCCGCCCAAGCTGGGCATACCTCCACCGTATGCTCCACCGTGTCCTCCGGGCGATCCACACAATGGTGACACCCGGGCGTTTCCTCCCGCCTTATGTGAAACAGGAACCTCCCGAAACAACCGTGTTCGGTGAGAACCTGTGTCAGGCGGTAGGTGAGGACGCCGTGGCGCCTCTCCAACCACTTCTCAAAGAGGGGACTTACCGCCGCTATTGTGGCGTGCCCAGCACTGGGTTGCGACAATCGCACCCTCCATGTCGCCATGAGATCCCGCCGGAGCTCTGTCCGCTGTACCGTGATTTCTCGCGGCAGCGGAGTTACACCCCGGCGTTTTGCCTCCTCGCGCCACTCCCATACGTGCGCGAGGACTTTTCCCTCCAGATCCCATGGCGGCAATCCGGCAAGGAGGCTCGCCGCCTCGCAGTAGACCGTGCGGTATCCCCGGACCATCCGGATGGCCATGACCCTTTGGGACGTGTTCAACCGGCGGGCCGGCCGGCGCCTCAACGAACGCGACCACACCGGTGCCCCGTAAAGGGCCATGGACCGCACGACTCCCGCGTAGAGCCTCTGGCAGGAGGCGTTTGAACCCCCTAGATTGGGCAGGAGCCGCCTCAATTCAGCCCCAGCCCGCTCCAGTCTGGGAGCCAAATGTCGGAAATGCTCCACGAAGTTCCACCGGCTGTCGAGGACGAGTCCCAGGTACTTCATCGTCGACTCGACGCCGATGTGAACCCCTCCCGCCGTTATCTGGGAAACCGACAGTGGCGCGTTCCGAGGACCATGAAAACACATGGCCTCGGACTTGTGCATGGCCACTTCAAGTCCCAACTGCCAGATTCTCTCGACGATTGTCGCAACCCCGAGTGTCGCTTGTTCGGCCGCCTCCTTTTGCGACCTCCCCTGTGCCAGGACCAGCGTGTCGTCAGCGTAGCACACCACGCTGACGCCATTCGGGAGGTCGGCGCGCAGCACCCAATCGTAATCGATATCCCACAGAAGCGGACCCAGGACCGATCCCTGTGGGACACCGCACGACATCTCTCGCCGGTTCCACTCTCCTCGGTCACCGGGGTAGGTGACGGCCCTGTCCGTCAAATAGGCCTCGACCACGCGACAGAGGTAGGTCGGCATCCGGTGATACCGCAATGCCTCCCTGATGCAACTCCAGGGCAGGGTGTTGAAGGCATTGGCCATGTCTAGGGACACCGCCAAGACGACCCCACCCCGGGCAACAGCATGCCCCGTCGTGAGGGCTCGCATGCGCATGATGGCGTTCACTCAAAGAGTTTGCCCACCACGTCGAGCAGCACGATGGGCCGGTAAGCGGACGGAGAGTCCGCAGGGCGCCCCGGCTTCTTAATGAGGACCAGTTTCCCCGTCTTCCAGCGAAGTGGGAACTGGCCCCCCTCCAAGCATGCGCTTAAGAGCCCCCTTAGTCGAGGACCGAGAGCCTCCATGGCCAGAACCCAGGCTTTTCCAAGTAAGCTATGTACCGCCACTCTCATCTCTACCTCAGTCACCTCCGAAACATCGTCGTCGTCGTCGGCGGTGTGGTCCGCATCCGGCATCGCAATAGGCGGAGTCATGGGCGGGGGAGTATGCTCCCCCCGCGAAGGGAACAAAGTGCTCACCACGTGCTCCACGACCTGGGGCCGGAGACTCTGCGTCAGTGGGGGCGCCCATGGGCGGAGTTTATCCCGCACCATTTTGTAGGGGCGTCCCCACGGGTCCCTATTCAGAGTCTCCAGCGCCTCCTCGTGGGCTAGTGCCCTGGCCCGCAGGATCTTCGCTCGGAGGGCGGTCTTCGCCGCTCTGTACCCCTCGTACAGCTCCGCCTGAATGGCTTCCGTATCCGGAGGGTGGATACGGAGACTGCGGTGCCTGGTGTACAGGTGTCGCGCAGCTAAACACGCCTCGCGCAAAGCCGTCAGCTCCGCGGACCACCAGCACACCTGGCGCCAAGCACGTCCAGGATGGACCCGGGGCACTGCCACGTCACATATTTCGGACATGGCCTCCCGGATCCACTCCGCCTCGTCGATGATGTCAGTAGGCCTGTCCGGTGGTGACACCCAGGCCTGCACGATCGAGGCTTCCAGGAGGAGCTCCCGGTCCAGCTACTTCAGCGCCCAACGCGGACCACTCGGGCCTGTCGGACCGGCGCGCTCGAGGTCTGGGCGGAGACGTCGAACCGGATGTACCGGTGGTCGGAAAAGGTCTCCACCTACTCCATGACGCGCCAGTCAAATGACGTGCGGCGACAGAGCGGGGCTGGCGAACGAAATGTCCACCACTGATTCACCCCGCATCCGCTCACACGTTGGGACAGACCCCGGTTTAGGACGACCAGGCCTGTCTCCAGAGCCCAGTCCTCCACCATTCTGCCCCACGTGTCCGTGAGCCGGGAACCTCAAGCCAAGTTCTTGGCATTGAAGTCCCCGAGGACGAGCACGGGGAGGGAACGAAACCCGACGACGACGACTCTCAAGTCCGCTAGGGAGTTGTGGAACTCGGCGAGAGTTCGGTTCGGAGAGAAGTACCCGGTGTTCCATCTCACACCTACGCCGGGGTCGCGGGAACACATAATTCTTCCGCATCCCCGGCTGGTGCCGGCCCGCTTGCGCGTCTGTTAGCGGTGCACGCGGAACACTACGCGCGCCGCCTTCTCGGGTCCTGATGTTGGGGAGCGACTGATGTCCCCGAATCCGTCGCCCCTGGACCCATTTAGGGGGGCCGGAAGAGGGCGTTGTCCGCCCTCCTCCGACGCCCGGTGCGTCTGCTGCGGGCCGGGTCGAGAGTCGAGATCTCTCTCTCCCTTTCCGCAGCCTCCTTCTGCGAGACGACCGTTTTGCAAAAGGAGACCACTGCGTCCCAGGACTCTGCGCCGCCGACCATCGCGTTCACGACGGCCGGCAGCGACAGGTCGTTGCCCAATTCGGTGATGAGGGCACGGCGCGGCTCCTCCCAAGCGGCACACTCTGCCAGCGTGTGACACGCCGTGTCGTCCCGGCAGTCGACGCAGTGGTGACACCGGGCGTCCGGCTCCCTGTTTATGCGACACAGGTACTTCCCGAAGCAACCATGCCCCGAGAGCACCTGCGTCGCCCGCAACGTCAGGGAGCCGTGCCTTCTCCCGAGCCAGCGGTCGAGCACTGGCCGGATCGCCTCGATGGTGCTGAGGCCGGCGGTAGGGCGTGAAAGCCTCACCCGCCATTCCGCCACCAGGACCTCGCGGAGCTGCAACCGACGGAGAGAAGTACACCCCAACC